>CM060919.1:719061582-719676966 GCA_030737875.1 Allium sativum
TTCTGTTAAAAAGTGACATTAACGGACGTGGGGTGTCACATTTGGTATTAGAGCTGAAGGTTACAAGACCGGATAAAAGATTTTGAAAATTGTTTTAAAAAGGTTTCAAAAAGAAAGTATTTTCAAAGGAAATTCTATTGTTGAAAAACATATTCCCCAAAGCCATATGAAAAATCTTTCGATTCTCTATTTGAATCCCTTTTACCTTTTCCTTTCAGCTTGTCTGGGGAACTGATTCTTTTCGAAGGGTGTCCCCATTGCGGCATGGTCCCATAGACATATTAAAACTACAACACATGTCGAAGGGCGCGGAAGTGCCCAACCTCCATCTGTGGCCGCAGTAGTTCCACCTACGGCTAATTTTCTCTCGAGCTTCATAAGGATTTCCATGCGATGGAGGTAGCTTTCAAGAGACTTGTTAACATGTTACACAAGGATGGTAAAGACGAGAATAAAGGAGTTAGGGATGAGGAGCACAACCCAAGGATGATAAAAATGGTGGCCCAAAAAGGGAACATAGATGAAACAAGGAAAACCCTAATAAAATTCAAATAAAGGCAAGAAGAAATGTTACGGTTGTGGGAACGTAGGTCATTTGGTCAAAGATTACAGAAAAATGAATAATGCTTATTTCCACTATGGGGAGGTCGGACACAATACTAAGGAGTGCCCGAAGAAGCAAGGACATGGCCAAAGGGAAGGATCTTCTGGAGGGCTGGTGCATGCACTCGTGGCCAGTGTACAGGATAGAGGTAGGAAAGTTTCTAATGAAGGTTTGATTCTTCTTTCCGATCATCCTGTTAGAACTCTTTTCGATTTTGGCGCTTCGCATTCTTTTATATCTGATTATGTGGTTGAGTCTCTACACCTTAGTACTAGTATGGTTTTGTATCACGTTGTTGTCTCAAACCCCATTGGGGGAATGACTCATGTATCTATGATTTGTCGGGGTTTGAGAATATCTGTATTGGGCGTCGAGTTTGAGTGTGACACATATGTGCTTGGTTTCTTGGGCTACGGTTTGATTCTATGGGTGGATTGGCTAGTCATGTATATGCCATTCTAGACTATGAGAGGAGGTTCGTTAGGATATTGACTTGCCATGGGAGGACTCTCTTGATTTCTTGTGATCCTAAAGGGTCTGTCATGCTTAGTTTCCTAGAATCGCTTGATTCTTTTGATGATGATTTACGATCTGTACCAGTAGTCTGTGAGTATTCGAATGTTTTTGTGCAGGTTAAGGACTTACCTCCGAGGCGCGAGATCGATTTCCGAATATACTTAGTGGATAGTGCAAAGCCAGTCGCATTGCCTTTGCGCCACATGGCTCCTTGGGAAAGGAGGGAGCTTATCAAGCAAGTAGGGGAGCTACTTGAGATGAGGTTTATTAGGCGAAGAATATCTGAATGGGGATCTCCGGTCGTCTTTGCAACTAAGGAGGATGGCTCGCTTATGCGTGGATTACAGGGAGTTGAATAAACTCACTATGAAGAATAGGCACCCACTTCCGAGGATATATGATCTGTTTGACCCGCTTGTTGGTGCATCTGTTTTCTCTCAGTTAGACTTGGCCATGGGGTTTCATTAGTTAAGGGTGGCAGAGAACAGTATAGACAAGATCGCTTTCAGAAATCCAGATGGTTTCTTCGAGTGGCTAATCATGCCTTATGGGTTGACGAAAGCACCAACGTATTTTGTGGATCTGATGAGTAGTGTGTTTTGGGAGTTTCTGAATAAGTTTGGTGTGGTCTTTGTGGATGATATTCTGATCTTCTCGAAGAGTGAGGAAGAGCATTCCCAACATTTAGGAGAGGTTTCGAAGATTCTCTAAGCTCACTAACTTAAGGCAAATTTCTCCAATTGTCATTTTGGAGAATGAAAGTGAGATATCTAAGGCATGTGGTGTCCAAAATGGAATAGCGATGGATCCCACGAAAGTAATTGCAGTTTAAGATTGGAAGATTCCAAATAATGCAAAGGAGGTGAGAAGTTTTCTTGGTTTAGCGGGCTATTATAGGAAGTTTATTAAGGACTTTGAAAAGATATCAGCCCCACTCACCAGACTAACAAAGAAGAATCTGACCTTTTCTCGAGTGTTGACAGTGAGGATGCTTTCCAGCGTTTGAAGAAGACTCTAACAACAACCCATTTTTGACTTTGCCTGATGGAAAAAAAGTGTTCTTGGTATGTACTATTGAATGTGGTACAGGGCTTGGTGCCTTCTTGATACAAGATGGAAGGGTAGTATGTTACGATGGCAGACAATTGAGAGTTCACGAGAAGAACTACTCTACCCATGTTTTGGAATTGGCTGCTATAGTATTCACGCTTAAGACTTGGCGGCAGTATCTTCTTAGAGAGAGGTTCGAGTTATACACGGACCATATGTCGCACAAGTACCTGTTCTCGTAGAAGGATCTCAAATTGAGACAGCAAGGATAGGCTTCTACTTGGACCTGAGATGATTAGAGAGACTTCAGAAAAGATTGATCTTATCTGCAGACGCATGAAGACAACTCAGGACAGGCAGAAGTCATAAGCAAATAAGAGGAGGAACGATATGGAGTTTCAGGTGGGAGACATGGTTTTCATAGAAGCATCACCGTTGGGGAATATGGTTCGCTTTGGATCTGTAGGGAAACTGGCGCCAATGTTTGTAGGGCCATTTCCCATAGTGGAAAGGATAGGTCGAATGGTCTATAGAGTAAAGCTACCAAAGAGATTAGCGGGTGTTCATGATGTTTTCCACGTTTCTCATTTACGGAAGTGTTTGCATGATACCGCAAAAGTAGTTGAGCCGAGTATGCTTGAGGAAGTAGAGATAGAACAAGAGGCGACAGTTAGATGAATTCTACCCGTATTCTTGGATTAGAGGTTAAGAAGCTAGCAACTGAGAGGTCAGGTTGATGAAAGTTCAATGGGGGAGAAGATAGCATAGATGCAACTTGGGAGACAAAAGAAAAGATTCACGCTCGGTATCCTTCGGTAAATTATTAGCTTTTTTCCAAGCTTTTATCTGTACTTGTTTCTATCATTCGTCTGTATCCCATCAATCAAACCTTCGACCTTTAAGTAGAAAACCAACGGGTGTAAACATGTGTTTGAAACATGTTATGTTTGATGGATGCAAGCGGATGCAAGTATTTGTTAGTGGTTGCTCGTGGATGCATATACACACACATTAGGCACTAGATCGGCTCAACCACTCTCATGCTGCATATGGATGAGTGTGCATTTTTCTTCTTTTCGTGGATGGATATGAGTATGTCATCATATGGATATTGCAATTGGATGGATGGGTATGCACACATTTAGAGTGTACATAATATATTAGGATTATTTGCATACATTATTAGATTCATGGCACTAACATACATTGCATTAAGGAGGTCAACTGAATCAGTAGACCACCTGATTTTTTGCATTAGCATAGGGACATATATACACACCTTTGCATATGTTCATATAAACATTAAAAATCTTTTAAGAACAACGGATGCCTATGATTGGTGAATAAGTAGATGATTGATGAATGTTAGGATATACATTCTTCTTGACTTGGAGATTTCAGGGACGAAATCCTTTTAGTAGGGAAGAATATAACACCCCGTAATTTTAATGAATACTATAAATATAAACTAAAGAATACTTAATTAAATATTTGGGAATTATGTAAAACGGACTGCACCATTGCGTTCTTCCCGGAATTCTGCATGAGATAGACTCCGAGTTTGCTTAAAACAAACAATGTATGAGGAAGTTATTAAGCTTAGAAGTTTTTATGCGTATAAGAGAATTATATATAAACAAATCAAGTTCAGAATTCAAAATAATTCGAAAATCAGAGCGGGAAATCGAAGCGGGAATCTGGCCCATTGGGAGTCGACCTGCAACCCATGGGGTCGACCCTAGGGTCGACCCACCCCAAATCCGGCACAGTTTCCTGCCCTGCACGTGGACGCGTTTCTGAACAGGATTCGTTGGCGGCAGGCTATAAATAGGACATCATTTCTATTGCTTTTATTCACCTAAAACAATGGAGACACTGAGATGTTGCCCCAGCTTGGATTGAATTAGCCTATTCTTCTGCAACAACGACTTATACATATCCAAGAATCTCTGCTACTGTTAGAGTTTATGCCTAGTGGCAATCCATTTGATGAGATTGATAACATTGTTGATGTTATTATTTTATTTGGAATAAAATAATATTCTATTACATTATATTTACTGCGTAATATAAACATTAATATATTAGAAGTCCTTAGAACTATAATAAGGAATTGTATAATTCGAGTAAGACTTGAATTTGCGATTATGTAATTTGATAAGTATTATAATTCTTAAATGTCCCTAGTCGAGTTTTATTGTTAATATAGGACAACAATAAAGCGTTGAGACTAGTATATTAATTGACTAATGATCACATCTCATTGATCATTAATATACGTGATATTAAAGTCAAGATATAAATACGTTTGGAGAATAGCGTATTGGGTTGATCCACCGTGAAATAACTACATGGAATATAATTAACAGTATCATAAGTTATTCTCACAGTGACAGTGATGTAATGGTCCTCAGACCTGAAATCATTATAATTTTATTCGAGGATATCTGTGTTTTGATATCATCTAAAGTTATTCATAACAGAGTAACGATAACGGTGATCATTGGATACATCTCGAATCGAATGAAAATTATGAATGATCTAGATGGAATTTAACCCTACAACATATTCATAGTGAAATCCATGGGCCTCTTGATTGAGTAAGACTGTAAAATGCATGGTCGTGCTCAAATATTGATTTGTTTTAAACAGTCTACTCATCGATCAAGAAAATCGGATTAAATCATAATGAGGATTATACGATCCATGCCTCTAGTTTAATCCTGGATATATTGGTTAAAAGGATTATATTACATTGAAACATTGGTCACAAAAAGGTTGCATCGAATCGTTGATTTCATTATTATAACTTAGGTAGCAGTGATGTATTACTAGATGCCGCTCTCTATTTTAAAATTTTAAATATGATTTAAAATTATTGCCAACGTTAGTTTATCCTATAGGGTCACACAACTAAAACGCTATGAAAGGGAGAACCATTATTAAGAAAATATTAAAACAATTATATCAAATGTTGATATTTAGTTTTGTTTGAAAAGGTAAAAAGGAGGATTTTAAGGTTTCCAATTATCAAGAGTTTCATTTTTCTTTAGGGCAAGCCGACCCCTTTTCAATCTTATCTGATTAGATCAGATAAGAAAAATTCAGAAAACCCTAGAAATTGAAAAGGAAATTCCTCCATCGGCTAGTACCGGCACCCCTTCTCACTCGATTCCATCCGACGAGATCGAAATAGCGTATGTGGACTTCTCTAGAGGTACGACACTTGACGTACTATGATTCGATCCATCCAATTTCAGGTATTCAATTGCGATTATTCATGGATTAGACACGACAAATACAAACCTTAATTTCTATTTAGTTTCGTATTATTGTTTTGCAATAGATCCGTGGTTTAATTTGTTAAATCGTTTGTATTACGGTTATTGATTAGATCGCAATTTCCTACAGTGGTACCAGAGCAAGGGGTTTGCAGAATCAGCAATTATGAAACCGTGATTTAGGTTTATATGTGTTTAATTATTAGATTATCGAGATTCTAAAATCATGAATTCAGATTTAATGATAAATTCGTTTTAAAGGTGAAATTATTTCACTAAGAATTAAAACTGTGTTTTGATTCAAACAGTAAAAATGTTTTACTGTAAACAAAGTTTTGTACTTAATATAAAACTCTGAAGTGGAATTTTGTTTGTTAGATCTGAATCTTAATTGTATTTTAAAACTACACAACTCATAATTAAAATTTATTTGATTTACAAATAAAGGGATCCTGATGTTAAAATTTAACTTTATATACACTTACAAAGTAAAATGAAAATGGTTCACTGAAAATCAAATTTGTATTTTGATACAAAGCTGGAAATAAATTCTTGTATTAAGAATACTGAATTGGCTTTCATACTTTTGTGCATAAATAGTATTCGAATCTGGTATTTTAAAACTATTATAAACTTCATTTATTAATAGTTAAAATCTGATTTTAACTAGAATCTTAAATAGCTTCTAACCTTTCTATCTATCAGAGAACCTAGTGATAAATCAAAATCAGTTTTGATTGATCAAGAAAGGCAAGGCAGTCATATTTTAATTTTGAAATGTTGATTTCATAAAGTATATTATTGCCTGATTAATCTGAAAATGTTGATTAATTGCTGCCTCTATATGTTATATATATATAGAGAGAGCATATATCTATGAATATTAGATCATTTAAGGGTTCATGACTAGCTTTATACTTGTCAGCATAAGAGATAACAGGTTTATAATGTGTGACATTGGTTATTATCTGTGTAAAATGTTTATGACGTTGATCAATGAATACTACAAATTTTGTAATCAGAATGTTTGATTAAACTGAGTGAAAATGTTTTGACTCAGTTATACAAATATTTTAATGTGATTAAAGGCCTGTTTTGATAATTTGATTTTTCAAGTTTTTGGTTTTAATAATATTTAATTTGATGAAATTGATTATTATTAAAATCTGTTTATGTTTTATTTGTAAAAATAGAAAGCTTGATCATGTTCGGATTTCAGATTTTGACACAAGTTTAGTGTTTGAATATCATACAAATGACCCCATGATTTTTACTAACATTATAAAGATTATGAACATAATAGTTTCGAATCATAACAGTCATATTATGATTTATTTACTTTGTAAAGGCATATATGATATGTTTTATAAAAGTATAAAGCATACACGGATTCTCATATATAAAAATTGACCTATTATGTATAAAGCCATTTGGAATTGAATGTATTAAATATATATTATAAACTGATTTCTTAATAACCAGAAATATGATTTCTTGTTTAAATTTCAGTTTTGATGGTACCTGTTTACATGATGTGTGTGCTAGATCCATGTATAATGATACTGACTTACCTGTATGCATAATAATGCTATTTAAACAAACAAGTAATGGGCCTTGATAATATTTTATATATAAACCAGTATTAAGGCTCACATGAATGTGATTCATGGAAGTAATGTTTATCTCATTTATAAACATTATAATTGCATTGTCAAATGCAATATCTACTACTAGGACCTATATGCTTTTATGGCCTCTAAGAGATTAATAGATATCTGTTACTGTAACTGATGGATTGTTCCTCTAATTTGTGCTTGAAATTAATGTAGAAGTCCATCCCTTTTCTTACATCATATAGATGATATACAAAATAGTTGTATTGACACAAAAATGATGTGTTTCATATACAGACATGTAGCATATGTGTATTGGCACATATGTTATTGACCTATAAGGTAAAACTGAATATGGACTTAAATGTTCTGATTTTATATATTTATTATGATTAGAATATATGTGTGTCTACAAGTGTAAATTATTACATCTAGATACTTAAATGATTTCAGTTGTTTCTTTTATATTTGACCTGAGCTTTTATTTGAAAATCAATATATGTATGCTGCCTTGTACTAACAGATAATATATGAAAGATAAAATAATTGTATTTTGAATATATTCTTGAAGCAATATGATTGCTTCAGAGTGTCAGAAATTTATGCTACAATTTAGTTTGCAACTGTATGCATTTTATGTTGAATGTGTTTTATGATCAGTTTATTTTTCCAAATATATATACATATCTGGTATTATGTTTGGACTAGAAAACTTAATTGCAGTAATCTATATGATGGATTGCTGCTGTCTTTACAGCTTTATGATGATTCAGATCATTGCTATAGATAAGTTTTATGGTAGTGTCACATAGCATGTGCAATTAACCAAATCATCCCATAATATTATAGATTGACATGTTACTATCAAATAAAACAATGTAATGTCAGTTATAAAATTATACAGATTAGTACACACGTATATGTTAAGGTAATGTTATGTGTATTTTCATACCTCTGAAATTCCAAACATTGATGTTGTAGATAATAAGTTATCATTTGGCACTAGTTATCATAATTTACACCAGTGTATACCTATTGTTTGACATTAGATTATACAATTAACATTCTTTTGCTGTAAATATATATATGTTTATATTGATGAACATATATATATATATATTGATATATTAGTGTCATGTATATTTGAATATATGATTCAAATAAAATGAGGCACTACTTGTATCATTGTCTGTAAATTCACCGTAATGTACTGAACTGCATTTTATTTGTAAAATTTATTATGACATATTATATGTGAGAATGTCTCATATATATATTTATTTCTATTATAATCAGTTCCATGTATGTTTTAATTTGATGTATGGCATATGTATAGATATACAGTACATGCTAACAAATAATTGTTATGTGTGCATACTTAAAAACTCATCCATTATTATGGTATTACATATAAGATTACAGAAATTGATGTGAACAATTTTAGTAATTTGATTTATAACACCATAAATGGACCTGATTTGTGCGCTTATGAGTTAACATGCTAATTACATTTCTTTCATTATTGTAAATAATATGTTTCAATATATGACTATGATGCTTTACAAAAGGGTTTATAAAATAGTTTTTGCACAAGTCTATAATTTTATTTTTGGACTTGAAATATCCGTGAGACAGAATGCACCTGTTATATTCATTATATAATTTCATTGGAACTACTATTGCCAATATAAAATACGTGTTCTGAAATGTTCAAAACATGAAAATATGTTTTCTTATAATATAAAATTTATAATATTTATTAACATATTATTTATGTATATATCGTATATATATATATTTAAAATACATATATTTTGATATATGTAAATAAAACTAATATTGTTCACCACTACGAATTATAAATTCCCTTTAAAACAAATTTTATTATATTAAGTCATGGTGAGGTCTTCCAATAATACACTCATCAATGTCCAAAATCATTGGATGTAGGTAATGCCAAAGCATTGTGCATCCTTTTATTTTGGTAATATGCGACGGAGTAAAAGTGATACTTGAACTGTATTATTGGGTCTGACTTAACTAAGCTGCATAATAAGATTTTGGCGTAGAGACAATATCATGAATTATTCTATATTTTGAGCAAATGAATAATACTGAACAAAATGTTCATCATGCGATCCAAGAATTATATATATATACACTATATAATTGACATAAGATGTCTACCTAAAAGGTTGTGTTTTGGGGATTATCCAAAGCCAGGTCAAGGCATGACTAGATATGGATCTTGGAACACCGTTATATATATACACTGGTATATGTACATAAACAGAGGGATGTTAATTTGAGTGGGAGCGTATTTTAGTTTAAATTATACTTTTATGATAATATAAATTTTGATTGTCAAAATTTGTATTAATAAATATTAAAGAATCAGTTATTATTTATCTACTATAGATATTAAATAAATATCTCTTATAATTTAAATTAATCCTTCAGAAGGATAAATTGAAAATCACATTTCTTGACTACCATTGAATTTTGAGGATTGTCCTCAAACAAATTAAACGTAATAGTTTTAATAAAATAAAGAGAGGATCTAAATACGAGTTAAAGTATGACTTTAACCAATTAAGATATAAATGTTATAAAATCTACTTATATATATTTCTGGTATTAGATACTAGATATAAATCATATAAATGTATAGTTATTACAAAATAAGTAGAAATCAGATAAAAGGACAAGTGGACTTACGATTGGAAATGAAGCAAATATTGCTGGATTATTCATAGGAAGTTGATTCTTGTTCAATATATATACTGGCTTAAATAAATAAAATAATTGCTATTATGAAATTCCACATAAAATAAATGTTATAATAAATCTTGTTTAGACAAGTTAGAATTTCATTTGTAATAAAAGAATAATTGTTATTTTATTTAAATGAAATAATTAATGGATTTTCACGAATAGTTAATGAACTTTATAAATTGTTAACTATTATGTACTTGACATAATTAAAGAGTGGATTAAATTTAATGATTTGAATCCAGCACAACTTTTGGCATTACCAGTTAGAATATATAAACAAAAAAGTATATTAAAACTCCATAATGATGGAATTTTGAAATCATTTGATTTTGAATCATATGAAAATGCAAATATTGTTTATTAGGAAAAATAGCTAAATCACCTTTCACTTGACAAAATGAATAAGTGACAAATATTGGGTCTCATACATAATGATGTATATGGAGCAATGAATACATAAGCTAGAGGTAGGTTTTATTACTTCATTATATTTACTGATGATGTCAGTAGATATAGATATGCGTATCTTATGAAACAGATATCAGAATCATTTGAAAAGTTCAAAGAATTCAAAGTGAAGTTAGAAACCAATTTCGATAGAAAATAAATTCTCACTGAAAGGATCAAAGAGAATATTTAAGCCAATTAATTAATGACTGTCCATATGAGTTTGAAATTGTTTAATAACTTACTCCATCCAGAAGACCATATTGGAATGGTGTGTCTGGAAGGAGATATCGTACCTTATAAGATAAAATATGATTAATGACAAGTCATATAGATCTTCCAATAAATTAAGTTTAGAACAATTGTATTAAATCTCACTAAAACGATCTAAAGACGTCATATAAGATATGGACTAGGAAATGTCCTAATGTGTTTAATATGAAGATTTGGGATGTAGGGCGTTTGTTAAATGTCCTTCCTCTGATAAGATAAGATCTAAATCAGATAACTATTTTGTGTACTATCCACAAGCAACAAATGGATATTAATTTTGTAAATCCTCCGAGAATAAAAAGTTTATTGCTCGAATTGGTATTCATTTAAGGAGAGCCAGTCTCTAAGATACCAATGGGAATGAAATAGAATTCGAAATGTCTCGAAAACAACAAAATGTCATTGGTTCTTGTAAAGACAAGAAATTGAGTGGGAGTGACACAATAATTCTAATGTTGTATATTTTGATAACACGTTAATTATTGTGAATAATGTTAGTTTTAAAACAAGAAATAGATACTGATTCTGAGAAAGAAAATGTTTGGATTAAGAAGTTCATATTTGAACTTAATTCATTGTTGATCGAATGATATACATTGCAATAACAATATGGCTGTTGCTCAGGCCTAAAACATTAAATTGATCATCAATCCAAACATATATTTTAAGAAATATGATTCTTTTGTGAAGTTGTTCACAGAATAAATAAACATATCTGCAAAGTTACAAAAGTTGTAATGTTGCAGACCTACTGAATTAAACTCTGTCGCAGCAGAAGTTTAATAGTCACGCTAGTTTCATGAGTATACGATACGTAAATGATTGGCTCTAGTGCAAGTGGGAGATTGTTAGAGTTTATGCCCTAGTGGCAATCCATTTGATGAGATTGATAACATTGCTGATGGTATTATTTTAATTGGAATAAAATAATATTCTATTACATTATATTTACTGCGTAATATAAACATTAATATATTAGAAGTTCTTAGAACTATAATACAGAATTGTATAATTCGAGTAAGACTTGAATTTGAGATTATATAATTTGATAAGTATTATAATTCTTAAATATCCCTAGTCGAATTTTATTGTTAATATAGGGCAACAATAAAGCGTTGAGACTAGTATATTAATTGACTGATGATCACATCTCATTGATCATTAATATACGTGATATTAAAGTCAAGATATAAATACATTTTGGAGAATAGCGATTGGGCTGATCCACCGTGAAATAACTACATGGTATAAAATTAACAGTATCATAAGTTATTTTCACAGTGACAGTGATGTAATGGTCCTCAGACCTGAAATCATTATAATTTTATTCGAGGATATTTGTGTTTTGATATCATCTAAAGTTATTCGTAACAGAGTAACGATAACGGTGATCATTGGATACATCTCGAATTGAATGAAAATTATGAATGATCTAGATGGAATTTAACCCTACAATATATTCATAGTAATATCCATGGGCCTCTTGATTGAGTAAGACTGTGAAATGCATGGCCGTGCTCAAATATTGGTTTGTTTTAAACAGTCTACTCATCGATCAAGAAAATCGGATTAAATCATAATGAGGATGATACGATCCATGCCTCTAGTTTACTCCTGGATATATTGGTTAAAAGGATTATATTACATTGAAACATTGGTCACAAAAAGGTTGCATCGAATCGTTGATTTCATTATTATAACTTGGGTAGCAGTGATGTATTACTAAATGCCGCTCTCTGTTTATAGTTTTAAATATGATTTAAAATTATTGCCAACGTTATTTTATCCTATAGGGTCACACAACTAAAACTCTATGAAAGGGAGAACCATTATTAAGCAAATATTAAAATAATTATATCAAATGTTGATATTTAGTTTTGTTTGAAAGGTAAAAAGGAGGATTTTAATGTTTCCAATTATCAAGGGTTTCATTTTTCTTTAGGGCAAGCCGACCCCTTTTCAATCTTATCCGATTAGATCAGATAAGAAAAGTTCAAAAAACCCTAGAAATTGAAAAGGAATTCCTCCATCGGCTAGTACCTGCACCCCTTCTCACTCGATTCCATCTGACGAGATCGAAATAGCGTTTGTGGACTTCTCTAGAGATACGACGCTTAACGTACTATGATTCGATCCATCCAATTTGAGGTATTTAATCGTGATTGTTCATAAATTAGTCACGACAGGTATAAACCCTAATTTATATTTAGTTTCGTATTACTGTTTTGCAATAGATCCATGGTTTAATTTGTTAAATCGTTTGTATTACGGTTCTCGATTAGATCGCAATTTCCTACAGCTACAACATCAACATTCATTTCTTTGTTCATTCGATCCAGTCTTTGTGAGTTCATGTTATTTTAAGATATAAACATTTAGCAAGTAATCCCGACACGTTTATAAATCTGGATCTAAACCTATGCCTGTTAAGAATTCGATTCATACCTAAACAGTTCTGTCATTACATGTATTCCTCTGTACACCTGATTTATTGTTCAGTTCTTATATGCCTATTTCTATTATCATATTTCTATTATGTTATTATGCCTTCTTCAGTTCTCATCTCTCCCTCTTTTTCTTTTTATTTTTATAGACTAGGCCACCTTTTAGCCTAGGCCTAAAGCTGAATATGCGAACGGATGAAATTGGGAATGGTTAGGAAAGATAATTTGGGGGCATAACTTGTATTGTGAATCATGTCTGGGATTTGGGGGCATAACCCATAATGTAATGTAAGAATAAACTTAGGGAATATGTTATACTATGAATTATGACAATAATATTGGGGTATATAAATCTGTCGGCTTAATTTAAGATTAAGTGGAATATGTTAATGAAACTGTAAGTAACCTGCAGTAACTTGCGGAGATGTTTAATTTGTTACGTTGACTAATCTGCTAAAATCTGTTGAAACTGAATAATTTAATTTAAAAACCTATAATGAACATAATTTTTTAAGAATGAATATGCCTAAATTTATAGTAAATAGAAAATTATAACCGCACTTAAACACGAGGTTAAATTCAACTTGTGGTAGAAGTCTGCCTGGAACCACCCGACAAATCCAGCATCCACAAATTGTTAACTTAATGTAAGGGGTCTAGTGCGTAAATATACATGTAACAGTGCTAAGACATGTGGTTAAGTCCAACTTGTGGTATAAGACTGCTCGAAACCGCCCAGCATATCTAGCGTCCACAAGTGGTCAACTTAATGTGAGAGGTCTGGGGCATTAGCATACATAAACGGGGAATGATAATAACCTGTTGACCTGTAACACTTAACCTGTTTAATCTGTGGGGGTTATATAAACCGTTAAACTGCAACTTAGGGAAATATGGACATGTGAATTAGGGTGAGAGATTGTTGATTACTTTCATTTATTACAATCCAGGGATAAAAGATTGTAGATTACTTTCGTTAATTGCAATCCGGGGATAAAAGATTGTAGATTACTTTCGTTAATTACAATCTAGAAGTAAGGGATTGTAGATTAATTTCGTTAATTACAACCCGGGGATAAAAGATTGTAGATTACTTTTGTTTATCACAATCTAGAAGTAAGGGGTTATAGATTACTTTTGTTAATTACAATCCGGGGATAAAATATTGTATATTACTTCCGTCAATTACAATCCAGGGATAAAAGATTGTAGATTACTTTCATTAATTAAAATCTAAAGGTAAGGGGTTAAGTAAATCTGTGGTGGTTTAGTAAATCTATTAAATCAGTTGGGGGTTATACAAACCTGATAAACTTAACCTCTTTTATATGTTGGGGTTATGCGGGCTTGTTAAGCTGTTAGGCATAACCTGTCAAAAATCCTAGTAGGTTGGGATACAAACCTAGGGCATGGCTTGTATCATTTGTGGTGTGGGACCCGTATCAGTCAGTAACCCATACAGGTAGCATAGAGGGACCCTGCACTAGGTAGAGGTCATGGGCACGCTCACTGAGCTGATTATAAGAGGTTCATATGGGTGGAGGTGTTTGATGGCATGTTTCAATGGAGTCACGTGCATGCATAGGTCCGCTTGATTGGGAAAATTGGACGTTGAGACATTGGTATATATGGTTGTGCCTATCGGGGGGGGGTTGCCACTATAGGAAGTGATACATCCTACTATGGGGCCAGCACATGGTATCTACGGGAAAGGGAGTCGATCGATTGGGGGTAGTTATTATGGTATGTCTAGTCCTTCCTATTTAGGTGCCCATTATCTATACTTTCCCTGTATGGGCAGATTAAACACTAAGGATAGAATTGCTCAGTTTGGTATTGTGTCAAATATCTTATGTCCTTTGTGTGAAGTTCACCCAGAATCAATTTAGCATGTATTTTTGAATGTGATTACTCTTCCTTCATATGGTTATCTATAAAGCAGAAGCTTTCGCTTCCTTTGATTATCCAATCCAGTTTGAAAGATGAAGCTAGAAGCATTCATTTAGTATACAAGACATCAGATCAGGTGTGTGATTTAGCTTGTGGAGCTTTCAAAACTGTGATTTATTTTATTTGGAAAGAAAAGAATTTGAGAATATTTGAAAATAAAAGTATTCCTGCTTTGACAAAAGTTGCATCAGATTGAAACAGAGATGAAATTCCTGCTTAAAGACAATGGGAGAAGATCAGTGAGGAACTTTTTGAATTTAGAAATTCTTGATCAATGGGGTATTGAGCTTATTGATACTAGATGAAGAAGGAGGCACAAGATTTTTCCTATTAGCGATGGAAGGTTTTGAATAATTGGGCCTTGATGGGCTGGGCAGTTGGTTATATTTGTGAATTGGTTTATATAGTTTTGTTGCATTTCGTTTGTTTGATGTTTTGTTTGAAACTTGTATACCAAATTTATATCTGCTCTTTTTCCCTATAAAGCACCCATATAGGTTAGGGGGATCACACGTTTTTAGTGAGGCATATAAAGGAGGTTTTATATTGGTATAGCAATAAAGAGCACCAATTTTCAAAATATAGATATACACACACATTATATATATATACTACAAATATATATACTACAAGAAATAAATACATGTTTAATTGACTTTAACTATATTCTAAAATTATATGTATATATACTACATAAAGCAAACATTAGTGTAAAGGTATACCCGGGTTAGAAGATGAAGTTGTTGGTACTCTAAACTTAACCCTGTATTTATTTGTAATTACAACGCCACTGCCACCTACGTCATTAATGGAGCTATCATCGTCTTTATATTCGTCTTCCTCTTCATCTTCCTCCTCGGCATCGTCTTCATCTTTGCTTTCGTTTTCAGATTTCGTTTGTTGAACTTATTTTGTTTTTTTATTTGATTTTGACCGACTGGTTGCTTTAGTGCCTAACTTCCATGTTCTATACATAATAAAAACAAGCGGCATAAGGTTAAATATACAAAAAGAGGCTTGTAAAATAGGTATTGAATAATGGAATGATAACTTACAAAATCATTTGCCATTGTATTTATTCTATTTAGTCCTACATAATACTTTGATTCTTGCAGAGGTAGATGACGCATACCCATGTTCAAGTCCTATATACTATCGATAGAGTAGTGAGACAAAACTTGGGGTAAGTCAGGAAAATGTGCAACAGGTAGTGGTTCTCACTCCCTGTCTACTGCATCTACCATCCAGAATCACATGCCCAATTTGCTTGCTGAGGGGGAGGATAAAACTGTGAAGCATAGTTGACTTCGGATGATAGTACGACGGGGGATTGAATACCTGATTTCAAATAAGAGGCCCAAAATAGTCCATATTAGCAATACGAACTGTAGAATCCAGTAAAGGACTGACATCTTTAAAAATTAATCTCCAATATGTGCCATATTTTATGTATTTCCCTTGATGGATATATTGTCGACAATCATCTTGGTACAACTCATGTGCATTTCCGCATATGAACTATGGGCTATTCTTTGTTTCATTTGTACAGGAGGGTCTAAAGGGATAGTTGCAATACCCGACAACTGTCATAAGCACCTCTGACCTAGAAATAACTAATAAAACTATCAAGGGGAACAAGCCGTGGCAAGCGTTTCATAGATAAGTTACGTGCATGTTTCCATGGATTCCAGTTTACGTGACTAGCCCGTCAATGATCTATATGATAAGGGGTACTGGAGAAGAGATGGGATGAAGTATCATGGGTTCTGACTCTATTGCATTTCTCCTACGCTTTCAATCTAGGGCAAGCTTCCTGCTTCAAAGATTCTTTTACAATATAACAACAAACAGTCATACATTCGAAGAACCAATACTGCAAATTCCAATATTTAAAACATTACACAACTGAAAAATCAAGCAATAAAGATATAATAATTCAATTGCAAAATGAGTTAATATACCTGCACCAACTCAATAAATCTAGTTAGATGACCCTCCTTTTACACGTCTTGATCCAACCTCTAATATAAACATTACAAAATAGCTAAACCCCAATCATATTGCTGAGCAAGCTCCAAATCATTTACGACCACCAAGTGTACAAGACGGGTCGTATCATTAGTTGTAGTAAAAATAAAGTTCTCATCATGGGTAGAATAAATATACGAGCGATATGATCAATATTATTGAAATTGGCAGCGATGTGGTCCTCAGCAAAATATTTCGCAAGATGAGATATAGCAACATTACTGATCTTAATATCTTTCTCCACAACAAGCAGTAAGAATTGACTAACATCGTCAATCACACTCCAATTCTCATTATATGGTATACCCCATGTGTTCATTACAATTGGTATGAATGTCGACACAGTAAAATACAATGGTGTAAAACTAATCTCAGCATTTGGAAATAAAAATATATGCATGGTTGGCCATCATCACTCGACAATAGCATGAATACATCTATTATAAAAGTTTTTCAACTCAATATCCATGTATCTGCCAAAAAAATTCAGTATGGAATCTCTAACTTAAGGATGAACACTAATTTTTTTCCACCATTTGAACACTATTGTGAAAGCTCCTTGACAACTTGTTCCATCACGATTCTATTTATAATATTGATCTTATGTAAACTAGTCAAATATTAGCAAAATTTTAGATTTAATAAGTATAAAAATGGAAATCAATTACTACAAGCTCTTTTCCTTCATTGATAATATGTTGGACTCCTTTTTATAGCCTTGTAATCGATCAAAATGGAAAATTCAGTGAAATCATCTCGTTTACACCAAACCCAATTCTGCCTCCATTCCCACCAACGGCTCCCTGATTCCTCAATGATGTTTTTTCTTCTACAATTTGCTGACGAGGAGCTAGAGCCTTCAACATTTGGATTCTTCATCTTCAAAAATTATACTTTAATTTTTTCAAAGTCTAAAAAATATTGCATAAAGATTAGTTCATTTTGATTTCAACTGGTGCATAGATTAAAGAGGAGATAAGATTGAAAAGGAAAATGATTGGTTGAATTTGAATTTAATTAATTTTTGAAATTAGGGTTGCAAACAAACTGCCTTTTTTTTATTGAAGCAAGTTACGGAGAAATGTTGGAATGACATCCCAATACCACCAGTGCTTATACAACAAAATACTGGCACCAATCGATGTAGAATGGTTGTTAGGGGAAAGAATTAGAAAGAAAGAAGGAAAATATATAAGAGAGGAAGATAATAGAAAATAAGAAGAGGAAAGAAACACCAAATATAAACGCATCAGATAAAATTTAATGTAATTCATATACATAAAACAAAAGAGACAATGATAATTATATTATCATAGTATACAAAAAAATTACTCACCAATAAACTGTCTCAGAATAAGTAGTCAACATTGTCATGGCTCCAAAGTGTCGCACATCGGAATAATCAATAATACAAATACAATATTGGAAGACGTCAACTCCTGCTAATCCATCTGCGCACCTCCAGACAATGCATGCACTTACCACCTAGTCTATTCATCGATGTATTTGATGAGTACCCAAGGTAATAATAGGGAATATAAAACCTTGAGTTAGACAATAGTCTGGTGAGAGTGATAAACATTATCAAAATACTGTAAAAGTCGTAATAGTAATTAAACCAAGAGTATAGAAATTTATACCAGACGTGTCCATGCATCCATGAAGCTAGCACATAAAATAATATACTACTCTATAACAATAATTTATATCTAGCCTACGTTAGAGTACCAAGATATCTAAATGTTGTATCTGCACCGTTTATA
This sequence comes from Allium sativum, assembly GCA_030737875.1. Lineage (NCBI taxonomy): Eukaryota > Viridiplantae > Streptophyta > Magnoliopsida > Asparagales > Amaryllidaceae > Allium > Allium sativum. The sequence continues at coordinate 719,080,327 of CM060919.1, forward strand.
TCTGTTGCAATGATTACCTACATTTTAGTGGCATTCCGGAGGATGATAAATGATAAAAAAAAAGAGCAAACATCACCCATCTTCACGTTCAATCACTCAATGCGTTGCATATATAAATATAGTAAGTTTGGTTCCATGGTAACTATACCCCATCTGAGCTGAAACAATCTACATCTGACCGACAACCTCTATCTGGTTGAGAACGGGCATAGGTGGTATTCATGAGTCCTCCGGATTAACCACCTATATCTAACGAGTAACCTCCAAACTGGCATACAACCTACATCAGGTCGAAAAATCGATAAATGCTAAAGCCTCGGCTCTCTAAGTACCCATCCAAGCCTACATGCTGACCATTCCTTTTCCATATGTATCTCTATTGTAGAGTTTATTCTGCAACTATCCTTATAATTCCATCTGAATCCTCATTGTCAGGGAACTACCTGGACAGCTGCACCTGTTGTCAAACTCTACTCCTAAAATCCCTCCTGATAGTTCCTCCATCTTAATTAGTAGCCTCGTCGTCCTGACCCACAGTCTTATAATCCTGACTCGAAGTCTCTTCATCCTAACTCAAGTCTTAATACCATGCCTCTCGGAGAATAACCATCCATAATTAAGGCTACTGCTGCTTCCCATCGACAAATGATGAAATAACCTCATTGAAACACGAAATCCTTGCCTCACGCCAAAACTATTAGTCGAAGACCCGCTAGATTGAATCTACTGCCAAACAGACTATCATATCCTTCTCCTCGAAACTGCATCATTGTTTACGTCAAATAAGCTAAAATGGTTGTACTAATTACAGTCGATATCGGTCACTCTATTGTAATTGATAACAATTACTTTATTCATATACTTAACCAAAACTAGTTATGTATGAGTTAAATGAAAACATTCGGCATTCGTTGCGAAATCCAAGTTTATCGTTAAGTTCATTCTCCATGTTAAAATCCGTTGCCATGCTCTAGTGCTGCTCCAACTTTAGATTTCTTCATACGCCTACTGCTTCTTCGTAAATTCAGCTCATCTTTCTTCGTGTCCTATCCACGCACTCAATCAATGTGCACTAAACTTCTTATGCATTTGATCAATAAACACTAGTAACTATAAAAGACGACATTTATTTCTAATATTAAGTATCCTACGAACGACGCTTTAATTAACTAAACAAACAATCATCCATGTAACTAAAAATGATATAATTACCTAAATTTACAAATAAACATCCATAACAACATCCAAAAAATAGATAAAACCAATCTAAAACAATTGGTGATGATTTAAAGTCAAAATAGTTTAATTATAACGATAGTGTCAAAATAGCGTGCAATAACGCATGAATGGCTAAAAATGAGAAATTCAGGTTTTAATTAATTGAATTACCTTTTAATTATTTTACTTATTATTAACTAGGTTCAACAATCCTAGAAAAAATATTTTAAGATTTTTAATCACCAAGAAATATAAAAAATTTATCATGCAAAAACCTACAGATCAATGAGGGAAAATATCACTTGCCTTAGCCGAATCAGCCCAAACTACCGTAAAAACGTAGAGCTCACCAATACGTGTCCAACGTAAGAATCGACATCCAAATCTGACATCATATGCAAAAGTTATAGCAAATATAAGTTTGATGATTATTTAGACTATCAAATAAACCAAATATAATTAGCTAAATTAATTACCCATTCATTATCCTTTCTTCTCCAAAACCAAACGAACATGTCATGCATTTCCTGTAACCATGAAACACACTCCTCATAAACTTCTCTCTCCAATTTCTCTCAAGTTATTCCACGAAATCAACTATCGTTACTTCTTGCAAACTCCACTTCTCGAGAGCTCTGCAATGTACCCGATATTATCTAACACGACCACCTCCAGGAAATCTGGACCAGGCGACCGCTCCTCCCCCTCTTGGGGACCGTTTTGCTAGATGAACTGGGAATGACCAAATTTTATGCAGAGTTGCTTCACCTTGAGAGAAACGCGATGGTAATCCTTAATTCACAAATTGTTGCTCCTACCTCCAAAAATCATGGGACCTAGATCGGAGAATATGCACGGCCATGATCTCAAAAAATACTGCATATTTCAAAAATGACATAGGCTTGAGGAGAAACTCAATTTAGAAGTTTTGAAATTGATTCCATGATTTTAGGTAAACTATTTTCGTTGTTAGGATTTTTCAAAGGAAGAGGAAGGAAACATCTATGAATTCGTGAAGGAAGGAGAATTACTATAGCCAACTAATGAGGGATCAGGGTTAGTGACGAACTAGAGGAGTATTTATGGTGTTATAAGATCCAATTGTCAAGAATTGTGTGTCTAAAACACATAAATGTTTTATGAGCGCACGGCCAAACAGATGCTCCATTTGCAATGAAATTTGATAAGATGAAACAAAATTTTGCAACGATTCCAAAAGTATAAATTTTGGTGTAATTCTAACATTGTGCCCAAAACAATAATTTTCATGCGTATTTCAAGACTATTTTTCCCTAGAGCATTAAATATCGAAATATAACGATCCATATTCTTTTTCTCTACGAATCAAACTACCTGAACTCAATGGAAATAGTCTCGAGCGCTGATTCGACCGTTTATGAACATTCTTAATTTAGAACCATCTAATAGCAAACGTGTAACACCCCACTCCCGCTATGATCACTCACTAAGGGAATGCCATAGCATCGGTGGAGTATTTTAGTGAATATAGAACAGAAAAATTACAACAAGACAGATATAAATAGTACTTGAAATTTTAAAACATCATCTCATAACAGCGGAAGTAAAACATGTCTGGTTACATCATAAAACCACAATAAAGGTCAAGTACAATATCCATCAAAATAAAGAAGTACATAATCCCACTCTCATACAATAGCCAAACAAAAGAAAAGATAACTGGATAACTGGAGCTTTACATCTATCCAAGCTCCTAAAGACTGGAACAGCAATCCGATCAAGCTCCACTACTGCTAGGATCCACCGTAGGACCTGAGGGTTGGGAAAAAGATAAAAACAACGGGGTCAGACATAAGTCTGAGCGAGTCCTATAACTTTAACAATACAATCGTTAAAGTAACCAGAGAAGACATAAACTGATATACGGTAACATATAGGGATGAATGGCTACCCTAAGCAGTCAACTAAACGAAGATAAAGGATAAAGACGCATCTACCCTCCCTAAGGTAAATTACTAAACTGCACCACACCAGTCGTTCCTAACTTAAAGGTTGATCCCACCCAAGGACTTATAAAATTTACTAATTAGTACCTGCGTACCCCTAGGTGACCAAGTAGGCGCCACGGGGCCCTACAATCCACTAGGTGTACACACTACTTCCCATTCGATCGGCTCCCTAACGTAGATACCCGTGCTGGCCCCACCGTGGGATGTATCATTCCCCAATGTGGCAACCTGATGGAACTAAAGGTGCACGGCTTATATCTACTCGATGCAACAACGGCTTACCTACCAGCCCGGGCCCACTCACGCATATGAAGCCCGTTGGACTTGCGTTGCCACCGCTAACCCGTTTGCCTCTTACAGTCAAGCCCAGTATGCGTGTCCCGTCCTCGACATGGGTCGAGCCCACAAAGATACGTATGGGTTACTGGTTGAAATGGGCCTCCACAAGCTACCCACCTAAGCTTGTCCCTTTTTCTAGTATATCCCACTTAACCCTTTAATCATGTTTTAATTACATGTTCCATTTTGGTTAAGTATTCTAATCGTATTTTCTATTGCCACCCAAGGCAACCACTAGATTTTCTCATGCCACCCGAGGCACCCACTTAACCCCTCATGTCCCTCCACATGCTAATGTGGTTAAGTGTTTCTTAATTAATTAATTAAGAACGTAACCTTTGTAAAGACCTCTCACATTAGACTGTCTTTTATGACCGCTGGTTAAGCCGGTTGGGTCCGGGCAGCCTTATGTCATAACAGAGTCTAACCTCGTGTCTTTACATTAATTACGTATTTAGTTTGTGCCTAAGACCTCTCACATTGGGCTAACATTTGTAGCAACTGGTTAAGCCGGTTGGGTCCGGGCAGTTTTACGCTACAACTGAGTCCAACCTCGTGTCTTAGTCAATTAATTACACCTAATTAATCACCCTCATAATTTTATATTAATTATCCCTAATTAATCAAGTTTTCTTAACATGGGTAGACCTAACTTAATAGGTAAATTCCCATGGGGTAGACCTAACTCAATAGGTAAATTCCCAACACATAGTATGGGTACACCTAACCAAATAGGCAAATTCCCATACTATGTTTATTTATTTTGTGTTATGCATAATTATATTAATTTCACACAATCTTATTAACTTATGCATTTAATTACCCCATCGTTCCCACGTAATTTCGTTCATGATATAACACATATAAAAGGTGTCAACTTGCATATGAATGAACATGTTTCAAAGGTGCCATCTTGCATATTAACAAACACATAACTTGCATATGAACTTGCATAACATGTCACATAACTTGCATATAATATGTCACATAACTTACATATTCATTTTGCATAACAAACTTGCATATTAGCTTATAGACTTGCATAATGTGTCATCATGAACTTGCATATTAATAAACATGTAACTTGCATATTTACATACATGTAACTCGCATATTAACAAACATGTAACTTGCATATAAAGAAACATGTAACTTGCATATTTACATACATGTAACTTGCATATTAACAAACATGTAACTTGCATATTAACAAACATGTAACTTGCATATTTACATACATGTAACTTGCATATTAACAAACATGTAACTTGCATATTTACATACATGTAACTTGCATATTAACAAACATGTAACTTGCATATTTACATACATGTAACTTGCATAGCATATTACCATGAACTTGCATAACATGCATATGATTACATAGCCCACAACTTGCATATTTAGCATCATGCAAACATAACATACATCATATTAAACTTGCATAAGCTTACATACTCAACATGCATAAACATAAGATTAATGCTAACATCATATCATATGATTCAAAGCTCATTAACCCACATACAAAACCATAAATCTCATCACATCTCATCTAATTAGTTTACCAAAAGATCATCAAAGTGATAGAAACTCACAACTAGCAACTTTGAACACCAAATGAAGAAGATTAAGATGCTAAGAAGGGATTAGAAGTTGATTAGAGAGTGATTAGTATGCAACCCTCTTCATAAAATTAGTGGAGGCCATGAGAGCTAGCATTTTGCCATAGTTTAGTCACTAGGTTTAATTATGAATGAATTAGGGTAGGTTAGGGTCTTATTTATAGATTAGGCAAGTGTTTTAGGCCATAGGATTAACCCTAGATTCAATCCAAGCCATCAAAGCATGTCTTGGGGAAGAAGTCAAGTGTAGGAACCATCTAGGGCCTTTAGATTAAAGATGGACCATGAGAACCATTCAAATGCAAAATCTGCACTTGAGCGAATCGGCCCACGGGTTGACAGCCAAACACCCTGGATTAACCCCTAGTCGACCCAGCGGGCTCGGGTCGACTTCAAAAATCGGCCGGTTCGGTTATTCCCCTCTCCCAATTCGCTGTTTTGAGCATTTTTGCATATTTATTTATTAAATTTTCAATTATATATATATATATATATCAATATATATATATATATATATCTACACAACCCATTTCACTTAATTAAGTATACTTTAATTTGGGAATTTTCGTGAAACTTCGCGAGGCCATATCTTGGTCATACGGACTCCGATTTTCGAAAACTCGGACTCTATTTCGCGTATTTTTCCGAGACGAACGCAATGGCATAGCCCGTTTCCCTTGATTCCCATTTTAGAATTAAATTCTGCCTCGATTTATGTTATTACAGGTTATTGAAAATACGGGTTGTTACATTCTCCCCTCCTTAAAGGATTTCGTCCCCGAAATCTTCAAGTTAGGAAGAACGTATCCTACCATCCAATCATCCATCTACTCAAAGCATCATCCACGAGCAATCATTGTCCTTACAAGATTCTAAATGCTGGATGGATATATGCAAAAGTGTGTGTATATGTACTTACCTAATGCGAAAATCAGGCGGTTACTGATACAGTAAACCTCCTTAATGCAAACCATGATAGTGCCATGCATCCAATATGTATGCGAAACCCTATTGACACATACAAATTTCTACATGCGTGCACAACCATACACAAAAATGCATCATCCATATGATAACACAGCCATGATACATCCATCAATCTAACTACCACATCCATTTATGCAATATGCAACATGAAGTGACTGAGCCGATCTAGTGCCTAATGTGTGTGTATATGCATCCACGAGCAACCACTAGCAAACAATTGCATCCATATGCATCCATCAACCATAACATGTTTCAAACACATGTTTCAACCATAGGTTTTACCCTATCTAAAGGTCATAGGTATTAGCGAGAGGATATACTAAAGATAAGATAAGTACTAGACAAGCAATAAAGGAGAAGTTAAAAGACATACTCTCAAAAAGAAATGGATACAAAGAACGCATCTTTGCTTCCGTCTCCCAAGTAGCATTGCTTTCGTCATCTCCCCATTGCACTTTAACTAGCTGAACTTCTCTGTTCCTCAACTTCCTAGTTTCTGACCCAAGGATGCGAGTAGGAGCTCGTCGAATCGTCGCATCACGCTCTACCTCTACATCTCTAAGCAAGCTCGGCTCTACCACCTCCGCGGTCTCATGTAAGCACTTCCTCAAATGTGATACATGGAATACATCATGAACACCACTAAGTCTGTCGGGCAACTCCACCCTATATGCCATCCGTCCAATCCTTTCCTTAATAGGAAACGGCCCAACAAATCTCGGTGCTAACTTCCCTACGGACCCAAAGCGAACAACATTTCTCAATGGAGATACTTTGACAAAAACCATGTCCCCAACCTCAAACTCAAGATCCGTCCTTCTCCGATCCGCATAAGATTTCTGTCTATCTTGCGCTGCTTTCATCCTTTTTCGAATTAAATCAATCTTCTCTGAAGTCTCTCTAACCATATCCGGCCCAAGCAAGATCTTATCCGTAGATTCCCACCAACATGTAGGAGATCGACAAGGCCTTCCATAAAGAGCTTCGAAAGGAGCCATACCAATACTGGACTGAAAGCTGTTATTATATGCGAACTCCACCAAAGGAAGATGTTCTTCCCATGTACCTCCAAAATCCAAGATACAAAGCCTCAAAAGATCTTCTAAGATACGGTTCACCCTCTCAGTCTGACCGTCCGTCTGAGGATGATATGCGGTGCTCAAACACAACTGAGTCCCTACCGCCTCTTGCAAACTTCTCCAAAACTCACTAGTGAAAATAGGATCTCGATCACTCACAATGCTGGATGGTACGCCATGCAATCTAACAATCTCTCTAACATAGACTGAAGCAAGCCATGGAGCGGTCCTCTTACTCTTTACGGGTATAAAATGGGCACTCTTGGTAAGTCTGTCTACCACAACCCAAATTCCCGTATTGCCCTTCCTCGATCTCGGTAACCCGTCGATGAAATCCATCGAGACACTATCCCACTTCCACTGTGGAACTTCCAATGGGTGTAGCAACCCACCGGGTTTCCTTTGCTCCACTTTAACTTGTTGGCACACTAAGCATCTAGCCACATACTCGGCCACATCTTTCTTCATACCGGCCCAGAAGAAAACTCTCTTCATGTCTTGGTACATTTTGTCTCCACCGGGATGAATAGTCATTCTTGAACGATGTGCATCATCCAAAATAGCCTTCTTCAAACCCTCATCTTGCGGTACACAAAGTCTACCGTCTCTATGCAACCATCCCTTATCATCTATGGTGTATCTACCCAAATGGCTGGACGACTCCCCTCTTATAAGCTTCTCTACCAACACAACCAACTGTGGGTCGTCTCGCTGAGCCTCGCCAATCCGTCTCAAAAGAGTAGGTCTAACCTCCAAGGATGCCAACAAACCAGGTACAAAATCAACAGAAGGTCTGAAGTCAAACAAAGAAAGAAACTCCAAGCTTCGTCGTTCCACGAACAATGGACTCAAAGATAGCCTTTTTCTACTTAAGGCGTCTGCCACCACGTTACCCTTACCAGGGGTATACGCTATCTCGAAATCATAGGATGCTAAGAACTCCATCCACCTTTGCTGTCTTAGGTTTAAATCCTTCTGAGAGAATAAGTACTTCAATGATTTATGGTCGGTGAACAACTCAAATCTCTCACCAAGAAGATAATGGCGCCAAGACTTAAGTGCGAAAACAATCGCGGCCAACTCTAGATCATGGGTAGGGTAATTCTTCTCATGCACTCTCAATTGTCTCCCTCCATAGGCTATTACCCTTCCCTCCTGCATCAAGACTGCGCCTAATCCTGTTCCACAAGCATCGGTATAAACAACAAACGGCTTACTTCCATCCGGGAGCACTAAAACTGGAGCGGTGGTCAAAGCTCTCTTTAACCGTCGGAAAGCATCATCACAATCTACATCCCACGAGAAAACCAGATTCTTTTTCGTCAAGCGGGTTAATGGGGCTGATATCTTCGCGAAGTCTTTGATGAACTTCCTATAATATCCTGCCAACCCCAAGAAACTTCTTACCTCGGTAGCATTTCTAGGAACTTTCCAATCCTGGATAGATACTATCTTTGCGGGATCCACAGCTATCCCTTCCTTAGAGACCACATGCCCTAAGAATCGCACTTCTCTTCTCCAAAAATGGCATTTAGAGAATTTAGCTTTAAGACTATGCGCTCGAAGAGTCTCCAACACTTCCTTGAGATGTAAGGCATGCTCTTCTTCATTCTTGGAAAAGACCAAGATGTCATCCACAAAAACTACTACAAACTTATTCAGATACTCTCTGAACACTCTACTCATGAGATCAACAAAGTATGCGGGGGCGTTTGTCAACCCAAATGGCATCACTAGCCACTCATAAAAACCATCCGGAGTCCGGAAAGCAGTCTTCTCTATACTGTCCTCCGCCACTCTTAACTGATGAAACCCTGTAGCTAAGTCCATCTGCGAAAATACTGACGCGCCAACCAACTGATCAAAGAGATCATCTATCCTCGGTAATGGGTGTCTATTCTTCTTCGTGAGCTTATTAAGTTCTCTATAATCCACACAAAGTCTGAGGGACCCATCCGCCTTCGTGGCAAACACTACTGGAGCTCCCCACTCCGATATACTTCGCCTTATGAACCCCTTCTCAAGCAACTCCCCTACTTGCTTATGAAGTTCTCTTCTCTCACGAGGAGCCATGTGGCGTACTGGCAAAGACACTGGTTTGGCATTATCCACCAAATAAATTCGGAAATCTATCTCCCGCTTCGGAGGCAAACCCTTTACTTCTTCAAACACATCCGGATATTCCCGGACTACTCTGACAGAACACAAACTCTCGACCGAAGCATCGAGCGATTCAAGATAACTTAGCAAAACAGATTCCACGGGATTGCAAGAGATCTCGAGAGTGTTACCCAAGCGGGTCATGAGCTTGACAACTCTCCTTTCGCAATCAAGAACGGCACCATTACTGGATAACCAGTCCATGCCCAAGATCAACCCATAGCCCGTGAAGCCCAATACAAAAGCATCACATCTAAACTCAACGCTAAGTATAGAAATCTTCAAACCCAAACATATCATAGACAGATATATGGAGCCCCCAATTGGGTTTGAGACAACCAAGGGATCATCAACTAGACTGGTGTCTAAGTGCAGTGACTCAACTAACGATGATGAGATAAAAGAATGCGATGCGCCAGAGTCAAACAAAGTACGAACTGGATGATCAAACAGAAAAACCAGACTTTCAACGGAAATAGTTCTACCTCTCTGCTGAATCGGTGGAACTGAGAGAACCTGAACTTGCCCCCCTGACTGAGGTGGTGCTATAAGAGCTTGCACCTGGCCTCCTGAGGTAGACCCCGTCTTCTGCCCCTTCTTTGGGCAGTTTTTCACAAGATGCCCTGCTTCACCACAATGAAAGCAACCGGTCTTCTTCTTTTTGCGACAATCCTTACTAAGGTGTCCTGGTGTTCCACAATTGAAGCACTTCTTCTTCGTCTTCTTTTTGTCACCATTGCCTTTTCCGCCCTTGCCTTGTTGTTGCTGTTGCGGTTTCTTCTGATCCCCCTTTTTCTCTGGTGCCTTAGAATTCTTATCATCCTCATGCATAAGTGCCATGTAGACAAGCTTCTCAAAAGTGGCTCCCATAGGAATGTGAGTCATAGCTATTCCTTGCAATGGTTCGTTCAAGCCTCTAACGAACCTCAAAGCCTTCTTCTCCGGTGTATTCACCAACTCTATGCCAAACCTTGCTAATTGATTGAATTTGTTGACATATTCTTTCACCGTGAGATTCCCTTGCTTCAAATTCAAGAACTTCTCCATAAACAGATTCTCTTCCGCCCTTGAGAGAAACTTAGCCCCAAACCTTTGCTTAAAATCTGCCCAAGAGTCAACAGGGCGTTCTCCATTAGTGACCTCCCACCAGAATGAGGCCTCTCCCTTCATTAACCAAGCCGCCAACTTGACTTTCTTTCCCTCTTCCACTTCAAAGATATCTAGCAACTCTTCCACTTCCTTAAGCCAATCTCTAGCCTCTACGAAAGTCTCTGAACCAAGAAAAGGTTTTCCTCCTATAGCCTTGAACTCCTTGCAAACCTTAGCAAAATTATCCACTCTAGGCTGAGGAGGAGGAGCGGTTGTCTCTGGTGTAGTAGCATTGGCCGGACCCGCAGCCGCGGCCCTAGCCTCTTGCAACCTCCTATACCATAGTGGTATAACTAAACCCTCCGGGATGTTAAGATCTTCAGCCATGCTGAAACGAAAGAGGAAAGATTCAAAAAGGAGATTCCGAAAGATAAAGATATGGCTATTGGGGATTATGCTTTTCTTTTTCAAAAACTTTTTCTCTTAGAAGACATGCTTTTAAAAATACTTTCTTCGAAAATACTCTTAGAAAGTAGTTTTTCTCAAAAATTTTATCTGTTCTGGTAACCTTAAGCTCTGATACCACGTGTAACACCCCACTCCCGCTATGATCACTCACTAAGGGAATGCCATAGCATCGGTGGAGTATTTTAGTGAATATAGAACAGAAAAATTACAACAAGACAGATATAAATAGTACTTGAAATTTTAAAACATCATCTCATAACAGCGGAAGTAAAACATGTCTGGTTACATCATAAAACCACAATAAAGGTCAAGTACAATATCCATCAAAATAAAGAAGTACATAATCCCACTCTCATACAATAGCCAAACAAAAGAAAAGATAACTGGATAACTGGAGCTTTACATCTATCCAAGCTCCTAAAGACTGGAACAGCAATCCGATCAAGCTCCACTACTGCTAGGATCCACCGTAGGACCTGAGGGTTGGGAAAAAGATAAAAACAACGGGGTCAGACATAAGTCTGAGCGAGTCCTATAACTTTAACAATACAATCGTTAAAGTAACCAGAGAAGACATAAACTGATATACGGTAACATATAGGGATGAATGGCTACCCTAAGCAGTCAACTAAACGAAGATAAAGGATAAAGACGCATCTACCCTCCCTAAGGTAAATTACTAAACTGCACCACACCAGTCGTTCCTAACTTAAAGGTTGATCCCACCCAAGGACTTATAAAATTTACTAATTAGTACCTGCGTACCCCTAGGTGACCAAGTAGGCGCCACGGGGCCCTACAATCCACTAGGTGTACACACTACTTCCCATTCGATCGGCTCCCTAACGTAGATACCCGTGCTGGCCCCACCGTGGGATGTATCATTCCCCAATGTGGCAACCTGATGGAACTAAAGGTGCACGGCTTATATCTACTCGATGCAACAACGGCTTACCTACCAGCCCGGGCCCACTCACGCATATGAAGCCCGTTGGACTTGCGTTGCCACCGCTAACCCGTTTGCCTCTTACAGTCAAGCCCAGTATGCGTGTCCCGTCCTCGACATGGGTCGAGCCCACAAAGATACGTATGGGTTACTGGTTGAAATGGGCCTCCACAAGCTACCCACCTAAGCTTGTCCCTTTTTCTAGTATATCCCACTTAACCCTTTAATCATGTTTTAATTACATGTTCCATTTTGGTTAAGTATTCTAATCGTATTTTCTATTGCCACCCAAGGCAACCACTAGATTTTCTCATGCCACCCGAGGCACCCACTTAACCCCTCATGTCCCTCCACATGCTAATGTGGTTAAGTGTTTCTTAATTAATTAATTAAGAACGTAACCTTTGTAAAGACCTCTCACATTAGACTGTCTTTTATGACCGCTGGTTAAGCCGGTTGGGTCCGGGCAGCCTTATGTCATAACAGAGTCTAACCTCGTGTCTTTACATTAATTACGTATTTAGTTTGTGCCTAAGACCTCTCACATTGGGCTAACATTTGTAGCAACTGGTTAAGCCGGTTGGGTCCGGGCAGTTTTACGCTACAACTGAGTCCAACCTCGTGTCTTAGTCAATTAATTACACCTAATTAATCACCCTCATAATTTTATATTAATTATCCCTAATTAATCAAGTTTTCTTAACATGGGTAGACCTAACTTAATAGGTAAATTCCCATGGGGTAGACCTAACTCAATAGGTAAATTCCCAACACATAGTATGGGTACACCTAACCAAATAGGCAAATTCCCATACTATGTTTATTTATTTTGTGTTATGCATAATTATATTAATTTCACACAATCTTATTAACTTATGCATTTAATTACCCCATCGTTCCCACGTAATTTCGTTCATGATATAACACATATAAAAGGTGTCAACTTGCATATGAATGAACATGTTTCAAAGGTGCCATCTTGCATATTAACAAACACATAACTTGCATATGAACTTGCATAACATGTCACATAACTTGCATATAATATGTCACATAACTTACATATTCATTTTGCATAACAAACTTGCATATTAGCTTATAGACTTGCATAATGTGTCATCATGAACTTGCATATTAATAAACATGTAACTTGCATATTTACATACATGTAACTCGCATATTAACAAACATGTAACTTGCATATAAAGAAACATGTAACTTGCATATTTACATACATGTAACTTGCATATTAACAAACATGTAACTTGCATATTAACAAACATGTAACTTGCATATTTACATACATGTAACTTGCATATTAACAAACATGTAACTTGCATATTTACATACATGTAACTTGCATATTAACAAACATGTAACTTGCATATTTACATACATGTAACTTGCATAGCATATTACCATGAACTTGCATAACATGCATATGATTACATAGCCCACAACTTGCATATTTAGCATCATGCAAACATAACATACATCATATTAAACTTGCATAAGCTTACATACTCAACATGCATAAACATAAGATTAATGCTAACATCATATCATATGATTCAAAGCTCATTAACCCACATACAAAACCATAAATCTCATCACATCTCATCTAATTAGTTTACCAAAAGATCATCAAAGTGATAGAAACTCACAACTAGCAACTTTGAACACCAAATGAAGAAGATTAAGATGCTAAGAAGGGATTAGAAGTTGATTAGAGAGTGATTAGTATGCAACCCTCTTCATAAAATTAGTGGAGGCCATGAGAGCTAGCATTTTGCCATAGTTTAGTCACTAGGTTTAATTATGAATGAATTAGGGTAGGTTAGGGTCTTATTTATAGATTAGGCAAGTGTTTTAGGCCATAGGATTAACCCTAGATTCAATCCAAGCCATCAAAGCATGTCTTGGGGAAGAAGTCAAGTGTAGGAACCATCTAGGGCCTTTAGATTAAAGATGGACCATGAGAACCATTCAAATGCAAAATCTGCACTTGAGCGAATCGGCCCACGGGTTGACAGCCAAACACCCTGGATTAACCCCTAGTCGACCCAGCGGGCTCGGGTCGACTTCAAAAATCGGCCGGTTCGGTTATTCCCCTCTCCCAATTCGCTGTTTTGAGCATTTTTGCATATTTATTTATTAAATTTTCAATTATATATATATATATATATCAATATATATATATATATATCTACACAACCCATTTCACTTAATTAAGTATACTTTAATTTGGGAATTTTCGTGAAACTTCGCGAGGCCATATCTTGGTCATACGGACTCCGATTTTCGAAAACTCGGACTCTATTTCGCGTATTTTTCCGAGACGAACGCAATGGCATAGCCCGTTTCCCTTGATTCCCATTTTAGAATTAAATTCTGCCTCGATTTATGTTATTACAGGTTATTGAAAATACGGGTTGTTACAAAACGATTAAAATTTAAATATCCAATTGTCAAAATATGTGTTGTTACAATCTTCTCCCTTAAAGGATTTCATCCTCGAAATCCTCAAGGATAAAACAACAGTACTCCATACTCTTGCATAAGTGACAACCCAATACAAATCGTCACTCATCGCTCTCACGCTTAAGTGATGACCCAAGACAATTCATCACTCATGACTCTTAAAAACAAATACTGAAAATGATCATTACAAGGAAATAGACTCAAAATTTGGCATAAAGCCATAATTCCCATTCCTAAGTACAACCACCATCAAAAATTCAAAACTGATCTAACTAAGCCACAACACCCACATTGTTCACTTATTTCCAAATAAACTACCAATGGAAGATATAAGTGATGACCCCTTAGTTGAAAGACAACTCACTAAGCAACTACAACTCCTCTCCCAACTTTGGCTTGGTGCATGAAAAACTCTGACAATACCTCATTTGCGTAGTTCGATATGGAAATCTATAAATAGCCAAATCTAGTTCAATCCAAACAAAGGAAACCAAAATCCAAATTGGTGCCTCACATCTAGGGAATTAAATCATCTAAAATGTACCTAGAGTGAAACCTCAACTCAAAATGACTCCTTATTGCCAAGTCATGTATGGAAATAAAGAGACTAAAAAATAAGGTTATCCTGCATGCCTAACAACAGTAGAAGTATAAACAGTCATGTGAACATCAACAATCATACAAACATAGGTAAGCAACCGTGACATCAAATTCAATCAAACATAAATGAGAAAAATTGAAATCAACAAGATAATATCTAAGCCTAACCTAGCATGCAAGATATTATTATACTTAGTAACACATTGAGTAAGACTTCCATTTCATATAAGACTCGAAAATCTTGGTTTCCACCTCATTAGGATAATAAATCCAACATCTTTAGTCAATGAATCAGATATGACTCGAGTTTCATCATATTATCCTCAACTCCTTGGCATCCCATTGATAAAAACCATCGAAAATTGTTCCTGCATCCCTCCACGAATTTCGAGTAATTATAGGAAACTACTCAACTCTTCCTGCTCGATGCCAACTAGCTGATCGCACATTCATCTTGATATGAATGGCCAATCACTCTCATTCAGCGAGTCGAGAAAAATAACACCTTCCATACAGAACCGACCACCACGATCGAGTCTACATCACACTATTCCAAACTTTATGGCCATAGCCAATGACAAATATGTGTAACACCCACTAATAAAAAAATTCTCCTAAACTGATACATTTCTTACTCAAACACAACAACTTCACTAGAATCTGGGAACCCTAATCGTCGTTACCAACAAAGGTTAAGATCGCTCTAGGAGTAGAGAAACCCAGTGATGTGACGTCACTAAACAACTTTAGCTCCTTTTCCAATAATTAGTTCCTCCAAGTCTCAAAAGTGAACATTATTGCCACAGACTCCAAATCAAGAGCCCGGTGCTCCTTGCCGTGCGGTTTTTAGGTCATTGACTAAGGGGTGCAACAACTTCCTTTTACCTTCGACACCGCACTACTCAAGCTACACAAACAAAGGAATGTTATCGACTCCACATTATGACGTGGAATGAGTATGCTGATACACTATGCCAATTTTTAAAATCAGGATTCAAATCTAGAGTTCCCCTTGGGTTAAATTTGAACTCCAATTCCTAACCCATGTGCGATGGATAATAATATCCTACCCAAGTTAACACAACCCAAGCACCTCACTTCCCTTATCCTGAAGTGACAACCCAAAACCAAACCATTCATTGGTGTTTAACAACACCAATCAACACAACGTCATCCATGCCATGTGCCTTCTCCTCTCGTCAATGGGAAATGAGAATATTATTGGACAGCGCAAGTATAACTCTTCGACGTGATATCTTGGAACCAGATCGAAGAAGTCAACTAAACATGTTGACTCGCCGGTCAACTCGAATGGTCCAACCGATCCATCAAGGTAAAAGCAGCATATAAGACGTTGTAATTGGCACACTCCATCCCACAACTCTTGCAGCAACCCGGAATTTTGACAATAAATAGTTATTTAATTAGAATTTCAAAAATAGGAATTTCTGCAATTGATGGAATTTGACAACAAAACTTTACCCGTTGAGTTCGTCTCAAATTCTGGTCAACTTTCATGTTTGGAGTTTCACGAATGGAGTCCGTATGAAAAATTTATGGATGAAATACGAAAAAAAGATGGAAATAAATAAACAGAATAATTAATATATATGTTTCCCTCTTTGACCAGGCCTCATTGGGCAAACCGGCCAAAGGGCGGTTGATCGCTCCCTAGGGGGTGTCGACCGCTTAGGCTTGTAGTGCCCAATGACGGCTTGGTTTTGAGGGGTATTCTTGATATATTTTATAAAATAGATGGATGGATATAACTTAAAACCAGTCAAATGGTTGTAGGCCATTTCCACCCCTATAAATAAAGGGGTAGAGCCTTAATCTTTTTCCATTCAAATTTATGAAGGCAGCGGAGCTCTGCCATTTTTCTTCCTCTTCTAACCAAAATTCTAAATAAAATATGTTCATACATATACCAAATCAACTCAAATTCATATGGAATTGGGAAGAGAAATAGATTAAATGGAAGAGGGTGCTCAACGATAGATTTCTTCACACTTTTCCCTTTTTCTTGCATTTCTACAGATCTAGAATTTTTTTTCTTTTCTAGATAAACTATAGATTTGTGAAAATTTGGGGATTGTAAGCCTAAAAAGGATCATAATTCAGAAATTGGAAGCAATAAGGTGAGTGGGAAATTTACTAATACAGATATAATAATTTATCTATTTCATTTGAATCCAATCTATGTTTTATGCCGATCAGATCTGCTATTTGAATAATTGTAAATTGCGATAACTATCAGATCTGATTATGAATATGTTGGTAAATGATAAATTGTGATTTTGTATAAGCATGAATTGTAGGATTTTTATATAAATTCTCGCATATTTCTACAAGTTCTGTCATGAATTATAAAATATGTTGTATACGCCCCATAGCACTGTGGATTTGGAAGTCAGTCCCATTAAACATAAATTTGTTGTAGTTTTGTTCCAAATCTTTAGTTCAATGCTGAAATATGAAACATGTAAATTTGGGTGAAAAGATGAATTTGTGCATTATGTGATTATAAGAATAAAATAAATATTCCTTATTTACATTTAATATTGTTGGGTTTTTTGCTTAAGCATTGTAAATTATGCCGTTTTCTCATTTTTAAATAAAGAGGCATTATTTTAGAATCACAAGAAGTATGACAAAAAGAATTAAAAGAGGAAAAGGGGTGCAAAGGTACATATAAAAATAAATATATGTTTTGTATGTAATTTGCATCGACTATTCTAAAATAAAAATATATTGCATATGTTTCTTGTGATTTGGAGATATGTCAATATTACAAAATAGGCATGATTTGCAATGATTTGGCTAACGATCCTTGTGAGACTGAAATCTTTTTAGCAAGATTGAATGTAAAGAGGTAATGTTTGGTTAATTGATTTGACCAATTCATTAATTTTAAAAATAAATATTACAAAATAATAAATGAATATTAATAACTTGTTGACTGCACGAAAACATAAAAATGAATATATACATATCATCCGTCCAAATTAGCGTAAAACGGTGAAATTTAAATTGCATGGAATGTTTCAATGTTTGGGAAAAAAATTAAATTATGGAATTATGTGTAAATATAATCCATTTTTAATTAATATATTGGTGGTGACAATTTGTAGCAATAAAAATAATTAATTATCATAAATGAGACCGCAAATAAGGGGCTAACCATTGTAACCAATATTGATTTGGGAAAATAAACGTGAATAGAAAAATGTACAGCTCCTAAAATCAATTAGGATAATTGTTGTGGACCCCAATTAGGAAATTTTAATTATAACCGCATTTAGACACGATGTTAAACTCAACTTGTGGTGTAATCCTGCCCGTAGCCGACCGACAAATCCAGCAGCCATAGGTAGTCGGTTTAATGTAAGGGGTCTAATGTATAAATATAATTGTACTAAGGCACGAGGTTAAGTTCACTTGTGGTAAAAGTCTGCTCGGAACCGACCGGCAAATCCAACATCCACAGGTAGTCAACATAATGTGAGAGGCCTGGTATGTAAATAAATAAATATGTATACACACACACACTCACACACACACACACACACACACACACACATATATATATATATATATATATATATATATATATAACAGTCAATTAAGAAATAAATAAATAAGAATATGAATTGTCCGTTGGGGTACAACAAAAAGATAACTTGGGACCGATAAATAGTTGCCTTAAGAAAATATGACTGTTAAAGTTATAAAGGGTAATAAAAAGGAAATAAAAAGAAATGGGTGTCAAAAATGGGATTAATGGATATTTATTGCCGTTTAAATACTAAGTCCAAATTAGGGAAGAAATTAAATAAATATCCTAGAGAAAAGGGAATATAATCTTCCTTATTTATGTCAATAAAACTTATAATTAAAAATATAGTTGAACTTAGTAGGTTAATAATATAAGACATTATTAACAATATAAACTCGTGATACAAACAAATGGTGTACGTATAGTATTTCCGTGTAAAGAAATTAAACGGGAATAACTTAATAATGTATCCTACTTTATCCTAAAAAGGGAAAGGTGTTAAAGGCAAATGGGGGACAAACGAATAACCTTCGCGTGTAGTCTGCTTTCTGGATCATAAAAGGCTAAGTGACTATGGTTAAAGAGTCCACCTAGTCATAGGTTTTCTAGTATATGGGTCTTAAATGGTAGGCGTGTATTGGGCTACTGTAACACCCCACATCCGTTAAGGTCACTCACAAAGGGAATGCCTTAACTTCGGCGGAGAGTTATAGGTAAAAGATACAGATAAATTACAAGACAGACAAAATTAAAACAGCGAAAAATAGGACTTTACTTTATTGATAAAATAGTTTGTACTACAATTGTTTTCAAATACCAGAATATCTGTCTTACAAAATAAAGAAGCATAAAATAACATTTATATTCCCCAATGTAGCGCGAGCCAGCCATAGCAATGGAAAAGAGAATCCCAGCAAAACTTCGACTAATCTTCAGCTTGGAAAGAAAACTGGACTAAGTAGTAATATTCCCTCCCTGCGTACCGGGGAGGAACGGAAGACAAGAAAGCGAAAGAAAACAGAGTCAGACATAAAGTCTGGTAAGTTCAGTAACTTTCAACATGTGAACAGGTAAAAGCAACATGACATGAATTTAACTGAATACAATACAACACCATGATGACGGGAATCATAAGGTTAGCACAAGATATGATGAGGTAAGATAAACTGGATGCACTTTTATACTTTATCTGCTTCGCTATTACCTTGTTATTCTAATTTCAATATCTCTGCACCACCTAACAAGTAATCTATATAAACTGATAAGAACAGATACGTGGTCCCAATTCCCGCAATTGTTGTTGTTTCATGTGTACATCTATTATTTATTACCTAGATATAATCTAGGGTTTTCTATCGAGCGCATTCTAGATCCAACCAGGGTTTACGCTACCCAGGGCTACTGGAGTTTATGCTACCTATTGAATGTTTCTCGGATTTCAGGGTTTACGCGATCTAGGTCCAACTAGGGATTATGCTACCTATCGAACGACGCCCCTAATCTAGGACACACTACCCAGAGTTGTATATTTTCCTAGACTTTCCCCACGTATATGTCGTGGATCGTTATCGCTGTCTAGATGCACACGTCCTCTATATGTGCGACCCGAGTCTCGTGGCAGGGCAAATCAAGAAACATGGAACTCGGTCGAGAGTATTCAGATATCTACCGATGCAGATGCTAAGGTCTGTTTTTCCAGTGGCTATGGTCCCACTTGACCCCTCCCTCAACTAATGAAAGGCACACCTTGAAAAATGAGAACTATACGCAGACCCTCTATGCCCCCACTAACCTAAGGCCATCCGCAGCAATAATTAGGTAGCAAGTATATGGTCTTTTGGAGTTCTCCACCTTTCCGCTGTACGTATCTCGACTGACTCAAGATGGTAGGTAGACGAATAGTTGCTATCACAAGGCTACTGGTCTCGCCGAATCACGCTGGTCCGTCCAAGTCTTTAGGTTTCCTTATATTGCAACCAAGGCATACCATTGGTTCTTCTAACGCAGACCTTAACCTCTGTGAGCCCAGGCGGATCATCTGTAGCCTCACAGAGGGATACCAAGAGTACCCTCACGTCCCCTCGAAGCCGCGTACTTCGTAACCCAGTTTTTTGGAGCCTTCTTTAAGATCAAATGGACGTTCACTCCTTCTCGTGTTCTACTAAGGTTTGCTACTTAGTTCCCTTAACTAAGGTTTACTACTTAGTTCCTGAATCGTCGTTTTCTTAACTAAGGTTTACAATTTAGTCCTCTTAACTAAGGTTTACTACTTAGTTCTTTTTCTCGTCAAGTTGGATTGGTTAAGTGTCATTAGTCAATACAAGTTAACTTAACCCATTCATTTGTCATGTTGAACTAGTTAAGTTTTATCAGTAGTTCATGTTGACTTAACCCTACCACAAATCAAGTTATATTGGTTAAGTATTTCTTATTACTTAACCCCACCCCACCCCTTCATCTTGTATTGGTTAAGTGTTCCTTTCAACTTAACCCTGCCCATCTGTTTAGCTAACATGTTATAACGGTTAAGTGTTCTCTTAGTTAACTTAACCGTAACATCTGTTTAATTCACATGCCCTAATGGTTAAGTATTGTCCCTTCATGTTTTAACTTAACCTTGTTCATTTGGCATACTATGATGGCTAAGTGTTCTAAGTTTACTTAACTCCACCTTCTAGTCTAGTTAACATGTTAAATTGGCTAAGCGTATTTTACTTAACCCCACCTTCTAGTCTAGTTAACATGTTAAATTGGTTAAGTGTATTTTGCTTAACCCCACCTTCTAGTCTAGTTAACATGTTAAATTGGTTAAGTGTTCCTATGGACATAACCCATCCATTATAAATTAACTGTTTCTTAGCTTTAAATTATTCATTTAAAGCACCAACCACTCACATTAGACAGATATTGTTGCAGTCACTGGCTGTGCCGGTCGGTTCCGGGCAGATTTACACCGCAACTTAGTCAAACCTCGGGTCCTTTTTGGGCCCAATGCTCTAACCACCTACATTAGATAGGTATTGTTATGGTTGTTGTATTTGCCAGGCGGTTCCGGGCAATCTTCTACCGTAACTCAATCTAACCTCGGGTTAGGCATATTCGTCGTTCCTAGATTTACATATTTACCCTTTTTATCTATATGTAAATTGCTAACGACTCTTTTAAACAAATTTGGCCTATATCATATTCATTTGTCATGCCCACTAACATACCTATATTCTAGGCCAAAATCTTGATTTACCTATCATTTAACCCAACTTGCGGTCTATGCCAAATTAGATCAGTTCATGTCAAAACTAGATTTAATATTCTAGTTTACAGTTTATATCCAAACTTGGCTTACATGCCAATTACATACTTTGCGGCCAATTAACAATTTACCATTTTACGTCCAAGTCTAATATGCATGTAAATTATTTACTATTATAGCCAAATCAGATTATGCCAACATATTTGTTATGCCAAATTATCTTAATTAAGCTACGCCCAAATTCCCCCGCCATAGTCGTACGTATAACATGATTTCACAAGTTTCTAGGTACTTATGACGTGAAACTAACAAAAGCAATAGCGGATAAGCACGAGAATTTACATAAGAGGATAGGCATGAAAAAGCGAACCAAAATACAAAAATACAAAGATAATGGATCCAATGGGTTTGGTGTACATAATAGCGAACATGAATAAACTAATCAAATTACACCCTAAGTATGAGATCCAACATCATCAAAGGGAGACATAGGTGATTTGGTCCAACATAATGCTAGTTCGGTATACAATCATGATTTGTAACTATAATGTTATGGGCATAAGCCACTAACCATTATAGTCATAGGCAATTAACCACAATAGTCCTAGGCAATTAGCCACAAAATAGTCCTAGGCAATTAACCACAAAATAGTCCTAGGCAATTAACCACAAAATAGTCCTAGTCATGGTCTCATAGTTATGAATCATAGTCATAGGCAATAGTCTTATGTTCATAGTCATAGGCATAGTCTTATGTTCATAGTCATAGGCAATAGTCTTATGTTTATAGTCATAGGCATAGGCATAGTCTTATGTTCATAGTCATAGGCAATAATTTCATAGGCCACGGCTTCATAGTCATAGTCTTAGGCAAAAAGTCCCGTAATCATAGTCATTGACAATTAGCCACAATAAGTTCTAGGCCATAATCGAGAATCAGATCCAAAGGCATATACAAGCACTGATTCAAACGAAAGGATTAGGCATATTCTCATATCCATTTAATTACTTGTCACAAATAGATCTAGGCGTTAAAATATAAAAACTAACTGATTTACATTGATCGGTTTTAGAAAAAGGATAATAACGCTGAGGTGATTTGCTATGGTTCGCGCGACGTTGCTCGATGCCGCTGAATTAGCCTTTGCTTCCCTTCTCGAAAATTTAACTTTATTTGAATCTCCAATTTGCGAACCTCCCGTTGCTTGAAGAAGAAGGTAGAAGGACTCTCTTAATTTGATTAATCTTGTTTTAATTGAATCATGTAGTCTTTGGAGAAGAAGAAGTCATCTTGTTCATTAAGAATTCCAGCAGCATAAGGATAGAGAAGAATGGTGTGAGGAGTAGTGGGGATTAGGGGAGGTTTTTATAGGTTTAGGATTACGAATCTAGTCAGAAAACACGTCTAAATACATCGCAATGCATCAGGTTCAAAAACTGGAATTCGGCACCAGGTCGACCCCCAGGTCGACAGTATGGTCGACCTGGTCCCTGCGAGGTCGACACTATGGTCGATCCCCAGGTCGACCTGGTCCTGGGCGAGAAATTTCCCGCCCGGCCTGTTCTGGGTTTTGAATTCGAATTTGAATTCCAATTTCGAGCTATTTTTCTGTTCTGAAAATCCTTGAAACTTCGGAGGGTCATATCTCCCTCTTACGGACTACGTTTCTCGAAAACTCAGACTCATTTCCAAGTAGAATTTCAAGACGAACGCAATGGCGCAACCCGTTTCACTTGATTCTTATTTTTAAATTTGCAAAACTTAATATTACAAAATTACGGGGTGTTACGTTCTCCGCCTCTTAAAAGGATTTCGTCCCCGAAATCTTCAAGTTAGGGAGAATGTATTCTACCATCCAATCACCCATCTTCTCAACCATTCAATCACAGGCATTCATTGTCCTTAAAAATATTTCTAATGCGTTCATGTTCATATGCATAGTGTGTGTATATGTCTTTATCTAATGCAAAATCAGGCGGTCTACGAATTCAGTTGACCTCCTTAATGCGAATTATGTCAGTGTCATGCGTCCAATCATGTATGCAAGCATCCCTAGTTATGTAAATAATACATGTGTACATAGCCATTCATCCATATGCAACATCCATATAATAACATATCAAGTTAAATCCGTTAAGCAAATACATATATGCGAATGCAATATGAAAGTGACTGAGTCGTTCTAGCGCCTATGGTGTGTATATGCATCCACGAGCAACCATTTGCAACCATCAATCATAACATGTTTCAAATACATGTTTCAAATACATGTTTACATACATTGGCTTCTACCTAACGATCGATGATACGCCTTAGAGGATATACCTTAAAAGCTAGAAAGTATGCATAAAATTCCTAGAAAAAGAGATCAAGGATGTACCCTTAAGAAAAAGGGTATGATGCGTGTATCTTGTCTTCAGTCTTCTAAGTCGCATCTTCTTGAGCTTCACTATTCTGTACCTTATCTAATTAATCTTCACAATTGCGAAGCTTCCTGACCTCTATTTATAAAAATGTCGTTGATCGGATAGCTGGCTTTTCATTGTCAACTGGATACATGCGGAAGTCTATCCCGCGTTTTAGGGGTAAACTCCTAACCTAATCAAAAATATCTGCGTACTCATGGACTACCCTAACGGATTGCAAATCGTCGATAAATGCATTAAGCGATTCTAGCTAGCTAAGCTTAACTGATTCTTTACACGAAATCTCAAGGGTATTTCCAAGGCAAGTCAAAAGTCTAACTACCCTCCTTTCAGAATTACTACCCAACCAACCCATGCCTAGAATCAACCCATAGCCCATGAAACCCAAAAAAATAAGCATTACGCTTAAACCCAATACTTAATTATAGCTATTCTCAAATCCTTACAAACTAAAGATAAACGGGTCGAACCACCAATTGGATTTGAGACTAAAATGGGATCTTCTACTATACAAGTACTAAGGTGCGGAGACTCATCTATGGCAGTAGATATGAACAAATGCGAAGCGCTAAGATCAAAAGAGTACTAACTGGTTGATCAAAAAGAAAAGCTAAACTTTTCCAACAGAGACTTTTACTATCTCTCTCTCAGGTATTCTGGTGGTGGAAGCATGCACCCTCCCTTCTGAAAATCCTGTCCCGCGTCCTTGCCCTTGTCCTTAATTATATGCCCCATTATACCATGGAAAATATACTTCCTCTCGTCTTAGGTTTTATAATTCCTTCTTTCTTCATGAGTCGAGTTTATATCCATGAATTTCTCATCCTTGCGTTAAGCTCCCTAGCCAAACTCCCTCATCCTCATCTTTACTATCCCTGTATAATCATATTGACAAGTTTCTCAAAAGCTGCCTCCATCGCACGGA
Organism: Allium sativum; assembly: GCA_030737875.1. Taxonomy (NCBI): domain Eukaryota; kingdom Viridiplantae; phylum Streptophyta; class Magnoliopsida; order Asparagales; family Amaryllidaceae; genus Allium; species Allium sativum. The sequence continues at coordinate 719,105,465 of CM060919.1, forward strand.
AAACCCTCCAAAGCTTGAAAGAAAACTAGCTGCAGGTGAAACTACTATGGCTATAGATGGGAGTCGGGCACTACTTTGCCCTTCGATGGGTATCGTAGTCTTATCAAGCCTACGGAACCATGCTGCGATGAGGTTACCCCCCAGAAAGCCAGGAGCCCTGAAGACTCAGGAAAGAAAGGGACAAGAATTCAAACAGAGGATCAGAAGATAGTGCGTATGGCTTTTGAGGAATCTGCCTTTAAAACAAAACTTTCTTTTAAAAAATGCTTCTTTAAAAACCGTTTTGAAAATAATTTTTTTTTCAAAACTTTTATCTGATCTGGTAACCTTCGACTCTGATACCACATGTAACACCCCACATCCGTTAAGGTCACTCACAAAGAGAATGCCTTAACTTCGGTGGAGAGTTATAGGTAAAAGATAAAGATAAATTACAAGACAAACAAAATTAAAACAGTGGAAAATAGGACTTTACTTTATTGATAAAATAGTTTGTACAACAATTGTTTTCAAATACCAGAATATCTGTCGTACAAAATAAAGAAGCATAAAATAACATTTATATTCCCCAATGTAGCGTGAGCCAGCCATAGCAATGGAAAAGAGAATCCCAGCAAAACTTTGACTAATCTTCAGCTTGTAAAGAAAACTGGACTAAGTAGTAATATTCCCTCCCTGCGTACCGGGGGGGAACGGAAGACAAGAAAGCGAAAGAAAACAGAGTCAGACATAAAGTCTGGTAAGTTCAGTAACTTTTAACATGTGAACAGGTAAAAGCAACATGACATGAATTTAACTGAATACAAGACAACACCATGATGACGGGAATCACAAGGTTAGCACAAGATATGATAAGGTAAGATAAACTGGATGCACTTCTATACTTTCTCGGCTTCGCTACTACCTTGTTATTCTAATTTCTATATCTCTGCACCACCTAACTAGTAATCTATATAAACTGATAAGAACAGATGCGTGGTCCCAATTCCCGCAATTGTGGTTGTTTCAGGTGTACATCTATTATTTATTACCTAGATCTAATCTAGGGTTTTCTATCGAGCGCATTCTAGATCCAACCAGGGCTTACGCTACCCAGGGCTACTGGGGTTTATGCTACCTATTGAACGTTTCTCGGATTTTAGGGTTTACGCGACCTAGGTCCAACTAGGGATTATGCTACTTATCGAACGACGCCCCTAATCTAGGACACATTACCCAGAGTGGTATATGTTCCTAGATTTTCCCCACGTATGTGTCGTGGATCGTTATCGCTGTCTAGATGCACATGTCCTCTATATGTGCGACCCAAGTCTCGTGGCAGGGCAAAACAAGAAACACGGAACTCGGTCGGGAGCTTTCAGGTATCTGCCGATGCAGATGCTAAGGTCTGTTTTTCCAGTGGCTATGTTCCTACTTGACCCCTCCCTTAACTAATAAAAGGCACACCTTGAAAAATGAGAACTATACGCAGGCCCTCTATGCCCCACTAAACTATGGCCATCCGCACCTATAGCTAGATAGCAAGCATATGGTCTTTTGGAGTTCTCCACTTTTCGTTGTACGTATCTCGACTGACTCAAGATGGTAGGTAGACGACGAGTTGCTATCACAGGGCTACTGGTCTCTCCGAATCACGTTGGTCCATCCTAGTCTTTAGGTTGCCTTATATTGCAACCACGGCATACCCTTGGTTCTTCTAACGCAGACCTTAACCTCAGTGAGCCCAGGCGGATCATCTGCAGCCTCACAGAGGGATACCAAGAGTACAGTCACGTCCCTTCAAAGTCGCGTGCTTCGTAACCCAGTTTGTTGGAGCCTTCTTTAAGATCAGATGGATGTTCTCTCCTTCTCGTGTTCTACTAAGGTTTACTACTTAGTTCCCTCAACTAAGGTTTACTACTTAGTTCCTGAATCATCATTTTCTTAACAAAGGTTTACAACTTAGTCCTCTTAACTAAGATTTACTACTTAGTTCTTTTTCTCGTCAAGTTAGATTGGTTAAGTGTCATTAGTCAATTAGAGTTAACTTAACCCATTCATTTTTCATGTTAAACTGGTTAAGTGTTATCAGTAGTTCATGTTGACTTAACCCTACACAAATCAAGTTATATTGGTTAAGTATTTCTTATTACTTAACCCCACCCCTTCATCTTGTATTGGTTAAGTGTTCCTTTTAACTTAACCCTGCCCATCTGTTTAGCTAACACGTTATAACGGTTAAGTGTTCTCTTAGTTAACTTAACCCTAACGTCTGTTTAATTCACATGCCCTAATGGTTAAGTATTGTCCCTTCATGTTTTACTTAACCTTGTTCATTTGGCACACTATGATGGCTAAGTGTTCTAAGTTTACTTAACTCCACCTTCTAGTATAGTTAACATGTTAAATTGGCTAAGTGTATTTTACTTTACCCCACCTTCTACTCTAGTTACCATGTTAAATTGGTTAAGTGTATTTTACTTAACCCCACCTTCTAGTTTAGTTAACATGTTAAATTGGTTAAGTGTTCCTATGGACTTAACCCTCCCATTCTAACTTAACTGTTTCTTAGCTTTAAATTATTCATTTAAAGCAACAACCACTCACATTAGACAGATATTGTTGCGGTCACTGGATATGCCGGTCGGTTCCGGGCAGACTTACACCGCAACTCAGTCCAACCTCGGATCCTTTTTGGGCTCAATGCTCTAACCACCCACATTAGATAGGTATTGTTATGGTTGCTGGATTTGCAAGGCGGTTCCGGGCAGTCTTATACCGTAACTCAATCTAACCTCAGGTTAGGCATATTCGTCTTTCCTAAATTTACATATTTACCCTTTTTGTATATATGTAAATTGTTAACGACTCTTTTAAACAAATTTGTCCTATATCATATTCATTTGTCATGCCCACTAACATACCTATATTCTAGGCCCAAATCTTGATTTACCTATCATTTAACCCAACTTGCAGTCTATGCCAAATTAGATCAGTTCATGTCAAAACTAGATTTAATATTCTAGTTTACATTTTATATCCAAACTTGGCTTACATGCCAATTACATACTTTGCGGCCAATTAACAATTTACTATTTTACGCCCAAGTCTAATATGCATGTAAATTATTTACTATTATAGCCAAATCAGATTATGCCAACATATTTATTATGCCAAATTATCTTAATTAAGCTACGCCCAAGTTCCCCCGCCGTAGTCGTACGTATAACATGATTTCACAAGTTTCTAGGTACTTATGACATGAAACTAACAAAAGGAATAGGGGACAAGCACGAGAATTTACATAAGAGGATAGGCATGACAAAGCGAACCAAAATACAAAAATACAAAGATAATGGATCCAATGGGTTTGGTGTACATAATAGCGAACAGGAATAAACTAAGCAAATTACACCCTAAGTATGAGATCCAACATAATCAAGGGAGACATAGGTGATTTGATCCAACATAATGCCAGTTCGGTATACAATCATGATTTGTAACTATATTGTTATGGGCATAAGCCACTAGCCATAATAGTCATAGGCAATTAACCACAATAGTCCTTGGCAATTAACCACAAAATAGTCAAAGGCAATTAACCACAAAATAGTCCTAGTCATGGTCTCAAAGTCATAGGCAATAGTCTTATGTTCATAGTCATAAGCATAGTCTTATGTTCATAGTCATAGGCAATGGTCTTATGTTCATAGTCATAGGCATAGGCATAGTCTTATGTTCATAGTCATAGGCAATAGTTTCATAGGCCACGACTTCATAGTCATGGTCTTAGGCAAAAAATCCTATAATCATAGTCATTGACAATTAGCCACAATAAGTTCTAGGCCATAATCGAGAATCAGATCCAAAGGCATATACAAGCACTGATTCAAACAAAAGGATTAGGCATATTCTCATATCCATTTAATTACATGGCACAAATACTAGGCGTTAAAATCTAAAAAGTAACTGACTTACATTGATCGTTTTTAGAAAAGGATAATAACGCTGAGGTGATTTGCTATGATTCGTACGACGTTGCTCGAAGCCGCTGTATTTGCCTTTGCTTCCCTTCTTGAAGCTTTAACTTTATTTGAATCTCCAATTTGCGAACCTCCTGTTACTTGAAGAAGAAGGTAGATGTAATGGCTCTGGATTTCGCCCTAACCCAATCGATCGTAAAATCGACCAAGACCGTTCAAAACCCGAACGCATTAACTCTGGGAATACAACACATTAGAACAATAACAACAGACTTTTATAAACTTCATAATAATGTTACATCAGAGTACATAATATCAGAGTACATCGAATAAAATTACAGCGGAAGATAAATTTCAATAGATTAAATACAATAAACAGCGGAAGACTTCTATGTTCTGGACACAGCTTTAGGCTTCGATCCAGAATCCTGCTCAAGAGATAAAGACCTGTAGACAAAATACCCGACTGCCCGTATGGAAAAGAGGGCACCCGAGTTTGCGAAGGTGGAAAACAAACAACGGGTCAGTCATGGGACTGGTGTGAGAATTCATGGCTAATTTAACTAATAGTAAAAAGGCAAATCCAAAGACCACGCCGCTAACGCGGAACAGGATTATTCCAATGGATTGTCGTGCATGATTTAAGGTGGATGAACAATTTAATAAGTAAATCATAAAACAACGCAATGCTTTTGGAAAAATGGAATCACCATAAGACTCAAGTCCCATCACACAATGCAACGCAAACCAGAGGATAGAATTTTACCTTATGATGATTAAACATGCTTGGTACGATAAAACGAATTCGATATTATTATTAGTGTATATAAAAACATTTCAAAATAAATGTATCAATCCTAAGAAGCATAGCTACCATATACTATGCCTCAATACTAGTAATACAATCAAAACCGTATGAGATCGTATTGGAAATTGGGTTTCCATCATGAGTCAAGGCTAGGGAGCAGCTCCTTACCGATTCAAGACACTCTAGCTAATGTCTCAGGATCCCCTGCAGTGAACCCTTGGAAAGCTACAGGGCCGGTCCACACATACAGCTTTGTGGATTAGTTATTCCTGAACACACGTTTCCCGATCCTATAGGGCCTATCATCCGAGGCGCGCCTCATTCCATCATCCATATAAGTAAAATATCAGCCAATTTAAGCACTGACACTACCCCTAGCTAGAAAGAAATGTGTTGCTCTCCCTGCGTTCCCTTCTCCCGTTTTAGACTCAACCGGGTAGTGAGGCTCGTGAAGCTACGTAATACACAAAGCTATGCTTATTTAAGCTGTGCTTTGATCGTCACCACAAGGTTCTGCTTTTCAACAAGAAACCTTGATCATTGCATCTTGGTATGCCACACTGTCGATCCATATCATACTATCAATCTTTTGCCAAAATATACAAAAGGGTGTTAAGCAAGAGAATGAATTCTCCGCCACCAATCATTCATACATTCGACAGAAAATTAATAAATACAATATAAATGAGTATAATGTCGGACACACATTCCATTTATAAGCTTATGCTCTGGGTCTGAGCGAAAGCCAAATCCATATAAATCAACACTACGTCCGGATAACTACCATCTTAGCCCCGTCTTGGGAGCAAATCAATCAAGGGACTCAACACTAGTTACCCATTCGATGTGAAGATCGTCGGTCTTCAATCGTCGTCTTCAATTCTTCGAACGTCATATCATTATTCGGAATGAGAGTAAACTCGGACTTTCCAAATATTTCTCGCATACTAAATTTAAAAACCATTTCATATCGTTGTTAATATTTTATAACGATCTATCGCTATTTTTATTTATATAAAATAGCCCAAATTCATTTAACGACGCTTCGGGTCGAAGGCGACCTTGGCGCTGTTTTTACCCAAATTTGATTTATACATTTCTCTAAATCTAACCGTTGGATTATAACACAATTCATATCGTTGGAAAGACCTTCCCAAGGCGAACCTAACGGTTTCAGCTTTGGGAAAATCCGACGGTCGGATCTTTCGGTATAATCGTTTAAAGGCATGATTCAAAAATGCGAACTACCACGCTCGATTCGTTCGATCTTAATTTTTATATATATATATATATATATATATATATATATATAATTCCGTCCATTTCATTTCACTATATTTTGTTAACATCGAATATCCCTATTTGTGTATATAATATCGAGGTATAACATGACACACAATAATGTTTATTTTTAATTTACATACACATCCTAAACATAACAATGTATATTTTCTTTTATCTTTCAGATTACACAAAATGTATATTCGGTTTCATTATTCTTTTTAATGAAAATCCATTCCTTAAAATGTAAGTTTTTAATCCTTTTATTTACATTGAAAAAGGTAAATTTCTATTCCTATTTTATTTACATGGAGAAATGTAAACTTATACTTCAATATATTATTATATTGAAAATGTAGCTTTTATTTCATATTCTATTTATATTGGAAAATGTAAATTCCTAATCATTCTTTTTATTTCTTTAATTACATTGAAAAATGTAAATTCTTTAAAAGTATAACTTCTATTTCATCCTTATTTACATTGAAAAATGTGAGTTTCTATATTTCTCTAATTACATATAAAAATGTAACTTCCTATTTTCCTTTTATTTACAATAAAAAATGTAACTTTGATTTACCGCCTCTAAAATGACGATAAAAATATATAATTTTTATTCTATTCTTTTATCACATCTAAAATAACGATAAAAATATACATTTTAATTCTATTAATTTTTTATTCACATTAAAAATATAAACTTTTCTTTTTAATATAATCTGCATTAAAAATGTGACTTTTCCTCTTTAATCTAATTTACTTAAAAAGAATGTAAATAATTTTGCAATATCAAATTCTAATCTTTTCATTACATAAAAGTGTAATTTTCTTACTTTAAATCTTAATTACATGAAAATGTAATTTTCATACTTTAAATCTTTTTACATGAAAAATGTAAACTTTCTCCTTAATCCTAAATGTAAATTTTCTTTTTAATTTAATTACATTAAAATGTAACTTTCATCTCTTTAATCTAATTCACATCAAAAACGTAAACTTCTCTAACAAAAATGTTATTTTCATACTAGTGTGACATTTTAACAAAAATGATATTTTTATACTAATGTGACATTTTAACAAAAATGATATTTTTATACTAATGTGACATTTTAACTAAAATTATATTATTTTCCTGATGCAACATTTTAACGAAAATTATATTATTTTCCTAATGCACCATTTTACACTAAAAATGTTAATTCTTTTAAATGCAACATTTTATAATACAAAAATGTTACTTTTCTATGCTAGCAGTTTATATAATAAAAATGATCTTTTCCTAATGCTAGCATCTTATATAATAAAAATGATCCTTTTCTAATGCTAACATCTTATATAATAAATATGCTCTTTTTCTAATGCTAGCATCTTATATAATAAAATGTTCCTTTATATATTGACATAAAAGTGAGATTTTATTAAGCAAACATTATATACATAAAAATGTTTCTTCTCTAATGTTGACATTTTAAACATCAACATGTGATTTTCTAATATTAACATTCCTGACATAAAAATGTGTTTAACATTACGGTGAAAATTTCCAGCTTTTTAAATTACATAAAAAGGTAATTTTTGATTCCATTGTCAAATTTTCCTTTTTACTTATGCTTTAATTACATATAAAAATGTAATTTTATTCAGTGTAAATACTTATTATTTAATTACATATAATGTAATTCTCTGTTCTTTGTAATCTTGATTACATAAAAAGGTAATTCTCTTTCTTTTACTCTTAATTACATTAAAATGTAAATTTTCCTTTTTTTTTCTTAATTACATAAAAATGTAATTTCCTTTTCTTATAATCTTAATTACATAAAAATGAAATTTTCTCCTTTATCATAATTTAAATGATAAATGTAAATTTTTCACTTGTAATCTAATTCACAAGGAAATTGACTTAATTACATAAAAATGAAATTTCTATGTTCACTAACTTAATTACATAAAAATGAAATTTTCTTCTAATTCTTATTTACATTATGGAAAATGTACTTTTCTAATTCTTATTTACATTAAGAAAAATGTAAAACTTTTCTTTTATAACAAACTTGGCGGTGAAAATATTCATTTCAATATTAACACATAACGGTGCAAATTAATGTAATTTTCATTTCTTAAACATGACGATGAAACTTATGTAATTCCTATTCTAACAAAATTAACATTAAAAATGTCCCTTTTTAACTTATATTAAAAATGTACTTAACATTACATGTCTAATTCTTTTCTTTCATTACATGTAAAAATATCATTTTATTTCCAATGCAAAATCTCCTTCTTTAATTACATATAAAAATGTAATTATATTTTACATGCAAAAACTTATTCTTTAATACATTTAAAGATGTAATTGATCTTACGGTGTAGAAATCTTAACTTTTAATTACATTAAAAATGTAATTTTTATTACAATGCCAAAATCTTCTTTTAATTACATAGAAATGTAATTCTAATTTCAATGACAAAATCTTACCTTTTTAATTACATAAAAATGTAATTTTTTTATTGCGGTGTCGATCATGTCATTCCTAATTTAACACATAAATTCTAAGGAACCATTCACATATATATATGTATATAAATCTCAATAAAAATGAGATTTTGATCGCATTGACAAAACTGAAATATAGAAGTAAATAGCAACGCAACATCAGATCTGAAATAATGGATCTGGAATTAATAATAAATTTCATCGTGAATTTAGAACATAAATTTGAATCTCAATAAATATAAGATTTTAATCGTATCAACCCAAGCGAATATATCAAACACAACATAAATACATAAACAAATAAATCCTAAATTACCATAGCACGGAATAATATACATATAGCGATTCAGAGGCGAGAACAATAATTAAAATATAATTATTTATAAAAATATATAAGATTTCTCACATCGTTTTCAATTTCTGAGCCGTTCAGAACCAAAAATTGGTCAAATTTCAACTTATTCAAAATCAGGTCTAGTCAGTTTCATCGCGAAGGTCTCGGTCTCACAATCGTGGCACACCTGAAATCATTCAATTTCGAGTTCGTACGCATTAGTTATGACTAAATTAAGATCGGTCAAATTTGAATTGAAGTAATTAAATAATTAAAGGTTCAAAAAGTCAACCTTTCTCTCATCTCCCTCCATCACGTTCCAAGGCCATTCTTTTTTTTATTTTTGAACCCATTTTGTTCAAAACTAGGTCTCCCATTTTCGATTTAATCTTGAAGTTAGACAACGATCAGGTGGTGTGACGTCGAAGAGGAAGGAGAGGGGAACACGGCGCCCTAGGTGAGGGGAGGTGCGGTGGGGCCATGCGGGTACGATGGGGGCTTTTTGGCCGTGGGTTAGGGAGAGAATTCCGGCCAAATCACTTCTCTAAATCCGGTCACCACCTTATGGAATTAATGAGGATGAAAATCTCTTCAATAAGTTCCAAAGGAGCATGGATTTTTATTGTATGGATTGAGAGAGATTAGAGGATGAAAATCGAATGTTCTCGGCCATAGAAGAGAGGGGCGGCGGCTGATTTCTAGAGGAAGGGGATTAGGGTTTGGGATTAAGGTGTATATTTATATTATTATATTAATTAATTACCCAATTAAGGCCCGATTTGGCCCAAACTCAGAATTAGGCATGCTTACTGTCAAACTATAGGTTTTGACGTCTTCTGAACGCAATGGCGCTAGTGATGAAGCCCAATTTCAAAGTTTACAGCAGATTTACTTTATTTTTAATATAAATCATTTAATTTTTAATTCAACCGTACGTAAAAATTCACCGAGATCACAAATTAATTTCAAAAATTCCCGAAACATATATTTAGCTATGTTTTGACGCTGCGGACCTAGGAAAATTAATTTGGTTCAATTCTGAGCCCGTTTGAAAAATGGTTTTTTTTCAAGTCGATTAAATTTAACCGAAATTGACAAAACTGAAATCTTTTTGCCACGGTCACAAATTAATTCTGAAAATTATGGAAAATTAAACTTAACAATAATTTAACATTCCGGTTCCAACAAAAGTGGTTTCGTCGAAAACAGAGGTCGTTTGAAAAATGGCTACTTTCAAGGCGTATGTATTAAATATTAAAAATACATTTTTAGACAAATAATTTCCGAAACTCGAAATATATAAGTGTTTATACTTTTTAAATGCACAAACATCATTCTGAACTCAATAGAATTGGTTTCGAATCCAAATTCCTTCATATGCAAAAAGTAGCATTTTGACCTTTATAAATTTCATAGCGACCATTCTGATAATTCATTTGGCCATAACTTTTGATTCCCGCTATAAAATTTCAATTTTTCAGATTCGTTAGAAAGATATTTTTAAATAAATTCTAATATTTTTGGTTTCACTAAAATCCGATTTATTTTGCATCCTGTACGGTCAGTCAAAGTTCAAGTTTGACTTTTCAAACTACCGCGCTATTTCTAACTCCTTTTATAATTAAAATTAAATTATTCATTCTAACTTCGATTTAAATCAATTTTTATTCATTAATATTTTAAATAAATTATTTTAAATATCAAAACCCATTAAAATTCCTAAAATAAATTTTTTAAATTGGCCCCAAAATTCAGGGTTGTTACAGCAGAAGGACTCTCTTAATTTGATTAATCTTGTTTTAATTGAATCATGTAGTCTTTGGAGAAGAAGAAGTCATCTGTTCATTAAGAATTTGTGCAGCATAAGGATAGAGAAGAATGGTGTGAGGAGTAGTGGGATTAGGGGAGGTTTATATAGGTTTAGGATTACGAATCTAGTCAGAAAACACGTCTAAATACATCGCAATGCATCAGGTTCAAAAACTGGAATTCGGCACCAGGTCGACCCCCAGGTCGACACTTTGGTCGACCTGTCCTTGGGAGGTTGACACTATGGTCGACCTCCAGGTCGACCTGGTCTAGGGCGGGAAATTTTCCGCCCAGCCTGTTCTGGGTTTTGAATTTGAATTTGAATTTCGAGCTATTTTTCTGTTCTGAAAATCCTTGAAACTTCGGAGGGTTATATCTCCCTCATACGGACTCCGTTTCTCAAAAACTCGGAATCGTTTCCAAGTAGAATTTCGAGACGAACGCAATGGCGCAACCCGTTTCCCTTGATTCTTATTTTTTAATTTGCGAAACTTAATGTTATAGAATTACGGGGTGTTACACCTACCCAAACCTGGAAATTAAAAGGGTCAGATATGGCCGCCTATCCTATGGGAAGTAGTAAGTGACTAAGGAGGTTATCTAATAAGGTCAGCTAGAAGGTATAACGAATGATAAAATACCTACTCTCACCTTATGCGGGGTAAGTGTATTTGCATGAATGACAGAATCCTTAACTAGTAGGGCCCGTAGCTAGTGCCCTCTAGTTTTATGTTAATATTTAATATATTATTGAGGGTTAATAAGTGACCAATATTTCCGCCTAGGATCTTAAGTGATCAGGGACAATCCACCCTATGATAATGAGGCGTTAAGTAATAAAGAATGGAGAATGAGGTTACAAATAGAAACCCCGAAATTAGGGGCCCACTCTCGGTATAATTTACCAGTCAAACTCTGGTATAAAGGCTACACAGAAATGTGTGTAAATGTCCTATATCGGTAATATAATTATTGAATACTATTTCAGGATGAATAGTAAAGTCATGCGTAGACATTTACTAGGTTATGTTAGAATCACTAACCTAGTTAGGCATACAACTTGGGTTGAACCAATTGGAATATATCTATGTTATGGACTGCGTTGTACATTTCTTAGTCGCGAGATCCTATAGGCATGTTTATGCTTAAGTGATAAGGGTTCTCGCTTCGCGTTAGGTGGCGAACGGGAGACTCTTACCCCTAAGCCTTTCGAGCGAATGGGTTGGTTAAGCAGTCGAGAGGCTGGCCGTAAAATAGGTGAGTTTGGGGTAACCATTTGTGGCCATGCCCTTTAAGGGGTGGGATGTGTGAGCCCGTTACATTTGGTATCAGAGCTTAGGTTAGACGATCAGAGGAATTAGTTAAATTAGGAATTGTGAGAGAATGTAATTCAATTTTCTTTTCTATTTTTTTTGTCTTTCTTACTCGACTTTGATTTATTTCGACAAAGAAATTAGTTTCGGGCCTAATTATATAAAATGAGCTTTGAGTGACTAAGGTTTGAAATATGTTGAGTTTGGGTTTCTAGCCAATTCTATCTTACCCCATAGTACGTTGGCGATCTCGTCACGAAGAGCATGAGGATGGCATATGGTGGAGTCCGTTGATTCGAGTTTGGAGACTGGACAAAAATCTAGCTACAACAGAGATAGTCGCGATTTTTAGTTTTTGGTTTTGTTCACGAAGTTCCAGTTAAAACCATTCCTCGATCCAGAACAGGAAAAATTCACAGTAGTATGTCATATCCATTTCGGAAATATAATTACGAGGTGTATTCATTTGTTACTTCGTTAAAATTCCAAATCTACCTTTGTTGAAATATTCAATTGAGTTCATAGCCTTATATTCGAGGAAATTTTATTTTTAAAACTATCTTGAAAAATAAAAATGGATTTCAATGATTTTGAGATACGGTTTCGGAAAGTAGTTTCTGAAGATATGTTTGTAAATTTTAATTTGTTCGTGCTTTAAAATTTTAGAGCTATTGTGTAATTTCGATCAATATAGTCTAATTGGTAGGAAAGATGGAATTAGGAAGTACAAGGAATATGCCATTGAACTTGAAAACAATAAATATCTATTCCTTGTAATTTTAAGTATCTATTTTCCTATATAAATTGGATAATTTATTGAATTTACCACGACCAACCCCTAAGATTCTTAAGCTCTAATATTTTTGGACATGAAAAAGTTTTTCCTAGTTTGAAATATAAAATTGAAATATAAATAGTAATAATAAAATAGGTTTATAAATACAAAACTGTTAGTTTATAAATAAATTCCATTTTTGGAAAAGTTTTAAAATTTTCTTCGAAAGGGCTAAGGAAAATCCTTTGTCCGGATTTTTGGGGTATTTGATTTCATTTTTGTTGTCAGTTAGATAAGGTGAAAAATCCATTTTAGTTATACTAAGGATTTATGGATAAATTATTTTTGGAATTCATTCGTTCGTCGTGTAATCGCAACATCGTTGTTGAGACTATAAATCCTTAGAGTTGGTTTGTGGTTTTGACTGCGGTCTTCAAATACCACGGTGATGAGGATAATTATTTTCTAATCGCATTAAATCTTAAAAGATAACGCAGGGCGGTTAATATTTTAATATGGCCTAATAAGGTCAAGATCCAGCCTCTATCCAAAACCCATTTGGTAGTTGACCGTTTAGTGCTATACTTGGACGGTCAATTAGTTGATGAGTTTGGTTCAACTTGGACCTAGGACTTAACCATGAAAGTTGCGTCCCTATTACCCCTTACCTTCCTTCTTTCGTCCTTTCTTCCTCGTCTAGCCGAACCATATCTCTATCCTTCTTCTTTTACATTGTTGCTGCCTCGTCTCCTCTTTTCCGCATTTGTCTGCGCATTAGATCTTGCCTCACTAATTCTCCAAGATCTAATTTCTTCTCTTCAACCATTTCTTAGCCTATAATACCTAATTGAGCTATCCATTCTTACTCGCACCAATTAAGTCTCACCCTTGGGTAGAGATCATTTGGTTAGATTAGAATGAGCAAAAGGGCCTTACCGCTTTAGGGATAAGAAAATTTGTTGTGGCAGTTGGACTTGCTCCATTGCTCGAAATCTTAGAATAGGATTTGTGTTTGTGTTGCATCCGCCTTTGCTATACCTTGTTCGAATAGGTTCTTTCGAAGGCGTTCGTCATTTTGGAGATGAAGATTAAGCTACCTTTTGATGGTTTCTCTAAGGAGAATCTCAAAGAGATTTTAGAGGAATCCGTGTTGTTAGTGGACTTGCATGGTCTTTTGTTTGGCTGTATTTAGAGATTTTGCAGCATATCTCTTTTTCTTGATGTCGGTTTTTTAATGTTTGGGAATCTACGTTCGAACTTCCCTTCAAGACGTGTGACCTATTTTATCACATCACTCTATTAATGGGAAGTCATGACTAGATTTGTCTCTTGATGCGGTAATTTGATCTTTTGCTTTGTCGGTGACGTAACCGTCATTTAGTACCGCGTCATATTCAATTCAGCGTGTTGTGCTTGTATGTGTTGTCTCATGGCATTATTTCTATAAATTCACCTATCCACTTTATCTTTAGACAATATTAAGTGGGTTTCCGTGAGAAGTAGTTTTGTGGTAGGTTTCTTTTCTCATCATAAATTCTGTCTTAGAAGAGATGGTAATGTGGAAACCTCCGTGTTTGTAACACGAGATTGAGCATTTTGCTACCATGATATGGTTAATTAAAGATCATGAATATAATTAGCTAAATTAATTACCCGTTCATAATCCTTTCTTCCCCAAAACCAAATGAACATGACGTGCAATTCTTGTAACCATAAAACCCACTCCTCATAAACTTCTCTCTTAAATTTCTCTCAAGTTACTCCACGGAATCAACCACCGTTACTTCTTACAAACTCCAATCCACGAGAGCTCCGCAATGTACCCGACATCATCGAACACGACTACCTCTAGGAAACTTGGACCTGACGAATGCTCCTCCCCCTCTCGGGGACTGTTAAACCAAAAAATGGAACTAACACCCAATTGATCGTGTTTTGCAGAGAATAATAAGAAATCATATACGCAAAAGCAAGAGAAATCAATCAACACACAAGATTTATAGTGGTTCGTCGTTAATGAGCCTACATCCACTTTATAGTTCTTCATTTATTCCGGAAGTACAATTATAGCGAATACAATCACTCAAACACTCGAATTCAATGAATAATTTCTCTAAATTCATTGTATTTTCATTAGAGAAGAAGGTTCTCTCTTGAAGAGGTGCGGCCATAGCAGACATCAGGAACCAAAACGCCAAAAATCCCCTTAAATGGCTGGAAATTCATGTGTTTATAGGCAGAAATTCGGTTAGAGAAGAGTGGCCATGTGGCATGCATACAGTAGATCTCGGGATTTAGTGGAGAGAGTGGAGAAATGGTCTCTTAATTGTGCTGTAACACATGTACAAAAATCCAGAATAATAGGCTAGAGAATAGGTCAACTTCATAGTGTGCAAGGATGCTTCAGGCGGTTCAGTTAGGGACGGATCCGAACCGGGCGACTTTGCCAGAAGCTCGAACGTCTTCATGTGTGGTGGCTTGGGTTCGGGTCTGACCATATCCGAACCGAACCGGTGACCAAATCTTTGTGTTGAAACTCCAAAGCATGGGGTTGGATTGAGTCTATCTATATCCGATCTGAGCCGCTTGTCCTTTGAAGAGGTAAACCACGTAGAAGACATTTATCTTCGAACCGAGCATCCGACCCTATCCAAGCTCTCCAATTCGATCCGACCTATGGCTATAGAACATATACGAGCTTTTAACCTCTACATACGTAACCCTAATCGTTTGGGCTTTGGGTGGCCTGGTCACAAAACAGGCTAGTAGGGACCATTTTGCTAGGTGAACTGGGCATGACCAAATTTTATGCGGAGGTGCTTCACCTCGAGAGAAACGCGATGGTAATCCTTAATTCACAAATCGTTGCTCCTACCTCCAGAAATCTCGGGCCCTAGATCGGAGAATATGCACGACCATGATCTCAAACAATACTGCATATTTCAAAAATGACATAGGCTTGAGGAGAAACTCAATTTAGGAGTTTTGAATTTGATTCCATGATTTTAGGTAAAGTACTTTCATTATTAGGATTTTTCAAAGGAAGAGGAAGGGGACATCTATGAACTCGTGAAGAAGAAGTACTACTATAGCCAAATAATGAGGGATCAGGGTTAGTGACTAGCTAGAGGATTATTTATGATGTTATAAGACCTAATTATCAATAATTTTTTGTCCAAAACACACAAATGTTTTAAGAGCGCATGGCCAAACGGATGCTCTGTTTGCAACGAAATTTGACATGATGAAACAAATTTTTGTGACGATTCCAAAAATATAAATTTCGGTGTAATCTAACGCTGTGCCAAAAGCGATAATTTTCATGCGTATTTCAAGATTGTTTTCCTCTGGAGCATTAATTCTCGAAATATAATGATCCAAATTATTTTTCTCTACGAAGCGAACTACCTGAACTCAATGTAAATGACTCGAGCATTGATTCGACCGTTTATGAACATTGTCACTTTGGAACCGTCTAATAGCAAACGATTAAAATTTAAATATCCAATCGTCAAAATATGTGTTGTTACAATCTTCCCCCAAAAAAGATTTCATCCTCGAAATCCTCAAGGATAGAACAACACTACTTCGCACGCTCGCTTAAGTGATAACCCAATACAAATCGTCACTCATTGCTCTCATGCTTAAGTGATGACCCAAGACAAATCGTCACTCATTACTCTTAAAAACAACTACTAAAAACGATCACTACATGGAAACAGACTCGAAATTTGGCATAAAGCCATAATTCCCATTCCTAAGTACAACCACCACCAAAAATTCAAAACCGATCTAACTAAGCCACAACACCCACATTGTTCACTTATTTCCAAATAAACTACCAATGGAAGATATAAGTGACGACCCTTAGCTTAAAGACAACTCACTAAGCAACTGCAACTCCTTTCCCAACTTTGGCTTAGTACATGAAAAACTCTGACAACACTTCATTTGCGTAGTTCGATATGGAAATCTATAACTAGCCAAATCTAGTTCAATCCAAACAAAGGAAAGCAAAATCCCAAGTGGTGTCTCACATCTAGGGCATTAAATCATCTAAAATGTACCTAGTGAAACATCAACTCAAAACGACTCCTTATTGCCAAGTCATGTATGCAAATGAAGAGACTAAAAAATAAGGCTATCCTGCATACCTAACAACAATAGAAGTATAAACAGTCATGTGAACATCAACAATCAGACAAACATAGGTAAGCAATCTTGACATCAAAATCAATCAAACATAAATGAGAAAAACTGAAATCAACAAGGTAATATCTAAGCCTAACCTAGCATGCATGATATTAATATACTTAGTAACACATTGAGTAAGACTTCCAATCCATATATGACTCGAAAAACTTGGTTGCCACCTCATGAGGATAATAAATCCAACATCTCTAGTCAACGAACCAGATATGACTCGAGTGTCATCATATTATCCTCAACTCCTTGGCATCCCATCGATGAAAACCATCGAAAATTGTTCCTACATCCCTCCATAAATTTCCAGCAATTATAGGGAACTACTCAACTCTTTCTGCTCGACTACAATTAGCTGATCGCACATTCATCTTGATATGAATGGTCAATCACTCTCATTCAACGAGTTGAGAAAAATAACACCTTCCATACAGAACCGACCACCATGATCGAGTCTGCATCACACTACTCCAAACTTTGTGGTCATAGCCAGTGACTAATATGTGTAACATCCACTAATAGAAA
The DNA here is from genome assembly GCA_030737875.1 of Allium sativum. Lineage (NCBI taxonomy): Eukaryota > Viridiplantae > Streptophyta > Magnoliopsida > Asparagales > Amaryllidaceae > Allium > Allium sativum. The sequence continues at coordinate 719,122,972 of CM060919.1, forward strand.
ATTTCTCCTAAACTGATACATTTCTGACTCAAACACAACAACAACTTCACTAGGAGGCTGGGAATCCTAATCGTCGTTACCAACAAAGGCTAAGATCGCTCTAGGAGTAGAGAAACCTAATGATGTGACATCACTAAACAACTTTAACTCCTTTTCCAATAATTAGTGCCTCCAAGTCTCGAAAGTGAACACTATCTCCACTGACTCCAAATCAAGAGCCGGATGCTCCTTCCCATGTGGTTTTTCGATCATCGACTAAGGGTGCGACACTTCTTTTACCTTCGACACCACACTACTCAAGCTACACAAACAAAGGAACGTTATCGACTCCTCATTCTTACGTGGAATGAGTACGCTGATACACTACACCAATTTTCAAAATCAGGCTTCGAATCTAGAGCTCCCCTTGGGTTAACTTTGAATTCTAATGCCTAACCCATGTACGATTGATAATAACATCCTACCCAAGGTAACACGACCCAAGCACCTCACCTCCCTTATCCTGAAGTGACAACCCAAAACCAAACCATTCATTGGTGTTTCACAACACCAATCAACACAACGTCATCCATGCCATGTGCCTCCTCCTCTCGTCAATAGGAAATGAGAATATTATTGGGTAGCCCAAGTATAACTCTTCGACTTGATATCTTGGAACCCGGTCAAAGAAGTCAACTAAACATGTCGACTGTCGATCAACTCGAATGGCCCAACTGATCCATCAAGGTAAAAGTAGCATATAAGACGTTGTAATCAGCACACTCCATCCAACCACTCTTGTAACTACCCGGAAATTTGACAATAAATAGTTGTTTAATTAGAATTTCAAAAATAGGAATTTTTGCAAACAATGGAATTTGACCATGAAACTTAACCCGTTGAGTTCGTCTTGTAATTCTAGTCAACTTTCATGTTTGGAGTTTCACGAATGGAGTCCGTATGAAAAAGTTATGGACGAAATACGAAATACGGACAGAAATAAAAAAACAGAGTAATTAATATATGTGTTTCCCTCTTTGACTAGCCCTCATTGGGCAAACCGGCCAGAGGGCGGTCGACCGCTCCCCAGGGGGGTGTCGACCGCTTCGGGCCTGTAGTGCTAATGACAACTAGGTTTTGAGTGGTATTCTTGTTATATTTTATAAAATGGATGGATGGATATAACTTAAAACTAGTCAGACGATTCTAGGCCATTTCCACCCCTATAAATAAAGGGTAGCGCCTCAGTCTTTTTCCATTCAAATTTGTGAAAGCAGCGGAGCTCTACCATTTTTCTTCCTCTTATAACCTAAATTCTAAATAAAATATATTCATACATATACCAAACAAATCAAATTTATATGGAATTGGGAAGAGAAATAGATTAAATGGAAGAGGGTGCTCAAAGATAGATTTCTTTGCTCTTTTCCCTTTTTCTTACAATTCTACAGATATAGAATTTTTCACTTTCCTTGATAAACTGTAGATTTGTAAAAATTTGGGGGATTGTAAGCCTAAAAAGGTTCATAGTTCAGAAATTGGAAGCTATAAGGTGAGTGGGAAATTTACTGATACAAATATAATAATTTATTTATTTCGTTTGTCTATGTTTTATGCCTATCAGATCTGCTATTTAAATAATTGTAAATTGCGATAACCATCTGATCTGATTATGAATATGTTGGTAAATGATAAATTTGTGATTTTGTATGAAAAGTTGTGATTTTGTATAAGCATGAATTATAGGATTTTTATATATATTCTCATATATTTCTACAAGTTATGTCATGAATTATGAAATATGTTGTATATGCCACATAACATTGTGGATCTGGAAGTCAGTCCCATTAAACATAAATTTATTGTACTTATGTTCCAAATCTTTAATTCAGTGCTGAAATGAAACATGTAAATTTAGGTGAAAACATGAATTTGTGTATTATGTGATTATAAGAATAAAAGAAATATACCTTGTTTACATTTAATATTGTTGGATTTTTGGCTTACGCATTGTAAATTATGTCCTTTTTTCTCATTTTTAAATAAAGAGGCATTATTTTAGGATCACAAGAAGTATGACAAAAAGAATTAAAAGAGGAAAAGTGGTGGAAAGGTACATATAAAAATAAATATATGTTTTGTATATGATTTGCATAGACTGTTCAAAAATAAAAATATATTACATATGTTTCTTGTGATTTGGAAATATGTCAATATTACAAAATAGACATGATTTGCAATGATTTGGGCTAACGATCCTTGTGAGTCTAAAACCTTTTTGGCAAGATTGAATGTAAAGAGGGAATTTTGGTTAATTCATTTGACCAAATCATCAATTTTAAAAATAAATATTGAAAAATAATAAATTAATATTAATAACTACGTTGATCGCACGAAAACATAAAAATGAACATATACATATTTTCCATCCAAATCAGCGTAAAGCGGTGAAACATAAATTGTATGGAATGTTTCAATGTTTGGGAAAAATATTAAATTATGGAATTATGTGTAAATACAATACATTTTTAATTAATATATTTGTGGTGACCATTTGTAGCCATAGAAATAATTAATTTTCATACATGAGACCACAAATAAAGGGATAACCATTGTAATCAACATTGATTTGGGAAAATAAATGTAAATAGGAAAATGGTTACAATTCCTAAAATTAATTAGTATAATTGTTGTGGACCCCAATTATGAAATTTTAATTATAACTGCATTCAGACACGAAGTTACGCTCAACTTGTGGTGTAATCCTGCCCGGAACCGACCAAAAAATCCAGCAACCACTGGTAGTCATTTTAATTAAGGGGTCTAATGCATAAACATAATCATACTAAGGCTCGAGGTTAAGTTCACTTGTGGTAGAAGTCTGCTTGGAACCGACCGGCATATCCAGCATCACAGGTAGTCAACTTAACATGAGAGGTCTGGCATGTAAATAAATAAATAAATATATATACGCACACATATATAACAGTCAATTAAAAAATAAATAAATAAGGACAGGAATTGTCCACTGGGGTACAAAAAATAGATAATTTGGGACTGATAAATAGTTACCTTAAGAAAATATGACTGTTAGAGTCATAAAGGGCAATAAAAACATATTATATGTGTTTCTTGTGATTTGGAAATATGTCAATGTTACAAAATAGGCATGATTTGCATTGATTTTGGCTAACATTCCTTATAAGACTTGAAACCTTTTGGCAAGATTGAATGTAAAGAGGGAATGTTTGGTTAATTGGTTTGACAAATAATTAATTTTAAAAATAATATTGCAAAATAATGAATGAATATTATTAACTTCGTTGACCGCGCGAAAAGATAAAAATGAATATATACATATTATCTATCCAAATCAGCGTAAAACGGTGAAATATAAATTGCATGGAATGTTTCAATGTTCGAGAAAAAAATAAATTATGGAATTAAGTGTAAATATAATCCATTTTTAATTAATATATTTGTGGTGACCGTTTGTAGCAATAAAAATAATTAATTGCCATAAATGAGACCGCAAATAAGGGGATAACCATTGTAACTAATATTGATTTGGAAAAATAAATGTGAAAAGGAAAATGGTTACAATTCCTAAAATCAATTAGGATAATTATTGTGGATCCCAGTTAGGAAATTTAAATTATTACTACATTTAGACCCGAGGTTAATCTCAGTTTATGGTGCAATCCTTCCCGGAACCGACCGACAAATCCAGCAACCACAGGTAGTCAGTTTAATGTAAGGGGTCTAATGCATGAATATAATCGTACTAAAGCATGAGGTTAAGTTTACTTGTGGTAGAAGTCTGCCTGGAACCGGCCGACATATCTAGCATCCACAGGTAGTCAACTTAATGTGAAAGGTCTGGAATGTAAATATATACACACACACATACACACACACACATATATATAACAGTCAATTAAGAAATAAGTAAATAAGAATAGGAATTGTCCATTATGGTATAACAAACAGATAACTTGGGACTGATAAATATTTGCTTTAGGAAAATATGACTGTTATAGTTATAAAGGGCAATAAAAAGGAAATAAAAAGAAATATGTGTAAAAAAGGGGATTAATGGATATAAATACTAAGTCCAAATTAGGGAAGAAATTAAATAAATATCCTAGAGAAAAGGGAATGTAATCTTCCTTATTTATGTCAATAAAACCTATAATTAAAAATATAGTTGGACTTAGTAGGTTAATAATATAAGACATTATTAACCATATAAACATGTGATACAAATATATGTTGTACGTATAGTATTTCCATGTAAAAAAAATAAACGGGATTGACTTAATTACATAGCCTATTTTATCCCAAAAAGGGAAAGTTGTTAAAGGCAAATGAGGGACGAACGAATAATCTTCGTGTGTAATCCGCTTCCTGGGTCCTAAAGGGCTAAGTGGCTTGGGTTAAAAAGTCCTCCTGGGCATAGGTTTTCAGTATAGGGGTCTTAAATGGCAGGTGTGTGTTGGCCAACTCAAACCTGGAAATTTAAAGGGTTAGGTATGGCCGCCTATCCTACAGGAAGTAGTAAGTAACTAAGAAGGTTATCTAATAAGGTCAGCTAGAAGGTATAACGAACGATAAAATACCTACTCTCACATTATGCGAGGTAAGGGTATATGCGTGAATGACGAAGCATTAACTAGTGAGGCCCATCGCTAGTGCCCTCTAGTTTTATGTTAACATTTAATATATTATCGAGGGTTAATAAGTGACTAACAGGTTCGCCTAGCCTTTTAGGCGTTAAACAATAAAGAACAGAGAATGAGGATATAGATAGAAACCTCGAAATTAGGGGCCCACTCTCGGTATAATTTACCAGTTAAACTCTAGTATAAAGGCTTCACAAAAATATGTTTAAATGTCCTATCTCGGTAATATAATTTGGGAATACTGCTTTGGGCTGAATAGTAAAGTCATGCGTAGATATTTACTAGGTTGGGCTAGAATCACTAACCTGGTTGGGCATATAGCTTGGGTTGAACCAAACAGAATATATATGTGTTATAGATTGTGTTGTACATTTCTTAATCACCAAAAATTGTTGTTATGATCCCCTCTTCATTACAACTTCAGATTTCATAGAGAAGGTCAGGTTCTTAGAGAAGTTTAAGCTTGGCCTTCGGTTTTCGTTCTCTCTCATGCTCGGTATTGGCAAAGTGACTTACTTTGAAAAAGGTAGTCACTTGAGTTAATACTTGTTATCCTATTTGTTTCCACTGTAAGTTATCTTATCATACTCTGATTACGTTTTATGCTTGGATGTGTTCAAGTTTTGATTTTTGTCAAAATTTGGGTGTAGAAAAATGTGGGGTGTTACAGCTCTTCCCTTGCTAAACTCCTCTATAAAACCCAATTGAGAGAACAATCTGATGCCATGAAGCTAATCTAACAAGCTACCAAGAGCTTCTTGTCTCTTACTCCATAAAAACTATATTCCCTTAGGGTATGAATACTGGTTCAATATTTAAAACCCGATCTACACAAGACTTAATTCTAGTATGGTGGAAATGTAGCTACCTTCAGCTAACTCAAACCAATACACAATCCAAAGGAACCATCCGCCTACTACGAGTATTACTGATGCTCCCCACTCAGATATACTCTTCTGAATACAAAATAATTGTTCATTTGCACCTTCAGCTCCTATTCTCTTCTGGTGCCATCCTTCTCGAAGATACTACAATAAATCTGGCATACATCATCAATTCAATACGAGACTAACTCTCTCTAGTGTCTGCTGCCGTCGATAGCTCAACGTCTGGAATCTCAAGATGCTATAGATATATGGAATCACCCACTGATCCGGTAAACAGCCTACCATTACCCCTGCTCATCATTTGTTACTATCGTCGCCGACACCCTCCCGCAATCTACTACCACTCCGTATTTTCTCAGCCAACCCTATCTGCAATGTAATACCAACCCAACAAGTTAACTCTAGAGTTTAAGATAGCCTAAAGCAACCAATTAGCAAACAAGAAAACATGACTCGACGAGATTAAGTTTTGACGAACGACGTACACTGCCCAGTATAAACACTCATGTTGTAACACTTCGTTATCTCGAGGCCTAAAACTTTATGCTATGGATGCTGCAGTCATCCATAGTGTTAATCCTTGGAGACCAAGCACGGGACGTTACCCACCTATAGTCAAATCAAGCCATCAATACGGTAAGTCACAACTAAGACAGGTCAAATCAAAGCTTTTCAAGTTTGAAACCTACTCCATCAATAAAACAGCTACATCAAATAGAACACTGAAATCTTGGCGTTAGAATAACATACATGTAGATACGCCATAAGTGGGGAAACATGTCTCAAATGGTCGTTTTTCTTCCATTCTAATTGACGGAGCACTCGAACAAACAAGAATAACGATATATACACATGCTATCACGATTAATCTATAAAACATGACAACTCTCCGCTGGGTACAAGCTCGAACATTCTGAGCTCATTTGACTAACTTTTCAAGCCTTCACCCTCTATTTGAATGAAATAAAATGCTTTCCCTAGTTGATTGTCCAACCCAGCCATGACTTCGATCCAACCTTTATGTGTAGAGTAATAACGAGGAAAGTAAATCGTACTTCGATAACTTGCCGAAGTTGGTCACATAATCTAACATAGATATATCGCCTTGCTCAAATCGGTGAATTTCTCATCCATTACCAACCTTTGAGAAATCAAAACAAACACTTCGAAGTGAATCACGAATTGGTCCCAGGCAAATCGATATTTAGGAATCAAAGCGATAAGAATTCTCGACCAATTCAGATTCAACTTTGGAGTTTTCTAGGATTAAAACTCCTACCTTGCATCACCGTCCAAATCCAAATCATCAAAGAACTCATTGTAAAAAAACAAAGTAATCTTGCACCACTACAGTCGGATCTATTCCTTAGAACAATTTGCTTCCTAGATACCTGAATATCCATGCAGCTAAGCATAGCCGACTCCTTGCACTTGAGTAACAAAACCAAATTAAAGAAATCAGGATATCTCAAGTGATTTGCACCACAACTGAGAGCACATAATGTGAATCGAGGTTAGTGGTTCTCGATCCTGCCCAATTCTCAACTCAAGAAGTGGATCAACTTACAATATTTTTCGCTTGCTAGATAGTCTCAAGGAAGTGATTAGGATAATCGGTCGCTAATAGAGAAAACTATTCCGATGACAATAGCATGAAAAGCAAACTATACTATATATACTACTAATATATAGTTTTGAAAACCAAATATGTATATAAATATGTACTCTTTCATATATATTAGATCTCAAGCTAATACTGCTTAGGTTAAATAATGCAATCTAAGCACTGGTACCACTTGTAATGTGTAACACCCCACACTTTTCCAAGCCTGAATTTCGACAAAAATCAAAACTCAAACCCATCCAAGCATGGAGAGTATAAATCTGGTACCTGCAATTACCGAGCATGAGCATAATCAAAGTAAAATAAAACTAACTCACAGCGGAAACAAAACAAAATAACGAATAATGATTAAGGTGACTACCTTAAGGAATATCACCACATTGGTATCGAGCATGAGAGAACGAGAACCGAAACCAAACTTGAAAACTTGCTAAAACTATCTTCCTCGAGATAAACCTGAGAGTTGTTACGAGGAGGGGACTCAGAACAACAAGTCCTGGTAAGTAGAATATTTATAACATTGTTTACAATACACAAATGTATTCATTTTGGTCAAAACCAAAACATACGTCTAAAAGGGCTAGTAATTCTAACTTATCCCATTTAGAATTTACGCATGATGACTAACCACTAAACCCAAGTTAATATCCCGCACCCAACAATATCGCAATACTGAGATATAACATTTACGCATAAGTATGAAGCCTTTAAACCACCATTAACAAATTACAAGGCAGGGAACTAACTTCTAACTATCACATAAGGAGAGTACTTATTTTATATATAACCACTTAAGACCTTGCTACCAACGTAAGGGAAGATACTTTCGGTCACTTAACACCCATGGCCGAACTTTTGGTCACTTAATATCTTATGCAGTTGTTTATTCTACCCTAGTATAAATTTGAGGACACTAGCTACTAAGTTTTACTAATTCAAATCTTCCGTCATTCACGCATATAACCATGCCCCGCATAAGAAAAGAGATAGGAAGCAGTCACTTGTTACCTACAGGATAGGTACACGACATCTCACCATTTATGATCTCCCCCCAGCGGACCCCCACGTTACTATCTAGCTTGCCTTATTGCAAAATCTCCTTAGTCACTCAATACTTCCCATAAGATAAGAATACCTTTGGAACCTCCGAAGCGGTCATTTAATACCTGTTCCCAAGGCAGACCCGCAATCCAATCACTTACTTCCTAGAGGAAGCGAACTAATATGGAAATTACCAAGTTTGTACCCTATAGTCATTTAATGCATCTTGATTATGGGAGGTGAGCTATGCGATCGCGTAATACCCTATAAAGTGTAGATCTAACTAATTTAAGACCTTTACCCCAAAAAAAGTCATGCTATGAATTATTTCCTTTCCAGGCTTTCCTTTTTTGGGACGTGACGCGGGTGCCTCACACTTGAGATAAACCTTTTTTTAACAAATAACCCTCATTATGCAATTAACTATCGTCATGGGTTCCTATGACTAATGATGTTTCACATCAGTTGAACATAAATCCGTCTACTAGAAAGTGCGAACTTATGTTGAATAACGTAACTGACCTCGCATCATTAACGTACTAAGTCCAATTCCTATTTCAATATAATGATTCTAGATTAACAAGGAATTTATAACTTCCAGTCTTAGGATATTTATTTATTGATTTACTTGTTGGACTTAGCATTTACTATGCTAATCATTCCCCATTAATCCCTTTTTCTACTCCTTTAATTATTATTAATTTGGGTTTCTGCCACTAGTGATCCTAGCGGTCATATTCCCTATGACATCAGTTAACCTATTAAATACCAATTATGACACTAACGGTCATATTTTTCCTAAGGCACTTATCGTCCTATTTATATCAGTCCCATTTTATCTCTACTTTATATATTGTAACTCTGTTTTTTACTATATTTTCAATTCCCCTTATTTATTGTTTATATATTCATACATATATATTTATTATTTATTAGATTCCCTAATTGGAGTTACAATTCCTCTTCCTAACAAAATTCAAATTGTAACCATTTGGCATGCTTACCCTATTAAATTATTTTCCCTAATCAGAGATGGTTACAACATTCCTTATTTTATTTATAACCTTATTTTTTGAAAATCGAATTCATTTGTTGCTACAAAGGCCCTAATAACTATTTTCGTTTATTACAGATTATATTTCCATATACATTTTCACAAAACGGAAATAATTCAAACATACGACAATAACAAACATTCATTATAATAATATATTCATGTTATTTACGTAGATTCATACGGATATATATATAAGCGCATTTAATATAGTTACTATATTGTATTATTATTAACCATTTATGTTTTGGTTTAAACTAACGACCAAAACAAACTTTTTTATGTTTAATATTGTTTAAGATTCAAAATCTTATAAGAAGGTTAATAACTGCAGTTATTGTAAAACTGCCCAAAATAATTAAAAATAAAACATAGACATATTTCAGATCACAAGAAAAAAGAAATATATGTTTTTGAAACGATTGTTGTAAACTACATACAAATATACATAAATTTATACATCCCTTCCTAATTGTTTTGTACATATTTCTTATCGATTTGAATCAGTGTCCTTTTTATTAAAAGAATAAAAGGACATTTCCACAATAACCAAGTTAAACCCCAACAATTTCAAACATAAACAGGGCATAACCTTCTAATCAAAATTTACATAAACCTCAAATCAATACAAAAACTAAGGATCTGGAATAAAAATACAATTTTGGACAATGGTTTTGGGGCTAATTTCTAGATCTTAGGTGTATACAATAACTACAACAAATCTAAATACAATTGCAGGTGTTAGGATTGCGGAATGGATTGTTAAGGCGAAAACAAACATTAGAGGGGGGTGAATAGTGTTCGTGAGAATTTAAACAAAATCGAAAACTTATGTGAATAACAGAATGAACCAGACACTACAAACACAATTACAGACATAGATTCAAACACAGATGCTAAATAAACAGAAATAAAAATGCAGAAAAGGAAAGAACACACTGGATTTTATACTAGTTCGAATTGCTCCTACGTCCAATCTCGCACAACGCTGGATTACGCAGAGTTTTATTACTACATCAATAGCCAAGTACAACCTCCTTGATTTCACGACTACAAGGGATACCACCGATTCCTATTTCCTTGATTTCACGATTATAAGGAAAACACCTATTCCTACTTCCTTGATTTCTCGGCTACAAGGAACATACCGATTCCTACTTCACTCAACCCAAGCAGTTACAAACAGCCTTATAACTCTTCAATAGCATTTGATTTAGAGAGAGATGAGAAGAGAGTGTAGAGAGAAGAAGTTTGATCAAACGGAATTTATTTCGGCAGAGTACAAGTGTTGAAATCATACAATTGATAAAGAAAAATTACATAATGAAAGAGAGTGACAGTAGATAAGAAGAAATGATTAAAAATTCGAGTTCAAGCCCTTTTTATTGTGTGTGAAAGGTTGTAACATTTCTGAAATGTTTCAAATGGTGAAAAGACACTTCCTTACAAATTTAAATGTCTAACAGTTATATGTCGACATAGTGTTTTATGTATGTCGACATACTCTAGTGTAAATTTGAATTTTAAACCTTTTTGAAGTATTTTGATATAAATATGATTCAGGAAACTCTGGAATAAAAATACAGTGTTGTAAATTAATATTATAAAGTAGAAAAACATATGAAAACATAAATTTAAACTATATAAACATATTTATAAAATTATAAGGTTTTAACTATATAAAGTATAAAAACATAAATACATAAAACTTAGGTGTGAAAAACAAAAATAAATAAAAAAGAAAATGGAAAAGATAAAAAATAAAATAGGGAGAATTGAAGATAGAAAATAGAATTTGAAAATCAGAATTTGAAAACCAGAATTTGAATATTGAACCTGGAGTGCTATTTAGAGTCTTACAAATTCTAGACTCTATAACTATATTAATCTTGAACTCTTCAAATCTTGAGTACTCATGATTCTTGATATTTCTCTGAATTTTGAATCTCTGTCATCTTTAAACTTTACTGTAACACCCCACCTCCGCTAGGGTCACTCACAAAGAGAATGCACTAGGTTTGGTGAAGCATTATCGAGGTAAACATGCACAGAAACATTACAAGACAGAACATATATAAAACAACGAAAGTAAAACAAATTTTCATTACCTTATAAAATAAGGTCTAAAGCCTTTTACATCAGAATACATCAAAACCTGTCTTGCAATAGTAAAGAAGCATAAATCCTTTTCATAAATTATTCCCCAAAATAAAGCGGTGAAGCAGCCATAGCCAAAAGAAGACCAAGCTATACATGATGACCTTCAAGCATAAGAGGTCCGAACTAAACAACATCATTTCCTCCCTGAAACCTGGGGGGAAACGGAAGACAAAGAGGCGAAAGAAAACGGGGTCAGTCATAAAGACTGGTAAGTCCTATCTACTTCCAGTATAAAAACAGGTAAAGGTAACATGACATGCATAAACTGAAAGTAGACATAAGGATGACGACAAGATAGATAAGCTAAACCAAGATAACTGGATGAACTACTGTAGCAAGATAAACTAAGGTATCATGATAACCTACGGTGTCAAGATAAATCAAGGTATCACATCATCAGGTTCCTATCAAGTATACTATCCCAAGGTATCTATCATGTATATTTGCTCTACACCTCTCGTACTAGTATCCCAACCCGCGTTATGTGTTAACTATGAATGTCCCTTGCCCAATGTCATGTAATGGTCCATGTAAACCTAATATATATATAGCATATGTAGGTTTTCCCAACTCATATGTTTCTTTCCATGTATAAGTTTAGTCTTTTGCCGTAGGCCGTACGGCTTTCCCATGTAAATCTATACCATCTCAACGTAGTACCATTTTATCCCTGAAGTTGTTTTGGACTGCTACCCTTGGTCTGGTTATGTTTTCTTCCATGAACTATCGCGTGTTCACCTAGGGTTTATGCCCCTTAAGACCGCTAGGGATTATGCTACCTAATGAACGTTTTCAGGTCTCGGTTTGGGTTTTAGCCACCTAGGTCTACTAGGGATTATGCTACCTAATGAACGTTTTCGTGTCTCGGTTTGGGTTTTAGCCACCTAGGTCTACTAGGGATTATGCTACCCGTCAACCGCGCCGTTTTCTCCCACGTATGAATCGTGAATCGTTTTCCATGTCTAGACGCACATGTACCTCAATGTGCCATCCGAGTCCCGTGCCAGGGCAAATCAAGAAATACAGAACTCGGTCGGGAGTTTTAAGTCATCTGCCGATGCAGATATCAAGGTCTGTTTTTGTATCCGTGGCTATGGTCCCACGTGACCCCTCCCTCAACTACTGAAAGGCAAAACAAGAAAAGTCATGTATGAGAACTATACTACAGCCATCGATGCCCTCTTTCCGGACGGCCAACCTCACCCATACCTAGATAGCAAGTATGGTTTGTTGGGTGTTCTCTGCCTTTCCGTACGTACACGATTGACTAAAGATGGTAGGTGGCCGACGAATGTGCTATCTAGGGCTACCATGAAAATATCGCCGACCCCACGCTAATCCACCCCAGTCTTTAGGTTGCTCGCACAACAACCAAGGCATACCCTTGGTTCTCCTACCGCAGACCTTAACCTCTGTGAGCCCTGGTTTCATGGACCATCCGCAACCTCACAGAGGGATACCAAGAGTATCCTCACGTTTCCCCGAAGCTACCGCTTCGTTACCCAGTTCGTTGGAGCCTTTATCTAAATCAGAAATTGCTCCACCTCGTATACTTGCTGAAGCGACGACCTACCGAATCGGGTTACTCATCTATTTAGGAACTGGTCCAACTTCCTTGGCTAAGAATTATTACTTAGTTATCCTTAACTAAGGTTTACCACTTAGCTTCCTTTCCCGTCATCCTTGTTAACTACGGTTTTCCACTTAATCCCCTGAACTAGGGTTTTGTCTAATAGGTTAAGTGTTGTTATTCCAATTCACGACTTAAGCCGCCTACAAATCATGCCAAGATTTGGTTAAGTATTTAAGTTCAAGACCTAGCCCTACAAGTTGGTTAAGTATACCAAGAAGCTCATGACTTAACCCTATTCACTCATCAAGCCAAATTGGTTAAGTATCTGTTTGTCTTAACCCTATCAGATTATCGTGTTAGATTGGTTAAGCATAGATTATCTTAACTCCATCAGATTATCGAGTCGGATTGGTTAAGTTTGGGTTAGCTCAACCCCATCCACTAATCGTATTACAATAGTTAAGTATATTTAAAGGTCTTGTGACTTAACCCTATCAAGTTCCCATATTAGATTGGTTAAGTATAGGTTACTTAACCTCATCAAATCATCATGTATAATTGGTTAAGTATAAGTTACTTAACCCCATTAAATTATCACGTTTAGTTGGTTAAGTGTTGGTTACTTAACCTCATTGAATTATCAAGTTTAGATTGGTTAAGTGTTTAATTTAACCCCATCGTATTACCGTGTTTAGATTAGTTAAGTCTAGGTTAACCTAACTTCATCAAATTACCGTGTTTAGATTAGTTAAGTATAGGTTAACTTAACTTCATCAAATTACCGTGTTTAGATTAGTTAAGTATAGGTTAACTTAACTTCATCAAATTACTGTGTTTAGATTAGTTAAGTATGGATTAGCTTAACCCCATCCCCTAACTGTATTTTACGGTTAAGTGTCATTAAGAAATCAAGTCCGGTTTCACTTAACCTACCCATTCATGTCATATCGGTTAAGTGTCATTAGTCAAATTTACTTTACCTTATCATGTGGCATTAATTAAATTAATGCACTCTCAACCTCTCACATTAGACCTTGTTGTGGTTACTAGTTAAGCCGGGCGGGTCCGGGTAGTTTTACACCACAACCTAGTCTAACCTCGGGTCTTAAGTGCTATATGACCAACTACTCACATTGGGTCCTATTGTTTGTAGCCACTAGTTAAGCCGGGCGGGTCCGGGTAGATTTATGCTACAAACTCAACCCAACCTCGAGTTGGCCACTTTCATGTTTTACTACGTGTCATGTCCAAGTTTATCATAAACATGTTCTCATGTATAATTTATGCCAATATTCTATGTCAAGTTCTCAAGCCATATTCCAAGTCATGTTTTCATGTCATATTCACGTTGGCCTAGACTACCCAAATTGTATTCCCAACGCAAATGAAAGCGAGTCAACATAGTAGGAATAATATAACAAGGATGGGTATAAGATATCAAAGATGGGTTCAAGTCAATCATGGTGCAATTTGAGACCAAGGTGTACCACTCAACTAGCATATGCATTATAGGCCTCAAACATGTATGATTCCAAATCTAGCAAAAATGGTGATTATCATGGAAATGGTGACATAGGGTGGAAATCCTAACATGTGCATAATAGGTTCATCATATGCATGTTGATAATCATGAGGGGTTTAGGTTCCTTAACATGCATAAGCCCCAAATCAAATTCATGCAAGTAGTTCCCAAGTCAAAATGGTTCCCAAGGGTTCATGCTAACATTTCCTAAGTAAAGATTCGAACTTGCATGATAAACTAAGCCAAATGCAACTTGTGTAACATGATTTAGTCGCTAAAACATAGCCCAAGGTAATAGTTTCAAGAAAGGAGCAATGACTAAGTTCACATAGGCTAGCATACTTATGTTTCATCGCATTTTATTCCATGCCATCAATAAAACTACCGTTTAGATCTAGAAGTAGCTAGAACTTACATAGCGAGGCTTAGGGAAGGATCATGCATCGTCTTGACGAAGAAAGGTGGCTCCTTTGTTGAAGAATCGTCATGAAATTGGCCTAGCAACGTTGATCCACTCCCTTGATTTGATGTAGCAAGTTAGCACCTTTTGATTTGAACCCGATTTGAATGCATAAGCCCTTGGAGTTGGAGATGGAGGCCATGATCAAGATAGATTTGGCAGCACTTATTTGTAGGATTGATTTTTAGTGATTTAGGTTAGGTCCTAAGGTGTTTTTATAGAGATTAGGAGTAGTTTAGACCATAGGATAAACCCTAGGATAGATCTGAGCCCTCAAAATCCGTCACAGGCCAATAGACCAGACCCAAGAGCATGTCTTGAGGAACAAGTCAGGCACACCCAGGCCAACTGGCCGACCACCCAAGTCGACAGGGGTGTGGACTGGGCAGTCGACACCACCTGGGGTGTGTCAACTCCCCAGTCGACTTGGGGGTGGCGGGAATTTTTTCCGCCTCTTCTGCTTGGCAGAATTTGAAATCTGAATTCAAATTTGAACTGTTTTTGAACTTGAAATTTTCTGAAAACTTTGACGGGCCATAACTTGGTAATACGGACTCCGATTTTCGAAAACTCGGACCCTATTTCGCGTATTTTTCCGAGACGAACGCAATGGAATAGCCCGTTCCTCCTGATTCAGATTTTATAATTAAATACTGCCTTGATTCTTGTCTTAGCATGTTGTGAAAATCCGGGTTGTTACATTCTCCCCAACTTAAAGGATTTCGTCCCCGAAATCTCCAAGTTAGGAAGAACGTATCCTACCATCCATCATCCATCTACTCAAAACATCACCCATAGGCAACCATTGTCCTTAGACGATTTCTAATGCCATATGAACATATGCAGAACGTGTGTGTATATGCTCCTTAGCTAATGCTAATGATCAGGCCTGAATGATCTTCCTAATGCAAAATATGTTTAGTGTCATGAGTCCAACATGTATGCAAATAGTCCTAGTCATATAAACACTATATGTGTGCACAACCATTCTTCCACATGCAACATCCACATGTCAACACATTAACTTTCAAACAAGTATAAATACTCGTGCATATGCAATGCAAAATGCGAGTGCGTCGATCTAGTATCTAACGTGTGTTCACGCATCCACGAGCAACCACTTGCAACCATTTGCAACCATATCAATCATAACATGTCTCAAATACATGTTTACATCCATAGAGTTCTACCTAAGGTTCCCAAGATAGTATCGAGAAGATAAACAAGACAAACTCCTTACGGGGTTTGCAACAGAAACAGCACCGAGAGGATATCCACCAAGCGATAGCATGCAAGCAAACTCTACAGGAGAACCAGGGATCAATGATATACTCTTAAAAAGAGACATGATGCGCGCGTCTAAGCCGCATTTCCATGAGCTTAATCCCATTGTGCCTTGACCGCCTTCGACTTCATGATTTCGTTGCTCCTTGATTCCTATTTCCAAGGTATGAGTCGGAACTCATTTCACTGTCGCCTCTCGTTCCTTTTTCACTTATTCTTTTCTAAAATACTTGGCTCAACCATAACTGCATACTCATGCAAGCTCTCCAAAATTCACTAGTGAATTCTGGATCTCGTTTACCAATGCCAATCCATGTTATCACGTGCACATACTAGGGTGATTCCTATAACCCAGTCGACTTGGGGGTGGCGGGAATTTTTCCCGCCTCTTCTGCTTGGCTGAATTTGAAATCTGAATTCAAATTTGAACTGTTTTTGAACTTGAAATTTTCTGAAAACTTTGACGGGCCATAACTTGGTCATACGGACTCCGATTTTCGAAAACTCGGACCCTATTTCGCGTATTTTTCCGAGACGAACGCAATGGCATAGCCTGTTCCTCCTGATTCAGATTTTATAATTAAATACTGCCTTGATTCTTGTCTTAGCATGTTGTGAAAATCCGGGTTGTTACATTTACAGTCTTTAGTCATATTTCCTGTATATTAATTCTTGCATATGTGTATATATATATATATTCTATACAAAAAATGTTAGTATATATTTTATAATCAATGATAATTCAAATAAGGTTGATGTCATCAAAACTTCATTCTCCAACAATCTCCCCCTTTTTGAGGATGACAACCTTAGTTAATAAAATATCATACATGTATATACCTGTTGATGATGATCCTTCTAATACTCCCCCTATTTGTAAGAATCCTATAAACTGTGTCTATATTTTATAATTTCTCCCCCTTTGGCATTATCAAAAAGAAATCATAAAGGTACTCCCCCTAAATTGTATAACTTAAGTAACTAATCCAATAAAGATACTCGCCCTAAATCTTATGTCCATACTTTTATGTTTAGAGAGTTATAACTAATTAAACCATAAACAAAAATGACAATTTTATTAATTATTAACATGAATTTGTACAATTACACGAATTTATGCAATTTATCGTAGGAATGCAATAAAACAAAAGACCAAGAAAACCCTTAAACACTTCATTATTTGACAATGGGAGATTTGTGAATTGGACAATTTGGATAATGAGACAAAATTCTCCATTGTTTTCAATCACATTCCCATTTTGATTAAATAAAACCTCTCCTACACACTCAACCTTATCATCTTCTTCATTAATCGTTGGCTGAGTCTCTTATTGTTCTTACTCCTCCATCATTTCTTCTTCTTCTTCTGGTTCTTTATCTAGTTCTTCTTTTGGTTCTTCCTCCCCCATGGCTTGATTACCATCATCGATGATAATCGGATTAGTCTGATTATCCATTATGTATTTAAGTAAACTCTTTACTACTTTTCCTTGCCTGTTTTGTTCTTGATTCATCCTTATTTGGAGTACTTGAATTTCACCCACTATTTGTAGAATATATTCCATCTTTTCTTCGATTTTAATAACCCGAGATAACGTAGATCGTTGAAAAGGACTCTCAGATGGTCCAGCGTGTGAATCGGAGTTGATTTGAGTGTTTAGATTAGTGGAGGCCATTGTTTTTATTAGTTCAGAGTTTTTTTTACAGAGAAGAGGAGTGAAAATGAATGAAAAATCGAAATAAAAGGTTCAAATAACTGAAATAACTAACTTTTGGTGGGAATTCAATTTGAAATTCTGGCAGTTATATGTCAACATACCAAAAACTCTATGTCGACAAACTATTGTTTTAAATTTTATTATTTTAATTTCTTATGTTATGTTTATATATTTTAATTTATTTAATTATTCTAACTCACTCAATGAACGTATGCCTAATTCTCTCCCAAATTTAGTGAATGTTGCTTCATTTAATGGTTTATTTAATTTATCTGCTATTTGTATATCTGTTTCTATAAATTCAAGTGAGATATTTTCTTTACTTATGTTATCTCTTAGAAAATGATGTCTCACATCGATATGTTTAGTTCTTGAATGATGAGTTGGTTTTTTAGAAATATTTATAGCACTTGTATTATCGCAGTATATAGGTGATTTATTTATATTTAATCCAAAATCATTTAAAGTTTGTTGCATATATATTACTTGTGAACAAGCCAAAGCAGCAGAGATATATTCTGCTTCAGTTGTTGACAAAGATACAATATTTTGCTTTTTACTAAACCATGATACAAAGGAATGTCCTACGAAGTGACATGTTCCACTTGTACTTTTACGATTGGATTTGCATCCTGCATAGTCAGCATCACAGTACGAAACTAAATCGAATGAATCATTCTTAGGATAAAATAATCCAAAATCTGATGTATGCTTTACATACCTCAGACTACGTTTTACGGCTTTTAAATGTGTTTCCTTAGATTGTGATTGATATCTTGCACAAAGACATACCCTATGCATTATATCTGGTCTACTAGCAGTTATATATAATAATAATCTTATCATTCCTCTATATAATTTTCGATCAACGTCTTTTGATGTATCATCTTTACTTAAAGCAATACTAGTTGCCATAGGTGTTGGTCTACCATTTGTTGTTGTTAGATTATATTTATTAATTAAATCTCTTGCATATTTTTCTTGATTAATAAATATTCCATTCTTTAATTGTCAAATTTGTAATCCTAAAAAGAATAGTTATTCTCCCATATGGCTCATTTCAAATTTTTTTGGTCATAATATCTGAAAATTCTTTATTCATTTTATCATTTGTTAACCAAAAAATTATATCATCAACATATATTTGTACTAGTTGTATATCTTTTTTATTCTTCTTGATAAACAAAGCATTATCTAATTTTCCTATTCCAAAGTTTGATTGTAACAAATAATTTCGTAATCTATCATACCAAGCCCTAGAAGCCTATTTCAGTCCATATAACGCTTTCTTCAGCTTATATACGTGATATGGTAATTTTTCATCTTCAAACAGAGGTGGTTGCTCTAAATATTCGTCTTCCTTGACAAATCCATTTAGAAAAGAACTTTTGACATCCATTTGATATAACTTGAAATTTTTATAGTTCGCAAAACCTAGTAAAATTATAATAGCCTCTAGTCTTGCTACGGGGGCAAAAGTTTCATCGTAATCTATTCCTTCTTCTTGAGTATAGCCTTGTGCAACTAGTCATGCCTTATTTCTTACTACCTCATCGTGTTCATTCATTTTATTTTTATAGACCCATTGGGCTCCTGTCATTGTTTTATCCTCTGGTTTAGGAACAAGTTCCCATACTTTATTCCAAGTAAACTGATTTAGTTCTTCTTGCATAGAAAGTATCCACGAATAATCGGAAGAAGCCCCCTTTGGATTTTTGGGTTTAATAGTTGATATAAATGCAATATTACTCATATTATTTAATTGATAATGAGTTCTAACAACGGATTCAATATCTCCTAAGATATTTTCTACAGGATGGTCTCTAAGTAATCTAATTCTTTTATTTGGTTGATTATCCTCATAATTTATTTCATTAATTTCATTTTCACAATCGTCTTCATTGTT
Source organism: Allium sativum (assembly GCA_030737875.1). NCBI lineage: Eukaryota > Viridiplantae > Streptophyta > Magnoliopsida > Asparagales > Amaryllidaceae > Allium > Allium sativum. The sequence continues at coordinate 719,142,862 of CM060919.1, forward strand.
TTGAGTTATACTTTTATAATGTTCGTCGAAAGATACATTTAATGTTTCTTCTATAGTGTTGGTTCGGGTATTGAAAACTCTATAAGCCTTGCTCCTTTTTGAATTTCTAATAAATATTTCTTTACTAGATTTTGAATCAAATTTGTCTAAATTATCTTTTGTATTTAGTATAAAACATTTACTTTCAAATATTTTAAAATATGATTCATTTGGTTTCTTGTTATAAAAAAGTTCATATGGTGTTTTATGAGCTAAAGGTCTAATTGAAATTCTATTAATAATATAGCAAGCTGTTGCAACTGCCTCAAACCAAAAATTCCTAAGTAAATTACTATCGGATAACATAGTTCTTGCACATTCTTGTATTATTCTATTTTTACATTCAACTACTCCATTTTGTTGAGGGGTTCCTGGAATTGTAAAATTGTGAGTTATTCCCTTTTTATTACAATATTTTTCAAAATGCTCATTTTCGAATTCTCTGCCATGATCACTGCGTATTATTTTAATTTTTAGTTATAATAAATTTTTAATCCTTTTAGAAAAAGTTTTAAATTGATCGAAAGCATCACTTTTATTTTTAAGAAACAAACTCCAAGTAAATCTAGAAAAGTCGTCAACTATTACATACACATATCTGTTATGATTTATCGAATGAACTTGGAATGGACCAAATAAATCTATGTGTATTAGCTCTAATGGTTTTGAAGTAGCAATTTCTTCTTTTGATTTAAACGAACTCTTCTTTAATTTTTTGAATTGACAAGCGTCGGATAAATTATTAACTTTAAATTTCATTTTGGGTAATCCTCTAATTGAATCTAATTTAGAAATCCTGGAAATGTGTTCGAAATTTGTATGATCAAATCTTTTATGCCAGATCCAGGAATCACTTGTGTTGGCCATAAGACATAAATTATCGTTGGAGATTTTCATACTCAATATGTAGATATTTTTCTTTCTATCTCCATTGAATATAACTTTTGAATGCCTATTTTCTATGGAACATTTATTCTTTTCAAAATTTATTTTATAACCCTTATCGCAAAGTTGACTTATGCTTAGCAAGTTGTGTTTTAAATTCCTAACTAATAAAACATCAGTAATAATAGGAGTTTCAGAATTACTGACATTTCTGATTCCAATAATGTACCCTTTAGAGTTATCTCCAAAGTTCACCATTCCTCTATCTTCATACTTCAGATTATTGAGTAGTTCTGGATTTCCAGTCATATGTCTCGAACAACCACTATCCAGTATCCATTTGTAAAAAAAATTTATTTCCACCAATTTCTTTCCAAAATTTGAATTTTCAATAGCCATGCAATACACCAGTTTAGGATTTGAATTTCCAACAGCCACCTTTTCAAAATTTGAATTGCCAACTGCCATTTTACCCATCTTTTCTGCTTTTGAGTTTTCAAAAGTCATAGAGCTCATCCTTTTCTGAATTGCATAATATTTCAGTAGATTACATGCCTCTTTAACATTACTATATGCAGACTCTTTCAACATTGATACAATGCATGAATTGACACTAGTATTAACACATATTCTAAAATTTGCCATTAAAAAATTTCAAAAATCATATTATGAACATTTTGAAAGGCACTGCTCAGATACCAATTGTTACGGATTGCGGAATGGACCGTTAAGGCAAAAACAAACACTAGAGGGGGGTGAATTATGTTTATGAAAATTTAAACAAAATCAAAAGCTTATGTAAATAACAGAATGAATAAAACACTACAAACACAATTACAGACACAGATTCAAACACAGAGGAATAAACAGAAATAAAAAGGCAGAAAAGGAAAGAACACACCAGATTTTATACTGGTTCAGATTGCTCCTACATCCAGTCCCACACAACACTGGATTGTGCAGAGTTTTATTACTATATCAATAGTCAAGTACAACCTCCTTGATTGCATGGCTACAAGGGATACCATCGATTGCTATTTCCTTGATTTCACGACTACAAGGAAAACACCGATTATTACTTCCTTGATTTCTCGGCTACAAGGTACTCACCGATTCCTACTTCACTCAATCCAAGCAATTACAAACAGCCCTATAACTCATCAATAGCACTTGATTCAGAAAGAGATGAGTAGAGAGTGTAGAGAGAAGAAGTTTGATCAAAACGGAATTGAATTCGGCAGAGTATAAGTGTAGAAATCATAAAAATGATAAAAAAATAATAATTATATAATGAAAGAGAGTGAAAGTGGAGAAGAAGAGATGATTAAAAATTCGAATTCAAGCCATTTTTATTGTATGTGAAAGATTGTACCATTTCTGAAACGTTTCAAATGGTGAAAAGACACTTCCTTTCAAAATTTAAATTTCTGACAGTTATATGTCGACATAGTGTTTTATATATGTCGACATACTCTAATGTAAATTTGAATTTTAAACATTTTTTAAGTATTTTGATATAAATATGATTCTAGAAATTCTAGAATAAAAATATAATGTTGTAAATTAATATTATAAAGTAGAAAAACATATGAAAACATAAATTTAAACTGTATAAACATATTTATAAAATTACAAGGTTTTAAACTATATAAAGTATAAATATATATATATATACACATAACTTAAGTTTGAAAAACAAAGATAAATAAAAAATAAAATAGAAAAAATAAAATAGAGATAATTAAAGATAGAAAATAGAATTTGAAAATTAGAATTTGAATATTGAACCTGGAGTGATATTTAGAGTCTTGCAAAATCTAGACTCTATAACCATATTAATCTTGAACTCTTGAAATCTTGAATACTCATGAGTCTTGATATTTCTCGGAATTCTGAATCTCTATCACCTTTAAATTGTACAGTCTTCAGTAATATTTCCTGCACATTAATTCTTGCATATGTATATATATACATATATATTCTAAAAAAAAGTGTTAGTATATATTTTATAATCAGTGATAATTGAAATAAGGTTGTTGTCATCAAAACTTCATTCTTCAACAGTAGGCAATAATATGATAAACTGGATAAGCCAGCAAGTTTTCACTATTCAAACCATAACCAATTATTTAAATCTGATAAAATAATAAACAAATCTGATAAACTTTTAGGCAGACATTTTAGATCTATTTCAAATGAACTAATCGGGTAATTGTAAATGATGTATATAAATTTCCTACTCACCAGAAAGCTATCCGAATCTGAATAAATCTTTAGGCATACAATTCCAAAAATCTTACAGATCTACAATTATTTTAAAATAGGGATTCTTTTAGATTAATAGATCTGCTAGAAAATAGGAAAGAGAGAGGAAATCTGAATGAAAGAAATCCTAATCATAACACCATCCCTTTTGCACATGAATCTGATTTAATCTTCACCAATCTATGTTTGTTTTGTTTATATATATATTTAGATTTGATTTAGAAGAGAATTGGAAGAAGAGAGAAATGGAAGAGCTTCGCTACTGCCTTTAGATTTGTTTGCAAAAGAATAGGGTCTAACCCTTTATTTATAAGGGTTGGAATATCCTTAGACCGTTAGATTAGTTTCGTTCGTAACTTTTTCATACGAACTCCGTTCGTGAAGTTCCAAACATGAATGTTGACGTGAATTCCACCGTGAATGCAATAGTGCATGTTTCATAGTCAAATTCCATCATTTGATAAAATTCCGTTTTTGGTGCCTAATTAAATAACTAAATTGACTATTGCCAAAATTTTGGGTTGTTACATAAAGACTACGCTACACCATCGGTGCTCATACAACCAAATACTAGAACACAATCGATGTAGAACGATTGTTAGGAGAAAGAAACAGAAAAAAGAAGGAAAATAGATTATAGTGGAAGAGAATAGAAGAGAAGAAGAGGAAAGAAACACCTAACACAAAACCTGAATTTGTCGTATATCTCACAGCGCATCAGATAAAATATAATATAAATCATATACATAAAACATGAGACGCAATAATAATTATATAATAATAGTATACTAGAGATAAATATACTCACCGACAAACTGTCTCAGAATAAGTAGTCAACACTGTCATGACTTCACAGTGTCATACAGTGGAATAATCAGTAATACAAATATAATATGGGAAGACGCCACCTCCTGCTAATCCATCTATGCACCTCCAGAAAATGCCTGCACCTTCCACGTAGTCTATTCATCGATTTGTTTGATGAGAACCCTAGGTAATAAGAGGGAACATAAAACCTTGACTCAATCAACAGTCTGGTGTGAGTGATAAATGTTCTGAAAATACTGTAAGAGTCATAATAGTAATTGGACCAAAAGTATGGAAATTCATACTTGACATGTCCCTACATCCATATCGTTAGCACATAATATAATATGCTACTCTATAATAATAATATAGGTGTACCCTATTGTAAACAATAATGATTACTTTAATCAAACACTTAACCAAAAATGGTTAAGTAAGCGTTAACTAAAAATGTACGGTATTCATTGTGAAATCCAAGTTTGTCATCAAGTTCATTCTCTATCTTCAAATCTGTTTCCATAATCTAATACCCCTCCAACTTCAGATTTGTCCATGCGCCTATTGCTCCTTCGTAAATTCATCTCATCTTTTTCGATTCCTATCCATGCACTCAATCAATGTGCACTAAACTTCTTGTGCGTTTGATCGATAAACACTAGCAACTCTAGAACATGAAATTTTTCCTAATACTAAGTCGCCTACGAACGACGTTTGAACTAACTAAACAAAATCGTCCATGCAACCAAAAATGGTATAATTACCTAAATTAGCAATAAAACATCCACGGCGTCCACAAAATAAATAAAACCTATATAAAATGATTAGTGATGATTTGATGTCAAAATAGTTCAGTTCTAACAATAGTGTCAAAATAACTCACAATAACGCACAGATGGGGAGAAATGTGAAATTTAGGATTAGACTAACAAAATTACTTTTAATTTATTTATTTATTATTAACTAGGTTCAACAATCCTAAAAAAACATTTTAAGAATTTTTAATCAATTAGAAATATCAAAATTTTACCATGTAAACAACTACCGTTCAGTGAGGGACAATATCACTCATCTTAGCAGAATCAGCCCAAACTAACATCCAAATGTAGAGCTCGCCAATATGAGTCCAAGCAAGAAATGACATCCAAATATGGCATCATATGCAAAAGTTGTAGCGAATATAAGTTTGATGATTATTTAAACTATTAAATAACCCAAACGTAATTAACTACATTAATTGCCCATTCATAATTCTTTCTTCTCCACAACCAAATGAATATGCCGTGCATTTCTTGTAACCAGAAAACCAACTCCTCATGAAATTCTATTTTCCGTTTCTCCGAAGCTATTCCACGAAACCAACCATCGTTAATTCATACAAACTCCCCCTCGCGGGATTCCATAATGAATTCCACAATATCGAACTCAGCCACCTCCAGGAAATCGTGACCTGAAGACCGCTTCACCCTTTTTCGTGGACGTGTTTGCTACGGTGAACCGGGCGTGACCAAATTTTGTGTATAGGTGCTTCTCCTCAAGAGAAACGAGATGGTAATCTCCAATTCACGAATTATTTCTCCTACCTTTAGAAATTTCGATTCCTAGGTCAAAGGATATGCACGGCCATGATCTCAAACAACACCGCACCTTTCAACAATGACATAAGCTTGAAGAGAAACTCAATTTAGGAATTTTGAAATTGATTTCATGATTTTAGGTGGAGTATTTTGGTTGTTAGGATTTTTCAAAGGAAGAAGAAGGAGGCGGCTACAAAATCGTGGAGGAAGAAGAATGACTATAGCCGATTAGTGAGGGATTAAGGTTAGTGACAAATTAGAACAGTATTTATAGTGTTATATAGCCCACTTATCAAGAATTGTGTGTCCAAAACACATAAATGTTTTAAGAGTACATGACCAAATGGTATATCTATTTGCTATGAAATTTGACAATGTGAAAAACTTCCTATGACGATTCCAAAAAGATAAATTTCATTATAATCCGACATTGTGACCGAAACGATAATTTTGACGCATATTTCGACTCTTTTGCCTCTAGAGTATCAAATCTTGAAATATAACGATACATATTGTTCTTCTCCACCTAACAAACTATTTGAACTCAATGGAAATAGTCTCGACCCTAGATTCGATCATTTATGAAAATTTTCACTTTGGAACTGTCAAATAGCTAACAATTAATATTTAAATATCCAATCGTCAAAATACCTATTGTTGCAAATACCTTGGTTAATTTTACAACACCCTTTTTATTAAAAAAACGTTAAACAACAAACGGAAATTCAATAAATAGTTTTCTGTTTGCCATTTTGCCCTAGTAAATTTAAATTAAAAAATCATGGTTAATCCCCACTCGATGCTAGAAGAATAGGGTTTGGCCACACATTTTTTTGTTGCCACTCACAAAAATCCACCCCCGCTGAGTATGCTCTAACATTTGTAGGATCAATAAATAATGTAATTTGATAATTGAATACGATTGGATCATGCAATACTCCCCACTCAAGTAAATCAGGGATACTAATTTCTCTTATACACTCGAATTCAATTTGAAAATTAATTTAGGCTATGAGTGATACATGAAAACCTAAACGATCATGTACATCATGCACAAAAATTCAAAATATTCTAGAATCCAAACCGAATGTCAAAACTCACAAGATAAAACATTTATGTGTTTCTGTGTCGATATGAAAGGGATAACACATTGAAAACTTATACTTTATTGTTTTGTGAAATTTCATTATTCACGTTACATATGCGATCGAAAAGATTATATAAATCAATTTAAACGATGGTACAAAAATCGAAATTAAATGAAACGAATGTTGAATTTTTAATTATATTTTTTCTAGAACATTTTCTTGTAAAATAAACCAATATTTGCCATTATATTATCGATTGATCTTAGTTATATTTGAAAATGAAGTAAATTTCCATTTTAAATTATTGTTTTACTTTCTCTAATTCAAAATAGTAGTGCGCAACATAGATTTTAAAATCTAATTTTATGTTCTCAAATTTTCATTAAATTTAAATTAGTCGAATCTTGTTATATTATAAATGGTAAAATTTTGAGTTGTTACAAAACATGTGGATGGAAAAAATAGGTAAGAATTGTAAAGGTGTTGTGTGGATAGTAGTATCCTTAAAAGCACATTTGTAAGGTTATTACATATATCGTACAAAGGACCTTGTTCAAATATTTTGACATGTGCATTACACATGTAAAATAAAATATATTATGATATTTCAGTATAAAGTCTAAATTAACATGTAAATAACGAATGAAATTTTAATTTATCGTTGATCTATATTAGAAAAATGGAAACAATACAAATGAGGGATTATGATATTCAAATTACAAAATTTAACAACTCTTACACCATCTTCTTTAGAGAGCTAATATTAGATTTAGGTTTTGTGGCACTATGAAAATACAAATCAATCTTTTATCTTTCAGTTGGCCACTATGGATTCAGTTTTCGTTAACTTAGTTAGTTTGACCTTGTCATTATTGATTAAAAAGAAACAAACTGTATATTTGGAGCTGGGCTTAATATCCAATTAAACTTCGAATATATTAAATTCTTCCAACACCATTTTTGAAGTAAAAAAGTATGCTTCTTATAACATCTCTAAGAGTGGTTGCATATTAAAAAAATGTATTATGTACACCCATTCAGAATTCAGGTGAGTGTACATATAATGATTGGTTATTTTTTCACGAAAATAAGTTACAAATCCACAATTTCAAGGGGTGTCTATTGAACAGACGTCGATTCCTTCCCCCTTCCCCCAACAGCTAACTACCAATGACTATTTTCCAATAAGGCTACCTCCTCCCTCTATAAATTTCACTTTATTCACATCATACTTGTTAATGATATTTTTTGTCAACACCGGAATTTGGTTTACGAAAGTGGACCTAAGGGAACCAAAGGAATATTTAGTTCCTACGAGCTTCTGTTAGTTTACCGTTTCCTAAATATCAAGGTCTTAAGCCCGAAGTTTAGTTACTCTTCCATCAAGAGGTGAGTATCATGCTTACGAGACTCAGGAACCAATAGTTACCTTGGAATAAGGGTTCCCTATGCACAATGCACATTAGAAAGCTAAACAGCTTGTAGAGGGATATTCTACGTAATTCGGTTTATGTAGGAAGCATTGCCTTAAAGAAGCATCAAAGAAATCAATACCTAAGCATAAAAGAAATTCATGAAATTAATTTCAAGTGTCGATTCTCTATTTATTGATCACTTTCATAGAGTACAATTAAATGTCTAAGTAAAATCCACAAACTGATTTAGAAATTATTGTTTACTCTATAAGAAAAATCTACAAGAAGGGGGAATTAGAAAGTCCCACAAAATGAGACCCATGGTATCTTATTTATAGGCATATTGGGTCTCCTTTTGGTAATAGCTCAGCAGAAGTCACTCTCATAAGCGGCAATAGGGTTTCAGCCGTTTTTATGCCTTTCGGTTCCGGCAACATGGTTTTGGCCGCCTTTCTCTCTACTGAGTATTGTTATCGGGTTTTTCCTACTTCAAAGTGTCAGTTTCGGGCCGTAGGAGCTTAACATTGATGCCACTTTTTAATAGTGTATCGATACCATGTCCACTCGTATTGATAGCTTCAAGTGATGCTACTGGCTTTTGTGATAAGCTTTGGTCTCGATAGTAAGTGTTGACCAACTTTTTGGAAAAAGCTGTCATGGCTAGTTGGATCAGAGCCTAATGTCAAAAGGCTCGCTAAACAATATGGACCGATCTCGACGGAGGCCCCTTTATTCCAGAAAGTCCAAACAAGGCCGGTCGAAATTTCTTCCAGTAGCAGCATATCTACTCCCTGCATAACCTCTCCTCCAGCCGACTGAGTCGACCTCTTCTTAAAATTCAGATCGATCGGATTTACTCAAAAATATCTAGACAAGTCGTTCAAGGAAGCCCAATTCTCAAGGCAGTTAAAGTGGTCAAACACTTTCGGCTAAAATACTGCTTTTGATACACTATAACTTTTGTGCCACGCAAGCTAAAATTCTCGAGAGAACTATTACTCAGCTGTAGACTGGGACGACATGGATAAAATCTTGTCTGAGTTCAGAAATCAGATGGCATCTTAGGGTGAATTTCTCAAACGTCAGCAGGAAGCGTTGAACGACCTCCTCGCTCAAATGGATAAGGAATCCAACATTCTAGTATCACTTCCTACACCGAGCGGGACTGGGGCAACAACTGATCTTCAATCCGCAAAAATCCAAGCCTCAGTGCCGTCCACATCTTTGCTTCATCCTGGTTCAACTTCACTTCCCGATTGGCCAGTGCTAGGATCATCACTACCAGTACTAAACGGAGCTCTGATAGCCGCAAATTCACAGGTTGGCCATGGCCAAATCCCCGGTTAGTCGACCACCTTGCCTCCACTCAAGGGTTCGAGTCAACCCCCTGGACAAATAGCTCCAGATCCAGTGCAACCAATGGGTCGGCTAGAACCAAGAACGTTGTTACATCTGTTTTGACACGACGCCTTACTACAAGCTCGTCTTATGCCGCCTCCCCTTCAATGAAGAGCGGGTGACTGCAAGCCTCTTTGTCACCAAGACCACTATACCATACCAGTCCCCAACGCGACGGAGGGAAACACTACAATAAATCTTTCTAACATCACTCCGAGCGGGGACAACACCAAGCTCCAAATGGGTACCACTCGCCCGAGCCCATTGCTTTTGATAGGAGCAGGTACGATTCAGTCCAATAACAACCGGAAGAGCCCAGTAGCGGCTGAACCAGAACCCGAGGTTAAGATTCACCCTCACTCTCACCTTCCCTCAACTCTTGGAAGTCGAGCCCAACCAGCTGTTCCACATTCGAGCATGCTTTCGGCGGATCCTAACTCTGGGATTCTCACCAATGTCCAGAGCACATAACTGGACTCGTGGCAACAAGTCCTCGGAGATGGAAGCCATCTTGCAAGTATCATCAGACGCTTCATCTGAGGCATGTCTTATCAACGGGATGTGAATGAAATCCATCGTTGTACATTCACCAAGGAAATAAGAAACTCCCGAAATCCTTCTGATTTCAAACTTCCGGTCATGCAGCCCTATTATGGCTGGACCAACCCGACCATTCATCTAATACGATACATGTGCCACATGGAAGTACTCTGTGCATTGACAAATGTCATGGCCAAGTGCTTCCTCCTCTTCCTTACCGACATAGCTGACATGTGGTTCCGGCAGCTAACAACTGAGTCGATCAACAACTGGAATATGTTAGTCACCTATTTCATCGAGCAATTCCAAGTCCACATCCCCCGACCAAAGATCATCATGTTCCACACTACCATCAAATAGCCATCCGGCGAGGCCCTCCGATCCTTCATAGAAAAATTCAACGTGGACGTAACATCCGTCGATCGACCTGAGCCATCAATGGTGCTTATGGCCGCCATTGCATGTGTTCAGAGCCGATCGGAGTTCAGAATCTCTTTAACCAAGGATCCCCCCAAGGACATTAACGACTTCTATGCCGAAGCAGACCGATACCTCAGATAAGAGGATGCCGACATCGAGATAGAGAGCCTCGAGGTGCTTGCCACCAAGGACGGAGGTCTATCCAACACCAACGGCCAGAACAAAGGTAAAGGAAAAGTCTCAGACAAGAATGATTGCAACGTACGACTCCAGAGAGAGAACAAATATGATCAATACACCGATATCAACTCCTCCCTACTCAACATATACCTTGACGTACGAGGATCGCTACTCTTTCCAAAACCTCCTCGAAGGGAGCCGACCCAAAAGGAACTTGACTCTGGAAAGCACTGCATGTACCACAACATGGCGGGCCACAATACCAGTATGCAGGCACTTGCGTAATCTCATCGAGGATAGGATTAGGCGAGGAGAACTGCCCGAGTATGACAAGAAACCGACATAGGCCATGCCGCCACATTCTTCTTCTTAAGCTCCACAAGCCGGTCCTCGACCTCCTGGAAATAGAAAGGACCCTGAGCCCAATAATCATGACATCATTGTTAATTAATAAGATTTAGACGTTTCCCATTTCTTAAGATATAAGAAATGCACTTTTATTATTCAATGATGTAGGTATGTTGAAGTACACATGTACGGGGTTAGGATTTAGCTTCTAGGCGTACTCTGGATTCAACTATCACTCCCTTAGAATTTATTTTCATTTCTATGCAATAGCTCTTTAACAGCAATAAAATTTCTTTCCCGAACATGAATTATGTTTGAACGATTTAAGCCGAGCACGATTACGTGCATCGACCCAAATATGTTCAATGCTGGTCACTGTCTCTAGGCTACGGTCGATGCTTGCCACCATATCTAAATCAATTCCACAAGCCGAGTATGGTTAACATTCCATAAGCTGAGTATGGTTATACTCGACAACTCCATGAGCTGAGCATAGATTATACTCGCCACCTCCCTAAGCTGAGTATGGTTAATACTCACCACTTCTTTAAGCCAATGTAATTACCATTTGCCAAACTTTAAAATACCTTTTGAAAAGAATGGTTTATACTCAAACCTTCTAGCTCACGATAAAGGTTTGACCTTATAAATTCTAGAACAGCCAACTATACTGTCTCACTAAGTCTAGCCGAATGGTTTATGCTCGCCAGCTCTTTAAGCCGAGTATGGCTAAATGCTCTCCACCACTTCCCATCCAAACTTACAGCCATTTTTAAACCGAGAATGGTTCCTACCATCTATTCAGGAATTGGATATCACGAAAAAAAAATCTGTCATCGACCAATTAGTAAATTAGTGTAGATAGACCCTCTACTTATGCTTTCGGGTTACTTCAGTGAATTCTTGGGTTTAGTCCAAGCTTTGCGATAGCATGCTTTCGACATGCCTTACGATGGTTTTGGAGTTATTTCTTGGTGTCGGTACGAGATACTGATAACCCTTTGCTTCCTTCTAGTTTGACTTTATGTTTCTCTTTCATGGTGCTGGTTTGGGTCATATGCCTTCGGGTTAACCATTTTTTTTGCTTCCAGTTTCAAGTGGTATGCTTTTGGAACCTAATCCATGTTTGTTGCTTTTAGTGTTGGCACTACTTTGCTGCTCTTCCTTTTCATATCGGTACCAAACAATTGCCCGTTGTGTTGGTACCAATAGCATATTGCCTAAATTTTCCACTTTCTGCTTTCGGTATCGGTTGCCTCTACGGTCTGATATAGGTTATTTGCTTTCGAAACTCTCTCTTGGTGCCGGTAGTGTTCCGATACCCCTTCACTGATCTTTGGTTTTGGTGTCAAATTTGGTGGTAATATTTTCCTCTCTAGTGAAGGGGTATTTTCGACTTTTCAAGTCAAACTTTTGTCTTTTGTATTGTCAGGAACTTTTTATATAAAGTTTTCTTCTTCCTTATCGTTTTTATATCTACAAGTAAAGGTTTTAAAAACAAGATTACTTCTCCTCGGAATTTTCAAAGCTTTAAGAATTCACCGCTTCATTTTATTCTCTGTAAGTACTTTAATCGATCAAAACTAGGGTTCGAAAATTATTATTTCAACTTAATTATGACATTGATCAAGATTCCTATTCTTAAGAACGGAATTAAATGATGAGAATGGTTTAAACAATCATTAATGAGAGATAGTGTGGGTTATTTATCACCTTAATATGTTTCTGAGGTCTTTGAATGCAAAATTGACATATAGAAGATTGATTTTTACTGTAGAGATGACGTTGTGTTTGTGGTACAGATGAACTCAATACCAGTCCGTTGTTGGTTCTTCTTAGTCCCGGTTTAACCGACATCTATGTCTTACCTTGCTTTCGATTCAATTGGTATCAAGACAATATTAAAGCATTGTCGAGAGACATGCTTTCCATTATTTCGGTAAGGGTAAAACTTTGGGATTCCGACATAGTAATATTTTAGTCTTAACTTCATCGGCACCGGGTCACAAGTTCTTCTTATTTTTTTAAGCCCTTTCATATCGATACCCGCTTATTTGGTTTCGTCTTCACCGATACCAAAGATTTTATTCACCTTAACTTTGACCCCCCCAACATTGGACCCTTTTGTCTTTTTGATTTTGGTATCGAGTAGTCAGTAGGACCGGCACCAAATACTTAACTGTTTTTAGACATATGCAATGTGTACTATAATGTATGAATTTTGCTAATGTGTTAACACTAATGATTCGGGTTATACTTCAATATTTGTGGATCTTGCCAAATTTCTCAAATGTTAACGAGTTCTTATGGTAATTGCAAACTTATAAATGACTCATGTTAGCTTTTTATATATATGATATTGATATGTGTTATGGAATAATATCACCTAACAACGTTATCTTTGACAAGAAAAGCTCTGCTAAATCGAAGTTTGTTGGCTTTGTTACTCCTAGAGCGAAGAGGGCATTCATTCCCCAATCATCTCTTATAAATTCTCAAGATGAAGTGAACACTATGTTGTATATAACAGTGTTGTATACACAATTATATGATTTTTGTTTGATGATAACAACCAAATATATATTATTATATATGTGTTTGTAATTGTATTGCTTCATATATTACACAACATAAATGAATATAATATTTCTATTTAAACAAAATACAACTGTACAGAAATTTAAATATTCACAATATTTTATTTGAATAGAATAATTTATTTCAATATCAAACAGTACAAATTTTATACTCCACTATTTGTACATCTTTGTATTGCATTTCATGTCATATCAGATTTCATATACACAGCTCCTCACTACAGAATCACTCTGTCACTCATTTCATATATACTTTCTTTCACTTCTTCATACATTTTGTTATACAAACACATTGACACTTATACATTTCACCGACACACACTCATTTATTGATATTGTCTAGTCTTCTGTCTTCACTGCACTGTCAGTCCAGTTACCATCTGCAAACCTGTCACATGAAACATACACACACAGTACACTGCAGTAGAATTTAAAATGAATATATGCGAATATAAATTTTATTTTAAAATTTTATTTGCCTCAGAATTTCGGTGTGTTTCTCATCATTTTTCATGTCTCGATATGATTTGTGAATGTAGCATGCACACATACATGTATACACATACATGTGTATGTATATACACATATTATTGTGCAGGGACAGGAAAATAAGTCTGAATGGCTGCATGTACACACGTGCATGAAAATACACATGTGCACTGCCTCGCCAATCAGTGTGCAACTGAGTAGCCGCGTGGACCATCTCGACTCAGAGCAACAATAATCAATATGGTCGAGGCAACCCAAAAACATCAATGACAAAGCAACCAAAACAAAATGAAAGTGGCCGAGCATATCTATGTGGATGCATGTAATCAAAAACATGATCAAAGATCAACACTCAGACATCAATGAAACATGGGAGCAAGAAATATATGTTGAGCTCAAGCACTTCACAATCATACAAAATGGTGCAACAGTTTTAAAATGGTGCATATATAACAAAGGTGGTGCAGCCAAATTCATGAACAAGTCAAAAGTCAGTTCAGCATTTTTATATACATGGATGTCAACTGAAGCGGCATATACAAGGTGATTCATCATTTCAGGTGCAACAAGTGATATACACAGCAAATGAATTTGCATTTCTCTACATGGCATGCACAAAACTGTTTAGCATGCAAAAGTCCTGTTTTATTTACATGAATTTAAAGCATGTGCAAATGTCAAGATGGTATTCACAATATAACAGAAATCTGAAATGAAAAGGGACAATGGTGCAAGAGGGTCAAGATTCGTGCAAACTAACTCATGGCACATGCCAGTTAACACAGAGATGATAAGGGTCGAGCAAATTCAGCATGTGCTACAGTGGTAATTCACACAATGAAGACCATGTACAAAACACAATGGAGCAAGCACAAGTGCTACAGCATGGATGAAAACAAGCTACAAGATGTACAAGTGTTAAACTTATGGAGCATACATAATCAGCTCAAGTATGTTAAAAATGATCAAGCTCAAGTACATGAGGAGCAACTCAGGAACATACTGGATACATAACTCACAAGAGTGGTGCAGACACAACATAGTTCATACAGTATGGTTCAGGGAAGTTTTTTTCTTACATGCAAATACAGGATAGTGCACAACAATAAAGAATGCCAGGAAATAACATTTCCAGTTCTTATACAAATCAGTGTCATGCTTTAGTTAGTGATCAAATGGAGCAATTTTGGAAATGTTTCATTTCGTAAAATCTGTTTTTAAATGAGCACAGAAATGATTTTGGGCAAGTTGTTTTCAGAAACTCATCCACAACAACAAATCAGTTTTGGTAAGTACTAATATTTTAAATCAAGTTCTTACAAAGGAATTCAGGGTGTTCATATGTTTTATATGGCAAGATTTCAGCAAAGTTTGGAAATTAGTAAATTGTTTCCAGGTTTCCAGATTTATGAATTCTCTTTTGGGAAAGCATTTAATTTATTCCAGTGGCAAGAATTTCGAACAATGAAATATATCAACCCATTTTGGGCAAGTGTTTTTAAAACATTCAAGAAATTATGCAAGCATTTTCTGGCAAGGAAAATTCAGACACAAACTTCACATCTGTTACCAGTATTACAAACATTTCCAGATTTGTATCAGTTTTTAGTTCGAATTCAAAATGGGAAAACAGAAATTTGATTCAATCATATATGGCATGATGACAAGGCAGATCAAACTCGGCAACAAATTGAAAATCACTTTTCACATTTACAATTATTAATCAAAGCCGTAAGAGTTTATTTTTCAAAGGGAAAAATCTGTTTTTGGAAGACAACAATCAAGTCCAGTTTCAACCGAGATCAATCAAAAGGGGCAATTTTTTTTATCCAGATTCACATGTAATCAAAGTCGTAGATATCATCAATTTAGTCAAGGTAGCAATTCATAAATGACGTCAACTTACAGAGGAAAGAAAAGCCAATAATCTCGCAAGAAATCAGATCGAATCACATGATGAAATCAGAGCGTTAATTAGGATTTCTATAATCCTATTTTACAACCGAATCATCACAGGCAATTCATGAACGAAAACCACAAGCCAAAAACTGAAGAGCAAATTCATATCAAATTCACTTACAGGTTTTCGATCGAAAACCTAAGTCAGTGAAGCAAGAAGCCTCTGGAATCGATCTCGAAGCAACATACAAGAATACAAAGCCATCTAGTTTCTTTACACCATCAATCGATCGATTTGGGGGACAGAGAAACCCTAATTCCCAATCTGACGCCGCCATTTTTTAATTCCCAGAGCAAAGAAGATTTCGGGCTTAACCAAGAAGAAAATGGACTGGTCAACATCATAAAAGGGCTTGGACGTTATTTTAAATTGAAAGGTTTTTTTTCTTTGTGTCCATTTTATTTGTATTGTTTTTGTTGTAATTTGAATCATCCAAACAGTTTCTAGAATTCTGTAAAAATCTAGGGGAAACCACTTAGGTGTGTAACTGGCAGTTGACAGAGTCTGCAAAATCTGGGTTATTGGTTATGGGGTCGTAATCAGGGGAAATCTGATCGAGGGGATATCGTTCAGCAAGGGTTTTGAGCGTAGGGTTAGAATAGGAGCAGGGATTGCGAGTGTTCATAGTCTTGTATGCGGGATCTATTCTATCACCTAGTAGAAACCTTAGGATTGCAGCAGTAGGCAGGATTTTGCCGAAGCTGGGTATTTCTGTGTGTTATTTACTTTCTGCATTTACTTACTCTGCAATTATCTGTGCTGCGATTAATTTCTAATATTTCGATAAACTATAATAAACCTTATTCACCCCCCCTCTAGGGTTAATCTAGATCCAACAATTGGTATCAGAGCTTGGTTTTCTTTAACCCTAGAATCATGGATCTTAGTTGTCAGTCTTCTAAGAATCAGTCCAGTCATACACCAATTATTTTCAATGGTACAGATTTTTCAAATTGGAAATTAGAAATGGAATTATATTTAAAATCTGTCGATATTAAATGTTGGGATACTGTTATTAATGGTTATGATATGGTCAATAGGAATGATATTTGATTTAATTCTCGTGCTATTCACACTTTGTATTCTTATATTGATGATGTCCAATATAACCTCATTTCTCATTGCTTGACTGTGCAGGAAATATGGGATTTTCTCAATACAAAGTATGGAAAGATTGACAACAGCAGCTCAAAACCCAAAATGGTCAACTCAGATTCAGATCTATGCTCAGGAAAAGAAAAAAATGAAAATTCAAGTAGATCAGACGATGGAGACTCAACAGACAATGACACTGAAAGCTTCTCATATGAAGAGTTGGTTTATATGTGTACTGATTTAACAAAAATCGTTGATAAACTCCATCGTAAAAACAAATCCTTAAAATCTAAAAATCACGAGTTAAATAGCAAAATTAACTGTTTGGAATCAGAATTTACAAATTTCATGAAATTAGAAAATTCTGACTGTGAAAGTTGTTTGAAATTGAAAACTGACCTCGTTAATCTCAATAAAAATATTCAAAGGCTTAAAGAGGAAATTCTGATTTTAAAAGATAACGAGGTTGATCTAAAAGATTCAAACAATTCTTTGCAAAAAGAATTTAATAATTTTAAGGTCATCAAAAATTCCAAACATGAAATTGCTGAAAAAGAAAGCTTGTTGAAAAGTGATTTAATTTTAAACGAGCTTGAAAAAGAGATTGAAAATTTCAAGAAACTTGAATTTGAAAAACAAATTAAATTTGAATCTGAAATCTTTGAGTCCAAGACCAAAATCAAACTTCTTGAAAACGAAAATTTGTTTTTGAAACAAAATGATACTGAAAGGAGAAAGATCAGCATTAATCGTTGTTCAAATCTGATAAAAGAAAATTCTGATCTTAAATCCAAAATTCAACGATTAGAATCAACTTTGGATAAATTTTCTAATGGGGATAAATCGTTGAATATGCTGTTACAAAACCAATTTTCGGTTGGTCATAAACAAGGTCTTGGTTTTGGAAAAACAAGTGGTTTTGAAAAATTGAATTCTTTTGATTTTAAAAATCCTTTAAATTGTTTTAAAAAGGGTCTTTCTGAAAATTTGAATTTTGAAAATTCCAAAAGGTTTTTAAATCACAAACGAGACAAGAATTGGTTTGATAACAATCCAGTTGAACAAATATGGACCCCAAAAGGAAATAAAATGATTTTTGGAAAAACTAAACAAGTTTGGGTTCCTAAAGGCATAAAGATAGATTCGAGTGGGATGTTATACAAACAGGTTTGGGTACCAAAAGTGGTAAACATATTTCAGAGTGGTTTTACAAATTTTGTTAGACCACTTGATTCACTTAACTGCTAGGTACCAGCGAAGGTTGAGGAACTGCTATGCCGAAAAGAGATTGATTTCAAGCTGTTCTTTACTTCTATATTCTTTACAGTTCCTTTGCCAAGATTTATTGAGTCGGAGATTCACATCGACTTCTGGATTTCAGGTTTAACCTCTTAACTCATTTTTGTAAATATTTTCTGTTTTTATTTTCTTGTCTTATTCCTTCTCTATCCCTTCTATTTCTTCTGTTTTTGTTTTGTTTTAGAATTGTCATTGTCATATTTTTTTTCGTCTTGCGCTTCTTAAACTTCCAATTGCAGTACTCACAATTTTCTGTAAATTCGCTTAGTCTGAATTCTTAACAGTGCTGAAGCATTCATATCATATCTTGAACACTGTTAGTCTGAATTCTAAATTGTTTTTAAAATATGAAATATTTATGAGATTTCAGACACCTTTGCTATTCTGAGTCTCTTCTAATTCATTTTAGACAGACTTGAAAATTTATACTCTTTACAGCACATTACTAGTCTTCAGTTGTGATAATTTCATTAATGTTCGGATTGGCTTGAAATCAGTGATACATCCATAATCTCATCTTTATTCATGATCAGTTTTTTTATTGAAAATTATTTGTTTGAAATCATTTGAAATCCTTGATATTTTGATTATCACACGCCTCTTAAATTTGAAAGCGTCAATATTGTGAGATTGATTCGGTATATCTCAAAACTTAACATTGATTCAAGTGATTTCAAATAAATTTTTTGGATCATGAAAATCCTTCAAATTAGATGTAAATGATCTGAATATTCTTTATACTTGTCAAAAATATTTGTGAAAATTCTTTTGAAAATATGGTCATAAATATCACTGTTATTTCATGATTATTTGATTTGAATATATGTTTGTGTAAAATCATTTGAAATTACTGATTTATTGTATCTCATACATAATTTTGAATCTGAAATATAACCTGGTGTGATTGATTCGTTAAATCCTAATACTTTCACATTTCTTCAAATGATTTAAAATAAAGTATATTTTTTAATCTGGGATCATGAAATATTTCTTGTGACCATCATCTTGACTTGTCTGCTTGGGCTTTAAATTTCTGTTGTCTGTGATATCATGGTTTGTCTCCAGTGTATTGTTACAATCATCATTAATAGAGACACCACAATTGGTATCAGAAGTGCTGAATTTTTGTATATTTTTATTCCCTCTTGCTTTGTATAGATCTTTTCATTTTCCTCTTGTAATTGATTTTCAATTTTAAAATTATTTATTGATTATTCATTCAGATTTTGAAATCAATAACCAAACCGAACTGTATTTATAATTCATCAAAATTATTATCAGATTTTGAAATTGTGTTGAATTGTGACTGCAGTCTATTTCACAAGCAAGAGGAGATTTTATTTAGATTTTCATGATGGTTGAATATTTATTATAATATCTTTGAACTGGCAATTATTTCACGACCATCTTCATTATCTATCATTCTTCTACCATCCATAATGATTTTATATAAATATGGAGAGTTAATATTTTTTAGAAAATCTTTTTGAATAAACAGTGGAATTATTTGTGATAGAAATGGACTATGTTATTTTTCAGAATTAGTGATAATTGAAAATTTTCAATGATCCCGGTACAGTCAAGCACATTTCGTAATATAATTAATTTAGAAATTTATTTCACAGTCCATCTCTGTACCTTCCCCATTTTCTATCATCCATATATTGGTTTTATATACCGAGGAGTTTTTCCTTTTAAAGCTGAAAACGATAAATATAAAATTAACACATAAGTGTGTCTCTAATCTCATTTAAAAATTCAAGCTCTGGTCATGCATGGTTATGAGACAACTTATAATTTAAGCTGCGACCGACTCCATTTAAAAATCCAACCTCTGGTTATGCGTGGTCAGTGTGCTCTTAAATAAAAAATAAAAGAAAAGAAAAATGTGCTATAAAATAGAAATAAATCTGAAATTCTCCTCTAAGTATAAAAACCAGCCTATCAATCCATTTTCTATTTGTGAAATGTGTTGAAATCTTATGACGTATTATGATTTGTCGATTGATGGGTATTGGGATTTGAGATTATTGGATTTTGTCACTTAAATTGAGTTATTAACTATAGTCCAAATCCGTCATTGTTTTTGAGCTTCATTTTTATAAAAAACATTTTTGGAAAATTATTGGAAATCATATTTTTTGTAACTCTCTCCATTTTATATAAAATTCATCGTAAATTTGTCATTCTCTACAATGCGAAATATGTCACCTGTTCTCAGTTTATTATGATTTTTGTTTGACTGATTGAAATTTATGATGACTGTTCTTCCCCTTAAGCTGAATATATTATTTAGTCATTTTCTTCTATATTTTAATTTCTGAATCCTTTTGATGATAACAAAAGGGGGAGAATGGGTTGAGATTTTGATTTATGAGTGAATATTTTATAAATATTTTTAATTTTTGTAGATTTATTAATTTTCAATTCTTCCACTCATGCACACTTGTAGGGGGAGCATTCAAATAGGGAGAGTAATACATATTTCATTTTTTTCAAACACATTTATGCTCAAAATCTTATATTTGTTTGTCATCATCAAAAGGGGGAAATTGTTGTATATTACAGTGTTGTACACACAATTATATGATTTTTGTTTGATGATAACAACCAAATATATATTATTATATATGTGTTTGTAATTGTACCGTTTCATATATTACACAACATAAATGAATATAATATTTCTATTTAAATAAAATACAACTGTACATAAATTTAAATATTCACAGTATTTTATTTGAATAGAACATTTTATTTCAATATCAAACAGTACAAATTTTATACTCCACTATTTGTACAACTCTGTATTGCATTTCATGTCATATCAGATTTCGTATACACAGATCCTCACTACAGAATCACTCTGTCACTCATTTCATATATACTTTCTTTCACTTCTTCATACATTCTGTTATACAAACACATTGACACTTATACATTTCACTGACACATACTCATTTACTGATATTGTCTAGTCTTCTGTCTTCACTGCACTGTCAGTCCAGTCACCATCTGCAAACCTGTCACATGAAACATACACGCACAGTACACTACAATAGAATTTAAACTGAATATATGCGAATATAAATTTTATTTTAAAATTTTATTTGCCTCAGAATTTCGGTGTGTTTCTCATCATTTTTCATGACTCGATATGATTTGTGAATGTAGCACGTGCACATACATGTATACACATACATGTGTATGTATATACACATATTATTGTGCAGGGACAAGAAAATCAGTCTGAATGGCTGCATGTACACACGTGCATGAAAATACACGTGTGCACTGCCTCGCCAATCAGTGTGCAACTGAGTAGCCACGTGGACCATCTCGACTCAGAGCAACAATAATCAATAGGGTCGAGGCAACCCAAAAACATCAATGACAAAGCAGCCAAAACAAAATGAAAGTGGCCGAGCATATCTATGTGGATGCATGTAATCAAAACATGGTCAAGACATGATCAAAGATCAACACTCAGACATCAATGAAACATGGGAGCAAGAAATATATGTTGAGCTCAAGCACTTCACAATCATACAAAATGGTGCAACAGTTTTAAAATGGTGCATATATAACAAAGGTGGTGCAGCCAAATTCATGAACAAGTCAAAAGTCAGTTCAGCATTTTTATATACATGGATGTCAACTGAAGCGGCATATACATGGTGATTCATCATTTCAGGTGCAACAAGTGATATACACAGCAAATGAATTTGCATTTCTTTACATGGCATGCACAAAACTGTTCAGCATGCAAAAGTCCTGTTTTATTTACATGAATTTAAAGCATGTGCAAATGTCAGGATGGTATTCACAGTATAACAGAAATCTGGAATGAAAATGGACAATTGTGCAAGAGGGTCAAGATTTATGCAAACTAACTCATGGCACATGCCAGTTAACACAGAGATGATAAGGGTCGAGCAAATTCAGCATGTGCTACAGTGGTAATTCAAACAATGAAGACCATGTACAAAACACAATGGAGCAAGCACAAGTGCTACAGCATGGATGAAAACAAGCTACAAGATGTAAAAGTGTTAAACTTATGGAGCATACATAATCAGCTCAAGTATGTTAAAAATGATCAAGCTCAAGTACATGAGGAGCAACTCTGGAACAAACTGGATACATAACTCACAAGAGCGGTGCAGACACAACATAGTTCATACAGTATGGTTCAGGGAAGTTTTTTTCTTACATGCAAATACGGGATAGTGCACAACAATAAAGAATGCCAGGAAATAACATTTCCAGTTCTATACAAATCAGTGTCATGCTTTAGTTAGTGATCAAATGGAGCAATTTTGGAAATGTTTCATTTCGTAAAATCTATTTTTAAATGAGCACAGAAATGATTTTGGGCAAGTTGTTTTCAGAAACTCATCCACAACAACAAATCAGTTTTGGCATACCAAATTTTTCAATCAAGTTCTTACAAAGGAATTCAGGGTGTTCATATGTTTTATATGGCAAGATTTCAGCAAAGTTTGGAAATTTGTAAATTGTTTCCAGGTTTTCAGATTTATGAATTCTCTTTTGGGAAAGCATTTAATTTATTCCAGTGGCAAGAATTTCGAACAATGAAATATATCAACCCATTTTCGGCAAGTGTTTTTAAACATTCAAGAAATTATGCAAGCATTTTCTGGCAAGGAAAATTCAAACACAAACTTCACATTTGTTTCCAGTATTACAAACATTTCCAGATTTGTATCGGTTTTTAGATCGAATTCAAAATGGGAAAACAGAAATTTGATTCAATCATATATGGCATGAAAACAAGGCAGATCAAACTCGGCAACAAATTGAAAATCTCTTTTCAAATTTACCATTATTAATCAAAGCCGTAAGAGTTTATTTTTCAAAGGGAAAAATCTGTTTTTGGAAGACAACAATCAAGTCCAGTTTCAACCGAGATCAATCAAAAGGGGTCCAGATTCACATGTAATCAAAGCCGTAGATATCATCAATTTAGTCAAGGTAGCAATTCATAAATCACGGCAACTTACAAAGGAAAGAAAAGCCAATAATCTTGCAAGAAATCAGATCGAATCACATGATGAAATCAGAGCGTTAATTAGGATTTCTGTAATCCAATTTTACAACCGAATCATCACAGGCAATTCATGAACGAAGGCACAAGCCAAAAACTAAAGAGCAAATTCAAATCAAATTCACTTACAGGTTCTCGGTCGAAACCCTAAGTTAGTGAAGCAAGAAGCCTCTGGAATCGATATCGAAGCAACATACAAGAATACAAAGCCATCTAGTTTCTTTACACCATCAATCGATCGATTTGGAGGACAGAGAAACCCTAATTCCCAATCTGACGCCGCCATTTTTTAATTCCCAGAGCAAAGTAGATTTCGGGCTTAACCAAGAAGAAAATGGGCTGGCCAACATCATAAAAGGGCTTAGACGTTATTTTAAATTGAAAGGGTTTTTTTTCTTTGTGTCGATTTTATTTGTATTGTTTTTGTTGTAATATGAATCGTCCAAACAGTTTCTAGAATTCTGTAAAAATCCAGGGGAAACCAGTTAGGTGTGTAACTGGCAGTTGACAGAGTCTGTAAAATCTGGGTTATTGGTTACGGGGTCGTAATCAGGGGAAATCTGATTGAGGGGATATCGCTCAGTCTAGGGTTTTGAGCGTAGGGTTAGAATAGGAGCAGGGATAGCGAGTGTTCATGGTCTTGTATGCGGGATCTGTTCTATCACTTAGTAGAAACCTTAGGATTGCAACAGTAGGCAGGATTTTGTCGAAGCTGGGTATTTCTGTGTGTTATTTACTTTCCGCATTTACTTACTCTGCAATTATCTGTGCTGCGATTAATTTCTAATATTTCGATAAACTGTAATAACCCCTATTCACCCCCCACTAGGATTAATCTAGATCCAACACACTATTCTTAGGAGCTTCAGAATGTCTGAAGTATATGTTGCTGGAAGGATATTTGGCATATACTACTATGCATATCTGGCACAGGGTTTCTTTCCCTTCCCGACCATTATTTCTTGGCTCTTGTGAAATTTAGGAATTTCTCCCATTCAGCTTTCACCGAACACATATACTCTTCTCTTATGCCTTGAAATTTTAGCGCTTGAATCAAGTCAGGCTTCCCTCTACCCAAACCTTATTCATCAGTTGTTACGTTTTTCCAAAGGAGCAGATTCACCCATCCTATATGTGGATCCAATAAAGAAATTGATTAGTGATAGTATGAACAAATCCAAACCCTGAGAAACCAATTCTTTTATATCAGGGCCCAACATCTCTGGCAGTTTTACTGATCTTGGTGAGCTTTCTACTTTTGTAGAATATATTATGCCATTTCTATATTTTATTTTAACTTTGTTCCTTTTCAGATCCCATCTCTAAGAAAATAAACTTGAATGATGGAGAGACTCGAGTTGTTAAAATTATTTTCAAAGCATCTGAGCAGTTAGAACATCGATCATCTTTGTTGACCTTGAACAAACTTTGCTAGTATGACCTGCTTCCTTTTGGCTAAAGATTCTGAGGCAACCGCCCATTCACTTTTCTAGCTCTAAGTACTTATATCCGAGGTCAGCGCATCGACTCCCCTGTTTCCGAGCACTTCAGGTGTGCTTATTTTTCTTCTTTAGAACGAGTTCAAAGTTTTACGCTTTTGTTTTCTTATTCACGTTTTTCTGATATAATTATGTTTGGTCAGATACCCCCGCTTCTGGTGATATACCTCCTCTTGATGCTTTGGAGGATTTTGATGTCATGGCTAGAAAGAGGCTTGTTGGGGCACTTGCCGGAGCATCCTCCAAAAGACTGAAGGGTGACACCACCATTCCCCCTCTTGATGATAATTTTGTTATAACTGTCGAGCAAAACACTCCCTTGCCCTTTAGTTCCGCTATTGAAGTTATCCTTGATATTAATTCTTCCCCCGAGGCGACTCCTAGGAGCAAGTTCGTGGGTGATCTTTTGATCAAATCTTCTGAATGCATCAGATACAAGAGAATGTGGCCTGACCCCTCCTTCTTATTTACAACGTGCTATCCCCCCAAGGACACCCTTGCTGACCATGGATTTTGATGAACTTGTAAAGCTTGCCCTCTCTTCATATGAAGTTTTTAATGTTTCCCTTCCTTCCTCGCCTTTGGATTTGGAGAATTTCTACCAACATCACATTAAACAACAACTTTTGATAGAGTCTTATCCTTTTATGCTTCCCTTTCATTTTTGACCTTTATATAATGGATAATTTGGTTTGTTTCCTCTTTTTAGGTAACCAAAGGCTGGTTCTCGCTCCGAAAAACAACTTTCTCGACTTCCTCTGTAACACCCTGTGTTTTCTGTTAACATAATCTAACGAATTAAACAATATTTAATTTAAATTGTGAGAATTAAGGGAAACGGGTTATGCCATTGTGTTCGTCTCGGAATTCTGCTTGAGATAGAGTCCGAGTTTGCGTAAATTGGACTTTGTATGAAGAAGTTATGGCTGTCGGAAGTTTACAGAAAATTCAAATAAATTCAAACAGCTCGAAAACAGATTCAAAATTCAAATCAGAAGTCAGAAGCGGGCTGGACGGGAAAATTCCCGCCCAGGACCCAGGTCAACAGGGGGTCGACCCTAGTGTCGACCTCCCCCATACAGGTCGACCTGGGGGTTGACCTATGGGTCGACCTCCACCCCCCCCCCCCTCCCGGGCAGATCTGAAAGATGACGATTTTGTGACTCGATGCTGAGTCATTAGGGCTGAGGTGTCACCCTATCTTGACTGGATGGTCTTGATTGATTTTAGGTTGATCGGATGGCCTAAATAAATCCTAAATTCTATACAAAACACATGTAGACTCAACCCTAAAACCTAATCAAAATTGGAACCGTGGCCGTCATGCTATCACCTTACAACCTAGAATAGCCGTCGTCAACTAGAGGAAAAGTAAAGCTAAACAACTGAATTCAACTCAAGTCTATAACAACTACAACAACAAATTTGTCTACTTCAAAGTCGAGCTAAATCAATTTCAGAACTCAGATCCCAGAACTCAAGACCTTCTTTGAGTTGTGAGTTCGATTTCTTTAATAAGATAATTAACAAGTTAATTAGATTGAGTTATAATTTGGGTTATATGGTTATGTTTGTAAAACATTGGAAAAAATGCGATATTTTGTGAATGTATGCTAGTTGTTCATAATGATAGTTTTTTTTGTGAATCCCTTTGTATATACTCAATCACCTATGTTCAACCTGATTCATGTTTGACATCATTGTATATGCAAGTTTGGGTGCAGATTATATGCTAGTTTCTACGTGAATTGTACATAGTTTACATGTGAACCAAATAAGATGACTATATGCAAGTTTAGGTAGAAATTGGATTCACATATATGCAAGTTTACACCTTTAGATTTAGATCTATGACAACATAGTTTTATGCAAGTTTGTGACTATGGACTATGCAAGTTTTGGGTGAAAACTATATTCATATATGCAAGTTCACACCTTTTAGCCTATGTTTAGATTCATGACAAGACCAAGTTTATGCAAGATATGTTGTAATCCTTATTAGTAAGTTAGATCCATTTTGTGTGTTATGCAAATTTGCGATGTTTCTTCCCTTTTTTTGTCATTAGACTAATTGCTAGTCTAATATATATATATATATATATATATATATATATATATCATGATAAGCGAACGAACAATGTGGGGATGATGGGGGTAATATTGAATATACACATATTGAGAATTAGCATAAATGGCCTTATAAAGGCATATAATTAATTTAAGATATTAATGGGAAAAATTGGTATTTATGGACATAATTTAGGTGATAATTATGGACATAAGTATATTTGGAATTTATTTACAAATTTGAATAGGGATATTAATTCGATTTAGGGTTAAATAAAGATGTGTAATAATAAACCGCCTAAGACAAGAGGTCAGACTCTTTTGTGGTGTAAGACTGCCTGGACTAGCCCGGCAAATCCAGCAGCCACAAATGTCAGTCTAATGTGAGAGGTCAAAGGCATGAATTAAATGTGTAACAGTTGTAAAGACACGAGGTTAGGCTCGTTTATGGTGTAAGACTGCCAGGACCCGCCCGGCAAATCCAACAGCCACAAGTGTCAGTCTAATGTGGGAGGTCTTTACAAGGTTACGGTGTTAATGAACTAAGAAACACTTAACTAGATAAACATGTGGTGGGACATGGGGGGTTAAGTGGGTGCCATGGGTGGCATATGAAATTAAGAAGGTGCCTTGGGTGGCATGTGAAATACGATTAGATGCACTTAACCAAGATTAAAACATGTAAGAAGACTTGAATAAGAATGGGGTTGAGTGGGGAAAACCTTAGAGGGGACCAAGCATAGGTGAAATCTTGTGTCATGCATGGGGACACGCGTACTGGGTTTGATTGTAAGAGGTCAAAACGGGTTAGCGGTGGCAGCGCAAGTCCAACTGGGTCAGGTGCGTGTGTGGCCCCGGGCTGGTAGGTAAGACGTTGTTGCATCGTGTAGGTATAAGTCGTGCATTATTGGTGGTATCCGGTTGCCACTTTGGGGAGTGATACACCCCACTGTGGGGCCAGCACGGGTATTTACGAGTTAGGGAGCCGATCGAATGGGGGTACTGGGTACACCTAGTGGAGATAGAGGCAGACAACACCAATGAAGGCAGCTAGGGGTACACGAAACTACCATTATCAGTATTAAGTTTGGTAGGCGGGATCAACTTTTAGGGTGTTTGGTGTGGTGTAATGCAGTAATTATCTTATAATGATTAGGTGCACCTTTAACGTTATCTTTGTTCATCTTATTCCTTTGTTTGCTCTGACATGCCCATTGGTTCACAGTCATTTCCCTTATTTTCCATCTTATGCCTTATCCTGGTTACTTAATGATTATATTGTTAAAGTTATTGCACTCGCCAGACTTTATGTCTGACCCCCATTGCTTCCACCTCTTTTCTTCCTCCCCCCCCCCAGGTGCTCAGGGTGGGACTAGCACTAGTAGAGCTTGATTTGGACAGCTTTATCTCTCTCTCTTTGGAAGTTGCTTGGATCGCTGAAGTAAAGTTCATCCTATCTTATTTTTGGCTATTTTATGTTGGGGTTATGTCTTTTATTTTATGTACTCAGAACTTATTTGTCAAGATGGATAATAAGTGTATTTGGTTTTGTAGTTGGTTTTTGATGTGATGTAACCAAACTATTTCTCCGCTGCAATAAAAGTGGTTTTTGTTTTCTAAGTACCAATATATTTATCTGCCTTGTTTACTTTTCTGTTCTATACACAATAAAAGCTCCACCAAAATTAAGGCATTCCCTTTGTGAGTGACCTTAACGGAGGTGGGGTATCACACGTGGTATCAGAGCCAGGTTACCAGAACAGATAAGATATTTTGAAAAACTATTTTTCAAAAAGCATTTTATAAAAAATACTTTCAAAAATATGTTTTAAGG
The DNA here is from genome assembly GCA_030737875.1 of Allium sativum. NCBI lineage: Eukaryota > Viridiplantae > Streptophyta > Magnoliopsida > Asparagales > Amaryllidaceae > Allium > Allium sativum. The sequence continues at coordinate 719,171,729 of CM060919.1, forward strand.
AAAGTATTTTTAAGAGAAAAGTTTATTTTAAAAACATAACCCCCAAGATCCATATATCTTTTTTTTTGAATTCTCCGTTTGAATCTCTTCATTTTCTTTTCAGCATGTCTGGAATTCCTAAGATACCTGAAGGGATACCAATACCAGGATGGTTTAGAAGGTATCTGGAAGCTAGGACCAATGTCGCAGGCCCAGCAAATGCTCCTCCTCCTCCTACCCGTGTTGATACTTTCACAAAGATATGCAAGGACTTTCAGGCAACGGGCGGAAAACCTTTCCATGAGTTGGAGACGTTTGTTGAGGCTCGAAATTGGCTAAAGGAGGTGGAAGAATTGTTTGGAATCTTTGAGGTAAATGATGGAAGAAAGGTCCAGTTAGCTGCCTGGTTAATGAAGGATGAGGCCTCGTTTTGGTGGGAGGTCACTAATGGAGAGCGCCCAGTTGATACATGGCTGGATTTCAGGCGAAGGTTTGCGGAAAAGTTTCTCTCACGGGCCGAAGAGAATTTATACATGGAAAGGTTTTTGGCATTGAGGCAGGGAAATCTATCAGTGAAAGAGTACATCAACATGTTCAATCAGTTGGCGAGATTTGGCTTGGACTTTGTTAATACACCCGAAAAGAAGGCCCTGAGATTTGTTAAGGGTTTGAACGAGCCGCTACATGGGTTAGCTATGACCCACATCCTTATGGGGGCCACCTTTGAGAGACTAGCTGACATGGCGCTTATGCATGAAGAGGAGAAAGGCGCCAATGCTAATAAGGCACCTGAAAAGAAAGGGGATCAAAAGAAGCCACAATAACAACAACAGAACAAGAAGGGTGGTAAAGACAATAATGGCAAGGGAAAGAAAAGATGCTTTAAATGTGGGACACCAGGCCATCTGAGCAAAGACTGTAGAAAGAAGAAGAAGACTGGTTGTTTCCACTGTGGCGAGGCAGGACATCTGACTAGGGACTGCCCAAAGAAAGGGCAGAGGGCAGGGACTACCTCTGGAGGGCAGATTCAGGCTCTCATGGCACCGGGGCAGGTCCAGGCTCTCGTGGCCCCACCGCTGCAAGAACGAGGTAGAACGATTTCCGTTGAAATTTTAGTTTATCTTTTTGATCATCCTGTTCGCACACTCTTTGATTCCGGCGCATCGCACTCTTTTATATCTACTACTTTAGTTGAGTCACTACACCTAAACAACAGTATAGTAGAGGATCCCTTAGTTGTTTCAAATCCAATTAGGGGCTCAGCCTATTTTCGATGATTTGTTTGGATTTGGAAATTTCTATACTTAGCGTTGGGTTTAGATGTGATGCTTATGTTTTGGGCTTCACGGGCTATGGGTTAATTTTGGGCGTGGATTGGTTATCCAGTAATGGAGCCGTCCTAGATTGTGAAAAGAGAGAGGTTAGGCTTATGACTCGCTTGGGCAACAGTCTCGAAATCTTTTGTAATCCCATGAATTCTATATGCTAAGTTATCTAGAATCACTTGACGCGTCTGTTGAGAATTTGCAGTCTGTTAGAGTGGTCCATGAATACTCAGATGTCTTTGAGGAAGTAGAGGGCTTGGCTCCGAAGCGGGAGATAGACTTCCGCATATATCTAGTTGATAACGCAAAACCCGTTGCTTTACCCGTTAGGCACATGGTTCCAAGGGAGAGAAAGGAGCTTAGCAAGCAAGTTAAGGAGCTACTAGAAAAAGGGTTTATAAGGCAGAGTATTTCTGAATGGGATGCTCCAGTGGTGTTCGCAAAGCGGACGGTTCACTTCGCCTATGCGTTGATTATAGGGAGCTAAACAAGCTGACCAAAAAGAACAGGCACCCACTGCCAAGAATAGACGATTTGTTCGATCAGCTTCTAGGTGCAACAGTTTTCTCCCAATTAGATCTGGCTACCGAATTTCATCAGCTGAGAGTGGCTGAAGATAGCATTGATAAGACCGCATTCAGAACCCCGGACGGTTTCTTCGAATGGCTTGTCATGCCTTTCGGCTTGACAAATGCACCCGCTTATTTCGTCGATTTGATGAATAGATTGTTCCGGGAATTTCTCAATAAATTCGTGGTGGTCTTCATAGATGATATTCTGATTTTCTCGAAGAATGAGGAGGAGCATGCTTTGGATTTAAGGGAAGTCATGGATACTCTCCGTGCGCATCAGTTAAGAGCAAAATTCTCCAAGTGCCACTTCTGGAGGGAAGAAGTAAGATTTTTGGGCACGTGTTGTCCAAAGAAGGGTTAGCTGTGGACCCCGCAAAAGTAGTTGCGGTCCAGGATTGGAAGGTTCCAAAGAATGCAACCAAAGTCCGAAGTTTTCTTGGACTAGCAGGCTTTTATCGCAAGTTCATTAAAGACTTTGCGAAAATCTCAGCTCCACTTACAAGTTTAACGAAGTAGAACCTAACTTTCACTTGGGATTTGGATTGCAAAGTCGCTTTCCAATGATTGAAGAGGGCTCTGACAACAACCCCAGTTTTGTCATTACCAGATGGGAGCAAGATGTTTACAGTATACACAGATGCATGCGGTACGGGACTAGGCGCTGTTTTGATGCAAGAGGGGAAGGTAGTAGCTTATAATGGAAGGCAATTAAAAGTGCATGAGAAAAACTACCCAACCCACAATCTAGAGTTAGCAGCCATCGTTTTTGCTCTTAAGTCTTAGCGCCACTATCTCTTAGGTGAGAAATTTGAGTTGTATACTGACCATAAATCGTTAAAGTACCTTTACTTGCAGAAAGACCTCAATCTAAGGCAGCAAAGATGGATGGAGTTTCTCGCCTCATACGACTTTGAGATCTCCTATACTCCTGGTAAGGGCAATGTAGTAGCAGACGCCCTAAGTAGAAAGAAGTTGACCTTAAGTCCTCTCTTTGTAGAAAGGCAAAGTTTGGAGTACATAGCAAATTTTGATTTTAGATCCTCTGTTGATTATGTAACTGGCTTGATGGCAATGCTAGAGGTGCGACCTACTTTGTTGGACTCAATAGGAACCACGCAACGTGAAGACCCTCAGCTAGTTGATGTGATAGATAAGCTGATTAGGGGAGAGACTTCTAGTCACCTCAACAGATACTCCATCGATGATAAGGGTTAGTTGAGACGGGATGAAATACTATGCATCCCGCAAGCAAGAGATTTGGTGAAGATGGTTCTGGAAGAAGCACACCATTCCAAGATGACCATACACCCCGGTGGAGACAAGATGTATAAAGATATCAAAAGAGTTTTCTTTACGAATGGCATGAAGAGGGATGTAGCTGAATTTGTTTCCAAATGCATGATATGCCAACAAGTCAAGGCGGAGCAGAAGAAGCCTGGCGGTTTGCTTTATCCTCTAGAAGTTCCGCAATGGAAATGGGAAAGCATCTCGATGGACTTTGTTGATGGGTTGCCTAGGTCAAGAAGGGGCAATACCGGTATTTGGGTAATAGTGGACAGGCTCACGAAAAGCGCTCATTTTATACTTGTCAAGAGTAGGAGGACGCCTCGTCTTTAGCCTCTATTTATCTTAAGGAGATAGTTCGACTCCATGGGATACCTTTCAGCATAGTGAGTGACCGAGACCCTATCTTTACAAGTGAGTTCTGGAGGAGTTTGCAAGAGGCTGTAGGCACACAACTATATTTAAGCACATCCTATCACCCTCAAACCGATGGTCAGACGGAAAGGGTGAACAGAGTACTGGAAGATCTTTTGAGACTGTGCATTCTTGACTTTGGAGGATCTTGGGAGGATCATCTCCCTTTGGTGGAATTCTCTTATAACAATGGCTACCAAGCCACTATAGGCATGGCACCCTTCGAAGCTTTATATGGAAGGCCATGTCGATCACCAACTTATTGGTGGGAGTCCACAGATAAACTTATAATTGGGTCGGACATGATTAGAGAGACTTCAGAGAAAGTGGACTTGATACGAAGGAAAATGAAGACTGCCCAAGATAGACAGAAATCCTACGCAGACAAGAGAAGTACCGACCTTGAGTTTGAAGTTGGGGATAAGGTATTCCTTAATGTATCTCCTTTGAGGAATGTCATCCGCTTTGGGTCCGTAGGAAAGTTGGCACCACGATTCGTGGGACTATTTCCTATCATCGAAAGGATTGGGACGATGGCCTACAGAGTAGAGCTACCTGAAAGACAGGCTGGAGTTCATAATGTTTTTCATGTCTTTCAGCTACGAAAGTGCTTACATGAGTCGGCAGAAGTTGAGGAGCCGAGTATACTAGAGGAAGTCAAAGTGGAACGAGAAGCAACTGTGAGGAGATTTCTAACTCGTATCTTGGGGATGGAAGTCAGAAAGCTACGCAACCGTGAAGTTAAGCTTGTCAAAGTTCAATGGAGTAACGTCGAGGAAGACGCGACTTAGGAGACTGAGGCCAAAATACGTGTCGCCTACCCTTTTCTTTTTGAGGGTACATCTTTGATCTCTTCTTCCTTAAGTTTATTCAAGCTTGTATCTACCATTTTAGTGTATCTCCTCGGTCATTTTCTTTATCCTTAGGTAGAGGCCAATGGATGTAAACTTGTATTTGAAACATGTTATGATTGATGGATGCTAGTGGATGTAAGTGTTTGCTAGTGGTTTCTCGTGGATGCATATACACACACATTAGGCACTAGATTGGCTCAATCACTTTTATACTGCATATAAATGTGTATTTATTTAGATTAATGGATGTATAATGATTGTGTTATCATATGGATGTTGCATTCGGATGAATGGGTGTACACGCATGTAGAAATAATATGTATCATTAGGGATCTTTTGCATACATAATGGACGCATGGCACTATCATAATCTACATTAAGGAGGTCAACTGAATTAGTAGACTACCTGATTTTTCATTAGAAACGGACATGTACACACACTGTGCATATAAACATGAAGCATTAAAAGTCTTTTAAGGATAATGGATGCCTGTGTTTGATGGTTGAGTAGATGGACGATTGGATGGTAGGATATGTACTCTTCGTAACTTGAAGATTTCGGGGTCGAAATCCTTTAAGGAGGGGAGAATGTAACAACCCATGTTTTCTATTAACATAAACTAACGAATTAAACAATACTTAATTCAAAATGTGATAATTAAGGGAAACGGGTTACACCATTGTGTTCGTATCGGAATTCTGGTTAAGATAGAGTCCGAGTTTGCGTAAATTGGACTTCGTATGAAGAAGTTATAGCTATCGGAAGTTTCCAGAAAATTCAAATAAATTCAAACAGCTCGAAAACATATTCAAAGTTCAAATCAGAAATCAGAAGCGGGCTGGGCGTGAAAATTCCCGCCCAGGACCCAGGTCGACCAGGGGGTCGACACTAGTGTTGACCTCACCCCTACAGGTCGACCTGGGGGTTGACCTTGGGGTCGACCTGCCCCCCCTAAGCAGATCTGAAAGATGACGATTTTGCGACTCAGTGCTGAGTCATTAGGGCTGAGATGTCACCCTATCTTGACTGGATGGTCTTGATTGATTCTAGGTTGATCTGATGGCCTAAATTAATCCTAAATTCTATATAAACACATGTAGACTCAAACCCTAAAACCTAATCAAAATTAGAACCATGGTCGTCACGCTATCACCTTGCAACCTAGAGTAGCCGTCATCAACTAGAGGAAAAGTAAAGCTAATCAACTCAATTCAACTCAAGTCTATAACAACTACAACAAATTTGTCTACTTCAAAGGCGAGCTAAATCAATTTCAGAACTCAAATCCCAGAACTCAAGACCTTCTTTGAGTTGTGAGTTCGATTTCTTTAATAAGATAATTAACAAGTTAATTAGGTTGAGTTATAATTTGGGTTATATGGTTATGTTTGTAAAACATTGGGAAAAATGTGATATTTTATGAATGTATGCTAGTTGTTCATAATGATAGTTTTTGTTGTGAATCCCTTTTTATATACCCAATCACCTATGTTCAACCTGATTCATGTTTGACATCATTGTATACGCAAGTTTGGGTGCAGATTATATGCTAGTTTCTATGTGAATTGTACATAGTTTACATGTGAACCAAATAAGATGACTATATGCAAGTTTAGGTAGAAATTGGATTCACATATATGCAAGTTTACACCTTTAGATTTAGATCTATGACATACATAGTTTTATGCAAGTTTGTGACTATGGCCTATGCAAGTTTTGGGTGAAAACTATATTCATATATGCAAGTTTTGGGTGAAAACTATATTCATATATGCAAGTTCACACCTTTTAGCCAATTTTTAGATTCATGATAATACCAAGTTTATGCAAGATATGCTGTAATCCTTATTAGTAAGTTAGATCCATTTTGTGTGTTATGCAAATTTGCGATGTTTCTTCCCTTTTTTGTCATTAGACTAATTGCTAGTCTAATATATATATATATATATGTGTGTGTGTGTGTGTCATGATAAGCGAACGAACAATTTGGGGATGATGGGGGTAATATTGAATATACACATATTGAGAATCGGCATAAATGGCCTTAAAAAGGCATATATAATTAATTTAAGACATTAATGGGAAAAATTGGTATTTATGGACATAATTTAGGTGACAATTGTGGACATAAGTATATTTGGAATTTATTTACAAATTTGAATAGGGATTATCCAATTTGGGGTTAAATAAAGATGTGTAATAATAAATCGCCTAAGGCACGAGGTTAGACTCTTTTGTGGTGTAAGACTGCCCGGACCCGCCCGGCAAATCCAGCAGCCACAAATGCCAGTCTAATGTGAAAGGTCAAAGGCATGAATTGAATGTGTAACAGTTGTAAAGACGCGAGGTTAGGCTCGTTTGTGGTGTAAGACTGCCCGGACCCGCCCGACAAATCCAGCAGCCACAAATGCCAGTCTAATGTGGGAAGTCTTTACAAGGTTACGGTGTTAATGAACTAAGAAACACTTAACCAGATAAACATGTGGTGGGACATGGGGGGTTAAGTGGGTGCCATGGGTGGCATGTGAAATACGATTAGATGCACTTAACCAAGATTGAAACATGTAAGAAGACATGAATAAGAATGGGGTTGAGTGGGGAAAACCTTAGAGGGCACCAAGCATAAGTGAAAGCTTGTGTCATGCATGGGGGCCCTTTTCAAACCAGTAACCCATTAAGTATCTTTTTGGGCTCGACCCAAGTCGAGGACGGGACACGCGTACTGGGTTTGATTGTAAGAGGTCAAAACGGGTAAGCGGTGGCAACGCAAGTCCAACGGGGTCAGGTGCGTGTGTGGCCCCGGGCTAGTAGGTAAGACGTTGTTGCATTGTGTAGGTATAAGCTGTGCATTTTTGGTGGTATCGGGTTGCTACTTTGGGGAGTGATACACCCCACTGTGGGGTCAGCACGGGTATCTACGAGTGAGGGAGCCGGTCGAATGGGGGTAGTGGGTACACCTAGTGGAGATAGGGGCAGACGACACCTATGAAGGCACCTAGGGGTACACAAAACTACCATTTTCATTATTAAGTTTGGTAGGCGGGATCAACTTTTAGGGTGTTTGGTGTGGTGCAATATAGTAATTATCTTATAATGATTAGGTGTGCCATTAACGTTATTTTTGTTCATCTTATTCCTTTGTTTGCTCTGACATGCCCATTGGTTCACAGTCATTTCCTTATTTTCCAGCTTGTGCCTTATCCTAGTTACTTAATGATTATATTGTTAAAGTTATTGCACTCGCCAGACTTTATGTCTGACCCCCTTTGCTTCCACCTCTTATCTTCCTTCCCCCTAGGTGCTCAGGGTGGGACTAGCACTAGTGGAGCTTGATTTGGACAGCTTTATCTCTCTCTCTCTCTCTTTTTGGAAGTTGCTTGGATCGCTGAAGTAAAGTTCAGCCTATCTTATTTATGGCTATTTTATGTTGGGGTTATGTCTTTTATTTCATGTACTCAGAACTTATTTGTCAACATGGATAATAAGTGTATTTGGTTTTGTAGTTGATTTTTGATGTGATGTAACCAAACTATTTCTCCGCTGTAATAAAAGTGGTTTTTTTCCAAGTACCAATATATTTATCTGTCTTGTTTAATTTTATGTTCTGTACGTAATAAACGCTCCACCAAAATTAAGGCATTCCCTTTGTGAGTGACCTTAACGGAGGTTGGGTGTCACATCCTCTGAGAATATTAAGCTTCAAGAGGAGAAAGTTGCTCTAGAGGCTAAAGTTAACTCCTTAATCATAGCAAAGGAGGAAAGTGACGATGAGTATGAGAGACTAAAGGTCTCCCTTAAGAATACTGGGTTAGATCTTGAGAAGGAGAGACGAGCTAAAAATGTTCTATCCAACACAATTTCGGCTCTTGAGAGTAAGAAGGCGGAGATAGCGGTTGATCATGCCGATGAGCTGAGGAAGAGGGATGACAATCTTTCACACAAAAGACGAAAAATTTATGAAGCCAAGAGTAGGATTTCTGATTGTTTGAAAATTCATTTTCCAAAAGTTGCTTTGGAATACTACAACGAGACTCTTTTCCTTGCATTTTCTGACAATTTCCAAAAATGTCCTGAGATGGAGTTTCCTTCCATTGCACCCTCTATCCAGAGTAGTGTTATGCAACGGATTCAGCTAGCCAGACAGAGAGTTGAGGTCTTGAAAAGGATAAGACCAAGCACTAATATTTCCTATTTATAGAAGACTTGTCGGATGATTCTGATGGGGAAGAGGAAGACGTAGTTGTTGGAGGGGATGATGCGGACGGCGATGACACCAATCTTGGGGATGGAAGTAGTGGTAATGATGCCGATAAAAATGGCGATGACCTACCTTGTGACACCCCACGTCCGTTAATGTCACTCACAAAGGGAATGCATTAAGTTTCGTGAAGAGTTCTAGGTAAATAGAAACAGAAATATTAGAAGGCAGTATAAAATGACAACGGAATTAAAAACTTTATTAATCATAAAGCATCGTGGTTCAGAAACATCACATGTCTAAAATACACAAAAACCATTACATCATAAAAAGTATTGTCTTGTACATTAGAACATCAGAGTACATAAAAGAAGCAAAATTTCCTAAATAAAATATAGCCATAGTAGCAAGGATAGGAGCTTGAGCCATACGTCTAAGCAGCTCCAGCAAAATGATAGCAGAATCCTTGTTAAGCTTGAGTATTCCCACCTTGAGAACCTGGGGGGAGGGGGAAACGGTAGAAAGAAGAGGAAACAAAAAGGGTCAGACATAAAGTCTGGCGAGTCCAGTTACTTTTAGCAAGTTAATAAGTAAAAGAAGCATGATAGGCTTATAAAGTGGATAAGAAAGATAGCACCATAGAAGGTAGGTATGACAAGGTAAACATGATAGAGTGTATACGCTTCTCTAATGATTACTCTTATTCTCTGCACTAATACTAGTATCACCAGAATAAGATTATCCCAACAACTATAAGATGGTAGACTTAGGCATACATCCCGACGTATCCTAACCACTACCCTAATCGATCGGCTCCCTACTCCGTAGATACCCTGCGCCGGCCCCATAGTAGGAGATATCACTTTCTTAAAGTGGCAACCCTTCGTTGATGTGCACAACCATATCTACTCGTGTTAGGGTCGTCTTATCCCCCTCTACCCGGCCCATGCACGAACATGTCCCTGGTCGGTTTGCGACTCCCACACCGTCCTTCTCATTTGGATCTCTTACAATCAGTCCAGTAAGCGTGCCCCGACTCCGATCTAGGGCGGAGTCCTCATTTGATACCGTTATATGGGTTATTGACTAAAACGGGTCCTACACACAATACGATACAAGCTCTCCCCTTTGTCTTGTATCCCCTCTAGGATTTCCACTGGTTATGCTTACGACTAGGTGTCTTTAATTACATAACCCTATCATTTCCACAAGTTATGCTTACCCTAAGGTGTCTTTAATTACATAACTCCAACATTTCCACAGGTTATACTTACCACTAAGTGTCTTTAATTACATTATCCCCCCCCTCAGGTTAAGTTTATAGGCCTATATATAAATATTGTCCACCCCCTGAGATTTACTTAACCCACCCACTGTTCAAACATATTTGCTTAACCTCTATCCAAGTTCATGTTCATACGATCCCTATAGATTCAACTAGGTTAACTATTCAAGGTTTATTACCATATTTTCATTTATGGTTACAGTATGCTAGACATCCTAAATTAAGCCTACAATTTGTGGATGTTGGAGATGCCGGGCGGGTCCGGGCAAACATGTTCCACAAATCGGGCTTAACCTTATGTCTTAGAACGTCTCATATTTGTACACCTAGACCTCTCACAATAGATTCACCACATGTGGTCGCTGGATATGCCGGGCGGTTCCGGGCAGACTTCCACCATAAGTGTAATCTAACCTCGTGTCTAGGCGCATACAGTTTCTAATTACTGTAATCCTAGGCATTTTTGTATTAACCAATTCTTACCTATGTCGTTATAGTTTTAATGCCCTTTTCCCCCCATTTATGTTCATAGTGAAATATATGTCCAAATTCATATACATGTACATTATTCAAATTATGCCAATTTTCACCTTTTTACCAATTATGCCCCAAATTCCCAATTCAAAAGATATGCCCAATTTCAATGATTTTCACCTCGTTCCTAAACAAATGTAATCGCATAATTTAGCGGCATGCCTAGGCTCGAAAGTAGCATGGCTATACAAAATAAAAGAGAAAGGGTGAAGGGAAGATGACAGAGATGATTATTCTAACATAATTGACACAAACTTTTCATGGCATAATGTTAAGATGAACATATAAGAATAAATCGGTGAACTTGTGATAATAAATGGGTTCTAACATAGTAGGGATGTCATAATAGGCATGATTAGATCTAAACTAGGATTTAGATGTCCAAAACTTGACAGATCCAAATTAACCACAACATGATATGTACAAGATGATCTAAATATTAAATTAGATCTTTAATCAAAAGTAGATCTGAGATGATAAAGGTTAAGATCCAAGTCATAGTATGCCAAAATATCACAGATTCAGAAGTTATTACAAATTTGAAGTGATTCAAGTATTAACATGCATAGATCCAAATTACTATCCTATCATGTTTACTTTTTTTTTGAGGCAAAAGGTAGTGAAACTCAACAGAGTTTCACGCCATATATAATAATACCATAAACATACATAGTATCGATTACAGCCCCAAAACATGCTTGCATCCAGCAAGACTTATACAACAACATAATACTAAACGCCCATCCAGCAAGACATATACAGTAGAAATATACAACAAGAACAACAACCACTACACAAAACAACCAAAATACAACAGCAAACCCAACCAGGCACAAGAACTATTGCAACCACCTGTTGTGCTCTCTATTGCCAAAGCAATCTTCGAGCAAATCAGCAAATTGCCAACACTCCACTCCTGCCCAAATATGAAAAAACTTTAGCACTTGAAACAGAACAGAGTTAGATGATTTAGCAATGTTGTTAAAACATCTATTATTCCTCTCTCGCCACATAACCCAGCAAAAAGAAAAATTTATGTAGGCTAAAACATTAGAGTTGCAAGTATCCCAGAATGCACATTGGTCATGAATAACATCTCTCCATCGCAGATCAAGGTTTAACTGCACCAACGCCTTACTCTAAACATAAAAAGCCACATCACAATCACAAAAAAGATGTACATAATCCTCCACCAACTCTTCAAAAAACAAACATTTCTCTTCAATATTTAAGTTCTTTCTTCTCAGCATACTTCTCGTGTTGAGTTTGCCATGCATAATCGTACACATATTTAACCTCACTTTCGCTGGAATTTTCTGATACTGCCACCTATTTTCAAACCCGCACAATTTCCTCCCTAAAAATTTTAACAGCTTATGACAACTATCATGTTTACTTTTTATTTATTTAAATATAAAAGCAACTTGAAACTCACAGCGTTTGGATCTGGAAAGGTAGAAGAAGAACAGATCTACACTTGAATATCTAACTTTGATTTGCAGAAGAAGAAAGGGATTTGATTCAGTCTAGGCACCGACAGCATTTAGGCCTCCATTGATTTTCAGGGAAACAAGAGAAATGATCCTATATTTATAACTGCCAGCCCCAGAATTCGACCTGCCACCTCAGCCTTAAGGGGGTCGACCCATAGGTCGAGTCCCCCTTGAGGAGTCGACTCCCCTGGGGAGGGAATTTTGTCGCCTCTTAATTTTTGGAGTTTGAACGGTTTTCTAATTTCTGATTTAATTATATATATATATATATATATATATATATATAATTACCTTATGCGTATACAAACTTCAAACCCTCATAACTTCTTCATACGATGTCCGTTTTACGCAAGCCAAATGTCTATCTTGACCAGAATTTCGAGAAGGACGGAATGGCGCAGTATGTCTCCCTTAATTCTGAATATTAAATTAATTATTATTTAATTTATCCTCTTTTAGTATTATTAAAATTACGGGGTATTACATTCTCCCCTACTCAAAGGATTTCGTCCCCGAAATCTCCAAGTTAAGAAGAATGTACATCCTACCATCCATCACCCATCTACTCATCCACCAATCACAGGCATCCATTGTCCTTAAAGGCTTCTAATGCTTATATGAACATATGCAAAGGAGTGTGTATATGTCCCAATACTAATGCAAAGGTCAGGCGGTCTACTGATTCAGTCGACCTCCTTAATGCAATGTATGTTAGTGTCATGAATCCAACATGTATGCAATAATCCTATTATAACGTGTAAGTTCTATATGGGTGCACAAACATCCATCCAAATGCAGCATCCATATGATGATTTATTCAATTTCATCCATAAAAAGAAAAGAAAACGCACACACATCCATATGCAACATGAGAGTGATTGAGTTGATCTAGTGCCTAATGTGTGTGTATATGCATCCACTAGCAATCACTAGCAAACACTTACACCCACTTGTATCCACCAAACATAACATGCCTCAAACACATGTTTACATCCATGGGATTCCTACCTAAAGGTCGAAGTTTCTGTTGATAGGACATACTTAAATGATAGAAACAAGCATAGATAAAAGTTTTGGAAAAGGAAGTTAAGATCATACCCTCGAAAAGAAAAGGATATGAAGCACGAATCTTGTCTTCGGTCTCCCAAATTGCATCCTCTGGGTTATCTCCCCACTAAACCTTCACCAACTCGACTTCTCTATTGCGTAGCTTCTTAACTTCTGATCCAAGAATACGAGAAGGAATTCGTCTGACTGTCGCCTCTCGTTCCACCTCTACTTCTTCCAATACACTCGGCTCAACTACTTCCGCGGTATCATGCAAACACTTCCGCAAATGAGAAACATGGAAAATGTCATGCACGCCAGATAAGCTCTCGGGTAACTTCACTCTATAGGCCATTTGGCCAATTCTTTCTGTTATGGGAAATAGCCCTATAAATCTTGGTGCCAACTTCCCTATAGATTCGAAGCGAACCACATTTCTCAAAGGTGACACTTTAATGAAAATCATATCTCCTACTTCAAATTCAATGTCAGTCCTTCTCATGTCTGCTTAGGATTTCTGCCAATCTTAAGCAGTCTTCATTCGTTGTCTAATAAGGTCAATCTTCTCGGACATTTCTCTAACCATATCTGGTCCAAGCAATAGCATTTCTGTAGATTCCCACCAACAAGTTGGTGATCTACAGGGTCATCTGTACAATGCTTCGAAGGGGGCCATGCCAATGCTTGCTTGAAAACTGTTGTTATAGGCAAACTCTACTAAAGGAATATGTTGTTCCCAATTCCCTCCGAAGTCTAGGATACACACCTTAAAAGATTTTCAAGAATTATGTTCATCTTCTCCATCTGTCCATCAGTCTAAGGATGATAAGCAGTGCTCAAGCATAACTGTGTACCTAATGCTTTTTGCAAACTCCTCCAAAATTCACTAGTGAAGATGGGGTCGTGATCGCTTACGATGCTGGAAGGTACTCAATGAAGACGGGCTATATCACGAACATAAATTGCTTCCAACCAAGCTGTCGTCCTCTTACTCTTAACTGGAATAAAATGAGCGCTCTTAGTAAGTCTATCTACTACCAAATACTGGTGTTGCCTTTCTTTGATCTAGACAAACCATCTATGAAATTCATAGAGATGCTCTCCCACTTCCACTGTGGAACCTCCAAAGGAAGAAGTAAACCACCGGCTTCTTTTGCTCAGCTTTGACTTGCTGACAAACTAAACATTGAGAAACAAACTATGCCACATCTTTCTTCATCCCAGCCCAAAAGAAAACCCTCTTCATGTCCCTATACATCTTATCACCACCTGGATTCATCTTGGAATGATGGGCTTCTTCTCAGACTGCCTTAAACAAACTTCCAGTTTGAGGAATACAAAGCCTTCCATCTCGTCGCAACCACTCTTTATCGTCAATGGAAAATCTATTGAGGTGATTTGAAGTCTCCCCTTTACTGAGCCTATCAAAGATGTCTGAAATCAGTGGATAATTTCACTGTGAAGCTCTTATCTGATCCATAAGAGTAGGTCGTATCTCTAGCGATGCAAACAAACCAGGCAGTAATCTGTGGAGGGTCTAAAATCAAAAGTCGATATGAACTCCAAGCTTTTCCTTTCCGCAAATAGAGGACTTAAGTCATCCACTGCATACTCAGTGCATCTGCCACCACATTACATTTAGCAGGGGTATAAGAAATCTCAAAATCATAAGAAGCTAGGAACTTCATCCACCTTTGTTGCCTTAAATTAAGTTCCTTCTGCAAGAACAAATACTTGCGAGATTTATGATCGGTATACAACTCGAACTTCTCCCCAAGCAAAAAATGACGCCGCATCTTGAGCGCGAATACTATGGTAGCTAGCTCTAAATCATGGGTAGGGTAGTTCTTATCATGGACTATTAGTTGTCTACCCCCATAACACACTACCTTCTCTTCTTGCATTAGAACCGCACCAAGCCCTGTACCACATGCATCAGTGTAAACTGTAAACACTTTATCCCCATCAGGCAAGGTCAAGACTGGGGCTGTTTTCAGAGCCCACTTTAGTCGTTGGAAAGCAACATCACAATGAAACACCCCACCTCCATTAAGGTCATTCACAAAGGGAATGCCTTAACTTTGGTGGAGGTTTGTAAGTAAAAGTCACAGATAAGACACAAGACAGATATAAACACATATATATATAAGCAGCGGAAAACAAACAGACTTTTTATTTCATAAATACGTGTTCATACAAAACATTTCCATAACTGTCACATAATAACTTCCAAAACATTACATCATCATTTTCTGTCTTGGTTAATAAATAAAGAAGCATAAAACATAATTAAAACTGCATAAATCCCCATAGAATGTGTCCAACAGCCATAGCCAAGGAAAGAGAGTCCAAACCGCACATCAACTATCTTGAAGCTTGCAAAGAGTCTGACTAAGCTGGGTTGTTTCCTCCCTGTGGACCGGGGGGACGGAAGAAAAGAAGACGAAACAAAATAGGGTCAGACATAAAGCCTGGTAAGTCTAGTGACTCTTCAGTATGAGAATAAGATAAAGGGCATGATAGGTATAAACTGGAAATAGGAAAGTATCATAAACTAAGGTAAAGCAGTTGTGAATCGAATATACTATCGCACCCCACACTAAATCTCTGCACCTACTTGCATTGTCTCAACTGGCACCCCATGATCGGGGTGAAGTGATCCACTTTCTAAAGGTCGGCTCCTACTCGCATAATCATATGTGTCATACGGCCCCCAAAGATTGTAGATACCTATGCTGGTCCTGCCATGGGGTGTATCAAGTCCCATGGTGGCAGCCCGACACAATCCTAGACTGCATTGGGTATACTACTGGTGCCCCCAGTGCCCTGTTTGTCTGCTCCGAAGTGTGTGCACGCCCGCACTCCGTTAGAACCCACACTGTTGCAACCACCGCCGTCGCTTTTGACCGCTTACAATCAGTCCAGTAATCGTGCCCCACCCTGCCTAGTTTCAGGGTACCATGATACCTAATTGGGTTACTACTGAAATGGGTCCCCGTTACTAGGGTTTTCTAGTCAAACATGTTAAGTGGTTAATTGTCTGTATTTACCTAACCCCACCCATCAGTTTAATTAACATGTTGAATTGGTTAAGTGTTTTAGTTAACTTAACCCTACCATCCTGACTTGTCTGTCCTTAGCTTTTTAAAGCACCGACCACTCACATTAGACATGTATTTTTACGGTTACTAGATGTGTCGGTCGGTTCCGGGCAGGTTTACACCGTAACTCAGTCTAACCTTGGGTCCTTATTGGGCTCAATGCTTAACCACCCACATTGGATAGGTATTGTTGTGACTACTGGACAGCCGGGTGCGTCCTAGCAGGTTTACATCACAACTCAATCCAACCTCGTGTTAACCATACTCGTATTTTCTAAATTTACATATTATTCTTTATTACTTGTTATATGTAAATTCGTCAACAATTAAATGTTATGGCCCACTTTCCAAGTTCATCATTTTTGGTATAAGAATTTTACACCATTTAAATGCCACCAATTTTTGGCATGTGACAAACATGCCAATACATATATTTTTCACCAATTTATGTCAAGTTTCCTATAATTACCAATTTATCCCAACGTCACCCCGTCTAAATATTAGGCTAACAATCTTAGCCTAATTTTTCATCCACATGATTTTTAACATATAATATCAGGCTAAAAACTTAGCCTAGTTTAGCGTGCACAAAATTGGCATAAAGAAATTCACAAACATGACATAGGTGTAAACTTGGCATTATCGACATAGTCAATATGAACATCATAGGTGTGAACTTGCAAAATAGTCAACATGAATATATATGTGAACTTGCATTGAAATAGGGATCTAACTAAATAGGTGTCACATGAATTAGCATATGATTTAGACATCATAAGCCTAAACATGTTTAGATCTAGGCATAACATCGAACATCACTAGCATATGACAAGAATATGACATGTCCATAAAATATGAATAATTTCATCGCATGTGTGAACTAGATCCAATCATGTTTACTGCTATAACATGAAACTTGTATTAAAATGGATCTTGGCATGGATCCAATTATGAACTTGCAACTTTTGTATAAACATATGAGTACGAATATGAACTTAGTCATTTAGGCATAGAAGCTCTATTGTACAACATATAACTTGTCATAATCACCTAAACATATAGGTGTAGAACCAAATAACTTGTATGTGAATTTGAATAGATCCAACATCAACTAGATTAATCCACAAACACTCTAATGGATCCAACATCAAGTCAATTATCCCACAAACATCCCAATACTATTCACAACAAAATCAATACAACACATAGATATGAATTAACATCGTCGTTATACAATAGCACAATTCCATTTCCATTTTACATCGAATCAAGTCTTAATTTTATTCACATCGGAAAAATCACTATACTTACAACAAACGACGGTCTTGTTTTCTGATTTCTGAGTTCTGAATTCGCAATGCTTTCCTTTGGGTAGATAAACGTTGTTTGATTCTTGTTTTACTTTAGTTTTTCTCATCTCTAAGCTTTCTCTAACTGACGGTTACCCTTAGTTTCCTCCCAGCAGCATGACGGCTCTAGTTCTATGTTATTTGTGTGAATTTAGGTTGGGTGTTGAGTTGTATTTATAGAATTTTAGATTGATTTGAGCCATCAGATGATCTTAGAGTTAATCCAGACCATACACACCAAGAGAAGCCAATCAGAAAGTGACAAATCAGCCCTAGTGGCACAGCCAAGCTCGGAAATTCGACTAGAAACCGACCAGACCAGCCAGGGCCAAACCAGGTCGACTAGGCAGGTCGACCCCCAGGTCGATCCCCCAGGTCGACCCCCATGTCGACCCTATGGTCGACCTGGTTACCCAGGTCGACCGCCAGGTCGACCCCCTGGTCAACCTGGTGCCTGGGCGGGAATTTTCCCGCCCAGCCCAGTTTGGGTCTGTTTTTTAATTTTTGAACTGAATTTGAACTGTTTGAATATTAAATTGAATTCTGAAACTTCCGGAGGTCATAATCCTTCCTACGGAGTCCGATTCACGTAAACTCGGACTCTATCTCAAGAAGAATTTCAAGACAAACGTAATGGCGTAACCCATTTCCCTAAATTCTTTCATTTAAAATTAATTATACTTTAATCTGTTAATTTACAGTTAACAGAAAATTTTGGGGTGTTACATTCTCCCCTCCTTAAAGGATTTCGTCCCCGAAATCTTTAAGTCTGAAAGAACGTATATCCTAACATCCCATCGTCCATCTACTCAACCATCAAACACAGACGTCCATTGTCCTTAAAAGACTTCTAATGCATCATGATTATATGCATAGTGTGTGTCTATGTCCTTATCTAATGCAAAAATTAGGCGGTCTACTGATTCAGTTGACCTCCTTAATGCGAATCATGTAAATGTCATGAATACATTATGTATGCAAATTTTTCCTACTCATAATTCTACATGAGTGCGCAACCATTCATACAAATGCGACATCCATAAGACAACATATCAAGTTTCAACCACATACAAATGTGAATACATATATGCATATGCAGTATGAAGTGACTGAGCCGATCTAAACCTAGGTTGTGTGTGTATATGCATCCACGAGAAACCACTTGCAACCACTTGCAGCCATCATCCATAACATGTTTCAAATACATGTTTACATCCAAAGGGGTTTCTACCTAAGGATAAAGGATAATATCGAGGAGATATTCCTCAAAAGATAGGTACAAGTACAACTTAAGGAAAAAGAGAAATCAAAGATGTACCCTCAAAAAGAAAAGGGTAGGCCGCGCGTATTCTGTCCTTAGTTTCCCAAGTCGCGTCTTCCTCGGCGTCGCTCCACTGAAATTTGACAAGCTTGACCTCGCGGTTGCGTAGCTTTTTTATTTCAGTTCCTACGATTCGAGTTGGAACTCTCCTCACAGTTGCTTCGTGTTCCACTTTGACTTCTTCTAGAATGCTTGGCTCCACCACTTCTGCAGATTCATGTAGACATTTTCGGAGATGAGAAACGTGAAAGACGTTGTGAATTCCGGCCAACCTTTCGGGCAGCTCTACTGTATAAGCCATTTTCCCAATCTTCTCGACGATAGGGAACAGTCCTACAAATCCTGGTGCTAGCTTTCCTGTGGATCCAAAGAGAACGACGTTCCTTAAAGGGGATAACTTAAGGAAAACCCTGTCCCCAACCTCAAACTCGAGGTCGGTCCTTCTTTTGTCTGCGTAGGATTTTTGTCTATCTTGGGCAGTCTTCATTCTCCTTCGTATCAAGTCCACTTTTTCTGAAGTCTCTAATCATGTCAGGCCCAAGTATAGGCTTGTCAGTGGACTCCCACCAACAAGTTGGTGATCGGCACGGTATTCCATACAAAGCTTTGAAGGGTGCTATGCCGATGGTGGCTTGGTAGCTATTGTTGTAGGCGAATTCCACTAAAGGAAGATGATCCTCCCATGTCCCTCCGAAGTCAAGAATGCATAGTCTCAAAAGATCTTCTAATACTCTATTCACCCTTTCTGTCTGACCATCAGTTTGGGGGTGATACTCCGTGCTCAAGCATAACTGTGTGCCTACAGCTTCTTGCAGACTCTGCCAAAATTCGCTCGTAAAGATGGGATCTCGGTTACTCACTATGCTGGAGGGTATTCCATGGAGTCGAACTATTTCCTTGAGATAAAGAGAAGCTAGAGATGAGGCAGTCCTTCTACTTTTGATAGGTATAAAGTGGGCACTTTTAGTGAGCCTGTCCACTATTATCCAAATGCTAGTATTGCCTCTTTTTGACCTAGGCAACCCATCAATGGAGTCCATTGAAATGCTATCCCACTTCCATTGTCCCCACTTCTAGAGGATGAAACAGTACTCCAGGCTTCTTTTGTTCCGCCTTGACCTGTTGGCATGTCATGCACTTAGAAACGAAATCTGCCACGTCCTTCTTCATGCCGCTTCAATAGAAAACTCTCTTTATGTCCTTGTACATCTTGTCCCCACCTGCGTGTATTGTCATCTTAGAATGGCGCCAAGACTTAAGCGTAAAGACGATGGCGGCCAACTCAAGATCGTGGATTGGGTAGTTCTTTTAATGAACTTTCAATTGTCTTCCACCATAAGCCACTACCCTCCCTTCTTGCATCAGAACAGCGCCTAGCCCCATACCACAAGCATCCGTATATACTGTGAACATCTTGCTTCCATCCGGCAAAGCCAGAACTGGGGCTGTTTTAAGATCCCTTTTTAATCGTTGGAAAGCAAACTCGCAATCCAAATCCCAAGCGAACGCTAGATTCTTCTTTGTTAGCCTTGTGAGTGGAGCTGAGATTTTCGCGAAATCCCTAATGAACTTTCGGTAAAAACCGGCTAGCCCAAGAAAGCTTCGGACTTCGGTTGCATTTCTTGGTGTCTTCCAATCTTGCACTGCCACCACCTTCGCGGGGTCCACAGCTAACCCCTCTTTGGACACTATATGTCCAAGAAATCTTACTTCTCTCCAAAAGTGGCACTTGGAGAATTTGGCTTTTAGATGATGAACTCGAAGGGTTTCCATGATCTCCTTCAGATGCTGAGCATGTTCTTCCTCATTCTTTGAGAAGATCAAAATATCGTCTACGAAGACCACCATGAACTTATTGAGGAATTCTCTGAACACCCTGCTCATTAGGTCTACGAAATAAGCGGGTGCGTTTGTCAAGCCGAAAGGCATGACAAGCCACTCAAAGAAACTGTCCGGGGTTCTGAACGCCGTCTTATCAATACTATCTTCAGCTACCCTTAGCTGATGGAACCCAGTAGCCAGATCAAGTTGGGAGAAGACCGACGCACCTACAAGCTGATCAAACAAATCGTCTATTCTGGGAAGCGGGTGTCTATTCTTTTTAGTCAACTTGTTTAGCTCCCTATAGTCCACACAAAGACATAGTGAACCATCTGCTTTGGTGGCGAACACCACTGGAGTACCCCATTCCGGGATACTCCTCCTTATAAATCCCTTCTCGAGAAGCTCCTTAACTTGCTTACTGAGCTCCTTTCTCTCCTTTGGAGCCATGTTTCTAACAGGTAAAGCTACGGGCTTTGCATTATCAACAAGATATATGCAGAAGTTTATTTCTTGCTTCAGAGGTAAGCCTTTCACCTCTTCAAAGACATCCGGGTATTCCCGGACCACTCTAACCGACTGCAAATTCTCAACAGAAGCGTCAAGCGACTCTAGATAACTAAGCATAACAGCATTCAAGGGATTACAAGAAATTTCTAGAGTGTTACCGAGCCGAGTCAAGAGTCTAACCACTCTTTTCTCACAATCAAGAATGGCACCAATACTGGATAACCAGTCCATGCCTAAGATCTGTCCATATCCTGAGAAGCCCAAAACAAAGGCACTACATCTAAATTCAACACTTAGAATAGAGATTTTCAAATCCAAGCAAACCATCGACAAATAAGCCAAGCCCCCAATTAGATTTGAAACAACCAAGGGATCTTCTACCAAACTAATGTCTAGGTGCAGAGATTCTACTAAAGCAGATGAAATAAAGGAGTGTGATGCACCCGAATTAAAGAGAGTGCGAACTGGATGATCATAGAGATAAACTAAGCTTTCTACAGAAATATTTCTACCTCGTTCCTGTGGAGGTTCCACCAGCGCATGAACCTGTCCCCCTGAGGTGGATCCAGTCCCTTGTCCCTGCCCTGCTTCTTTGGGCAGTCCTTAGCCAAGTGTACAGTCTCTCCACAATGGAAACAACCACCATTCATCTTTGCCTTCTACTTCCTGCAGTCTTTCGCTATATGTCCAACAATGCCACAGAAATTACACCTTCTCTTTTCACGGGATTTGTTGTTCTTCCCGCCTTTCTTGAAGTCTGTCTTCTTAGCCTGTAAACCCTCTTTCTTTTCTTGAGGCACTTCCACCTTTGCCTCTTTCTTGCCTTTATCATCCTCGTGTAGCAGCGCCATGTCCACCAAGCTTTCATAAGTCGCTCCCATGGGTATATGGGTCATTGCAAGGCTGTGTAGAGGCTCATTCAGACCTTTGACGAAGCGAAGGGCCTTCTTGTGTTGGGTGTTTACTAAATCCAGCCCAAATCTGGCCAGCTGATTAAACTGATTGACATACTCCTTGATTGTCATACGTCCTTGTTTAAGAGTTAGGAACTTCTCCATTTGCAGGCTTCTTTCAGCTTGGGAGAGGAATTTCATATCAAACCTCATCCTGAAATCTTCCCAAGTCTCCACTGGCCTCTCAGCATGGGTGACTTCCTACCAGTAAGAAGCTTCGTCTTTAAGCAACCATACTGCAAGCTGTATCTTTTGCCAGTCATCAACTTCGAAGATGACGAGCAAATCTTCGGTCTCCTTCAGCCAGTTCCTTGCTACCGCAAACGATTCAGTTCCATAAAAGTCATTTCCACCTATAGCCTTGAAGTCTCTACACGTCTTAGCGAAAGTATTTCCACGAGGAGGAGGAGGAACCACTGCCATTGTGGGAGGAGGAAAGTCTTCTGGGTCCGCACCATTGGCCCTAGCCTCTAGGTACCTTCGGAACCAGCCAGGGATCGATACTCCTTCTGGAAGGTTAAGATCTCCAGACATGCTGGAATAAAAAGGAAAGTATTCAAGACAAAAGGATAGAGAGATAGTGTATATGGTTTGGGGAATTATGCCTTTTAAAAACAACACTTTTCTTTCTAAAAAAAATGCTTCTTTAACTTCTTTTTGAAAATAGTTTCAAAAACTTTTATCTAGTCTGGTAAATCTGTGCTCTGATACCAAGTGAAACACCACACCTCCATTAAGGTCACTCACAAAGGGAATGCCTTAACTTTGGTGGAGGTTTGTAAGTATAAGACACAAGACAGATATAAACACATATATATAAGCAGCGGAAAACAAACAGACTTTTTATTTCATAAATACGTTTTCATACAAAACATTTCCATAACTGTCACACAATAACTTCCAAAACATTACATCATCATTTTCTGTCTTGGTTAATAAATAAAGAAGCATAAAACATAATTAAAACTGCATAAATCCGCATAGAATGTGTCCAACAGCCATAGCCAAGGAAAGAGAGTCCAAACCGCACATCAACTATCTTGAAGCTTACAAAGAGTCTGACTAAGCTGGGTTGTTTCCTCCCTGTGGACCTGGTGGGGAAACGGAAGAAAAGAAGACGAAAGAAAGTAGGGTCAGACATAAAGCCTGGTAAGTCTAGTGACTCTTCAGTATGAGAATAAGAAAAAGGGCATGATAGGTATAAACTGGAAATAGGAAAGTATCATAAACTAAGGTAAAGCAGTTGTGAATCGAATATACTATCGCACCCCACACTAAATCTCTGCACCTACTTGCATTGTCTCAACTGGAACCCCATGAACGGGGTGAAGTGATCCCCTTTCTAAAGATCGGCTCCTACTCGCATAATCATATGTGTCATACGGCCCCCAAAGATTGTAGATACCTATGCTGGTCCCACCATGGGGTGTATCAAGTCCCATGGTGGCGGCCCGACACAATCCTAGACTGCATTGGGTATACTACTGGTGCCCCCAGTGCCCTGTTTGTCTGCTCCGAAGTGTGTGCACGCCCGCACTCCGTTAGAACCCACACTGTTGCAACCACCGCCGTCGCTTTTGACCGCTTACAATCAGCCCAGTAATCGTGCCCCACCCTGCCAAGTTTCAGGGTACCATGATACCTAATTGGGTTACTACTGAAATGGGTCCCCGTTACTAGGGTTTTCTAGTCAAACATGTTAAGTGGTTAATTGTCTGTATTTACCTAACCCCACCCATCAGTTTAATTAACATGTTGAATTGGTTAAGTGTTTTAGTTAACTTAACCCTACCATCCTGACTTGTCTGTCCTTAGCTTTTTAAAGCACCGACCACTCACATTAGACAGGTATTGTTACGGTTACTGGATGTGTCGGTCGGTTCCGGGCAGGTTTACACCATAACTCAGTCTAACCTCGGGTCCTTATTGGGCTCAATGCTTAACTACCCACATTGGATAGGTATTGTTGTGACTACTGGATAGCCGGGCGGGTCCGGGCAGGTTTACATCACAACTCAATCCAACCTCGTGTTAAGCATACTCGTATTTTCTAAATTTACATATTTGTCTTCATTACTTGTTATATGTAAATTCGTCAACAATTAAATGTTGTGGCCTACTTTCCAAGTTCATCATTTTTGGTATAAGAATTTTACACCATTTAAATGCCACCAATTTTTGGCATGTGACAAACATGCCAATACATATATTTTTCACCAATTTATGTCAAGTTTCCTATAATTACCAATTTATCCCAACGTCACCCTGTCTAAATATTAGGCTAACAATCTTAGCCTAATTTTTCGTCCGCATGATTTTTAACATATAATATTAGGCTAAAAACTTAGCCTAGTTTAGCGTACACAAAATTGGCATAAAGAAATTCATAAACATGACATAGGTGTAAACTTGGCATTATCGAGATAGTCACATCATATGTGTGAACTTGCAAAATAGTCAACATGAATATATATATGTGAACTTGCATTGAAATAGGGATCTAACTAAATAGGTGTCACATGAATTAGCATATGATTTAGACAGCATAAGCCTAAACATGTTTAGATCTAGGCATAACATCGAACATCACTAGCATATGACAAGAATATGACATGTCCATAAAATATGAATAATTTCATCGCATGTGTGAACTAGATCCAATCATGTTTACTACTATAACATGAAACTTGTATTAAAATGGATCTTGGCATGGATCCAATTATGAACTTGCAACTTTTGTATAAACATATGAGTACGAATATGAACTTAGTCATTTAGGCATAGAAGCTCTATTGTACAACATATAACTTTTTATAATCACCTAAACATATAGGTGTAGAACCAAATAACTTGTATGTGAATTTGAATAGATCCAACATCAACTAGATTAATCCACAAACACTCTAATGGATCCAACATCAAGTCATTTATGCCACAAACATCCCAATACCATTTACAACAAAATCAATACAACACATAGATATGAATTAACATCGTCGTTATACAATAGCACAATTCCATTTCCATTTTACATCGAATCAAGTCTTAATTTTATTCACATCGGAAAAATCACTATACTTACAACAAACGACGGTCTTGTTTTCTGATTTTTGAGTTCTCAATTTGCAATGCTTTCCTTTGGGTAGATAAACATTGTTTGATTCTTGTTTTACTTTAGTTTTGCTCGTCTCTAAGATTTTTCTAACTGACGGCTACCCTTAGTTTCCTCCCAGTAGCATGACCGCTCTAGTTCTATGTTATTTGTGTGAATTTAGGTTGGGCGTTGAGTTGTATTTAAAGAATTTCATATTGATTTGAGCCATCCGATGATCTTAGAGTGAATCCAGACCATACACACCAAGAGAAGGCAATCAGAAAGTGACAAATCAGCCCTAGTGACACAGCCAAGCTCAGAAATTCGACCAGAAACCGACCAGGGCCAAACCAGGTCGACTGGGCAGGTCGACCCCCAGGTCGACCCTATAGTTGACCTGGTTACCAAGGTCGACCCCCTAGTCGACCCCTTGGTCGACCTGGTGCCTGGGCGGGAATTTTCTCGCCCAGCCCAGTTTGGGTCTGTTTTTCAAATTTCGAACTGAATTTGAATTGTTTGAATATTAAATTGAACTCTGAAACTCCCGGAGGTCATAACTCCTTCCTACGGAGTCCGATTCACGCAAACTCGGACTCTATCTCAAGAAGAATTCCGAGACGAACGCAATGGTGTAACCCGTTTCCCTTAATTCTTTCATTTAGAATTAATTATACTTTAATTTGTTAATTTACAGTTAACAGAAAATTTCGGGGTGTTACACATAATCTATATCCCATAAAAAGCGCCAAATTCTTCTTCTTCGTCAACCTAGTGAGTGGGGATGATATCTTCGCGAAGTCCTTACTGAACTTCCTATAATAGCCTGCTAATCCAAGAAAAGCTTCTCACCTCTGATGCATATTTTGGAATCTTCTAGTCTTGAACTGCAACAACCTTTGCGGAACTACTGCTATCCCTTCTTTAGAAACCACATGCCTTAGGAATCTCACCTCTTTTCTCCAAAAAGGGCATTTGGAGAACTTTGCCTGAAGCTGATGCACACGAAGAGTTTTCAAAACTTCTCACAAATGTTGGGCATACTCTTCCTCACTCTTTGAGAAGATCAAGGTATCGTCAATAAAGGCCATGGCGAATTTATTTAGAAACTCCTGAAACACCTTGCTCATCAAATTGACAAAATAGGTAGGTGCATTCTTCAACCCAAAATGCAAAACTAGCCATTCAAAGAAACCATATGGAGTCCTAAAAGCGGTGTCATCTATACTGTCCTCACCCACCCTTAACTGATGAAAACCCATGGCCAAGTCTAGTTGAGAAAATACTGAGGCGCCAACAAGTTGGCCAAACAAGTCATCTATCCTCGGAAGTGGGTGCTTATTCTGCTTTGTGAGTTTGTTCAACTCTCTATAGTCCACACACAAACGAAGCGAACCATCTGCCTTAGTCGCGAATACTACTGGAGCACCCCATTCAGATATGCTTCACCTGATAAACCCTTTCTCAAGTTGCTCTCCTACTTGCTTGCTAAGCTCCCTCCTTTACCTTGGAGCCATATGGCGCACTGGTAATGCCACTGGCTTTGCATTGTCCACCAAATATATATGGAAATCGATCTCGCACCTCCGAGGTAATCCCCATACCTCATCAAAAATATCAGAATAATATCGGACTACTGGAATAGATTGCAGATCATCGATAGATGCATAAAGAGACTCTAGGAAACTAAGCATGACAGACCCTTGTCGGTCACAAGAAATCTCGAGGGTCCTCTCATGACAAGTCAAAAGTCAAACAACCCTCCTCTCGCAATCTAGAATGGCACCATACATAGTTAGCCAATCCATCCCTAGAATCAACCTGTAGCCCATAAAACCGAGCACATACGCATCGCACTCAAAATCGACGCCTAAGATAGATATTCTCAAACCTCGACAAATCATAGACAAATGAGTCGAACCACCTATGGGGTTTGAGACAACAACGGGATCCAGTACTATACTAGTATTTAAGTGCAGAGATTCATCCATAGAACTAGATATAAATGAATGTGAACTAGAATCAGAAGAGTTCTAACAGGATTACTGGAAAGAAAAATCAAACCTT
This sequence comes from Allium sativum, assembly GCA_030737875.1. Lineage (NCBI taxonomy): Eukaryota > Viridiplantae > Streptophyta > Magnoliopsida > Asparagales > Amaryllidaceae > Allium > Allium sativum. Next base: position 719,198,928 of record CM060919.1, read on the forward strand.
CCACGGAAATCTTCCTACCTCTATCTGGAGCACTGGTCGTGAGAGCACGCACCTGTCCTCCAGAAGCTCCTGCCCTTTGAACTTGTCCCTGTGGTCCCCGTTTCTTCGGGCACACCCTAGCAAAATGTCCACCTCTCCACAATTGAAGCAAGTATTCTTCTTCTTTTGCAGCCCTAGACCAAGTGACCCTCTCGTCCACAACTGTGACATTTCCTCTTATCCTTAGCCTAGGCACTCTTTCCGCCCTTCTTCTGTTATTGTTGTTGCTGCTATCCTTTCTTGGGCCATACCTTCTTATTTTGCGTTGTTTCCTCAGCTTTTACTTCCTTCTTTTCTCCCTTGTTTTCCTCATGCATCAGGGCCATAGCAACAAGCCTTTCAAAAATAGCTCCCATTGGAATATGGGACATTGCTAACCCATGAAGGGGTTCATTCAGCCCTTTAGCAAACCGCAAAGCTTTCTTATGCGGAGTATCTACCAATTCCAATCCAAATCCTTCTAGTTGGTTGAATTTGTTCATATATTCTTTAACAATCATGTTTCCATGTTTTAGCGCCAAGAACCTCTCTGTTTGCATGCTTTTCCTAGCTCGGGAAAGAAACTTCATTTCAAACCTCATTCTAAAATCATCCCATGTCTCCATCGGACATCCATCTTGGGTTACTTCCCACCAGAATGAAGCTTCATCCTTCGGTAGCCAGGCAGCTAACTGAATCTTCCTTCGATCTTCCACCTCAAAGATTATAAACAAGTCCTCGGTCTCCTTGAGCCAATTCCTTACCTCGACGAATGTTTTGACTCCACAGAATGGATTCCCTCCTATGACACAGAAATCTTTGCAAATCTTAGTGAAATTATCTACTCTCGTAGGAGGAGTAGGAGAAACGAAGGGTGCAGCTATGGGAGGAACGTCAGCTTGACCTCTGGCAGGCGTCGTGGCCTCTAGATACCTGTGGAACCAGCCTGGTATCGTAATGTCCTCAGGAATATTAGGTTCCCCAGACATGTTGAAATAAAAAGGAAAGAGATTTAGACAAAGGATCGAAGGACACTACATATGGTTTTGGGGAATATTTTTTTCAAAACAGACTTTTCTTTTTGAAAAATGCTTTCTTTTAAAATCTTTTTGGAAATAGTTTCCATAAACTTTTATCTAATCTGGTAACTTTCAGCTCTGATACCAAGTGTGACACCCCGCGTCCGTTAATGTCACTCACAAAGGGAATGCATTAAGTTTCGTGAAGCGTTATAAGTAAACATAAACAGAAATATTACAAGACATATATAAAATGAAAGCGGAATTAAAATCTTTATTAATCATAAAGCATCGTGGTTTGAAAACATCACACGTCTGAAATATACAAAAACCATTACATCATAAAAACTACTGTCTTGTACTTTAAAACATTAAAGTACATAAAAGAAGCAAAAATCCCCAAATAAAATATAGCCATAGTAGCAAGGATAGGAGCTTGAGCTATACATCTAAGCAGCTCCAGCAAAATGAAAGCAGAATCCTTGTTAAGCTTAAGTATTCCCATCCTGAGAACCTTGGAGAGGAAACGGAAGAAAGAAGAGGAAACAAAAGGGTCAGACATAAAGTCTGGCGAGTCTAGTTACTTTTAGGAGGCAAATAAGTAAAAGTAGCATGACATGCATATAAAGTGGATTAGAAAGATAACACCATAAAAGGTATGTATGACAAGGTAAACATGATAGAGTGTATACACTTCTCTAATGATTACTCCTATTCTCTGCACTAATACTAGTATCACCAAAATAAGATGATCCTAACAGCAATAAGATGGTAGACTTAGGCATACGTCCTGATGTATCCTAACCACTACCCTAATCGATCGGCTCCCTATTCCGTAGATACCCTGTGAAGGCCCCACCGTAGGAGGTATCACTTTCCTAAAGCGGCAACCCTTCGTTGATGTGAACAACCATATCTACTGGTGTCACAGTCGTCTTATCCCCATCTACCCGGCCCATGCACGCACATGTCCCCGGTCGGTTTGTGCCGCGCATACCATCTTTCTCGTTTGGATCTCTTACAATTAGTCCAGTTAGTGTGCCTTGACTCCGACCTAAGGCGGAGTCCTCGTTTGATACCGTTATATGGGTTACTGACTGAAAACGAGTCCCACACACAATACGATACAAGCTCTCCCCATTGTCTTGTATTCCCTCTAGGATTTCCACCGGTTATGCTTACAGCTAGGTGTCTTTAATTACATAACCCTATCATTTCCACAAGTTATGCTTACCCTAAGGTGTTTTAATTACATAAATCCAACATTTCCAAAGGTTATGCTTACCAATAGGTGTCTTCAATTACATAACCCCCCTTAGGTTAAGTTTGTGGGCCTATATATAAATATTACCCACCCCCTGAGATTTACTTAACCCACCCACTGTTCAAACATATTTACTTAACCCCTATTCAAGTTTATGTTCTTACAATCCATATGGATTCAACTAGGTTAAGTATTCAAGGTTTATTACCATATTTTCTTTTATGGATAGAGTATGTCAAACCTCTCACATTAAGCCTACAATTTGTGAATGCTGGATATGCCGGGCAGGTCCGGGCAGACTTGTTCCACAAACCGGGCTTAACCTTATGTCTTAGCATGTCTCGTATATGTACACCTAGACCTCTCACATTAGATTCACCACTTGTGATCGCTAGATATGTCGGGCGGTTCAGGGCAGACTTTCACCACAAGTGTAATCTAACCTCGTGTCTAGGCGCAGTTACAGTTTCTAATTACTGTAATCCTAGGCATTTATTTATTAGCTAATTCTTATCTATGTCGTTATAGGTTATAGGTTTCAAGCACTTTTTTCCCCCATTTATGTTCATAGTGAAATATATGTCCAAATTCATATACATATACATTATTCAAATTATGCCAATTTTCACCTTTTTATCAACTATGCCCCAAATTCCTAATTCACAAGATATGCCAAATTTCAATGTTTCCCCTCATTCCCTAATGAACGTAACCGCATAATTTAGCGGCATGCCTAGGCTCGAAAGTAGCCTGGATATATAAAATAAAAGGGAAAGGGTGAAGGGAAAATGTCAGAGATGATTATTCTAACATAATTGACATAAACTTTTCGTGGCATAATGTTAAGATGAACGTATAAGAACAGATCCCGAACTTGTGATAATAAATGGGTTCTAACATAGTAGGGATATCATAATAGGCATGATTCGGTCTAAACTAGGATTTAGATGTCCAACAATTGATAGATCCAAATTAACCACAACATGATAAGTACAAGATGATCTAAATGTTGAATTAGATCTATAATCAAAAGTAGATCTGATATGATAAAGGTTAAGATCCAAGTCATAGTATGCCAAAATATCACAGATTCACAAGTTATTACAGATCTGAAGTGAATCAAGGATTAACATGCATAGATCCAAATTACAGTCCTATCATGTTTACTTTTTATTTATTTAAATCTGAAAGCAACTTGAAACTCACTGTGTTTGGATCTAGAAAGGTAGAAGAAGAACATATCTATACTTGAATCTCTAACTTTGATTTGCAGAAGCAGAAAGGGATTTGATTCAGTCCAGGCACTGACAGCATTTGTGCCTTTATTGATTTTCAGTGAAGAAAACAAGAGAAATGAGCCTATATTTATAGCTTCCAGCCCCAGAATTCGACCTGCCACCCCAGCCCTAGGGGGGTCGACCCACCCCTTAGGGGGTCGACCCATGGGTCGACACCCCCTTTGAGGGGTCGACTCCCCTGGGGCGGTAATTTTGCCGCCTCTTAATTTTCAGATTTTGAATGGTTTTCTGATTTTTGGTTTAATTGTATATATATATATATGTATATATATACATATATATAATTACATTACACGTATACAAACTTCAAACCCTCATAACTTCTTCGTATGGCGTCATGTCTATCTTGACCAGAATTTCGAGACGAAAGCAATGACGTGGTCTGTTTCCCTTAATTTTGAATATTAAATAAATTATTATTTAATTTATCCTCTTTTAGTATTATTAAAATTACAGGTTGTTACATACCTTCTTCTGTTGGTGGCTCTCATGCTTCCGAAGGAACAAATCCTGGTCCTTTTTACTGGTCTAGACCCGAAGAAAGCTTTTTACCACAAAGGGTAGCTCTTCTGAGCCAAAGGGAATAGAACGACCTATTCAGACTGACATTCCAGCTTCTCAGGCATGACTTTCGCTATTGAATAGTTTCCTTTCTTCTTGAGTTTATGGTAATTTGTCCTTTTGTCCCACTTAGAGCATAAGAGATTATTGAAAGAATACAACGCCTTATCACAAAGATATCATGATCTGGACAAAAGTGCCTCTAAACTCATGTTTCATAAAGAACACGAGGTTGCACCAAGACTGAGAAAAGATAGAGTTCGAAGGGAGGCGATTCTTGCAGAGAACAAGGAATTGATGACCTTATTTTGGATGTTAATTGATGACAGAGACATTTTGATAGTTTTATGTATAAAGTTATAATTGATTTCCGATGACAGACTTCTCCTTCTTAGGAGAGCGCAGTGGTGGGTTGCTCCGACGTCTCCATAAATGTTTCTTAGATGAGTATGGGACTGATCTTCACCCTAAGGAATGTTGTAACCTGCAATGGGTTCTTTCAATACCCAGAGACCTACCCCTAGAGAAGCTTAAATACAATAAGAATAGCTTTGTCACTGAATTGTTTAAAAGATCAATATTGTATGAACAAGAAGAAAACCTGTAAAACTTGGTATTGGGGATGTGTATTTTTGGTGGTAACTTCTCTTTTTGTTGCTATTGATTTTCGCTTTCTCATTACGATAGAAACTTGTTTTTTGCAAAGGTGTAATTTCATAAGATGCATGTCATTCAATATCCAGATTGAAAAGGGAATTCTCAATGAAAACATCATATAAATTTGGAAGAAATCATCTCCTAGGAGAGCTTAGGCGTATTTACATGAAATACCCTCAACTTCCTTTTAACTTGTGTTCTTGTAATTTCTGGCATGCATGCCACCGAACAGTTTAAAACTTGCTTGGATATGTAGTAAATCTTTCTTGACAAATAAAATATTATCAATATTGCCTTTTGAAAGCAAGACTTCATGCATGATTATATTTTATTTTGTAAATAGGAAGATTGACTCGATAACTCCCCGATCAGGGATTAATCAATGATGAACGTAGAGCGGAGGGATGTTTTGAGAGAGGAGCCTACTTGACCTAGGAGAGAACGATCTCATTTCAAAATTTGTTTGTTAAACACTTGAACGAATGGTTGGCTGCTTTAAAAGGTCAATTAGAGGAAAGAGACAGAATCATTATCGGACAAAGGAAATATATAAAAACCAAACCATTTGTTGATTTTGAGGTGGAGTTAAGTAGATTATACCAGTGGATAACTAATTTTGAAATTGAATTGGATAATGCAAGCTGCAAGGCTTGAAAATTCGCTTTTGGACATATCCCTGTAATGACTATGTCCCAACCTTCCAAAACCTCAACAGAGCCTGAAGCCTTCAACAAATATTTTCACTTGAAAAATCCCCCTCCGAGGCTGATTAGATCGATTGTCTCTGGGTGGTGCAAATATTTGATGGCTGGAATGAAGAGTTATTATGATAATAAGCTTAGTGAGAAAATGTTTCAACATGTCAACTATTATGTCTCTAGGATTAGACATTTACTAGAGGGGAGACATGACTTGCAAAAAAGTATTTCGATTTAAAGAAGAAAGCAAATTCTTAAGAGCTATATGTAGAGCTTTCAATAGGGATTTGAAATTCCAGACTAAACCCTTAGATAGTCCCGATGAGATTAGTAGGAAGAGCCAAAAGCTTAATGAGCTATTGGGTATTGCGATCCACCACGCCATTAATCCTCCGTTACCCGATGAATAAAGGGTACAAGACTCTTGATGTATTTATAATATTGATGCCTAACTTTGTATCATGATATTTAGTGAAATAAACTTGTAAATAGATTTGTAAATTGTGTAAGCATCACCTGATGTGTGATCTCTGTTTGTACTTCACATAGATACTAATAGTTTGTGTGTATATGTTTAATAAATCTCCCTGTGAGATGCAGAAGATCATGCTCTTCATTTGAAAGCTTTTTAGCTGGTAGACTTGAACCACTTGTTTGGGTGTTGACAGCAGACCCCACTCCCAATAGCGAAAATTAGAGTTTCTTGACCCAGAATAGTGTATTAATTATAGATGCCCAGAAATCTACATATGGCATTAGTAGAAGTCTCGAACCAAACCCAAACTCGGGTATTTTATAGAAGACCAGAAATCCATTTCTGGCAATTAGAGAAGGCCTGAACCATAACCCAGATTCGAGTATTTGATGGAAGACCAGATATCCACATTGGGCATTAATAGAAGTCCCGAACCATAGCCCAGATTCGGGTATCAACGATAAGAGTCCGGAAATCCGCTTCTGCCCTTTTAATTACAAGGTCTGAACCATTACCTAAATTCCGGTATTTAAGAGAAGATCACAAATTCCATATATGGTAATAATAGAAGTCCTGAACCATAACCCAGATTCAGGTATTTGATAGTAGGCCAGAAACCCACTTCTGGCAGTTTATAGTTTTGTTATCCCTTGGGGTTTGATTTGCAAAGCAGAGGTTGTATGTGCTTTGTTAGCCACTCTCTGGGCTTGTAATCGTCAAAGCAGAGGATGCACATGCATTGTTAGCCACTCTCTAGGCTTGTAATTGTCAAAGCATAGGATGTACGTGATTTTTTGGCTACTCTATGGGCATGTGCGTCTGGTTCACTAGCTTATTCTCAAGCAAAGCCCATGGACTTACCCGACCACCCACCAAGAGGTACCTCACCTTGTCCATCGTAGGCAGTGATAAGGGCTTACATGCTTTAACCGGTCCATTGTAGGCACGACTTAAAGGATTGCCCTTTTGATGCTTTACCCAAGCCATCGTAGGCGGTGATAGTGGCTTACACTCCATGCCCCTCCAAGAGGTGCCTTACCCTGGTCATCATAGGTAGTGATAGTGGCTTACTATCCACGCCCCTCCCAGGGGTGCCTTACCCTGGTCATCATAGGCGGTGATAAAGGTTTTTCATTCCCTTTTACGGGATACAAGGAACATAAGAAAAGATAGGACGTGATCTTCTGCAAGTAGAGGAATAACGTGCTTAGTTCATAACAAAGGCAAGGCGTACTCTTTTATGAGCAGAGGCAGGGCATGATAATTTAGATGCTCCATCCTGACCATTTCTGGTGTGAATCGGAGGCTTACGCTTTTGATGCTTTAACCAAGTCCTTTCTGACTTGGACGATGTTAAAGGCTTACACACCTTCACCCTCCGAGGGGTGCCTTGACCTGACCATCTTGGCAGTGACAACGGTTTTTAACCATTGCAATTTGACCCAATCTGGGTTATTCCAAATTTTGAGAGGGTTTCAATACCCTTAGTTATGTAGGCAATCCTTCTTCGAGAAGACTTTTGTTAGTTTTAGTTCGTTCTTTTACAAATTCTTGCTGTTGGCCTTGATTAAAGAACTTGATAATCATTCTTTCAAGAAATGTGCAGTGGTTGGTTTTGTATCTATCCATCATATGCTAGTAGCAGTAAGGTCCTCCCAATTTCCTTCCGTATTTGGGCTTCTTCTTTGCAGATGGCCAAAAATTAAGCTCACCTTTGGGTAAGAAGTAAATATTGTCCATTGAAGTGGTAAGGTGGCATTATTTTGGTAGCCATGACATAAAGTTTTCTCTTTGTTGCTGGAGCTTAGCCATTTTGTTACTTATCCTTGTTTCTTTATCCATATCTTCGAAACCTCTTTTCAAAGTGTCTTGTGACTGAAATACTATTCTTTTAGTCCATTTGGAAGTAAAACGGTTGAAGTCCCTCATTATTCCTTGTTCGAATACCGTTCCCTTAGTTTGTTCATGGATGGATTTCTTATGTGAGAGAATAGGTAATGCTCTTTTGATGTAGAACCATTTAGCGCAACAGTTGGGATTTGCCCTATGTAAAAAGAGTTGTTACTCCAACAATCAAGTTTGTATTGTTCTGTCTCCTTTTTCCAATTAATGATTTTCAAGGCTTCCACTCTTAATCTTTTTTCTTCCATCACGTTTGGGTCCGTAATAGTTGACATAACTATTTGAGATTCAGAAGATCCTTGTTGGGCCCCTTTTTCCATGCTTTTGCTTCTTCGAAGCCTCATCCAATCCTAGATTGAACAGCTCAATTAGGAATGTGGTATGGTTATCAAAAGGCTCGGAGGTTCGAGCACTCCATCTAGCATCAAAATGCTAATGATATTTTTCATCAACACGGAATTTGATTTATGGAAGTGGTCCTAGGGGAACCAAAAGGATTATTTTGTTCCTATGAGATTGAGTTAGTTCACAGTTTCCTATATATCAAGGTCTTTAAGCCCGAAGATTAGTTACTCTTCTTTAAAGAGGTGAGTATCACGCTTACGAGACTCAAGGACCAACAGTTACCTTGCGGTAAGGGTTCCCTAAGCACGATGCAAGTTAGAAAGCTAAACAGCTTGTAGAGGGTTAATTTGGCTAATTTAGTTTGTGTAGGAAGCATTGCCTTGAAGAAGCATCGAAGAATTCAATATCATAAGCATAAAAGAAATTCATGAAATTAATTTCAAGTGTCAATTCTCTCTTTATTGATCACTTTTGTAGAGTATAAATGTCAAAGTAAAATCCCCAAATCGATTTAGAAATTAGGGTTAACACTATAAGGAAAGTTTACGAGAAAAGTCCCCCAAAATGAGAACTCTGGTGTCTTATTTATAGGCATATTGGGTTTCCTTTTGGTAACAACTCACTCTTGGATGCAGCAATAGGGTTTCGGCCGTTTTTATGCCTTTTGATTCCAGCAACATGGTTTTGGCTGCCTTTCTCTCTACTGAGTATTGTTATCGGGGTTTTCCTGCTTCACAATGTCGGTTTCGGGCTCTAAGAGCTTAACTTTGATGTCGATTTTTCATAGTGTATCGATACCATGTCCATTGATATTGATAGCTTCGAGAGCTGCTTTCGGATTTGTTGATAAGCTTTTGTCTCGGTAGTAAGTCTCCAAAGTACTACCTTTATGCTTTCGTTCATTTTGTCATATTCATCTGTTTCAGTATCAACACTAAGTAAGTTAGTGTGGATAGCCCCTTTTCTTATGCTTTCAGGTTACTTCAGTGAATTCTTGGGTTTAGTTCAGGATTTGCGATAACATGCTTTCGACATTCCTTACAATGATTTTGGAGTTATTTCCAGATACTGATAGCCTTTGCTCCCCTCTAGCTTGACTTTATGTCTCTCGATGCTGGGTTTTGGGCCATATGCCTTGGATTAACCCTTTTATTTGCTTTCGGTTTCAAGTGGTATACTTTCGGAATCGAACCCATGTTTGTTGCTTTCGGTGTTAGAGCTGCTTTGTCGCTCTTTCCTTTCATATTGGTACCACGCTTTTGCTCCTATTGTTTGTACCAATAGCATATTGACTAAATCTTCCACTTTTTGCTTTTCGTATCGGTTGCTTTTGCGGTCTGATGTAGGTTATTTTCTTTCGAAACCCTCTCTTGGTGCCAACAGTGTTCCGATACCCCTTCACCGATCTCTAGTTTCGGTGTCTAATTTGGTAGTAGTAATAATCTACCTCACTTCCTACACTCTACTTTCATTTTTCCACCCTCAACTTAAAAAATGAATTCTAAATCCAATGCCAATTCCGCAGGATGCAGTTTTAAAGACTCTGATTTAGAAGATAATACAACCCGGATAGGCGAAACATTCACTATAAATAGTTTGTACTTAGAGGAGGATTACGATTTATGTTACATATGGTGGGCATTGTTCGGTGATTTGATCTGAGGATGTGACTGAAATGGTGAGATTTTCTGGAGCAGAATTCAAATTTCTACAATTTGGAAACTACTGATCGTAAAAGATCGCTTTCTTTGGTAGAAGGTCGATTCGAAAAATTAACCACCTGACGCAAACATTTGATTTGTAGATGTTCAAGTTAAAGTATAAAAATCCCATTGGGTTTGGAAATGAAACACATTTGATAAGAATATTTTAATTTAAAAATATTAAAGTTTATTTTCTAAGTATATAATTGATTTTGTTGCAGAGGATTGTGGAAAATAATTTTTTTTAAGATTGTTCACAAGTTTAAAAATAAACAAGCATCTCATATTTAATAGTTCACACACATTTACCACCTTATTGTAACACCCCACCTCCGTTAAGGTCACTCACAATTGGATGGAGCATTTTAGTAGACAGAACAGAATATTACAAGATAGATAAGTTGTACTTGAAAAATTATAACTTTATTACAGCAGAAGCAGAAATAAGTTTGGTTACATCTTTCTAAATCACAATACCAAAACTCAAGTACACGATTATCAGTCTTATACAAAATCCTTCAGAATGTAAAGTTTCAAAGCCATAATCCCCAACATAAACTTCCATAAAAAGATAGAGTCAAAGCCAAGCAATGCTCCAAGCATTTCAAGCAGAGAGAATCAGTATCAAGCTCCTATGTTTCCACCCTGAGCACCTGGGGGGGAACAGAAAGAAAAGGTGCGAAAACAAACGAGGTCAGACATAGAGTCTGGCGAGTCCAGTGACTACCAGCATATAAACAGATAATATTATCATGACATGTAAATAAAGCTGGATGAGAGATTACATCAATAGGAATAACAAATATACTTTAAGTTAACAGAAGAAATAGAATGATGTAAACCAAGTTATGTTCCTTACTTACATCTTACTTCTCTGCACTAATACTAGTATAACAGGGTTAGGTGTTACCCTAATGTCTAAACTGAAACAGAATCGAAACAGAATAATCTATACAGAAATAGAATGCTAGTAATGTGCCTTCACTACCCCCAACAGACAGAAGATACAGAAGCAGAATACTAATAATGGGTCTTTACCACCCCAACATACAAAAGGTACGGAAACAGAATACTAATAATGGGCCTTTACCACCCAACTAATGGGCCTTTACCACCCCCAACAGATAGAAGGTACGAAAACAGAATCAGAGACGAAAACAGAATAATCCCTACAGAAACAAAATGTTAAAATTAGGTGTACACTAGTAATGGGCCTTTACCACCCCAACAGACGGTACCACGCAGAAACAGACAGGTTTTACCACCCAACGGAAACAGACGGTACCAATAGAAACAGACAGAACTAAGTGTACCCTAAGTCCTACCCCAAGCGATCGGCTCCCTAATACATAAATACCCTGTGTCAGTCCCACAGTAGGATGTATCACTCCCTATAGTGGCAACCTATTGGCATAGACCTATTTACAGATGTCACGGTGTCTTACATCCTCAGAGCAGACCGGATCCATGCACGCACATGACCCGGTTGGAACGCACCATCAACACCCCTCGTCGTTATCAGAATGAACCGCTTATAATTAGTTCAGTAAGCGTGCCCGGACCCCTACATAGTGTGCGGTCAAAGTTTTTGATACGAGAAAGGGTTACTGACTAATATGGGTCCCAAACAACAGATGACACAAGTATTTCCCCTCCTAACCTTGTGTCCCCAGACTAACAGATTTCAGATTAACTTGTTTACAAGTTTCAAACATACAGAGTTCAGATTTACTAGTTTACAGATCAAACAATCAAGTTAACAAATTTTCAGACTAACGGATCAGATTTACAGTTTTAACAGACTTACAGATTGTCTAACTTTGTATTGGGCCTACAGATTCACGAAACGGGTTTGTTAAATTCATCAGTCCAGTTGGTTTAACCCTGTCCACCCAACACGTTTTAGACATCATATTTATCTCAGATTTGCATTAATTAAATATTAATGCACAGACCTCTCTCATTAGGTCGGTAGCTTGTGGCCGCTGGATATGCCGGGCGGTTCCGGGCAGACTTCTGCCACAAGCCAGACCTAACCTCGTGTCTAAGCATATTTTAGTTATGCCTACGACCTCTCACATTAGACTGATAGTTTGCGGTCGCTGGTTAAGCCGGTTGGTTCCGGGCAGGCTTCTACCGTAAACAGTCTAACCCCGTGTCATAGCCACTTTATTCCATTACAAAAAATATCAGACTAATTATGTCCATTTAGCAGATTTAACTTATTTACAAGTTACGGCAGATTATCCAAAGTTCTATTAACATGTTTTGCTCAATTTTAGATCGAGCCTCCAAATTACAATTATTCAGCTTTCAACAGATTGAGCAACCCAACAGATTTAGCAGATAATAGATCTAGTAGATTAGGAAATTTAGCAGATTAGCAGAACATGCAATTCAACAGATTTAGCAGATTAGGCAATTCAGCAGATTAGCATATTTAACATTTATTAAAAATTCTATTTACATATCTTTCCTAATCATAAATTAAGCCTAAACTTACATGCTCAAATCATGGTCGTAATTCATAATACAATATATGCCCCCAAATTTTCATTAAACTTTGCACAGTACATAACACTCTCTAAAAGTCCCAAATCATGATATGAATTATGCCAAATTATAGCCTTTAATGCCAATATCCAAAAATTCATATTTAGGCGCATTCACATTAATAGTTATCCTATTTTAATACAGATCCTTACGCCTAAGTTTCATATTCCTTTTTCAAGTCATAAATCGTTATATAAAATATACCCAAAAATCTAGATCTTTAAATTATATCCTCTCAAAATCAGATCTTAATTTTTGTATGCATTATGTCCCCAAGTTTCAAGTCATATGTTATCATTCAATGATTCCACTTCTTCCAAATCACAGAGTATGCACAGATCTAGATCTAATTTACAATATATGTCCTTTTCTCAAATCAGTCACAGATCAGTCATGTCCAATTATGAATTATTCATTATTTACTCCAAAATTTAGCGTTCGTGCATTAATTCTTATGAGATTTGGCGCAGGCTAGTAGTAGCCTGACTATAGAACAGAAAAAAAAAAGAATAGTCACAGAAAAACAGATCTGACAGATAAGAATATGCATAACCTCAGATTCATATTTATAGCCATGTCAAGATCATAATTAAAGTTAATATCTAAAAATAACTGTACTCACAAAAAGGGAACGATTCTTGTATTCTGGAATCTGTATTCTGACACTGAATAGCTCTCCTTTGGCGTAGACTATCGATTAGATTAGAAAATTAGTTGTTCTCTTTTAATTCTATTCAGATTGGAAGAAGATGCACTAGTTCTAGCTTAGATTTCAGCAGAGTAGCGATGCCATTTTTTTATTTTAATTAGAATAGAGCCAGAGTACAGGCAGAATGAAATTGTGTAGAGAAAAAGTGAGGTTTGTGGGGTGTTTTTATAGGAGAATAGGGTGATTTAGAGCCTTCAGATCAATCCAGAAGTCATCAGAACCACCCATCTCGAAGATAGGTCATCCAACCACTCAGAAGAAGACACGTCATCACAGAACACTCCAGAATTCTATGCTAGATCGGTATGGGCGCACTTGGCAGGTGCGCCAGTGTATTTTTATACTGGCGCACTTCACAAGTGCGCCAGTGTATTCTGGCTTGTTTCCGGTTTTTCTGCCTAACTTCGTTTGTCCATATCTTCTTCATACGGTATCCGTTTTACGCAAACCCGGACTCTATCTCAAGCAGAATTTCGAGACGAACGCAATGGCGCAACCCATTTCCCTTAATTATTCTCCTAAAATTAAGTATACTTTAATTTGTTACTTATACGTTCATAGAAAATATGGGGTGTTACACTTATAATTGAGCATGTTAAATGCAAATCTTCCCATCTAAATCATCTAGATATTCGATCTAGTAGCTGTGCTCGAGGCAACACATATGGAGCTAGAGAAAGCTCCAGCCTAGGAGAATCCCTCAGTAGTTCAGAATCAAAGTTAGATGAAGGTCTAACTCATATAGAAGATGCAAATGTAAGAACAACGGGAGACAAAGTAACAAAAAAGAAGTAGGTTGTTGGTGCTGATTAAGAAGAAATATAGAAACTCCTATTAGAATCCAAAGACAGATATAATCATGCATTGAAACTTCGAGTTGTTTAATACTAAGAAAAAATATTGAAAACGGGACTACTTCTTGCAAGAAACAAGAAGAGAGATGAAGACGCGGTAATGTTCATTGATACTTTTGCATACATTCGAAGAAAAAAGAGGGTGTACCGAATATTGGAGAGAAACCATTATCCGTAGATGCGAGGAGGGTCTGTAGTTGTACTTCCAATAGTTGGATTATTCTATGTATGATGTACTATTACAAATTTAGTTCAGTCAACTAAAGTTGCAGTACAGTTTTTGATAAAAATACAACTTAAAATAGAATTATAAACAATAACATGAAAAACATTAGTACCATGGAAATCAGTTACACTCTTTCCTGTACTGATTTCCAGAAAAGTTCCAAAGAATTTATTTATTAGATCGTCTTGCTATCTTTTGTGGAGATGAACATTACGATATGACGTTTGTCTAGAAATATGAAACTCAAGTTCAAATGCGCTATCAATTATACCATTGCGCTATACATTTGGAACAGTTAGAGCACCCTCGTAAACATATTCTGTCATTTTAAGTGGATCACATATTCTACATGGATTACTAGCCAATCTTGATTGAAGGATACCAAGTGCTCTTTCAACATCCTTTCTTAGTCCTTCTTGCATAGCAAACTTTATTGTTTACTATGTAGTAATTGTCTTCACAACAGTACTTCATTTATGGTATATACCATTGTCGAGGTAATATCCATGGTTATGTGTCTTACGTCCTAAACTAAAAGAACATAGGTTGGCCTAATTTTTACTAAATCATTAATTAAAGTAGATAGTTAGACTATGTTTATATCATTGTTAGATCTTGACATTCTGAAAAAGGCATGCCAGATCCATAAGTCATATGAAGTAGTAACTTTTAGAATAATCGTAGATCTGTGAGACTTTCCTTGGTAAGCTTTGGCGTATGCCTTTGAATAGCTCTTCCACTTCTGGTGCATACAATCTATACTACCTAGCATCTCCGACCATCCTATGCGCCCATGCGTCTCTATTAATCTTATAACGTTAGCTTCATTTAATCTATGTAAGTACTGATCACCGTGAATGTTAATGATCATTCAACAGAAGTATTCTGAAATTTCCAGTACCTTGCTTTCTCCTAAACATAGATTATCGATTAGAGCGCCTGTTCGTTCTACATATGCAAGCATCATAGGGCAGTTTTCATATTTAGCAAACCTGCAAGTACCAAAGTACGGGGTGCATTAGGTTTGAAGATAAAGCATTTTTCATTGTTGAATCGATTGTTGTATCCTTAGGAACAACGGTAGGTGCATGTGAAATCTTCTTTTGAAATCACCACCAGTGTAAGTAGGATTTGAAATACAAATTCATCCATTAGTATTTTTTGTGGAAGGTATGTCTTCTATTTTTCTAGAGATGACCAACAACTGATCCTCCATGATGTCTACTTATTTGATCGTGTTGAAGCGTAGACAATGCTACTAGCTCTTTCTCACTCCAGAAGTGTTCTTCCATCATCTCATCAAAGCTGTCACCTCTATAGTCAAAGAATTTAAAATCTTCAACTGGCATTATTTTCTTTTATGAAAACGTTATGTACATAAACGAGTCCGGAAGATGATTTATATCACTAACATTAACATTGGTTTTCTGGAATCAGTTAATGCTTGTATGGAACAATGTGGCAACATTGTCTACTAACTGTCAGACCATATAGTCACATTGCATGGTTCCCTTGTCTCAATCAATGGTTGTTTGTAAACAATGTGACTGCAGTGTTCGATCACAATTGACCACCATTTAGATTGATGTCGTGCTCAACCAAGATGCATCTAAATAATGTGGCTATGGATAATTTCCCTAGATAGAATTTTGTTTGAGAATGATGTTGCATGAAATCATGATCCTACATAATTGTTATCATTCTACCGACAATGCATTATATTTAGATTTCAATCTTCGTAACACTAATGGATACACATCAGCAAAAAATATGGCCTATAGTAAAGAGATAGAAATAGGAAAGAGTGAGTGAAAAAGAGATGTATATCGTGTTTCTTTTTGGCATAGCCAACCTACTTTATAGTGGTCGTACCACCGTATACAATCAATGGGAAATAGGTACTCTGCATTTGCGTAGAATAGCTAAAGTGGGTTAATAGTATTCAGGCCATTAAATGAAAATTAAACAAACAGGTGTGTAACCTGAGCGACTACACAACTAAAGAATATGACTTCCCAACAAGGGTAAGTAACTGGCCTATAAGACATGGTGGGACCATCATTCCTCAACAGCGGAGGAAACCAATTCTGCAATGGGATGGGTCGTATGGTTAACAAATTCCACAAAACTGAAGGCAAGCCTCGAGTCACAGTGAGCGTGCTCGGTGGAATATATGATCAATATGTCCCAGAAATTATCATCCAGTTGTCACTTATTCCAATCTCCAAAGTAGCCATCAAGAGATATAGAAAAATCATCATCTAAGTACAAATAATGTAAACATCTCTACTTTCCAACTATGTTAGAGAGAAAGTCAAAGAAATGCCTTTTGTTGGAATGTATAGCATGTCAATCCGTCAATGCATCCAGCATATCTCTACATCAATCCAAGTGAAGGTAGGACAATAAGGTTTAGAAGGTTCAAGTCAACTGGATGAACATGAGGTGCTCCAGGAATCAGGTCAGGAAGAGGAACATGATGAGCAACTGGAAAACGGTATGAGGAACAGGGGGAGATACTCGAGCAGGACAGATAACAGAAAGAGCCACCGGGGAAACCACTTTAAGGAACCAGTGACAAGAATGCAGTTTAGGCAACGGAACCTTGGAAGGAGGTGGATTAGTGGGAGAGCAATTACAGAAAGAGGGAGTGTGATCGAATGAGTGGCATATGGCGCATACTTACAAAGTCCAACCTACCGAACTCTGACTTCTGCAATAATATCATGAGCAAGCTGAACCTTAATAGAATATGGAAGGGGTCTATCTGATGTAATCTCAATTAGACCTTTATTATGGACAAGATTTTCACGAGCAGTTGTGTGAGATTCAAAGCATCTTAGCATACCAATGTGGGAAGCAAGCCAGTTGAGACTTATCAAAGGCTTCAACAGAGTCATGATTTGAGAAAAAAGTCCAAACAAGTATAGAAAGAACTGTTCTCTCGCACTGGAGATAGAGGGGGTCCACTTGGAGATGATGAAGGATTTTCCTTCTATAAACAAAGGCTCTGATTCCAAGACATGTAAACGTTCTTCTGAAGACGAGAATTTAAAATAATGCATCGAGTCAAAGAGCACAACTCTAAGATTACCCCTGAGCCTCCACAACCAATGACGGAAGGTACTCTGGTCATGGATATGCTATTGTGGATCCAGAAAAAACCCACTACAAAACCCGACCAGAAATTAATTCCAACTTCAACTATTTCAGGAGTCAACTACGACACCCCATCCACCACAGTAAGTTAGAAATCCACTGGCTTGTAAAGGCCAGCATTGCGAAAAAGAAAGTCGAAGAGGGAAGTCCATTTCATAGGAGGTACCACAGTTTGCGTAGTAAGGGAAATGATGGAAGGGGCATTCCAACAAACACCTTGCGAGCCAGATGCAACCTTGCCCAAAACAGGATCGGTAGGCCTAGGAGCATCATTCCAGCGTCCAACATAGCCATTGAGTGTATCATTAACGCTAACCACATCGAACACTCCGCAAAAATTCAACGATTCATTCACTTTAATAGACATTTCACAACTATTCAGTTGAATCTGCTCACCCAAAACAGTGACATTATGGAATGCAGAAAGGGTGTTGGCATCTATCTTGGATGAAAGCTTGGGGAATCACCCACGTAGTTAAGCACATGAGACTTAGGAGGACCTAGAAATGCAGAACCAACACCAGAAAACGCACACACGGGAGACTTTTGAGCCTACACAACATCTGATTGATCGAGAAGGAGAGGTGGGAACCTGTTCGATCTACGACACATGAAGGGGGAGGGTGTAAATATAGGTGGAAATGGAGCAGCGGCATAAAGCGAATACGTCAAAATCGGCAAATAGGATTAGGCAGCGAGGTCATTGGTATCGGGGATAGACTTTGTACTTAGTCGTAAGTTTTTGAGAGATGTATTTAGTTAATTTTATTTTCCCTATCTTTTCTTGGTGAATGATTATCTGTAAACAACATGGTTACAGTGACTAGTCATAGTCATCCATTATAGCCATGTTGCACGATTTTCTTGTTTTTGTCATTAATTGTTTGCAAATAACGTGGCTACAATGTTTTAGCCACAGTCAACCACCGTAGCCATATTGCATGATTTTCTTATCTTTTGGCAGCATTCACTCACTTTTCAAACAAAATGTTGA
The DNA here is from genome assembly GCA_030737875.1 of Allium sativum. Classification (NCBI taxonomy): domain Eukaryota; kingdom Viridiplantae; phylum Streptophyta; class Magnoliopsida; order Asparagales; family Amaryllidaceae; genus Allium; species Allium sativum. Next base: position 719,217,363 of record CM060919.1, read on the forward strand.
ACATTCATTGCTTTGCCATTATAAATATCAATGACTATGAAATAAACTAGTCCATAAATTTAAAGCAACTCATAAAATGCTAATTGAATATCAAGAATCATAAAGATTACGCCAATTATCAATATGTACCATCAAATCCAAATCTATCTTCGCCTAGAGAACCAACTTCATGGTATATTGAAATGGAAGAGCAACACAACGATGATTTGTGACAAAGTGAGATTGAAGTAGGGATGCTCGAACTGCAAATGGACCATCAGCAACAACAACAACCTTCCCAACTTACCCAAAATTACACGATTTAATTCCTCATACGCAACATATTGTAGAAGTCGATAAGGTATGATATGGCGAATATTGCATGCTTATGTGGTTACGAAGCACAATCTTTATTTATTCGACATGGAAATGATGTACGTCATTGATGTTAGTGTTTCCCGCTATATCCAAATTGATATGAATTTGGATAGTGGATAGACGGTTGTTTCCCTTCTAAGGCTATTAATTATACTTTGTAATTGGAAGAGATCAGGAGGCTTTGCACTTAAATCGATAATTTTATACAGGAAAATTACCACTTTTGTAATGGTTTAATTTAGAAGTTGCGTAATTTATGTTGAAGTTGCTTTAGATCTACATTACTGTTTATTGTCTTAATTGATCATTTCACTTAGCTAAACGTTATAAATGATATTATTGAAAGTGTTAATTTTCTTATATGTCCATCTTGGTATTTCTAACTCATAACATCTCTAAAAACGAATCTATTTAATTAAATAAAAATAGATATTTGAACTAATGCGGACTTGCAAGATAATATAGAAAATGGAAAAATAGATTATGGTCTAGGAAATCTCACTCTCCATATCAAGATGTTGCCTTGGAAATTAAATATTTTTTTTAGAGTAGAACATAATCATTAGAGTTGGACATAAAAATGATAATAATATTTGCACTAAAAATGTAGAAACTATAACAAGATTTTATGCATACGAAAGTGATAATTAATTAATCAGATACACCAGTTAATTACTCAAGCATAAAATGTTACGTAATGCTGCCAATACATAGATATTCAAGTTCATAGACGTTTGGCATACATGTTTCCTTCTATTTTCATAATTGTGAACATAAACTTCTAAACCAAATTGTTCGCTATTAGTTGGTCTTGTTTAGAGTTAAGAGTACTCGTGAAAGATACATCGAGGTTGATTGCAGACATGAAATTATGTTGCGTACAGATGTGGTTGTAAGCCATGAAATATTTCATAACCAGATGAATGAAGCTTTCTTATTGTTCGATGAGACGGTCTTATTTAGATCGAAATGTTTATTGCATTTTTATGATAGTCCGTGATAGTTATCATGACATAATCGAGCAGATTGAAGATGTAAATTTTTTTAATCAAGTCGTTTTTACTTTTGACTTGTGTTACATATAATAATACGAAATGGAATTCGTCGGTCGTGAAGCATTTGAACACCATTATAGTTGGCTCATGGGTCTAGGCTCTGAACAAGCATTGATAATGGTCTCTCCACTACCATTATATATTTATTGTATGTTTTTTTTGTATCTTTATATTTTTTTTAAGTAACTAAATATTCTCAATAGCTTCTATGGTATGCATTCATGTTATTTAATGTTTGTTATGAGTAATGAAGATATTATGATACATTGGTATGACCTAGAATGGAAATATTCCCATTTGCATATGGCCATATAATAGTGTAATATAGTATCAATTACTAACAGTCATAGTTCAAACCCTAAATTCACCAAAAGATAACATAACATGAAATGTTACAAAACTTTATATTTCATATTTTAAATTTTCCATCCAATAAATTTTATAGTTTTGGTTTACGAACTACCAATCATGGTTTTTTTGAAATTTGTTTTTGACTTATCTCAAAATCTACTAGATGAACTCTAAAATTTTCACTTTCATTTGAAAACCATATTCTAATAGATCTGGATGATTCTTGTTTAATAGAATTCCAACTTACATTCAATCCTATATATAAATTTGAACTTCAGATTGGAAAATCGCGAACTATCGTAGTGTGACAAACTCGATTTGATTAAATTTATTTATTTCGTTCAAATTTCATGAATAGTGATTTATCTTGCCATAGTAATAACATAAAACTTTATAAATAGAGGACCATCCATCATTGACAGACATTAACAGGACATTGTATCCATATATCACTAATAGAGCACTATAACTAGATTGTCTCCATCCATACAGTGCCATGTGTTAAAGTGTTGAGTTCTCTCAATCATTCATAAGCTATAACAAAATATCTCACCAACCTTATAGAGTCATGTGAATTAGCAAGAAATTTGAATACATGAATACATACGATTCTACCACATAACATGAATACATATACAAATACATACGAATATAATATGTATACATGAATACGTGCGCAATTTTACCAGCATAACATGAACATATATGTGTACAATGAAAAAAAATGTACAAAACATAAAATAATAGCAATCTACTAAGAGGAACCATAATCAATCTCATCGTCGTCACCTTCATCAGAGTCACAATTGTCATTGATGTCATCAAAGTCATGTGGCTCTTGTGGTTGCTGCTATTGCTGAAGTTATTGAATCTGAGTTTGGTGCTCGTGCTTCTAAACCTCATACTGAGTCTGTTGTGGCTGCAAAGCAGTTTGATAACTCTGATACAAAAGGTGACTATACTCAAGCATAATCTGTTCAAATGAAGCAATCAATGTATTACCATTGTCCATACACTGAGAAAACTACAACGTAAAATTAGAAAATTATACATGTATGTAAATCATTGTACGTAAAAATAGAAATTATGAAAAGCTTCAAAGTTTTACATACTTGGTGCAGATGAGACAAACCGATAGATGGTACGCCTTGAACATCTTCATTCATAGGAGATTGCAATGGTTACTCAAATACCTCACCCTGTAAACCATAAACTCTGAATGCATGCTAAAGGGGTCGAATGTGGGAGGCTGTGTATACTGAGATGATGCAGGCTTAAAGGAGGTTGGTGACAGTAGAATTCTACCGGGAGAGGTACGCGGACCAATATAATCCAAGTTCAAACCCTATACGTAGTCCAATAAAGCGTAAGCTCATAAGGGAACTCAAGACCAAAAGGAATCAAAATCTCTAGGTGCAGTAAAAGACTTACAATGTACCCATCCTGCGGCCCTCACACCAGCAATATAAGCTAAGCCAACCTGAATAGATACATACATATTATTCCATGGAAGTGGATCAGAGGAAATATGGAGTATACCATACAACTGTAGCCAACATCGCTCCCCTAAACACCATATAAATGGGAAATAAAAACCTGAAAGTAAACTTTACGCCTCGGAAGTCAGAACTAGTAAGTGAGCGGAGCTCGGGCTTCATAAACTAAATATAATCATGTCATGGACAAGTGATAATGTTGCCACGTCACCTCACATCTATCCATTGTATAGCCTCCATCAACTCATTGTGCACTTCCCGAGTAGCATCGCGCACATTCGTAGCTATCCCCCAACAACAAAATCTAAGAAAATAAATATACGTTGTATTTTTTGCCTTAGCGATGAGTCATGGGTGCATGCTAACTGTATACTCATAGTACCAAAACAAAAGATGTATCGAAAACCATACATCTGTCAAGACTGTTGTAAAGCATACGTATTCGGTGCTAAAAAGAGATTACTAAGGATGACAGTACCATGGTCGTATATGTGAAGCTCATCAACATCTACCAATCCATCCAAATATCCAAGTCTAATCAGGCCTTTAATATTTGTAAAAAATAGAGAACCAAATAGACATAATATAAATGCACGAATAATAGGAGGGATGCATCTCTTAAGCATCCCTATCATCTACTATATATCTTCGTAAGCATGTCAACATAACAAAAACTCGCCTGACCTCCTCATATGACAAAGTTGGTAACTAAACCAAATATGACTTAAAATTCTCATATGAGCTATCAAGTGGTACAAACAAAAGGTATGGTCGGCTGTAGCACCCCACACTTTTCAAAGCCCGAATTTCGACAAAAATCAAAACTCAAATCATCCAAGCATAAAGAGTATAAATCTGGTACCTGTAAATAATGAGCAAGAGCATAAGCATAATAACAGTAAAATAAAACTAACTCACAGCGAAAACAGAATAAGATATCTAATACCGACTAAAGCAACTACCTTAAATCATATCTCCACATCGATATCGAGCATAAGAGAATGAGAACCGAAAAATAGACCAAACACCTACTAATCCCTTCCTTTCCCATGCTAAACCTGAGAGTAATTATGAGGAGGGGGCAGACAACAAGTCCTTGTGAGTATAAAATGTATAACACTTTCTACAAATGTATCACGTTCGGTCAAAACCAAAACTTGTATCTAACAAGGCTAGTAATTCTAACCTAACCTTGTAAAGATTTACGCACGACGACCAACTACAATACTCAAGGTAGCATCCCCTAGGATAACGATATCACGATATGGAGATAGAGCGTTTTACGTATAAGCATAAAGCCTTTAAACCACCATTTAACTAACTACCAAAGACTAAGAGGCGGGCTCCTAACTTCTCACTATTCCATTAAGAGGTTAAGTATTTCTGTATACTCAAGGTGGATCCTTCGATCACTTAGGACCCAAGGTGGACCTACCAATCACTTAAGAACCATGATAGGCCTATCAATCACTTAATACCATACTTGGTGGTTTACTCTACACTAATATAAATTGGAGGGCACTAGGTACTAAGCCATACTAATTTAAGTCTTCCTCCATTCATGCTTATACTCAAAATCTCGCGTAAGGCGAGAGATAATAACTAGCCACTTAATACTAGGTTTAGATAGGAACTCAACACCATTTAAGATCCTCCTAGCGGACCCTCGTGTTACTTTCTTACTGACCTTACTAGATAATCCCATATCCACTTAATACTTCCCGAAGGATAGGCAAACTTGTACCCAATAGCCATTTAATACTTCTTATTTATGGTGATTCGAGCTACGAGATCACTTAATACTTGTTTAAGGGTGGATCTGACAACTTAATACCTCTAATCCCGAAGCAGGCTACGCTTACGAATTTACCTCGATGGTTTCTCTTTCTGGAGAACCTATTTTAGGAAACAATTCTCGCTACGCAATTAATTATCGTCACGGGTTCCTATTGTTAATGATATCTCACATCAGTTGTATGTATTCCCGACTGCTGGAAAGTGCTGATTTCAGTTGAATGAGGCAACTAACCTCGCATCATTAACCTGGTAAGCCCAATTTTTATTCTTAATTACAATAATTCAAGATTAACTAGAAATATATAAGGAAAACCTATAATCTCCTATCATAGGATGTTTATTTATTAATTTTCTTATTGGACATAACATTTACTACGCCAATCAATACCCATTAATTCTTTTTTTAATTCCATTTATCTCTATTATCTAAACAATATGCCATTTATGACCCTAACAGTCATATTTTCCTAAGGGATCCATTATTATCCTATTAAATGTCACTTATATCAGTTTAATTTGAATTCTAATCTAGTTACTATAGCTCCTAAATGTTACAAAAAATTTAATACCAACTAATTCTTATGTGAATATTTGTATACATATATATAAATTTTCTATTTATTTTTTCCATGGTTGCAGTCACTATCGCTATTCCTAAGTGTCAATTTTGATTGTAACCATTTAGGCACATTTATTCTATTCAACTAATTCCAAAATGTTCATGTTTACGAAAATTATTGCCTTACTTATTATTTATACATCAAATCAATTTCATTTATTGCTTTAATGGTCATACTATTATTTCCATTCAAACGAGTTATGTTTTCATACACATACCCATAAAAATGGAAACTATTCAAAAACATAACGCAAATATTTATCATAATAATGTTTCTTTCGTAGTTTTGGATAGATAAGATTAAAATGTATATTTATAGTTATTTATATTTTAAACACATACATAACATAGTTACTAAATTTTATTTATTTTACATTTATTATTTATGCTTCGGTTTAAACTAACGACCAAAACAACTCTATTTGTGTTCAATCTTATTTTAAGATTCAAAATTTTATAAAGAGGTTATTTACTATAATTATTGTATATTTTGCCCAAACTTTTCTTAAAAAGGGAAAATTGACACATTTTAAATTATAAGGAAATAGGCTAACAATTATTTATGTTCCCTGTAGATTTCAAATAATGTCTTTTATTTCAAAAGAAAAAAATAGGAAAAAAACTGCAATAACCAAGTAAAACCACAAGTAATTTCAAACATAAACAGGGTTATTATTATTTCAACCAAAACTGCACAATTACGATTCAACACCCAACTCCTATGAATCTAAAATAAAATTACGAATCTAATAATGGTTTTGGGACTGATATCCAGATCCAAGGTGTTTAATAACCACAACAAATCTAAGAAAAACTATAGGCTATAAAACTTCACTAAATAAAAGGCCTATAATTCTATATCCAAATTTTCAATATTTTATTTTAGATTTGACAAAATAAACAAATCTGGTAACTTTTAAGCATACAATTCAAATTCAACATAGACGGATTACATAAGTTTATTATAAACAATGTATATAATTTCTCACTCGCCTGAAAGCTATCCAAATCTAAATCCAAATCTGACACAACTTTTAGGCGTAAATTTCCAAATCCTACAGATCTATAATCTATTTCCAAATAGGATTTATAAACAAAGGTTTAGATTTGTGGATCTGAAAAAGAAATAGGAAAATAAGAAGGAAATTCAATAATATAAATTACCTAAGCGAGGAGCCACCTCTTTTTTCATAAATCTGAATCTAATCTCTCAAATTCTTGTTAATCTGATTTGCATATATTTATAATTTATGTTTTAGAAGCGAGTGGAGGATTGGAATTGGCAAAGCTTCGCTGCGGCCTCCAAAAAATATGAATAAGATAATGGGGTTCTAGCCCTTTATTTATAGGTGTAGAAATGAACCTGGACCATTAGATTTAATTTAATAAAGAAATGTCTGTTAATAAATAATAATAAAAAATATATATCCTAGCCGCCACTACCAGGATTGACTAGGGGTCGATGTAGAGGTCGAACGCCTTGGTCGACCTAGTAGTGGGGGCAAGGGTAATTATATATTCCTATATATAATTATATTTTTTCATTTAGTTTTCGTCTGTTTTTGTACTTTGTTCATAACTTTTTCATACAGATTCAAAAATCTCATTTTTTTATTCTAATTAAATAATAAAACTAATTATCGTCACCAGGGTTGTTACATTCTTCCCTCATTAAAATAAATTTTGTCCCGAAATTTTACCAAAGTCAAAGTAAAGGCGCTAGCGCCAAATTATCCTGATCTACACAACCAATAAGTGTACATCCAATTTTGCAACCAACGTGCACATATGTATAATATACATAATGAAGTGCAGCCGCAAAATATGTTTGCATAATGATTCTTAATTATATCCCACTATATGTATACATTTTAATTTCTGAAAATACTTTTGAAAATATGACATAAACATTCTAAAATATACTGGCAATTCTATATAAATGCAAATTTTTAAAACATTTTCGAACCGTAACCCTCACATGATTGCGAATCGAATTGTGAAGCAACCAATTTTGCATCCAGTTCCTACCATCCAACATGTTAATGCATTTAAACCATTTCATATTAATTTTTCTTGAGTAGAAAATAGGAAATCAAAGCCTAAAAATTCAATGTCCTTTCCACTTATAAATGTCCCAATCCTGCCCTACAAGGAAAGTTTACATCAATGCCGCCACAATACTCCGAAAATTTCGACTTGTATACTGCGAAGGAGGCTCGAGACAAGCTCTAAAATGTAAAACGATTTAATTAATAACTTGCGCGCATCGTCGACAAGTTATGGAAAAAACGTTTCCATGGACAAAACAACATTTCTCTCATTATCCTAAATCTCTTTCCACATCGTCGTACCTAGTGTACAGCTAGAACGCGCAAACAAATCATTCAAAATCTTCCTTACGTTTTACATGTGACTATAAAATCGAAATTTTCCATAAAAGTAGATTTCCATTTTAAAATTTCTTATGTAATTTTTTTTTGAAATTCCTTTTTGATACTGTTCTACTTTCTAGATTAGATTTTCATAACATAAAATTTTAGTAGTTTACGCTTTACTATGTTTAAGCAATCTATTTTTATGCAAAACAGAAGTTTAAACATACACGAACTGCAGTACCCAAATCTGTTTTTTTATATAAATCAAATCTAAGAAAAAGTGAATTAAAAAATATAAATTTAAAAAGGATTTTTTTTAAACAACATTTTGCAAAAGATTCAAAAATACATTTTTCAGAAACTTAAAAAATCGAAGTCACATGTTGGCGTAAAAGGAAGTCGATCGCGTGGAAAATAAAAAACTGATACCACACTCAGAACTCAAAAATAAATTTTAACTCAAAAAAAGAAAGTATGACAAATAATAAATATAGTCATGACAAAACAACGCAAAACTTGTCCCTAACTAAAATTTTTCCACTACAAAATTCTATACCTTCCAGCTCTAAACAACTATTAGTAAGATAAGAAAAATAAGATTTCATTACTGACAAACAAGCGCGAATGACATCAAACATTTTTAAACATAGAAATCTCACTAGTTGTCATGCGAATTTCAAAGAAAACACACTAACAGTTACAAATACAACAGCTACAACGACAAAGATAAAATGCGGGAAAAGGAATAGATACACACGATATAAGATACTAAAGATATCGCCTACAAGCTATGAAATGCTCGAGCACCACGGCTAGAACTCAATCCATTGTCACGTCCACGCCAATAATGTAGCAAGGAAGATATACAACCAATCTCATTCGCTTGTCGACGCTGCTCCCTACGAACTTTGCAGAGCTCTGCCTAGATTTGACGGAGGGAAGCAAGCTCTGGGCTCTCCTGGCCTACTATGGCTGGCTGTTGCAGCTCGACTGGAGCGGGAGGTGTAGGAACTGGGCAGGAGCAGTGGGCAACTGGATTTCCATCCTCCTGAGAGAGGCACAATCATTGGCAGCTGGTGTCTTCTTGACCACAAGCTCCCCACAAAGAATCAACCCAAAGTGGTGAAAGAAACGGGCGAGAAGATGGCTACAGGGAAAATGGGTCCTTAGGGTGCCCGCGGAAGGCTCAAAGAGGTAGATCATCAACGTGCGTGCCAAGTAGACGGCTACGGCGCCAATAACAGCATACGTGGCCCGATGCACTGAAGAGTAGATCTGCTCTAGGCTTCCCATCTAGGAAATGCTGTTGTGCTGAATGATGCGCACAACCAAACGGGCGATGGGTTTCAAATTACCAGTGTCCCAAGTATCAAAAGCTCCAACGAAGATACAAGAGAGGATCTGAGGGTCCGTCATCTCAATATCTTTCAAATTCGCTCCAACAACGGAAATATTTAGAATCTCAGCCAAATCCTAGTCAATGGACTCAAAATCTGTCCCTTTCACCTCAGATCGAATCAAACTAGAATCCTCATAAAAGTTGACGACTATCTAGGCATCTGACAGACGGATTCAGCATGGATAACACTCGCACTCAAATGTTCGTGACGTAAGATGGTGCTAGGCCTACGGCGACGAATAACTCCTCCAATGAAACGGAGCAGAATTAGCGAATTTCACCAGGTGTCCTTGGTGACACTCTTGTCGTTTTCAAACAAGTCTATTTTTGTAACAACCCGAATTTTAATAACATGTTAAGACAAGAATCAAGGCAGAATTAAATTATAAAATTTGAATCAAGGGAAACGGGCTGTGCCATTGCGTTCGTCTCGGAAAAATACGCGAAATAGAGTCCAAGTTTTCGAGAATCGGAGTCCGTATGACCAAGTTATGGCCCGTCAAAGTTTTCAGAAAATTTCAAGTTCAAAACAGTTTAAAACTAGAGCCATTCGAATTCAAACACACAGGGGGCAGGGCGGGAAAATTCCCGCCCAGGTCAAGTCGACAGGGGTGTCGACTGCACAGTCGACACCCATCCCCCCATGTTGACTGGGCAGTCGACATGGGTGTCGACTTGCCTGGTCATGCCTAGTTGGCCTGGGTGCACCTGCTTGGCCTTGTGCTCTGTTCTAATGGCCTGTGACGGATTTTGAGGGTTCAGATCTGTTCTAGGGTTTATCTAAGTGCCTAAATTAGCTCCTACTTCTATAAAAACACCCTAAGACCTAGCTTAATTCACTACAATTCATCCTACAACGAAGTGCTTCCCGAATCTCTCTTGATCATGGCCTCCATCTCCAACTTCAAGAGCTTATGCATTCAAATTGGATTTAAATCAAAGGTGAAAGCTTTCTACAACAATTCAAGAGAATAGATCAACGTCACTACAACGATTCTACGACAATCTCTGTTCTTAATTCTCGATCTACGCATTGTAAGTTCTAGTTATTTTCAGATCTAAATATTTAATTATAATATGGCGATGAAATAAAGTGAAATTGATGTAAGTTTAGCTATATTTGCGGAATGTGAATTAAGATTAAAATCATGTTTTGCGATCAAATGAAAATAGTACGATGCTTATTATGTTTGGTTATGTTGTATAATATTATGCCAGTGATTTGATTCTATTATCATGTTGGATTGGGAATTATTGAGTACAATGTTTGTCATGTTGTATAATATGCCAGTGATTTGATTCTATTATCATGTTTAATTGGGAAGTTTATTATGCAAGTTTATGTTGTAGATTCATGCGACAAATTGTCAAATCTACATGTTTATGTATAGGAAAAACCTATGCCACACTTATCATATATTTGTGATTGGCTTGTGAGTATGTTAATTTAATCTATGTTACCAAGTAACGCATGTGTATGTTGATTAGCCTATGTTGCTAACTCGCATATACGTATGTTGATTTGCCTATGTTGCAAATTAACATATGTATATTGATTAGTTCATATTGCTAATTCTCATGTATGTATGTTAATATGGCCTATGCTAAAAATACACATATATGTTGAATTAGCTTATAATTACGAGTTCACACTTATGACACTATAATGTTCATAATGGTTATTTTGCAAGTTCACCCCTGTAATGTTCATGATGTCATTTTGCAAGTTCACCCCATTATGTTCACATTAATTATGCCATCAATGCTAACATTATACCTTTGTCATGTTTATGATTGTGTATTTGTGTACATTAAATTAGGCTAAGTTTTTAGCCTAAACTTTATACTCAAAAATCATACGAACGTAAATTAGGCTAAGATAATTAGCCTAATATTAGACGGGGTAACGGTGGGTTAAAATGATTAATTATAGGAAAACTTGCCATAAATTGGTCATTTATCACATAAGTGATTTATGGCATAAAATGGTATTAATTATATACCTAATTTAATGAGATTGATTGGAAACAAATTGGGCAGTAAATTTGAATTTGAACAATTTACATAATTAAAATGTAAATTAGAATTATGGCATAAAATGGTATTAATTATATACCTAATTTAATGAGATTGATTGGAATCAAATTGGGCAGTAATTTGAATTTGAATAATTTACATAATTAATGTAAATTGGAAAATACGAATATTCTTAGCACGAGGTTGGATTGAGTTGTGATGTAAACCTACCCGGACCCGCCCGGCTGTCCAGTAATCACAGCAATACCTATCCAATGTGGGAGGCTAAGCATTAGGCCCAATAAAGACCCGAGGTTAGACTGAGTTGTGGCGTAAGACTGCCCGGACCCGACCGGCACACCGGCAGCTACAACAATATCTGTCTAATGTGAGAGGTTGGTGCCCTAATAAGACAACTAGAGCTGAGCTAGGGTTGGTAGGGTTAAGTTAACTAGACCACTTAACCAATTTCAACATGTTAACTAAATTGGTGGGTAGGGTTAGGTTAATCCGGACACTTAACCAATTTAATATGTTGACTACGGGAGTGGGTAAGGTTAAGCAAATATTTAACCATTATAACATGATTAAACTGGACTAGAGAGTGAGGTTAAGTTAATGGGAACACTTAACTAATACAATGCGTTAATTAGACAAGTGGTTGCGGTTAAGTAGTAACACTTAACCAACATAACAGGACAAGCGGGTGGGCTAAGTTAACTTGATTAAGTTGATAACACTTAACCATTATAATATGACTAGTGGATGGGGTCAAGTTAATAGGCACTTAACCAATCTGATGTGATGCGTGGTAGGGTTAAGTAACACATGGGGTTAAGTTAACAAGAAAATTCTTAACCAATGTAACCAGATAGACGAACGGGGTTAAGTTAATAAACCACACATAACCAATCAAACATAATAAGCGAGAAAGGTTAAGTTAACTAAGGTAAACACTTAACCATGGTAACATAACGAGTAGAAGGGTTAAGTACATATCGGGTTGGTGGGTAATATTAGTAAATATAGGCCCACATACACTTAACCATTAAATACACATGCTTGAATCAGTAGCGGGGTTAAGTACACATCAGGGTTGGTGGGTAATATCAGAGAATATAGGCCCACAGACTTAACCATTAGAAAAACCTAGTAACGGGGACCCATTTCAGCAGTAACCCACATTAGGTATCAACGGAACCCTGAGCTAGGCAGGGTGGGGCACGATTACTGGGCTGATTATAAGAGGTCAAATTAGCGGCGGTTGGTGCAGCAGTGCAGGTTCTAACGGAGTGCGGGCGTGCACACACTTCGGCGCAGAAAATTTAGCCACTGGGCATCAGTAGGTATAAAGCTGTGCATCTTGATTGTGTCAGGGTTGCCACCATGGGACTTGATACACCCCATGGTGGGACCAGCACAGGTATCTACAAGTAGGGGGCCGCGTGACACAAACGAGAACTAGGTCAAGTAGGGAGCCGATCGATAAGGTAGTAAGGGTGCATCGAATATATACATGGCCATTGGGGTGATCGAGGTGGAATCCTCAAAATCGATGTACACCTGAAGGCTACCATAATTGCAGGGATTGGGGTCACGTTGTAATTATTATATAACACGGGCTACTAGTTGGGACACTAGTAGGGGGTACGGATCCTTGTTACACAGGACACTAGTTGGGATACTAGTAGGAGTACAGATCATTCCATGGAGACACTTATAAGGATGCTAGTTAGGTGGTGCAGAGCAAATAGATATCGTTTTAATGGTAAAGCTTAGAAACCTTGCGATGTTATTCTTGATAGAAACCATGCAGTGGGATACTTGATAGGAATTATGGGATGTTATACATGTTTCATCGTGCCCGAAGTTTATCTTGTTACCTTAGTTTATCTTGTTATCATAGTTTATCTTGTTATCTTAGTTTATCTTGCCTACCTTGTCATCATGCTTATGTTTACTTTCAGTTTATTCATGCCATGTTATCTTTACTCATATTTATGCTGAAAGTCACTAGGACTTACTCAGTCTTTATGACTGACCCGTTTTGTTTTGCCTCATTTTCTTTCATTTTCCACCCCCCCCCCCCCCAGGTTCACAGGGTGGGAATACAGCTTAGTTCGGATCTTACCAAGCCCCAAGGCTCTTTCATGTATGGCTTGGATTTCTCTTGGCTATGGCTTGCTTTGCTTTATTGGGGAATACTGCAGTTTGTTTTTATGCTTCTTTGTTTTTGAGCAAGACAGATATTTTAACTATGAAATTGGGTATTGGAAGTTGATGGGCTTTTCTTGTAAGTATTTATATTTAATAAATGATTTGAAGTACTTCCACTTTATTTTCCTCTATTTTATATATGTCTGTCTTGTAATATTTCTGTTCCAGTACCCATAATACTCCATTGAAGTTAAGGCATTCCCTTTGTGAGTGACCTTAATAGATGTGGGGTGTTACATTTGGTATCAGTGCAGAAGGTTACCAGACTGGGCAAAAGTTTTCAAAAACCTTCTGAAATTATTTTCAAAACATTTACAAAGAAGCAAATTTTCAAGAAAATTTTGTTTTAATTAAAAGGCATATTCCCCAAAGCCATATGCACTATCTTTTGATTCTCTCTTGAAATCTCTTCTCTCTCTTTTCACCATAGTTTCGTAGGCATCCGACACATGTCGGAGGGCAAAGGAGTGCCCAACCTCCGTCTGTACCGTGGTAGTTCCATCTGCGTCTAATCTTATTTCAAGTTGGGTAGAGTGCCGTGCGTTGGAGGTAGCTTCGAGAGACTTGTCAACAAACTATACAAGGACAGTAAGAACAAGAAGCTAGTTGTTATAGCTTAATCCACAAAGGAGGAAAAAGGTGAGAGGAAAGAGGCCAAAGTGAAAGAATAGTAAAACCCGTGACAAGAGAGAGTATCTTTAGTGAGAAGGGACATGTAGTTAAGTATTATAGGACAAGGGCAAGGGACAAGATCGTCGAGAGGGCAATTAAATGCTCTCACTACTAGCGTACCTAAGAGAGTGGTAACGTTCCTGTTAAAGGTTTAGCTTTTCTTTTCTGTCATCCCACTAGAACTTTGTTTTTGTACATCGCATCCTTTTAATTCTGCTTTGAAAGTTGAGTCTCTGCACCTTAGTACTAGCATGGTAGAGGATCCCATTTTTTTTCCTGTTGGAGAAATCGGCTCATTTATTCATGACTTGTTTGGATTTGAGAATGTCTATGCTAAGTGTTGAGTCTAGAAGTAATGTTTATGTTTTGGGCTATGGGTTGATTCTAGCGATGGAGTGGTTATCCAGTAAGGGTGACCTTCTCGGTTTTGAAAAGAGGGTAGTTAGACTCTTGACTTGCCTCGGTAATACCCTCGAAGTCGCATGTAACCTTTAGGGTTCTATCATGATTTGTTTCCTAGAATCTCTTGACACATTTATTGGTAATTTGTAATCCGATCGAGTAGTGTTCGCACTAAGGCGGATGGGTCATTTCGCTTATGCATGAGTTGTAGAGAATCACCTTAGTAAGTACATTTGGCAACATGGTTGGCATTTATTTCCAAGAGATAGTTCTTCTGCGTGGAATACTTGATAATAAGTGGACGAGATCCAAGATTCACTAGTGAATTTTGGAGAGCTTGCATGAAACCATGAGTACGCAGTTATGTTAGAGCCGAGTATACTAGGAGGAGAATAAGTGAAAGTGGAACGAGAGGCAAAAGTGAAATGGATTCCAACCCATATTTTGGAAACAAGAATTAAGAAGCTACGGGATTGTGAAGTTAAAGGCGGTCAAAGCACAATGGAGTTAAGCTCAAAGAAATGCGACTTAGAAGATTGAAGACTAGATTCGCGCATCATATCTCTTTTTTTAGGAGTATATCCATGATCTCTCTTTTCCTATAGAGCTTACTCACATGCTATCTTTTGTGTATATCCTCTCGGTCCTATCCTCAATCTAATTTCTGTTGCAAACCCCATAGGGAGTATGACTCATCTGTTAGTAACACATGTTGGGGCTTGAGGGTGTTCGTTGGGTTCACAAAACACTTTTTTTGGGTTTTATAGGATATGGGTTAGTTTTAGGAAGGGATTCCTTGTGACCTAAAAAAAAAAAAAGGAGTCCGTCATGCTTAGTTTCCTAGAAACATATATATATATTGGTTGGGTTGAGTAATTCTTTGGGTGTCAGTCTGATGTTGATTTCGGTCTTCGGGGCTGATGCTTAGAGAGTTCTTCTCCTAATCAGGATATAGGTGGCGTAGATTTCCAGTTTTGACATTGCCTAATGGGCACAAAGTTTTTACTTGCTTCTATCACTAGACTATATCTTTAGGTAGGAACAATTGGATGTAAACATGTGTTTGAAACATGTTATGATTGATGGTTGCAAGTGGTTGCTAGTGGTTGCTCGTGGATGCATTTACACATTAGGCAGTAGATCGGCTCAATCACCTTTCATATTGCATATGCATGAGTGTTTACACTTGTTTGTGGATGAAATTGAATGTGTTATCATGTGGATGTTGCATATGGATGGATGTTTGTGCACACATATAGTCTTTATGTGACTAGGACTATTTGCATACATGTTGGACTCATGGCACTAAACATATTTTGCATCTAGAAGATCAATCAGGCCTGATCATTTGCATTAGACAAGGAACATATACACACACTTCTTGCATATGTTCATACAGCATTAGAAATCTTTTAAGGACAATGGTTGCCTGTGGATGATGTTTTGAGTAGACGGATGATGGATGGTAGGATACGTTCTTCCTAACTTGGAGATTTCGGGGACGAAATCCTTAAAGGAGGGGAGAATGTAACAACCCGAATTTTAATAACATGTTAAGACAAGAATCAAGGCAGAATTAAATTATAAAATCTGAATCAAGGGAAACGGGCTTTGCCATTGCGTTCGTCTCGGAAAAATACGCGAAATAGAGTCCAAGTTTTCGAGAATCGGAGTCCGTATGACCAAGTTATGGCCCGTCAAAGTTTTCAGCAAAATTTCAAGTTCAAAACAGTTTAAAACTAGAGCCAAATTCGAATTCAAACACACAGGGGGCAGGACGGGAAAATTCCCGCCCAGGTCAAGTCGACAGGGGTGTCGACTGCACAGTCGACACCACCCCCCCCCCCCCATGTCGACTGGGCAGTCGACATGGGTGTCGACTTGCCTGGTCAAGCCTAGTTGGCCTGGGTGCACCTGCTTGGCCTTGTGCTCTGTTCTGATGGCCTGTGACGGATTTTGAGGGTTCAGATCTGTTCTAGGGTTTATCTAAGGGCCTAAATTAGCTCCTACTTCTATAAAAACACCCTAAGACCTAGCTTAATTCACTACAATTCGTCCTAACAACGAAGTGCTGCCCAAATCTCTCTTGATCATGGCCTCCATCTCCAACTTCAAGAGCTTATGCATTCAAATTGGATTTAAATCAAAGGTGAAAGCTTTCTACAACAATTCAAGAGAATAGATCAACGTCACTACAACGATTCTACGACAATCTCTGTTCTTAATTCTCGATCTACGCATTGTAAGTTATAGTTATTTTCAGATCTAAATATTTAATTATAATATGGCGATGAAATAAAGTGAAATTGATGTAAGTTTAGCTATATATGCGGAATGTGAATTAAGATTAAAATCATGTTTTGCGATCAAATGAAAATAGTACGATGCTTATTATGTTTGGTTATGTTGTATAATATTATGCCAGTGATTTGATTCTATTATCATGTTGGATTGGGAATTATTGAGTACAATGTTTGTCATGTTGTATAATATGCCAGTGATTTGATTCTATTATCATGTTTAATTGGGAAGTTTATTATGCAAGTTTATGTTGTAGATTCATGCGACAAATTGTCAAATCTACATGTTTATGTATAGGAAAAACCTATGCCACACTTATCATATATTTGTGATTGGCTTGTGAGTATGTTAATTTAATCTATGTTACCAAGTAACGCATGTGTATGTTGATTAGCCTATGTTGCTAACTCGCATATACGTATGTTGATTTGCCTATGTTGCAAATTAACATATGTATATTGATAAGTTCATATTGCTAATTCTCATGTATGTATGTTAATATGACCTATGTTAAAAATACACATATATGTTGAATTAGCTTATAATTGCGAGTTCACACTTATGACACTATAATGTTCATAATGGTTATTTTGCAAGTTCACCCCTGTAATGTTCATGATGTCATTTTGCAAGTTCACCCCATTATGTTCACATTAATTATGCCATCAATGCCAAAATTATACCTTTGTCATGTTTATGATTGTGTATTTGTGTACATTAAATTAGGCTAAGTTTTTAGCCTAAACTTTATACTCAAAAATCATACGAACGTAAATTAGGCTAAGATAATTAGCCTAATATTAGACGGGGTAACGGTGGGTTAAAATGATTAATTATAGGAAAACTTGCCATAAATTGGTCATTTATCACATAAGTGATTTATGGCATAAAATGGTATTAATTATATACCTAATTTAATGAGATTGATTGGAAACAAATTGGCCAGTAAATTTGAATTTGAACAATTTACATAATTAAAATGTAAATTAGAATTATGGCATAAAATGGTATTAATTATATACCTAATTTAATGAGATTGATTGGAAACAAATTGGGCAGTAATTTGAATTTGAATAATTTACATAATTAATGTAAATTGGAAAATACGAATATGCTTAGCACGAGGTTGGATTGAGTTGTGATGTAAACCTGCCCGGACCCGCTCGGCTGTCCAGTAATCACAGCAATACCTATCCAATGTGGGAGGCTAAGCATTAGGCCCAATAAAGACCCGAGGTTAGACTGAGTTGTGGCGTAAGACTGCCCGGACCCGACCGACACACCGGCAGCCACAACAATATCTGTCTAATGTGAGAGGTTGGTGCCCTAATAAGACAACTAGAGCTGAGCTAGGGTTAAGTTAACTAGAACACTAAACCAATTTCAACATGTTAACTAAATTGGTGGGTAGGGTTAGGTTAATCCGGACACTTAACTAATTTAATATGTTGACTACGGGAGTGGGTAAGGTTAAGCAAATATTTAACCATTATAACATAATTAAACTGGACTAGAGAGTGAGGTTAAGTTAATGAGAACACTTAACTAATACAATGGGTTAATTAGACAAGTGGTTGCGGTTAAGTAGTAACACTTAACCAACATAACAGGACAAGCGGGTGGGCTAAGTTAACTTGAATAAGTTGATAACACTTAACCATTATAATATGACTAGTGGATGGGGTTAAGTTAACATGCACTTAACCAATCTGATGTGATGCGTGGTAGGGTTAAGTAACACATGGGGTTAAGTTAACAAGAAAATTCTTAACCAATGTAACCAGATAGACGAACGGGGTTAAGTTAATAAACCACACATAACCAATCAAACATAATAAGCGAGAAAGGTTAAGTTAACTAAGGTAAACACTTAACCATGGTAACATAACGAGTAGAAGGGTTGAGTACATATCGGGTTGGTGGGTAATATTAGTAAATATAGGCCCACATACACTTAACCATTAAATACACATGCTTGAATCAGTAGCGGGGTTAAGTACACATCAGGGTTGGTGGGTAATATCAGAGAATATAGGCCCACAGACTTAACCATTAGAAAAACCTGGTAACGGGGACCTATTTCAGCAGTAACCCACATTAGGTATCATTGGAACCCTGAGCTAGGCAGGGTGGGGCACGATTACTGGGCTGATTATAAGAGGTCAAATTAGCGGCGGTTGGTACAGCAGTGCAGGTTCTAACGGAGTGCGGGCGTGCACACACTTCGGCGCAGAAAATTTAGCCACTGGGCATCAGTAGGTATAAAGCTGTGCATCTTGATTGTGTCAGGGTTGCCACCATGGGACTTGATACACCCCATGGTGGGACCAGCACAGGTATCTACAAGTAGGGGGTCGCGTGACACAAACGAGAACTAGGTCAAGTAGGGAGCCGATCGATAATGTAGTAAGGGTGCATCGAATATATACATGGCCATTGGGGTGATCGAGGTGGAATCCTCAAAATCGATGTACACCTGAAGGCTACCATAATTGCGGGGATTGGGATCACGTTGTAATTATTATATAACACGGGCTACTAGTTGGGACAATAGTGGGGGTACGGATCCTTGTTACACAGGACACTAGTTGGGATACTAGTAGGAGTATAGATAATTCCATGTAAGACACTTATGAGGATGCTAGTTAGGTGGTGCAGAGCAAATAGATATCGTTTTAATGGTAAAGCTTAGAAACCTTGCAATGTTATTCTTGATAGAAACCATGCGGTGGGATACTTGATAGGAATTATGGGATGTTATACTTGTTTCATCGTGCCCGAAGTTTATCTTGTTACCTTAGTTTATCTTGTTATCATAGTTTATCTTGTTATCTTAGTTTATCTTGCCTACCTTGTCATCATGCTTATGTTTACTTTCAGTTTATTCATGCCATGTTATCTTTACTCATTTTTATGCTGAAAGTCACTAGGACTTACTCAGTCTTTATGACTGACCCGTTTTGTTTCGCCTCTTTTTCTTCCATTTCCCCCCCCTAGGTTCACAGGGTGGGAATACAGCTTAGTTCGGATCTTACCAAGCCCCAAGGCTCTTTCATGTATGGCTTGGATTTCTCTTGGCTATGGCTTGCTTTGCTTTATTGGGGAATACTGCAGTTTGTTTTTATGCTTCTTTGTTTTTGAGCAAGACAGATATTTTAACTATGAAATTGGGTATTGGAAGTTGATGGGCTTTTCTTGTAAACATTTATATTTAATAAATGATTTTAAGTACTTCCACTTTATTTTCCGTTGTTTTATATATGTCTGTCTTGTAATATTTCTGTTCCAGTACCCATAATACTCCATTGAAGTTAAGGCATTCCCTTTGTGAGTGACCTTAACAGATGTGGGGTGTTACAATTTTACTCGGGTTGTGGTCCAACCAAGCGGCCTCCTAAGGCATGAGACCGGGGTTCTACGCTAGGACGTTAGAGGTTCGAGGAGATGCCATTGAGAAATCAGCAAAAATGGCGTAATTGACGAAGGAAATTACTGATTCGGATTTTGGAGTATGGGATGGCTTAGATCTAAGGCACAAGGAATTGGTGGTGATTGGAGGTAGAAAAGAGCTCAAAAACTCAATTTTTGGTCTTGGTGGAGATGGAGAAAGTGGGTTCGACGGCTTCAGGAAATGGGGAATCAAGGAAATAATATTTCGATGGTAGGAATGATGTATATACATCGTTCCTAGGTACGGGTACGACATGAAAATAGTGAGTGGTCGGCCGCGTGAAGGAGGGAGGTCCACCGCTTACCTTTTTCGGACACTGCCTGAACCTTGACTCGAACAGGCCAGTTCGACTCTGAAAAATTAAATTGAAATTATAATAAAATCGTATCGCCTTCCCGACTCTATCAAAAATCTCTTGCTGACGCCCACCATCCGTCACGTCGAGAAATAATTTTCTCGATGCATCCATACCGCTGTGACCATCAAACAAGCGAACGAATTTCGAAAAGAAAATTCTACCAGAAATCCGAAATTGTTCAAAATGGATTTTCCCCTTGCCTAGTTGACCAACGACTTAAACAATTTACAAAATCAAATACCCTAAGCTGAATAGAAATTTCCTTAGCCTTTTCTAAGAGAGAATTTTTGAAAAACTTTTCGATATTAAATTTTATTTTTAACTGAGGGTTTCATAATATAAATTTATATTTAGAATTTATATTCCAGTTTATATTACGAACTGGAATAATCTTTCCAGATTCTGGATTGTCCAGATTTTAAATCTATGAAAGGGTTATTGGTGATAATTTCTATAAATCATCCAAAATATTCAAAAAATATATATTAAAAATCAGAAGAAATGGGTAATTATAGTTTCTTTATTTCAAGGCTTATTCCTTGTTGTTTTCAAGTTCCGTCTTTTCACCTAAATGGATTATTTATTGAAATCGCACAAAACCTAACGATCAAAAACATGGTTAGATTTGTATTGTTTATTCAAATATTTATTTTTAAAAGGATTTTTCGAAAACCATACATTAAAATATCTTAAACCCCTTTCTTATTTCAAAAACAGTTTCACAAACTGAAATCTCCCCGAAGGTATAAGAATAAGGACTTAAGCGCTATCAAACGAATATACGGATTTACCAATGCATATGTTCCGTAATTATATTTCCGAACTACAACGACACACTAACGTGAATTTCTCGTTTCAAGGCCGAAATAAGGTCATCGACTGGAACTCCTAATGAAACGAAAAACAAGAAAATGCTACTATCTCAGTTGTGGCTAGTTTTTCCTAGTTAATAGGCTCAAATCCACGGGATTCACTATATGTCATCCTTATGCTCTTCAAAACAAAATTGTCAAACGCACCGTGAGGTAAATCGGGGTTGGTTGAATACTTGAACTCAAAATATTCTTAACTCATAGTCGTTTAATACCTATAATAGTTAAACAGGCTCACGACCATCTCATCATCAAAACAATATAGTGTCGAGTAAGAAAAACGAAAGAAAACAGAAAAGAAATTGGAATTTGTTCTCTCACTAATTCTAATTAATTAATTCCTCTGATCGTCTAAACCTAAGCTCTGATACAAAACGTAACACCCCTCACTTTTCTAAGCCCGAATTTCAACAAAAATCGAGACTCAAACCCATTTATGCATGAAGAGTATAAAACTAGTACCTGCAAACATGGAGCATGAGCAAAATCAGAGTAAAATAAAACTAACTCACAATGGAAACTGAATAAGATAACTAATACCGACTATCTTAAAGTATCGTCACATTGATATCGAGTATGAGAGAACGAGAAGGAGAACCGAAAACTAGACCGAACACCTACTAAGCCCTTCCTTCCAAAATCTAAACCTAAGAGTTGTTATTAGGAGGAGGTTGGAACAACAAGTCCTGGTGAGTAGAAAACGTATAACACTGTCTATAAATGTATCACGTTCATCCAAAAGAAAAACATATGTCTAACAAGGCTAATAATTCTAACCTAACCTTGTAAAGATTTACACATGACGACCAAATACCATAGCCATGGTAGCATCCTCAAGGATTACGATATCGCAATACTAAGATAGAACATTTCACGTGCAAGTATGAAGCCTTTAAACAACCATTCAACTAACTACCAAAAACTAAGAGGTAGACTCGTAACTACTCACTATTCGATAAGAAGGTTAATTATTTCTACATAGTCACTTAAGACATCACTATATAAGATAAGGGTGGATCCTTTCGATCAGACCCAAGGTGGAACTATCGATCACTTAATACCTTACTCGGTGGTTTACTCTACATTAATATAAATTAGAGCGCACTAGCTACTAAATCCTACTAATTTAAGGCTTCCATCATTCACAATTATACCCAAAACCCTGCGTAAGGCAAGAGATAGTAACTAGCAACTTAATACTAGGTTTAGGAAGGAGCTCGACACCATTTAAGACCCTCATCGCGGACACACGTGTTACTATCTAACTGACCTTATTAGATAATTCTCTAGTCACTTAATACTTTCCATATGATATGCAAACTCATGTTGCCTCCTTAATGAGATAATCCTCTAGTCACTTAATACTTTCCATATGATATGCAAACTCATGTTGCCTCCTTAACGATCAATTAATGTACATAATCCCAAGGAGGACTCTCACCCAATCACTAACTACCTAGAGGAAGCATTCCTATGTAGGGATTACCATGCTTGTACCCAATAACTATTTAATAATTTTTATTTATGGGGAGGCGGGCTATGAGATCACTTAATATCCGTTTAAGGGTGGATTTAACTATTTAATACCTCTAACACCGAAGCAGGCTATGCTTAAGAATTTTCCTCGATGGTTTCTCTTTTCCGAGAACCTATTTTAGGAAATAATTCTCACTACGCAATTAACTATCGTCACTAGTTCCTATGGTTAATGATATCTCACATCAATTATACATATTTCCGACTGCTGGAAAGTGCAGGCTTCTGCCGAATAAGACAACTGATCTCACATCATTGATCTATGAAGTATAATCTTTATTCTTAGTTATAATAATTCTAGATTAACTAGAAATAAATAAGAAAAATCAATAACCTCCTATCCTAGAATGTTTATTTATTAGTTTCCTTATTGGAATCAGTGTTTACTATGTCAATCAATACACATTAATTCTCTTTTTAATTTCATTTATCTCTATTATCTAAACAATATGTCATTTATGACGCTAACAGTCATATTTTTCTAAGGCATTCATTATCCTATTAAATCTCACTTATATCAGTCTCATTTAAATTCTATTCTAGTTACTGTAGCTCTCAAATATTACTATAAATTTAATACCAATTAATTCTTATGTGAATATATGTATATATATATATATATATATATATATATATATATATATATATGCTATTTATTTGTTCCCTGGTTGGAGTTACTATCACTATTCCAAAATGGCAATTTTAATTGTAATCATTTGACATATTTATTCTATTCAATTAATACCCCAAGCGTTTATGCTTATAATAATTATTGCCTTACTTGTGACCCTTTTTATTTATATAGCAAATCAATTACATTTATTGCTCTAACGGTCATAATATTATTTCTATTCAATACAGGATATGTTGCATATACATACCCATAAAAACAGAAACTATTCAAATTCATAACACAAACATTTATTATAAAAACGTTTCTTTCGTAGATTTGGACGAATAAGATTATAACATATATTTATAGTTATTTATATTTTAAACGCATATTTAACGTAGTTGCTAATTTTTATTTATTTTACATTTATTATTTATGCTCTGATCTAAACAAACGACCAAAACAACCCTATTTGTGTTCAATCTTATTTTAAGATTCAAAATCGTATAAAAATGTTATTTACTGTAATTAATGTATGTTTTGTCCAAACTAATCTTAAGAGAAAAAATAATTGACACATTTCAAATCCTAAGGAAACAAACTGGCAATCATTTATGTTCCTTGTTGATTTCAAATAATATCTTTTATTGTAGAAAGAACAAAAAAAGGACAAAACTACAATAAGGAAGTAAAACCACAAACAATATCAAACAAAAACATATTTATTATCATTTCAATCAAAACTGCACAGTTACAAATCAACTCCTAATTCGATATATGTGTAAGTAGCAGACTTGTTTATTATTTGAGTCTGATATAGGCGTAAGTAACAGACATCTAATATCGGGTGTTTATTGTGCAAACGTTTGAGAAACATACGTCTGTTCAACGGACGCTTAGCCCAAAATTTCCTAAGAGATTTATTAGTGTAAAATTTTGAGGTGTACATTTTGCAAAATCAAACCTCAAACTCTTGGAGATGCTGTTAGGTTATCTGTACTTGGGAAAAACCACATAAA
Organism: Allium sativum; assembly: GCA_030737875.1. Classification (NCBI taxonomy): domain Eukaryota; kingdom Viridiplantae; phylum Streptophyta; class Magnoliopsida; order Asparagales; family Amaryllidaceae; genus Allium; species Allium sativum. Next base: position 719,242,269 of record CM060919.1, read on the forward strand.
TTTTTAGTCTTACAGTAGAGATTTCAGTTTTTGTGTAGCCAATGATAAATTACATCACAACTGAATATTTAATAGAGCTCTGAGCTTAACTGTAGAGAGTGCCAAAAAGTTAGTTTTCATATAGAACACCCCAACCATGTTTGCTTCTATTTTCAAAAATATCTTCCAGTTAAAAAAAAAATGGAATTTTCAAGTAAAGTTAGATTCATGATTTCACTCTCACGTGAAATGAACTGATGGGGTCAACAACATGCATGGTTTCAGCTGGATTACTTTGGATAGCAGAATAAACCAAACACAAAATCAAAAAGGAAGGAAGGACCTTTGTTTAAAATTCCATATATTTCCTACGCCATGCTAGCATAGAAAGAACTCGGATAGGGTAGTAAAAATAAAACAAGAAAAAACTAATAAAAGCAGACCCCTCTTTTACCCTGCTGTGTCTTTATTTGAATAAAGTAGACGCATGCATCAAGCAGAGTTGCGTGCATGGGACTTTTGGACCGACTCCCATAGATTCTATTCTTCTGTCATTTCACCCTTAAATTTTTGCAACTACCACTCCACATATTTTTATGTTTTTATCCGAAGAGAAAACGTGATCACATACATCAAATTTAGCTTGGGTTGTTCAATACGAGTTTGTTGACCCATTTTAACTGGATCACCATGACACCACTAACATTATTAGTGGTGTGGAGCTGTGATTGCCTACTGAATTTCTCCCATTAAATCACAGTCACACGCCACTAACACTGTTAGTGGTGTCATGGTGACTCCAGTTACATGAGATCAACAAACTAGTTGTCTGCGTTGATCCAGTAATATACTAGTATGTAGAGAGCGGATCCTCTTGCCTCAATTCGAGCAATTTGCACTTTGCTTCTGAATTCCGATTTGGAGCCCGGACCATTGGAACAGGGACCCCGGTGCAGGCGACCCAAGCCCTAGTAAGTATGTACGTCAATAATAATGATATGACATGTAGAGTAGCGGTAAGCACAAATTATGGGATAGCAATAGCATGAATTTCCGTGCCATAGGTTTAAACAAAGGAATCGTCAATCAGTGGTCCTTTCAGCTAGCAAGGTGAGTTTGAAGTTTGAACGAATTTTTTGGCAAACGCTCTGTATATGAAGGTGGGGTATCGACTCAACCACTACTTTGTTGCATGCATGCATGGATGTAGTTAAGAATGACTGAAGGTACCATACATTAAGGCCCGGTTTTGTGAAATTCAGTTTCCTTTTTATAGTCCTTTATGGCTTAAGCTTTGGGTTATAAGATGCATAAAAAAAATCAGTGATTAAACATACTTGATACTGATCACCTTTTTTATGTACTTGATATGATATGTTCTTCTTTGAAAGAAATATACTTTGAACTATATTTTTTTTTTTAAAGATCTAGTATACATTCTTTTCTGTTTCAGTGGTTATAGGTTTTGAAAAACCTGTAACATGAAACTACTGCAAAGTCTTCACAATGTCTCATTCTTACATTTCTAATTTGCAATTAAGTTTGGATATGTGTATATGTGCAAAGTTGTCCAGTTGCTTGTTTAATAATAGGAAATAAAGATGGATATTGAGAAAATAAATTAATTAATCATTTAGTTGATTAATTTAAGAGTTTGGTGTTAACTTGTGGTAATTTGGATAATTAAATGGGTGTTTTGTGCTAACTTTTTGAAAATTTGGAAAAAATAATTTATTTAATCACTAAGATGTTTAAATAAGGAGTTTGTGTAAATATGTTGAATTTTGTGACTAAATTAAAGTAAATAAAATTAAATATGGTAAATAAAGTTGGGAAAACTTTATAATATGTGATTTTGATAAAAAACGGGTAATAAGATTTTATTGTGCTATATTTCAACAAATCGCAATGCACATATGTGTGTAATGATTTTTGAAATAAAAATTATGTGTTTAAATTGTAGATGAGCAGAAAATAAAAATGTAAACGTTGGTTGGAAAATCAATATTTGAAGGATAAAATAATATTAATATGATCGTGCACTTAATTGTGTTAAAACAATAAAGCCTGTAAAATTTTAAAGTTTAAAATATAAATTTTTTCCATGAAAATTGAAAAAAGAACAACTTATTTCAAAATGTAAATTTTATTGAGAAAGTGTTAAAAGAATGTTTAAAATTTACAATTTTTATAAGGTTTGAACAATGTAAAGTTGTATAGAATATGGTGAAACATGTGTTAGAGTATTTTAACTTAACATAATAAACCATTTAGGCCTAAAATAATTACACTTAAGCCTAAATGGACTTTAATTAAGCAAAACCCACATGGATTAGTAAAGAATAGCCTGGAGAAAATGAGTACGTTATTTTTCTCCTGTTGCCTCATCTTCCTTCTTTCCTTCTCAAGTTACAAAAATTAAATTTGTAGGTTGTCTCTAAACCTTAAAATCTAAAAACTACAAATTCCAATTTAAAGCCGGAAATAAGTTGTTAAACTCTAATCCTATAGATAATCGAACATCAAACCACAAATTTATTTCATGTACATCTCAGATTTGTAAAGGTCTAGATTAATGTAGGTTCAAAGTTGCAGCAAGTGTCTGTATTGAATAGCAGGCATCTGAAGCTTCTACAGGGCAACAATGTTCGGTTTTTGCTCCAAATTGCAATTAAATTGCTGCTTAATCTAAAATTGGTGAATATAACTCGCATTATATAGTTTATTCATTCATTTATGAAGATCTGTAGTTGTTTCAGAGAGAAATTGTATCTCTATAAACATAAAATTAAGTTCTGTGTTTACAGTGAAAAATCAGTTTTCTGTCCAACTTTGTGATTTTGTGTTTTACTTATTTGTTGTTGAAATTACGCCAAATCTTTTCTAAATGTTAGCATTATTGTTGGACCTTGTACTTGTCAATTTTCAGGTCATTCCGATCACTGTAGCATATTGAAATTCACTGTCAAACATTGAATTGGAGAAGAAATAAACCTGAGTGGAAATCGCATCACCCAAGTGGAAATCTATCAGCGTCTACCTGTAGGTCGACCCAGTGTCTTATAAAGTTGACTTGGGGCCGAGGTCAACCTGTAGAAGTGAAGGTCGACCTCCCTGTAGGGGTGTTAATCGGGCGGACCGGACCGGACAGAGGGGTGTTCGTGTCCTGTCCTATAAGACTTTCGGACGTACACGGACCGGACGAGGAGTTGGCTCGGACATTGTTCGTACGAGCCGGACAACGGACGGACAAGGTTCGGACAATAGAAAAACATCGAACATTTTCGAACGGACATATTTTCGTACACTTTTTCTTGTCCTAAATCATGTCCTAAATGAGAATCGTACGGACACGGACCGGACACTTTACCCTTTCGGACCGAGTCGTACATCGGACTGTCCTGTCCGTTTAACACCCCTACCTCCCTGTTGCCTTATGAACGTGTTGTTTTTGTGTGTATTGCCAGTGACTTTATGGTTTGTTTTCTGAAGTATTTCTTACTGATTTTGGATGATTTCTGAGATGATCTTTTGATATGTTTTTTTTTTTGAGGAAAAATGTGTGATCTTCCAGAAGGAAGAGAGCACACATATATATAATAAAAAGTATAAAGTAATACAAAGATCTAAATACAGACCCAAATCAGGAGCCTCACATAGCAATGTATGGGATAATAGATAGATGAGTCTTTTGATATGTTTTCTTAGGCTTACTCTTAAAATGAAGAAGTCAATATTGTCACTAATTCATACTTCGGATTTGTGAAGTTATATGTGATTTTTGTTGTTAAGTTCATGAGCTATTTCACGAGATTTCCGACACAATGTACGTTCTATAAAATTGTATTTATAAAAAAATTTCTTTATGTATATTTATCGCTTTGAGAAAAACGTTTTCTAAGTTTTACTTTATAAAAATAAAATTGTCTCAAGCCTATATAATATACAGTATTTTCCAATATACATATATTTTTAAAGAAACAATTCAAATGATTTCAAAATCGTTTTGTAAATTCATTTTTCTTGAACCAATTATTTTTAATATATAAAATTGCACATTTTTGCACTCTTCGAGAAGACTAGAATGCGATTTAAACGATATAATAAACCACGTGGTATGAGACATATATGTCAATCATATTGGTTAATTCAAGACTCGTTGGTTGAAGGTATCTGGAGTGGTGTAGGCTGACTAGTAGTAAATTGATTTGTGAAATCTGCGGTATGAGATATATTGTTTTCACTTTTCGAGTTACTATTTGGAAGTCTATGGCACATGATTATTGTTTGTTTTTTTGCTAGTTTTTGCTCCATGGGGGAGCTAGGCTTGGGAAGAGTCTTATATATGCATGTTCACTTGATTGGGAGGTCAAGTTACACTCGATCGGGGGTTATAGTGATAGGTGCTTGATTATGTTATAGTACCTGACAAAGCTCGGGGGAGCTATATATTAATGCATGTGCTATTTGTTGTTTCAAATCCATTTTTGTTGCGATTTGTTTTTTTGGATCCATTTTCGATGCTATAATTGATATTTGTTGTTTTAGATCCATTTTATGTTGTTTTTGTTGATTTGTTGCTATTTGGATCCAATTTATGATATTATTGTTGATGTTGATCCCCTTTAAACAATCTAATGCTATTATGATGTTTTACTTGGTGATCACTTATATGTTGAAAAAAATACTGCATGAATATATATTGATATTTTAATGGATTTGTCCTTTTGTTGCTCTTTGGAGTTTTGGCGATTTTACATGAATGCTTGGCTTCGACCCTTAGTACTTATTGTTAGCAGAAAACCTTTATATGACGTTATTTATGTCTTTCATGAGACCACTATATGATGCTCTAGTTGTACCTTACGTCGTGAACATTATGTTGTACCAAGTCGCATTTATTCTCTCTATTTGGAAAGAGTTATCCCTTATGATGCTATGTTTCATCTATTATGATCTACTCACTCTTTTAAACTAGATTGACCTGTATATTTTATATACTTGGATCAGACTGAATCATTTCAGGATTGCTTTTGTTGTAGATACCAGCTCCTCTAGCTTTCACTATGGACTACTTATCAGCTTTTGACGTTTAGGCATATTTTGGACGAGTGACCTAGTAGTTTTATTTTGTACTTGGCTATATGTACATATTTTTTATGGGACATGATGTTGTAGGTATACTGTGGATTTTATAATCACTTATGTATGTCGATATGTATTGTTCCTTATATATATTTGTATATATGACTGTGTTTGTTGTTATGAGATATGAGACATTTATTATTGTTGTGATTAGTTCTGAATTACTCCGTTATCCATCATGATATTGTATTAGGCAAGAATTAAGTATGTTGATCCACTTAAGGTAAGAAAAAAAAAGCACTAAATAGAATACCTAATACTTGTTTAATACAAAACTCACATATGGTTGCTGCAAACCAAACTTTTTCTCCGTACTACATATGACATTACTTGTTAATTCTCTTTGTTAATATGCACCTCGTGGTGGGGAGTTACAGCTTAGTGTCATAGAGGGATTCAGAACAAAATGGGATGAACACAGAACAATATACATACTATAGTACATCGAAGTATAACATGAGTGTTAACATTGTCCTTAATCGAACTTGTTCTTAATCGTGACCTTAACCTTTTTGTGTCTTTAGGATAAATATAAGTGAGAATACGTCTAGGAATGCAATTTTAAGTTCCATAACATCCCATATAAAATTTAAACTAATAATATCATATCCTTGTGAATGACTTATATCTTATATTATCCTTTCAGCTTATGGATAAAAAGAAATTATGGCAACTTTAGTGTTGGATAGTCCAACAGCTCACTTCCGGATAGAGTTCACATGTTTGTTGAGCGGTTTATGGAGATATTTCATTGTACACAACTTCCTGCCTCCACTTATCCATTTCCTTCGCCTAAGAAGGAAGTGATGCATCAACTTTAAATTGCTTTTGGGGAATTAATTGACTCGACTCCCCGCTTAGAAGCAGTGGAGAAAGGAAAAAAGATAGAGAGAAATGACGTGTTACTAGTCCAGAAGAATTCGAATAGGAAGATGTTTCCTTCCCAAAAATCAAAATCTTCATTATAATAAGAAGAAAAGGCAAATTAGTCCTAGTTCTTCTATTGTAGCATTCCTTGGTCAAAGGGTATGTTACAACAGCCAATCTTGTGATCATTTGACCAGAAATTGTCTCAAATCTCTTATGTGTCACTACTGCAAGAAAAAAGGACATTGGTCCTTATCTTGTCCTAAAAGGTTGAAGAAATCTAATTATAAAAAAACTCATTATTGGGATTGTTTCCGGTGAACCTTCACAGCCGAAGGTATCCTTTCCTATTTCTGAAGTTTTTTTTGCATCTTATGATTGCTTTATTAAAATTCTTCTCAATATCGATGTGCCGTACTCATTCATATTGAAAAAGATTATAAATAATGTATCCTTAAGAGTAGTTGCTTGGTGATTACTTTAATAATTGTGAAACATATTTAGGAAGCTGTAATGCTTGGCGCGTTTTGAAAGGATGTTGAATTATTTTTCTTGTACCCTTCTTTCCATGCGAGTCAACGTGTATTTCCCTGTCTTGGTTTCGAGATAATTTTTGAAAATGAATCGGTTCGTTCAATATGAAGTCCAAATCCTAAGAATCTAGTATCATGGATATGCTAATAAGATTATCTTGATATATCTTGTACTTTGGGACTTTAAGTGTGATTATTAAGCACCTATATATTTCCTTGAATCTCGAGACGATGATGACAGATCTCGGATTCCTGTATCTATGAATCTTCTTTTTGCTTGGACTTGTTTCAAGTTTAACACTCAAGCGAGTAGTTGAGTCACGTGACAATCTTATTTATAGTACTTTGCTTATGTGTTCCTTCCAATAGGATGTCAATAAAGAGTATTAGGAACTCAAGGAATTGCTGTGAAACTAAGAGCTTAATCCCCTTATAATATTTGTGATCTGTTCCCGTACTAGTTTCTCCAATTTTGTTGTTGGTATAGCGATTGGTTCTAGTTTGGGAATCTTTTTCTAATGTTTTGAAACTAGATTCATATCTCATCCACCATGTTTAGCCTTGTGAATCTTAGTTTCGAAGAATGAAATAATAACTCAGATAATAAATAGAAACCTTTAACGGGAATACGTGTGAATAATTTAAATTAACTAGTGTATGCAATGAAAACTAATAGAATGTTTCAGTTGGGCATCTAATCTGATGATCTAAGTGTGTGAGATTAATTGTTTTTTTTTTTTGAATTTGTTCAGGAGGGAAACCAACCGAAGCCGTAAATCCCCCCCCCCCTCGGTGCACCTAGCCCAGTCCGCGGATACCACATGAGTGGCTAATCGTAGCGTATGCACATGATAAACCCTTTTAGCATGCCATTCCGGGTTTCGAACTCGCATCGTTGTTACCTCGATACAAGTCCTTAACTGATGGGCCAATGTTGCGGACGATTAATTGTTTGTTGTATTTTAAATTAAAATAAGTGTATTGGTGATAATAAAATAAATACAACCAAAAGGGAAGACTTGTGATTACTTATTGTATTGAATCGTCCATTGAGTACTTTAAAAATTTTGGTCGGTATGTTCAATCAAAGTTGTCGATAGGATTTTCTTAAATATTAGCATGAGACGTTCGAACATGTACGTTGGGTAATATAATAATTAATTAAGAAAACTATAAGTGACAAGATAATGTTAAGCCATTAAATAGATTACGGAATGTAGGTATGTAGGGCAAGGCAATATCGATATTGAATCAACTTTGCAGCCATTGAATAAAATTAATGGCTTAATGTTATTCCACAACGAGTTAACGAGACTGTTCAAGTGAAAATGTGTTTTGAGAAACAAAAGAATATATATACATATATATACATTTAGGTAAGAAGATATGATCTAGAAAGATAAAATAACATAATTATAAGCAATATTTTGGAAATTCGCTATTATAATCTGACGACGAATGCAGCCATCGAATTGCAGTAATATTCGAAAAATAAATGGTGAGGTCGTTTTAATTTTGTAATCGAAATCGCAGTCATTCGACAATACGATTTGCTATAACAGATGGTGAGGAAGCATCAAAAAATTATTTTGAGATTTGGAAGGTTAAGCGCGTATTTTTAAAACATGTGCTAAGTAAAAGATTATAATCTGGATTATGATTCGAAAAAAGAGAAAATCAGATATAAACTGAAGAGCATCATTCCTATACTCATTGTAGTTGAATAAACAAAGAAATTTGAGCTTAGGTGAGTAGTTAGGATTGGAAATAAGTCAGATTTAAGTAAGGAAATAAGAAAATTAAGTTTGGCACATATATCTTGAATAAAGGAAAGGAAGTTTTGGAAACTTTGTAACATGTGTTTGGGATAAAGATGTATTAAAAAATTCATTTTCCCAAATATTGTAAATTTTGTGACTTGTTGCTAAACAAAATTTTGGTTGTTAAAATCAATATTAAAAGTATGGAATATTGATTAAAATAAATATTTGAATAGGAAAATATTTTATAATGATTTACAAAGTTGTTGTAAACAAGATAACTGATTTTTAGATATTGAAGTGAAAGTTTTAAGTAGTTATACAATAAAGTAACTTGATCTACTATGTATACAATACCATACATTTAGGGTAAAATGAATCATCTAAATAAACTCGCTTATTTCATTCCTGTTGAATCCAATAAGATAGCTTCTTATCAAGATAAGTTGTATATTAAGGAAATCATGAGACTTTACAATATTTCTAATTCAAACGTTGTGATCATGATTCAATTTTTGCTAATAATTTCCAATAGAGTCTTCAGAAGGCTTTGGGAACAATCCTAATCTTAAATTACTTACCAGCTATAGTTGGATGGACAGATTGAGTAGGTATATCGTATTCTTAAGAATATACTTTGTGCATATGTCTCGAATTTCAGTGATAGTTAGGAAGACCACCTTCCTCTTGTTAAGTTTATGTATATTAATAGCTACCTATCCAATATTGATACGGTTCCTTTCAAAGCCTATATGAAAGTCCATGTCGATCACCTTTGTGTTGGTTAGAGTCTGGAAAAAGATGATTTTATTCCCGTCGACTCCATCTGAGAAGCTTCTAAGAAGATTATTCGTTTCCAGAGATTATCAAAGAGGCACGGAGTCGCTAGAAATCATACGTGGACAACCGTTGGAAATCTCTTGAATTTTTCATCGGTGATTGTGTTTATATTCGTGCATCTCCTTTGAAGGGAGTGGTACGCTTCAATCAGATTGGGAAATTGGCTCCCCGATACATATAGCCATTTCATATCACTAAGCATATCATCATGTAGCTTATCAAGTAGCCTTTCCAACCTAACTTTCTGGTGTTCATGAGGTGTTTCATATATCTCAGTTAGGGAAGTGTCTATGTGATATGGATTAAGTTGTTGATACTCATGTTTGGAATAGCTTGAGGTCTCACCTAATCTATCTTTTGTTGAGTACCTTGTGTAAGTACTAGCTTCGAAGGTTAAACGCCTACGGAATAATAATGTGCCACTCATGAAGATTCAATGGTCTGATAATTCCAATAGATACATTTTGGAAACTAGAGAATTTATCAAGTGATCATATCCTAATTTTTTATCATCTCATATTAAAGCTGAGAAACTATAAACTCAATTATCCATTCCTTATTTATATCCCTTGTTAATGAAATAAATCGAGTTGAGTACAACTTTTCTCTAAGGAAATTGCGACGATGAAACTTTTATAAGGAGGAGTCTATGACAACTCTGGTTTTGTGGTTACCTATAAAAATTTATTAGATTGTGTTTCATTGAGTTAATTTGAATTAAAGCTTGGGCTGGAGTTAAAATGAGTTAATAAGATTGGGTTGAACTGAACTATGCTTAAGAATGCAATCGATTCAATATTTCTTGTTAATCAAAGGAAATAAAGGTGGATTTGGGGAACATAAATTAATTAGTCATTTGGTTGATTAATTAGATAGTTTGGTGTTAACTCATGGTAATTTGGATAACTAAATGGGTTTTGTGTTAATTTTTGGAAAATTTAGAGAACATAATTTACTTAATAACTAACATGATTAAATTATAAGTCTAGGTAAACATGTTGAATTTTTTGTTAAATTAAAGTAAATAAATTTAAAATGGAAAATAAAGATGGGAAAACTTTATAATAGTAATTTTTATAAAGCTTGAGTTGTAAGATTTTATTACGTTATATCGTAATAAATCGTAATATACATATGTGTGTACAATGATTTTGGGAATAAAATTTATGTGTTTTAAATGAAGATGAGTTAAAAATAAAAAACCTAAGATTTAAATGTTGGTTGGAAAATTATTACTTGGAGGATAAAATGGTTTTAATATGGTTGTGTACTTATTTGTTTTAAAACAACAGAGCATCTATAATTTTAAGGTTTAAAATATTATTGTCCATTGAAAGTGAAAAGTGAAAAATGAACAACTCATTTCAAAATGTATTTTTTATTGAGAAAATGTTAAAAGAATGTTTGAAATAGTTTAAAAGGCTTGAAATAAGTTTGTACAAGCTTTATAAGGTTGGAACAATGTAAAATATGGTGGAACATGTGTTAGACTATGGTAAAATTAACATAATAAATGATTTAGGCCTAAACCAATTACACTTCAGCCTAAATGGGCTTTAATCAAGCAAAGCCCACATGGATTAGTGAAGGAATAGTCTGAAGAAAATGAGTACGTTCATTTTCTTTGGTTTCCTCATCTTCCTCCTTTCCTTCCCAATTTACAGAAAAGAAATTTGCAGGTTCTTTCTAAACTTAAAATTTTAAACTCCAAATTCCAAATTAAAGCTGAAAATAAGTTGCTAAACTCTAATCCTGTCGGCAATCAACATCAAAACCCTAAATAAATATAACTCACATATCAAAGTTGTAAAGTTCTAAATTACTACAGGTTTAAAGTTGTTGCATGTGTCTGTAACTGAAATGACAGGTATCTGAAGCTTCTATACGGTATCAATCTTAACCTTTTGCTCCATATTGCAACTAAATTGCTTCTTGAGAAAAAATTGATGAGAACAACTCACACTATATACTTTATTCAATCATTTGTGTAGATCTGTAGTTGTTTCAATGGAAATTTTAGCTCTATAACATAAAATTAGGTTTTATGTTTATAGTGAAAAATCAGCTCACTGACTAACTTTGTAATGTTGTATCTTATCCATTTTTTGCTGAAATAATGCCAAATCTTTTCTGAATGTTAGTATTGTTGCTAGACTATTTGCAATTTTGAGGTCATTTCGACCTCTGTAGCATTTTGAGTTTTACTGTCAAGCATTGAATCGGAGAAGAAACAAACCTAGGTAGAAATCGCATCACCCAGGTCGCCTATACCTATTGGTCGACCTAATGTCTTATAAGGTCGACCTCACTTTTTCCTTATGAATGTCATGTTTTTGTGTGTATTGTCAATGACTTTATAGTTATTTTCTGTAGTCGCCAAGGACGATCTATCATTTATCAGAGTCGACCCAATTTCTCATAAGAACAAAATTAGGTTCGACCTATAGAAGCAAATGTCGACCTTCCTATTGCCTTATGAACATTTGTGTGTGTTGCCAATGAATTTGTGGTTGTTATTGAAGTGTTTCTTACTGATGTTGGATGATTTATAAGAAGATCTTTAGAGATGTTTTCTTAGGCTTAATCTTATAATGGATAAGCCAAATTTGTCACCAATTCGTACTTCGAGTTAGTGAAGATTCATGTGATTATTCTTGTTGATTTAATAAGCTATCTAAAGAGATTTCAGACACAATGCAGTTTCTATAACGTATAAAACGGTTTCTATTAAGAACTTTCTCTTTATATTTATTTATCGGTTTGAGACAAACATTTTCTAAGTTTTGTGTTAGAAAAATAAAATCATCCAAGACTATATAATCAATATTATCCAATGTATAGAAATTTTTGAACCAAATGATATCAAAATTGTTTTATATACTCATTTTCTCAAACCAAGTATTTTTAATATATAAAACTACATGGTTTTGTACTCTTCGATAAGATGAGAACGTGATTTAAATGATCTACCAAAGTGCGTGGTATGAGACACTTAGGTTAATTATTATGATTAATTATAAATACTTTGGTTGAAGCTATTTGTAGTATGGTGTAATAACCCGGAAATCCGAGGCAATTTAAAATTTTTATTTTGGCAATTTTAGTGAATTTTGAATATTTAAAATGGATTATTTTAAATAATAATGGCTAAAAATTTATTTTCAACGAAGTTAGAACGAATAATTTTATTTTAATTATATAACGAGCCTGAAATAGCGCGGTAGTTTGGAAATTCGATTTCAAATTTCAAATGAAGGCACAGGATTCGAAATAAACCGGATTTTAGTGAAACCAAGAATATTTGAATCTATTTGAAAATATCTTTCCGACAAATCGGAAAAATTGAAATTTCATAGCGGGAATAAAAAGTTATGCCCAGTTGAAAATTCAGAATAGTCGCTATGGAAAATATAGCCCTTCAAAATGGAAATTTTGCAAACAACCTATGTTTTCGACGAAACCACTTTTGTAGGATCCGGGATGTCGAGTTATTGCTAGATTTCAAAATTCATAATTTTCTGAAGCAACATGTGAGCATGGCAAAAGAAAACGTATTTTGATTGTTTCTATCAATTTCGATAGACTAGAAAATGGCCATTTTTCAAACGATCTCAGAGTTTGACGAAATTAGTTTTGTTAGGACCGTATCGTCAATATGAAGCTAGAAATAATTTTTCTGGAATTTTTAGAGTTAGAATGTGGGCCCGGTAAATTAAAATGTGAGTTCAAATTCAATATATAGATTTATATTTTGATTTTGACGAAAACCGGTTGTAACAGCCGAACTGGCTTACGATACATATCCCATTGTGTTCGCAATGGGGGTAATTAGTTAGGCACGACAGTCGGTGGGTTTGATTTCGAGTTTGAAATAAAAAGTTACTTTATAGGATTAATAAAATAAATTAAATAAAATATTATATAACCCCCCCCCCCCCTTTTAGACAACTCTCTCTCTCCCTCACTCTCCTTCTCCCCCGTCACTATCAGATTAACAAAAAAAAAAGGATCGCGCCACCGCTCCGACCTTGCCGCCACTGCACCACCAGCAGGCGATCCCCTTCGATCCCCCTCCGCTCCATCACCAGCGAATACACCCCTCCCACGCGCCTCTCTCTCCTAGCCCCAAAAGCAAACCCACACCTAACCCTAGCTTGCCGCCACCCAGAACTGACGCCTGCCCCCTCAGCCGATCTGCGCCGCCCCCGCGCGCTAGCCCCGCCCCCTCATCCTCAGTCGACGCAACAAATTCCCTCCATTTTCATCCTCACCGCAGCGCAACTACCACTGGCGTTCAGACGTCAGAGGCGCAGCCTTTTGTTGCTGCCGCTACTCTACTTCGATAGAGAACGAAATACAGTGAGTTTTTTTCTTACTGAAATTAGCTTTTAAAAGTATAAAAATCAGTTTTATTTTTATATAATAACATTGTTTTAAATCTGAAATTTTAAAAATAAAATAGCTTTGATTTGAAAAGGACGAGATTTTTAGCGAATAAAAATATGATTTTTATGAGAATAAAAATATGATTTTTATCGACATAAAGATAGGATTTTTAATTTATCTAGAGCGGTATGAAGATAGGATTTTTAATTTATATATAGTGGTAAAAAGATTTGATTTTTATATATATAGATAACGAATTTAAAACGTGATCTTTATATGTAAGTAGGAATAAAAAGATTAGATTTTTAGTTTCGTAAAGTTCTGATTTTTAGAAACATAAAGGTAGGATTTTTAATAATATAAAGATCCGATTTTTAGAGGCATAAAGGTATGATTTTTAATTAGCTAAAGGTATGATCTCTAGTTACGTAACGGTACGATTTTTAGTCGTATTAAAACAAGATTTTTAGTTATACAAAAATCTAATTTTTAGTTAGATAAAAATGGGATTTGTATTGTAGCTATTGAAATATTTTCAGAAAGATAAAGTATGATTTTTATCGTTCAAGTAGTAAAATTTTTTTTTTTTATACATGTAGAGAGATAAAAATATAATCTTTTATATACGTAGCGAAATAAAAATATGATTTTTATTCTGAAGAGAGCATTATAAAAATATAATTTTTATATGAGTAGCAGTACAAAAATAGCGATTTTTAAATATATGAACATTATATTAAAAATGTGATTTTTAATATGAACAGCGTGAAAAGGATGGCGTACGAATTTCAGGCAAATCCAATCGATCAGAAATTCAGAATATAATAAAGGAGCGAAACCCCAAGGTGAGAACTTCTCACTTTAAATTCTATTTCCTAGTTAAATATATACTAGGACGCAGATGGTGCTTAGCAGCACCCGACACCCATTGTCCACAGACCATGGACGACTTGTTTGATTTTGTTATGTGGTGAAAATTGATTGTGATGTGTGGAATGAAATATATATTCATGTGTTGAAATAAATTATTTATCGTTAAAAATATAATTTTTAACGTGAATTTGAATAAATAAATATTCATTTACAAATCAGACGATTTGTTTATGTACACTGTTTTGACTGATATTGATTAGGACGATAAATTTTACACATCGCCCAACTGCACAAATAATATTCAGTGTTTGTGGACTGAAACCCCACACGGGTGTTGGGATGATATTTGGCGTACACTAATCTCAATTGTTTAGTTGTATGTCAATCGATAGGTTGACAGACTGTGCAAGCGTTAATTATTTATGTTTAATGCTTATGCAGTTGTGTGGTGCACTTTGGATGATGGTTGATTATTTATCATTGCTATTATATACATGTGTTGTATGGAATCCATATAATTAACATTATATGGTAATTGATTGGGGCTCATTCCAATTGGGAAAATAAAGAATGTTGTAAAATAAAGATTCATGTGTTGAATAGAGTAAATAATCATGTGTTGATGATACTCAAGTGTTGAGAATATTCATGTGTTGAAACTTATCATGTGTTGAATGAAATATTTTAACAATAAAATTCACATTTTTATCATATATAAAATTAAAAACTAGCTGGAAACTAGTTAAGATGAGTGGTTTCCTGGGTATTGATCTGATGTTGGTTTTGGCCTTCGGGGTTAATACTTAGAGGATCGTTCTCTTACTAATTTACGCTTGGAGCCTGATTAAGAATTAAACGATAGAAATCATAATTTTATAAAATATATTAAATAGAATAAAATATATTAAATAGAATAAATAGTCATGTGTTGACGATACTCATGTGTTGAGAATATTCATGTGTTGAAAGAAATATAGATTCATGTGTTGAATAGAAGAAATATTCATTTGTGAATAGAATAACGAAGTTATTGAAATATATAAAGCCGTGTTGATTAGATATGCGCCATTTTGGATGCGAACGATATTTATATCGATTATATTCGTTTTTATAATGAATATAGAAATGGAGGTGATTTCAAAATATAACGTTTTGAAAATATTATCATTTTGTATATTAATGATATAGAATATTCAATTTTGATTTAAAATAGAATATGAAGTTGAAATTGTTTTGAAAATGAATTTAAAACTATTTATAAAATATGTTTTGAATTGAAATCGACGAAATATATATATAATATTATATATATATATATATATATATATAATGGCCAGAATAGAATGCGGCGCGCGGCGGCAGTTCACGAATTTCGACCATTGACTTCGAATGGACATTACGGGAGATCCGACCATCGGATTCTCCTAAAACCGAAACAATTGGGTTCGTATCGAAAAGAGCTTTCTAACGAATATTAAAGATTTGAAATCTAACGGTTGGTTTTGGAATTATGTCCAAATCAAATTTGGAAAAGGTCGGTGTAAGTGCAGTTCGATGGCCGTTGATGGAAATCGACTGTACGAGCTTTGATAAAATTATTAAAAATATCAATAATTTGTGTAAAATCATAAGAAATGATCTAGAAAGAATTGGGATGAAAATCTCCATATTTGAAAAGATAAAAATAGATTTTTATCGAAATGAACTAGTTTTGAACTAGAATTATAATCCAATTATTTTTGAAATAAATAAATTGGAATGGAACGGAATTCGATGTGGTAATAATCGAAGTGAATTTCTGTGGACGAGGAATGCTAATATATATGAAATTTAAAAGGCTTTGCCGTTATTCCATTTATATTGTTAGTCGGATATGGAAGTTTATATCAATTATATATGTTGATTTGTTTTCCATGAAGATTCCATTGTAAATGGAATGTGATTTTGGGTTGTCGTGAATGGTATCTTTAATAATACTGTTCTTAAACCAACGGAGTTAAGAAAATCAGAAACTAACTGGAGATTAGTTAATTTGAATGGTTTCTTGGGTATTGATCTGATGTTGGTTTCGGCCTTCGGGGTTAACACTTCGGGAATTATTCACTTGCTACTTTACGGTTAAAGGCCGATGGAATAGAAAGTGATTTTGGGTTTATCGTGAACCGTGTTTTAGATGACACTAGTTCTTTAACCCAGTTAAAGACAGGATATTGATTTTTGGGAAGATTAAAACTAAGTGGAGTTTTAATGAATCTTTAATTAGATTGAAATGATCGAGAATGGAGTATCACCAGTTTTGCTCCAAAGCGATAGTTAAATCTTTAATTAGATTTGAATGTGAAATGGTAATTGAATTCACCGATAACACTGTGGTGTTAGATATGAAGTATTAACAGTTTTAGTTCATGGGACGAATAGGTTGGGATTGAGAAATTAAAAAAAATGATTACTTCGGTAAGGTTCGTTAATCCCGACTAGTTTGGATAAACCATAATTTGGTTTGAATTGATATTCAAAAGAAGATTAAAGAATAAATTTAAAGAATTTATCTTTGATAAAATTAATGGGAACCTTTCCCAAAGTATAAGAATATTTGAGTAAAAGAATATTCTGAATTGGAATCAGGCGTAGGTTGTGTTTGTGTAACACTTGTTTATTATATACACGAGTTATTCAGAAAGACCGGGTTTATGCCATTCTGAATAACTGATTCGACGATTTGTCGAGGATGAAGATGGTGGTCAAAGACCGGAGGTCTTCACATCGTTTGGATAATTACTGATGATCTTGATTGGGCTGTACACCCAAGAGGAGGGAATCAGTTGGTGATCGTCCAGACGTACTTGGAGATCAATGGATATGCGAGGAATAAGGTTCCTCTAGTTTCATTCAGACCCAGAACGAACTTGTAAGTGGATTGTGTGTCTGACATTGGATTTTATTCTGTGTGATTGATTTCTATTAAATATATATCTGTTTGGCGGCAGAGAATTTATTCTTTTGCTTAACGCCCTTCTCTGAGACATACGAGCTCAGAGGTTATATTTTGATGGATATCAATCGCATGGAGTGAATTGCCTGTGTGGCATGCCTAAGTGGCAAATGATCAAGGCTTTTGTTGAAAAGCAAAGTCTTGTGGTTGATGATCAAAGCACGACCTGTGTGGCATAGCTTTGTGTATGGCGTTAATTCGCGAGCCTCACACCCTGGTATGAACCAGAAACGGGAGAGGATCCAGGGAGAACATGCGTCTCTTTCTAGTTAGAGGTGGTGTTAGTGACCTACCAGCCCTGACATTTATATATTTTTCACCTGTGTGGTTGTTGGAATGTGAGGCGCCTCGGATATGGAGTCATTTGGCTCATTTACGCCCCATAGGGCGAGGAGACGTATTGTTCAGGGTTTTATTTTAATCCGCTACGTGTGGACCGACCCTGTGGCTCCTAGGTGCAGTTGCGGCTGTAGCCTGAGACATGGACTAGATTGTCTCGAATTCGGCGAGGACTATCTTTTGCCTCGGTTCGTAGATGGAAATCCAACTTCCAATACGTGATTTTGCGGTTTTGATTGTAGAACCTATATATGGCGACATAGTGGTATGGGGCACTTATGCCGTCTATGATTGATACTTATGATTGAAATTATTTTGACACTATACACTTATAGTAATAATAAAAGATGAAATTTAGCGTATCAAACATTCTTTGACTATTATAAGGTAAACCCTATCCTCCGGCTTATGTTGCATTGTGTGATGGGACCTGAGTCTTATAATAGCTTCATTGTTCTTTATTTAGCATTACGCTGTTGTTTTATGCACTGGTATTCTCGGGAGGAAACCCGTTCCGTGTTATACGGCGTGGTCCCTTGATTTACTTAACTTTAAAATAAAGATTAATAACTGTTTTAGTTCTCACACTAGTCACATGACTGACCTGGAGTTTATTGTTTTAACCTAAACTCTGGGTGCCCTTATTTTCCGCACGGGCAGCTAGTAGTTTTGGTTTTGCAGATTTATATTCACAGGATCCTGGTTTATAGCTGGAATGATATTCGAAAAGCTCTGTATCCGTATATTCCTTTCAGTTGTGTTTTGTATTATTTTCCGCTGCTATGTAATTTATTGTAATCTCTGATATTCATCGAATGTATTTTATTCATTCATATTCTGTATATTCTTGTGATCCGATGAAATTGTTGTAATATACAATGAAATGTTCTTCTGTTTACGTTCTAATTTGTCATGTTCTCAAAACAATCAGGGGTTTCGAATGGTCTTGGTCGGTTTAGCGATCGATTCGGATCGAACGAAATTCCTTATCGTTTCATTTGGTATCAGAGCCTTGGTTTACAGAGTTCGGAGAACAAGACACGTTAGAACCAAACAAAAGAACTCATCAGAGATTGGATTAGTAATATCCAATGAGAATGACTCGTTAGAGATGAGATCGGTAGCATCCTAGAACAAGTGTGAAGAGTGTTGCTTTTAAAAAATAAAATTGAAAACAAATTTTGTTTTGAAAATTTAAACTTTATTATTCATATTTGAATATTTATTTGTATTGAATTTGGACAATCCAATATATAAAGATTCTGCATATACGTCTGATCCACGTGTATTCAAAGTTTTAATATACTGGATAGATATAGAATCAAACTCAGTCGCCCGGAGATGGTTCTGATGATCGCTATAGTATGTACATCATCAGAATTTGTATTTGAGTTTCAAAAGTGGGAATCCTGTATATTTCCAATTGACTGGTGTGAGAACCAAAACTAGAAAGGGCTTATTGTTGTGATTTGGCATCAAAAATCTGATTTTTGGACTATGTATCAAAGTTATGAATTTGAAAAGCTAATCAACTAATTGATTGATGATTGTTTGGTTGATTATTGGTTGATTAATTAAATGTTGAACCTTTAGCCAAATTGAACCAAATAGTGGATTGTATTGAAAATTTATTGCATTTGCATGCTTGTACATGTACTTACATTGAACAAGTCATAGCAAGGAGGCTAGAGAAGAGGAATAAAATTGTTTGCCCGACAAATAGGTACTTGTTTATTGTATTTCTTGGGTTTTTGATGATTTTATGAGCCGATTGGCTAGCCGCTTGGCCGTTTCTTTTTCTTTTTGGATTGGTGAGGGCCATGGGAGGCTATTTGAAATATCCCGAAGCTCCCGGTGCAAGGGAGGTTATGGCGAAATTTTACGGAAATTTAGGGTGTTAGCCAAATTTTTGAATTTTTTTGCAAAGTTCTTAGAAACTGAAAAGTTGAAGAACTTAGGCCATAATGAAAATAATGAAAGTTGAGTTGATATGTAAAACAACTTTCAGCTTCATTCCTTTTCGGGGACGAAAAGTTTTAAGTGGGGAAGATTGTAATAACCCAGATATCCGAGGCAATTTAAAAAATTTATTTTGTCAATTGTAGTAAATTTTGAATATTTAAAATGGATTGTTTTAAATAATAATGGCTAAAAATTTATTTTCAACGAAGTTAGAACGAATAATTTTATTTTAATTATATAACGAGCCTGAAATAGCGCGGCAGTTTTGAAATTCGATTTCAAATTTCAAATTTCAAATGAAGGTACAAGATTCGAAATAAACCGGATTTTAGCGAAACCAAGAATATTTGAATCTATTTGAAAATATATTTCCGAAGAATCCGAAAAATTGAAATTTCATGGCGGGAATAAAAAGTTATGCTCAGTTGAAAATCCAGAATAGTCGCTATGGAAAATATAGCCCTTAAAAATGGAAATTTTGCAAACGACCTCTGTTTTCGACAAAACCACTTTTGTTGGATCCGGGATGTCGAGTTATTGCTAAGTTTCAAAATTCATAATTTTCTGAAGCAATACGTGAGCGTGGCGGAAGAAAACGTGTTTTGACAGTTTTTGTCAATTTCGATCGACCAGAAAATGGTCATTTTTCAAACGATCTCAGAATTTGACAAAATTAGTTTTTTAGGACCGTATCGTCAATACGAAGCTAGAAATAATTTTTCCGGAATTTTTAGAGTCAGTATGTGGGCCCGGTAAATTAAAATGTGCATTCAAATTCATTATATAGATTTATATTTTGATTTTAATGGAAACTGGTTGTAACGGCCGAACTGGCTTACGATACATATCCCATTGTGTTCAGAATGGGGGTAATTAGTTAGGGACGACAGTCGGTGGGTTCGATTTCGAGTTCAAAATAAAAAGTTACTTTATAGGATTAATAAAATAAATTAAATAAAATATTATATAACCCCCCCTTTAGTCAACTCTCTCTCCCTCACTCTCCTTCTCCCCCGTCACTATCAGATTAACGAAAAAGAAAAAAAAAGGATCGCGCCACCGCTCTGACCTTGCCGCCCGCTGCACCACCAGCAGCGATCCCCTACGATCCCCCTCCGCTCCATCTCCAGCGAATACACCCTTCCCACGTGCCTCTCTCTCCTAGCCCCAAAAGCAAACCCACACCCAACCCTAGCCTGCCGCCACCCAGAACTGGCGCCTACCCCTCAGTCGGTCTGTGCCGCCCCCGCGCTCTAGCCCCGCCCCCTCATCCTCAGTCGACGCAACAAATTCCCCCCTTTTTCATCCTCACCGCAGCGCAATTACCACCGGCGTTCAGATGTCAGAGGCGCAGCCTCTTGTTGTTGTCGCTACTCTACTTCGATAGAGAACGAAATATAGTGAGTTTTTTCTTACTGAAATTAGCTTTTGAAAGTATAAAAATCGGTTTTATTTTTATATAATAACATTGTTTTAAATCTGAAATTTTAAAAATAAAATAACTTTGATTTGAAAAAGATGAAATTTTTAGCAAATAAAAATATGATTTTTATGAGAATAAAAAATATGATTTTTATCGACATAAAGATAGGATTTTTAATTTATCTAGAGCGGTATGAAGATAGGATTTTTAATTTATATATAGTGGTAAAAAAAATTGATTTTTATATATATAGATAACGAATTAAAAATGTGATCTTTATATGTAAGTAGGAATAAAAAGATTAGATTTTTAGTTTAGAAAAGATCTGATTTTTAGAAACATAAAGGTAGGATTTTTAATAATATAAAGATCCGATTTTTAGAGGCATAAAGGTATGATTTTTAATTAGCTAAAGGTATAATCCCTAGTTACGTAAAGGTACGATTTTTAGTCGTATTAAAACAAGATTTTTAGTTATACAAAAATCTAATTTTTAGTTGGATAAAAATGGGATTTGTGTTGTAGCTATTGAAATATTTTCAGAAAGATAAAGTATGATTTTTATCGTTCAAGTAGTAAAATAATTTTTTTTATTCATGTAGACTTTTATATACGTAGCGAAATAAAAATATGATTTTTATTCTGAAGAGAGTGTTATAAAAATATAAATTTTATATGAGTAGCAGTATAAAAATAGCGGTTTTTAAATATATGAACATTATATTAAAAATGTGATTTTTAATATGAACAGCGTGAAAAGGATGGCATAGGAATTTCGGGCAAATCCAATCAATCAGAAATTCAGAATAGAATGGAGGAGTGGAAACCCAAGGTGAGAACTTCTCACTTTAAAGTCTATTTTTTAGTTAAATATATACTAGGATGCAGACGGTGCTTAGCAGCACCCGACACCCGTTGTCCACAGACCATGGACGACTTGTTTGATTTTGTTATGTGGTGAAAATTGATTGTGATGTGTGGAATGAAATATATATTCATGTGTTGACATAAATTATTCATCGTTAAAAATATAATTTTTAACGTGAATGTGAATAAATAAATATTCATTTACAAATCAGACGATTTGTTTATGTACACTGTTTTGACTAATATTGATTTGGACGATAAATTTTACACATCGCCCAACTGCACAAATAATATTCAGTGTTTGTGGATTGAAACCCCACACGGGTGTTGGGATGATATTTAGCGTACATTAATCCCAATGGTTTAGTTGTATGTCAATCGATAGATTAACAGACTGTGTAAGCGTTAATTATTTATGATTAATGCTTATGCAGTTGTGTGATGCACTTTGGATGATGGTTGATTATTTATCATTCCTATTATAAACATGTGTTGTATGAATCCATATAATTAACATTATATGGTTATTGATTGGGCCTCATTCCAATTGGGAAAATAAAGAATATTATAAAGTAAAGATTCATGTGTTGAATAGAATAAATGGTCATGTGTTGATGATGCTCATGTGTTGAGAATATTTATGTGTTGAAACTTATCATGTGTTGAACGAAATATTTTAGCAATAAAATTCACATTTTTATCATATATAAAATTAGAAACTAGCTGGAAACTAGTTCAGATGAGTGGTTTCCTGGGTATTGATCTGATGTTGGTTTCGGCCTTCGGGGTTAAAACTTAGGGGATCGTTCTCTTACTAATTTACGCTCGGAGCCTGATTAAGAATTAAACAATAGAAATCATAATTTTATAAAATATATTAAATAGAATAAAATATATTAAATAGAATAAATAGTCATGTGTTGACGATACTCATGTGTTGAGAATATTCATGTGTTGAGAATACTCATGTGTTGAAAGAAATATAGATTCATGTGTTGAATAGAAGAAATATTCATTTGTGAATAGAATAACGAAGTTATTGAAATATATAAAGCCGTGTTGATTAGATATACGCCATTTTGGACGCGAACGATATTTATATCGATTATATTCGTTTTTATAATGAATATAGAAAAGGAGGTGATTTCAAAATATAACGTTTTGAAAATATTATCATTTATATATTAATGATATAGGATATTCAATTTTGATTTAAAATTGAATATGAAGTTGAAATTGTTTTGAAAATGAATTTAAAACGAGTTATAAAATATTTTTTGAATTGAAATCGACGAAATATATAATATATATATATATATATAATGGCCAGAATAGAACGCGCCACGCTACCGCAGTTCGCGAATTTCGACCATTGACTTCGAATGGACATTACGGGAGATCCAACCGTCGGATTCTCCTAAAACCAGAACCGTTGGGTTCGTATCGAAAAGAGCTTTCTAAATATTATAGTTTTGAAATCTAATGGTTGGATTTGGAATTATGTCCAAATCAAATTTGGAAAAGGTCGTTGTAAGTGCAGTTCGATGGCCGTTGATGGAAATCGACTGTACGGGCCTTGATAAAATTATTTAAAATATCAATAATTTGTGTAAAATCATAAGAAATGATCTAGAAAGAATTGGGATGAAAAATTCCATATTTGAAAAGATAAAAATAGATTTTTATCGAAATGAACTAGTTTTGAACTAGAATTATAATCCATTTATTTTTGAAATAAATAAATTGGAATTGAATGGAATTCGATTTGGTAACAATCAAAGTGAATTTCTGTGGACGAGGACTGCTAATATATATGGAATTTAAAAGGCTTTGCCGTTATTCCATTTATATTGTTAGTCTGATATGGAAGTTTATATCGATTATATATGTCGATTTGTTTTCCATGAAGATTCCATTGTAAATGGAATGTGATTTTGGGTTGTCGTGAATGGTATCTTTAATAATACTGTTCTTAAACCCAACGGAGTTAAGAAAATCAGAAACTAACTAGAGATTAGTTAAGCTGAATGGTTTCTTGGGTATTGATCTGATGTTGGTTTCGGCCTTCGGGGTTAACACTTAGGGAATTATTCACTTGCTAATTTACGGTTAATGGCTGATGGAATAGAAAGTGATTTTGGATTTATCGTGAACCGTGATTTAGATGACACTGGTTCTTTAACCTAGTTAAAGACAGCATATTGATTTTTGGGAAGATTAAAACTAAGTGGAGTTTTAATGAATCTTTAATTAGATCGAAATGATCGAGAATGGAGTATCACCAGTTTTGCTCCAAAGCGATAGTTAAATCTTTAATTAGATTTGAACATGAAATGGTAATTGAATTTACCGATAACACTGTGGTGTTAGATATGAAGTATTACCAGTTTTACTTCATGGGACGAATAGGTTGGGATTGGGAAATTAAAACAAATGATTACTTCAGTAAGGTTCGTTAATCCCAACTAGTTTGGATAAACCATAATTTGGTTTGAATTGATATTCAGAAGAAGATTAAAGAATAAATTTAAATAATTTATCTTTGATAAAATTAATGGGAACCTTTCCCAAAATATAAGAATATTTGAGTAAAAGAATATTCTGAATTGGAATGAGGCGTAGGTTGTGTTTGTGTAACACTTGTTTATTATATACGCGAGTTATTCAGAAAGACCGGGTTTATCCCATTCTGAATAACTGATTCTACGATGTGTCGAGGATGAAGACGGTGGTCGAAGATCGGAGGTCTTCACATCGTTTGGATGATTACTGATGATCTTGATTGGGCTGTACACCCAAGAGGAGGGAATCAGTTGGTGATTGTCCAGACGTACTTGGAGATTGATGGATATGCGAGGAATAAGGTTCCTCCAGTTTCGTTCAGACCCAGAACGAACTTGTAAATGGACTGTGTGTCTGACATTGGATTTTATTCTGTGTGATTGATTTCTATTAAATATATATCTGTTTGGCAGTGGAGAATTTATTCTCTTGCTTAACACCCTTCTCTGAGACGTACGAGCTCAGAGGTTATATATTGATGGATATCAATCGCATGGAGTCACTACAACAAAATGACCCTATTACAACGGTGGAACACCGTTGTAATATACATTTTACAACGGTGGGCAAACCGTCGTGTATTAAGAAGTTGTAATAGACTAATATCTTTTACAACTTTTTCGCACTGTTGCAACACCGTTGTAATATGTATATTTTACAACTTTTTTCCACCGTTGTAATAAACTTTATTACAACAGTTATGCACCGTTGTAATAAAATCTACTACAACTGTTATGCACCGTTGTGATTGACATTTGGGTTTTAAAATAAATAAATTCTGCAAATGCAACAAAAGCTGAATAAACAGAAAACAAATTGATATAAATTCAAAGAACCGGATCCATTGATACAAAAAACATTACAACTTTATATTCAAAATACAAAAAATGAATCATACATCATCACAGCAATATATCAATTCATCAATACAAATAATGATTACAAATCAGTACCATCAAAAACTCTGCTTCAACTATCAACCTGCTTCATCTTTGCACTTCCTCAACATCCCCACCACCACAAGACACACCACCTGCACAATCACAAAACATGCATATACATAAACATAGAGGGTGATAACTGATAAGACACTTACTTGGTTGGATATTTATAGTTAGGATACATGTCTTTCAACATGTCTACCAAATCACGGCTTTTGATTGCATGAGATGCACTAATATACTGCCCAGAAGCTTCGGGCCTCTCATATAAAAGAATCAATGCATCGACCATGTCTCTTACATCAATAATATGGATTGTTCTATCTTCCATGGACTCACGCTTCGCTTCCCTGTTAGTTTAAGCGATCAGAACATAATAATAGTTTGATGATTGCAATGTTTAACATTCTAAATATAAGACACGGTATCGAATCACATATAAAAATAGTCATACTCCAGTTCTCTACTTCACTCAGGTTTTAAACTTTGTAGTATCAACTATTTCTTCGTATTTGGATCCCATATAATATCATTTCAACATATATATATGTAGATATGCTTTGTAGAAACTAGAGGTTGCTAAATTTCTCAATTCTAAGTCTTACTGTAGACCTTGTAACTTGATTCCTCAAAATTTCTTAAAATGAATTTACAGTTATGTGAATATGATTATTGTTCAATGATACACATGCTGAAATAAAAATTCAACCACAACCTCTTAGTGATTCAGGTGATGTAACCTTAAAGAATGGTTCGAATTAATACATATTCTGCTCACGGCTATCCAAGCAGAAAATTATTCTATATTTGGAAATATTAATCTACACAATATGACGCACAACTAAATCAATCAAAACCAGGATGCATATTTATATCATATTAATACATATTCTGCTCACGGCTATTTAAATATGGGACGCGACATCAACAACTGTAATTTATCCCAACTCCATAGGACAGAGACTCATGTAGTTTATATTTATATGGTTGCTTCAGTCAGTGGTCATCTAAATTGTACGCTTATGTTTCAATTACAGCAGAACAAGTAAAGAATACAGAATTTCTTAATTAAATAGCACCATCTTTTATAAGTTTATCACAACTCCAAGAAGACAACGTGTTCCAAAGAGAAGGTAGACACAACGAAACCTGTGACAATTATAACGTTTCTGTACATGTATATTTAATAAGTTTAATTTCTCAGTCGTTCTTACCTGAAGAAACTATAGTTAACTTATGTTATCAGCACAAATCAACCACAACGAAACCTGAATACCCGGGAAACAAGCAGTAACCTAACCAACAACAAATCCACTACTGGAACTCAAAATTTTGCAACTAAACTACGGTAAACCAATTACCCTTCATATTAACGAATTAGGTTTCCAATAGAAAAACAAAACTCACCAATCGTAGATGATTCTGAACAATAGACGTAAGGACCTTTGGTGACATCTACTCTGCCAGGCTTCTCAGCTGAAAACGATGGTAGATCCAGATGCGGATTTTGAGGCTTAGTTGTTACGAGACAAGAGCGAAGAGGAGGGGAAGGGGAGGGGAATCGTTAGCGACGTTAGGGGCTGGGGATGGAAACGAAGACGGCGGAGGCTGAAAAATGAATCGCAGGGAAGGCAGCTGCCATTAAAACTTAATCATACGAGAGTTGTTTTTTTCCTTCTGGAATTTGAGGCGGCTGAAAGGATTATTAGGGTTTTGTAAAAGAGCAAAGGGACTGGGAGGGAAACGAAATGTTAGGCGCGCATCGAAATGTCTAAGCATCAAAACAAAATTTATTTGCGCCATTGGCTGTGACACAAAGGAAATTTGAAACTGAAATTGTACTAAAGAAAAGTTAACTGACGATTATTAAATATTAAGTATATATTATTATTTATATATGTTTTTTTTGTACATTATTGTTCAAAATTATGGACTATGATTTAGTTGTCAATAACTAATTATAATAAAAAAACTGTTACTAACTATATTTTGATTTATTTTGTAAAATTTCAAAATTTTCATTTAAAAATAAAAATAAATAATAAATAATATACCTTTTTATTATGATTATAAAATACAAAATGCTAAATGTCACTTCTTAGTTATTAAATTTTATTATTATTTACTAGTGTTAATTATTATGATATACAAAAACTGCTCATTAATTTTATGATTTTCCTTTTCTTTATTTTTTTTGAAAAATTGTATTAAAATATTATAAATTGTTAAATAAGATATACCGTGACGGGGCGCTGCCCCGCACCCCGCCGGGGGCGCTGCCGTTCAGGACATCCAGCCGTTCAGGACATCCAGCCGTTTAAGTCGACTGTCGTTCAAGTCGACTGTTGTATTAAATAAACTGCTGAAATACTTACTACCAAATCAAATATTACTTATTAATAATAGTTATTATTTAACTTTTACTTATTTCTACTTAGTTATAATCAAGTAATAATTATTAAAAGCTTATAATGTATATGTTACTAATTATTAATTAATAAGCAGTTACTACTTATTAACTATTAACTACGTAATAATAATTAATAAATATTATTGATTCCCAAGTTTATTATTAATTATTATTAAATATTAATATAATTAGTTATTAAATACAGATATTATAAACATGAAGTTTGTAATAGGCATCTATTACAAGTAACAAAATGAAAAGTTGTTAAAAATATGTTTATTACAACTTTAGGGAATTGACAGTTGTAAAAAACATTTATTACAACTGTTAGTTTAAACAACTTTCTAATTTAACTATTAATTATCAAAAATTAATTAGTATATATTAGTTATTACAACAGACAAAAAAGAAAAGTTGTGACATATATGTTTATTACAACAGTGTGTTTTGCACAGTTGTAAAAAACATTTATTACAACAGTGCGTTTTGCACAGTTGTAAAAAAGCATTTATTACAACTGTACTTTTTGCACAGTTGTAAAATTAAAGTTGTAATATGGTGTTTTTGTTGTAGTGAGTGAATTGCTTGTGTGGCTGCCTAAGTGGCAAATGATCAAGGCTTTTGTTGAAAAGCAAAGTCTTATGGTTGATGATCAAAGCACGGCCTGTTTGGCATAGCTTTGTGTATGGCGTTAATTCGCGAGCCTCACACCCCGGTAAGAACCAGAAACGGGAGAGGATCCAGGGAGAACATGCGTCTCTTTCTAGTTAGAGGTGGTGTCAGTGACCTACCAGCCCTGACATTTATATATTTTTCACCTGTGTGGTTGTTGGAATGCGAGGCGCCTCAGATATGGAGTCATTTGGCTCATTTACGCCCCATAGGGCGGGGAGACGTATTGTTCAGGGTTTCATTTTAATCCGCTACGTGTGGACCGGCACTGTGGCTCCTAGGTGCAGTTGCGGCTGTAGCCTGAGACATAGACTAGATTGTCTTGAATTTGGTAAGGGCTGTCTTTTGCCTTGGTTCATAGATGGAAATCCAACTTCTAATACGTGATTTTTCGGTTTTAATTGTAGAACCTATATATGGCGACATAGTGGATGGGGCACTTATGCCGTCTATGATTGATACTTTTGATTGAAATTGTTTTGACACTATACACTTATAGTAATAATAAAAGATGAAATTTAGTGTATCAAGCATTCTTTGGCTATTATAAGGTAAAACCCTACCCTCCGGCTTGTGTTGCATTGTGTGATGGGAGCTGGGTCTTATAATAGATTCACTGTTCTTTATTTAGCATTGCGCTATTGTTTTATGCACTGGTATTCTCGGGAGGAAACCTGTTCCGTGTTATACGGCGTGGTCGCTTGATTTACTTAACTTTAAAATAAAGATTAATAACTGTTTTAGTTATCACACCAGTCACATGACTGACCTGTAGTTTATTGTTTTAACCTAAACTCTGGTTGCCCTTATTTTCCGCATAGGCAGCTAGTAGTTTTGGGTTTGCAGATTTAAATTCACAGGATCCTGGTTTACAGCTGGAATGATATTCAGAAAGCTCTGTATCCGTATATTCCTTTCAGTTGTGTTTTGTATTATTTTCCACTGCTATGTAATTTATTGTAATCTCTGATATTTATCGAATGTATTTTATTCATTCATACTCTGTATATTCTTGTAATGTGATGAAATTGTTGTAACATACAATGAAATGTTCTTCTGTTTGCGTTATGATTTGTCATGTTCTCAAAACAATCTGGGGTTTCGAACGGTCTTGGTCGGTTTAGCGATCGATTCGGATCGAGCGAAATTCCTTATCGTTTCATATGGTATATGCTGACTAACAGTAAATCGGTTAGTGAAACATGCAGTATGGGTCATATTGTTTTCACCTTTTGAGTTTCTATTTGAAAGTCTGTACGTGGTATACATTTGTTGTTCATTGTTGCCAGTACTTGCTTCGGGGGGGAGTTGGACTCAGGGAGAGTCTTATATATGCATAGTCACTTAACCGGGGGTTAAGTTACACTCAGTCGGGGAGGTCGTAGTGATGGGCGCCTGAACATGTATACAACACTTGGCAAAGGTCGAGGGAGCTATTGAAACCACCCGAAATTCGGTAACCTTAATTAGGGATGATTAAATTATTTTAAATATTTAGATATGGATTAATTCCAGGTAAAAATAAAGTTTAAGGTAAAGAACAATGATATTGAAATTATTTTAGGAAAAAGTCTAGAAAATATTTCCCTAGGAAATAGTTACAAAATGACCAAAATTGTTATACCAATGAAACTGATTTCTAACCATGAGAATCACGAACAGTTCTGGATACATACACTTATTTTCATAATTAAGGATGAGTATAAAATAAAATGTTATATTTTATTTTAGAAACTTAAAATATATCGATGGCATCATCAGTAAGGATATTATATTCAATAATTGAATTATGGATTTAAATGAAGAATTAAAGGATTTAGTAATTATTATAATTATTCAAATAAGGGTTTAAAAGATAAGAAATCATTTTAAATATGTTATATAGTGATAACATGTCAATGGTGAACAAATTATATAGAAGAAATACTTGATCAGAAAATATAGGAAAAGTGGGTATTACTTTATCCGTGAAATCCCAATTTTTGTAAATAATGGATAAAAATTTATAAAATATGGTTTTAATGACAAAATAAAAAAGATTTAACTATTTAAATACAGCAAGAAAGTTATTTTTGAATTTTTTCACTCAGATATATATTTCAAGTGAAAACTAAAAAAGTGGTCAATAAACTAGTTCTGAATTTTCAATGATTCAATGTATGGAAGTTGTACAATGGTATAACATATATATGCTCATATTTATATGTATGATAACATATACATAAGGAGTAATAAGGGGATTGATTATGATAAGAAAAAGTAAACATAAGAGGACAAAAAAGTTTACTTTCATTAAAATAATACCACGCCCTTACAGCTTACACATCCATCACTGTTACACACCACCACACCCTTGCACATGATGGGACATATCATGGAGGGCGGTTTCGGCTGAAATTAAGGATGCGAAGGCAAGGTGTTTTCAATCCATCCCTTATTTAATGTTTCCTATAAATACCCACCACTTTCATCCATTTCTTTACACTGAATCTCTTCTTCCTCTTCCTAAAGCTATATAATGGCTTCTAATATCTTGCCAAAACATAATAAATTAAGTAGGAAATAACTCACCACTCAATAGACTAACCAAATGCATCAAACTATCGCTAAGTCTCCTTTAATCCACCTTTACAAGCCACCATCACTCAATGAAGATATGAAGACAAAGATGCCATCCAATCTACCCTAGGCCATGAACAAGGAGGGAGAATGAAGGAGGCCAAGCTTAAGGAAGAAGAAAGAGCTAGCTCTGGATGTTTCGATGCAATCATAGCGGGGTTATAATCGATTTTATAAACGTATATAACAAATGAAGGTGAGAAACTAAGGCTTAAATAACACTAACTAAACACAAGTTAATGTTTGTTATATGAAGAAAAAAATGATTGTTATATGTATGTTAAATGTTGTTTTTGAATGTCATGACGAATGTTTGCTAAATTTTGATGATTATATGTTTGATTGTACGGATGTTTAACAAGTCATGTTAAATACACATCGATAAACACAAAGGAAACCACTTTCCTTTATTGAATGAAATGGAGAAAATGATATGATTAAAATTGAAACACCCCACCCTCCATTAAGGTCACTCACAAAGGACTGCCTTAACTTTGGTAGAGGTTTGTAAGTAAAAGTCACAGATAAAACACGAGACAGATATAAACACACATATATATAAGCAGCGGAAAACATTAGACTTTTATTTTATAAAATACTTGTTCATACAATACATTTCCATAATTGTCTCATAACAACTTCCAAAACATTACAACATCATTTATGTCTTGGTTTTTAAATAAACAAGTACAAAACGTGATTAAAACTGCATAAATCCCCATAGAGTGTGACCAACAACCATAGCCAAGGAAAGAGACTCTAAACCGTACATCAACTATCTTGAAGCTTTTAAAGAATCTGACTAAGCTGAGTTATTTCCTCCCTGTGGACCTGGGGGGGGGGGGGACGGAAGAAAAGAAGACGAAAGAAAGTAGGGTCAGACATAAAGCCTGGTAAGTCTAGTGACTCTTCAGTATGAAAATAAGAATAAGGGCATGATAGGTATAAACTAGAACAGGAAAGTATCATAAACTAAGATGAAGTAGTTTTAAACGAATATACTATCGCACCCCACACTATATCTTTGCACCTACTTGTATTATCTTAACTGTCACCCCATGCTAGAGGTAAAGTGATCCCCTTTTCTAAAGATCGGCTCCTACTCGCATAATCATCTGTGTCTTACGGCCCCCAGAGATTGAAGATACCTATGCTGGCCCCACCATGGGGTGTATCAAGTCCAATGGATGCGACCCGACACAAACCTTAGAATGCATAGGTTATACTACTGGTGCCCCCAGTGCCCTGTTTGTCTGCTCCGGAGTATGTGCACGCCCGCACTCTGTTAGAACCCATACTGTTGCACCCACCGCCGTCGCTTTGACCGCTTACAATCAGCCCAGTAATCGTGCCCCATCCTGCCTAGTTTCAGGGTACCATGATACCTAATTGGGTTACTACTGAAATGGGCCCCCATTACTAGGATTTTTAGTCAAACATGTTAAGTGGTTAAGTGTCTGTATTTACCTAACCCCACCCATCAATTTTATTAACACGTTGAATTGGTTAAGTGTTTTAGTTAACTTAACCCTACCATCCTGACTTGTCTGTCCTTAGCCTTTTAAAGCACCGACCACTCACATTAGACAGATATTGTTACGGTTACTGGATGTGCCGATCGGTTCTGGGCAAATTTACAACGTAACTCAGTCTAACCTCGGGTCCTTATTGGGCTCAATGCTTAACCACCCACATTGGATAGGTATTGTTGTGACTATTGGATAGCCGGGCGGGTCTAGGCAGATTTATATCACAACTCAATCCAACCTCGTGTTAAGCATATTCGTATTTTCTAAATTTACATATTTGTCTTTATTTCTGAATATATGTAAATCTGTCAATAATTAAATGTTATGGCCCACATTTCAAGTTTAACATTTTTGGTATAAGAATTTATACCATTTAAATGCCACCAATTTTGGCACGTGACAAACATGCCAATTTCATATATTTTATGTCAAGTTTTATAAAAATCCCCAACGTTACCCCGCTTAAATGTTAGGCTAACAATCTTTGCCTAATTTTCGTTTGCATAGTCTTAGCATATAATATTAGGCTAAAAATTTAGCCTAATTTTGCGCACACAAAAAGGCATAAGGGAATTCATAAACATAAGCATGACATAGGTGTAAACTTGGCATAGTCAATATGAACATCATAGGTATGAACTTGCAAAATAGCCAACATGAATGTCATAGATGTGAACTTGCAAAATAGTCAATATACATATATGTGAATTTACAGCATAGCCTAAATCAATTTACATATATGTGAATTTACATTGAAATAAGGGTCTAATCAAATAGGTGTCACATGAATTAGCAAATGATTTAGACAACATAAGTCTAAACTTGTTTTTGGATCTAGGCATAACATCGAACATCACTAGCACATGACAAGAATATGACATTTTCATAAATATGTTTAACTTTAGGACAAGGGTGTGAATTAGATCCAATCGCATATCTAATTTCAACAAGAAACATGTACTAAAGTGGATCTTGACATGGATCAAATTAGAAACTTGCAACTTTTGTATAAACATAGGGGCATTTATATGAACATAACCACTTAGGCATAAAGATTTCTAGCATAATGTATATACATGAGGTTCTAATCACAAACGACCTATATAATCACATAAACATGAACTATACAACTTGCTTGTGATGTTGTTGTCATTCTAAAAGTACAATAGGATCAACATCAATCTTAATTATACCACAAACATCCCAATTTCATTCGCAACACAATCATTTCAATACAGAGATATTAATTAACATCGTCGTTGCATAATAGCACAATTCCACTTCCAATTTACATCGAATCAAGTCTTAGTTTTATTCTCATCGGAAAAATCACTATACTTACAACAAACGACGAACATGGATTCTGAATTTGGAATTTGATATGCTTTCCTTTGGGTAGACTAACGTTGTTTTGATTCGTGTCTTACTTTAGTATTGGCTTGTCTCTAAGCTTTCTAACTGACGGCCACTCCTAGTTTCTTTCCAGTAGCATGACGGCTTTAGTATTATATTATTTGTGTGAATTTAGGGTTAGACTTGAGTTGTATTTATAGAATTTCAATCTAATTATAGCCGTCGATGAAGCTAGAGTGAATCCAGACCATCCATCTCAAGAGAAGCCAATCAGAAAGTGACATGTAAGCCCTAGTGACTCATCCAAGCCTCAGAAATCGACCAGAACCCGACCAGGCCAGCCAGGGCCTGACCAACCAGGGTTTCAGGCCTGGGCGCACTTGGCAGGTGCGCCAGTGCTAAAATTGTACTGGCACACTTCCTAGGTGCGCCAGTGCAATTTTGTTCTGGCGCACTTCCCAAGTGCGCCAGTGCATTCTGACTCGTTTCTGATTTTTCAGCCCAACTTCGTTCGTCCATATCTTCTTCATACTGTATCTGTTTTACGCAAACTTAGACTCTATCTCAAGTAGAATTTCGAGACGAACGCAATGGCGTAACCCATTTCCCTTGATTTCATCACTTAGAATTTATTATACTTTAATTTGTTAAGTTACAGTTAACAGAAAATTCGGGGTGTTACATTCTCCCCTCCTTAAAGGATTTCGTCCCCGAAATCTTCAAGTCTAAGTGAACGTAAGTCCTAACATCCAATAGTCCATCTACTCAATCAACAAACACAGGCATCCATTGTCCTTAAAATACTTCTAATGCTTTATGATTATATGCACCGTGTGTGTATATGTCCTTAACTAATGCAAAATCAGGCGGTCTACTGATCCAGTTGACCTCCTTAATGCAAATCATGTAAGTGTCATGAGTCAATTATGTATGCAAATTTGTCCTTACTCATAATTCTACATGAGTGCACAACCATCAATACAAATGCGACATCCATATGACAACATATCAAGTTTTAACCACATACAAATATGAATACATATATGCAGTATGAAGTGATTGAGCCGATCTAAGACCTAGGTTGTGTGTGTATATGCATCCACGAGCAACCACTAGCAACCACTTGCAGCCATCAACCATAACATGTTTCAAATACATGTTTACATCCAAAGGGGTTTCTACCTAAGGATAAAGGATAATATCGAGGAGATATACCTAAAAAGATAGATACAAGCACAACTTAAGGAAAAAGAGAGGTCAAAGATGTACCCTCAAAAAGAGAAGGGTAAGCCGCGCTTATTATATCCTCAGTTTCCCAAGTCGCGTCTTCCTCGGCGTTGCTCCACTGAACCTTAACGAGCTTCACTTCGCGGTTGCGTAGCTTTTTGATTTCAGTTCCTACGATTCGAGTTGGAACTCTCCTCACAGTTGCTTCGCGTTCCACTTCGGCTTCTTCTAGAATGCTTGGCTCCACCACTTCCGCTGATTCATGTAGACATTTCCGGAGATGAGAAACGTGAAAGATGTTGTGAATTCCAGCCAATCTTTCAGGCAGATCTACTCTATAAGCCATTTTCCCAACCTTCTCGATGATAGGGAACGGTCCTACAAATCTTGATGCTAGTTTTCCTGTGGATCCAAAGCGAACGACGTTCCTTAAAGGGGATACCTTAAGGAAAACCCTGTCCCCAACCTCAAACTCAAGGTCGGTCCTTCTTTTATCGGCGTAGGATTTCTGTCTGTCTTGGGCGGTCTTCATTCTCCTTCATATCAAGTCCACTTTTTCTAAAGTCTCTCTAACATGTCTGGCCCAAGTATAATCTTGTCAGTGGACTCCCACCAACAAGTTGGTGATCGGCAAGGTCTTCCATATAAAGCTTCGAAGGGCGCCATACCGATGGTGGCTTGGTAACTGTTGTTATAGGTGAATTCCACTAAAGGAAGGTGATCCTCCCATGTCCCTCCGAAGTCAAGAACGCACAGTCTTAGAAGATCTTCTAGTACTCTATTCACCCTTTCTGTCTGACCATTAGTTTGGGGGTGATAGGCCGTGCTCAACATAACTGTGTGCCGACAGCTTCTTGCAGACTCCGCCAAAATTCGCTCGTGAAGATGGGGTCTCTGTCACTCACTAAGCTGGAGGGTATTCCATGGAGTCGAACTATTTCCTTGAGATAAAGAGAAGCTAGAGACGAAGCAGTCCTTCTACTCTTGATAGGTATAAAGTGGGCGCTTTTAGTAAGCCTGTCCACTATTACCCAAATGCTAGTATTGCCTCTTCTTGACCTAGGCAACCCGTCAATGAAGTCCATTGAAATGCTATCCCACTTCCATTGCGTGACTTCTAGAGGATGAAGCAGTCCTCCTGGTTTCTTTTGTTCCTCCTTGACCTGTTGGCATGTCACGCACTTAGAAACGAAATCTGCCACGTCCTTCTTCATGCCGCTCCAATAGAAAACTCTCTTTACGTCCTTGTACATCTTGTCTCCACCTGGGTGTATTGTCATCTTGGAATGATGTTCCTCCTCGAGAACCTTCTTCACAAAATCCCTAGCTTGTGGGACGCATAGTCTTCCATCTCGCCTTAGCCAACCCTTATCATCGATGGAGTACCTATTGAGGTGACTGGAAGTTTCACCCCTAATTAGTTGATCAATCACATCCACAAGCTGTGGGTCTTCTCATTGTGCGGCCCCTATCGAGTCTAAAAGAGTGGGCTGTACTTCTAAGGATGCCAACAAACCAGGTTTTAAGTCTGAGGAGGGCCTAAAGTCAAAGCTGGCTATATACTCCAAGCTTTGCCTTTCTATAAAGAGAGGGCTTAGGGTCAGTTTCTTTCTACTCAACGCGTCTGCTACTACGTTGCCTTTGCCAGGAGTATAGGAAATTTCAAAGTCATACGAGGCAAGGAACTCCATCCACCTTTGCTGCCTCAAGTTAAGATCTTTCTGCGAGAAAAGATACTTCAAAGATTTATGGTCAGTATATAATTCGAACTCCTCACCTAGGAGATAATGGCGCCAAGACTTAAGCGCAAAGACGATGGCGGCCAACTCAAGATCGTGGGTTGGGTAGTTCTTTTCATGCGCTTTCAATTGTCTTCCACCATAAGCTACTACCCTCCTTTCTTGCATCAGAACAGCGCCTAGCCCCGTACCGCAAGCATCCATATATACTGTGAACATTTTTCTTCCATCTGGCAAAGTCAGAACTGGGGCTGTTGTGAGAGCCCTTTTTAATCGTTGGAAAGCAAACTCGCAATCCAAATCCCAAGTGAACGCCAGATTCTTCTTTGTTAGCCTTGTGAGTGAAGCTGAGATTTTTGCGAAATCCCTAATGAACTTTCGGTAAAAACCGGCTAGCCCGAGAAAGCTTTGGACTTTGGTTGCATTTCTTGGTGTCTTCCAATCTTGCACTGCCACCACTTTCGCGGGGTCCACGGCCAACCCCTCTTTGGACACTATATGCCCCAGAAATCTTACTTCCTTTCTCCAAAAGTGGCACCTGGAGAATTTGGCTCTTAGCTGATGTGCACGGAGAGTATCCATGATCTCTTTCAGATGCTGAGCATGTTCTTCCTCATTCTTTGAGAAGATCAAAATATCATCTACGAAGACCACCACGAACTTATTCAGGAATTATCTGAACACCCTGCTCATCAGGTCTACGAAATAAGCGGGTGCGTTCGTCAAACCGAAAGGCATGACAAGCCACTCGAAGAAACCGTCTGGGGTTCTGAACGCCGTTTTATCAATGCTATCTTCAGCTACCCTTAGCTGATGGAACCCAGTAGCCAAATCAAGTTGGGAGAAGATCGACGCACGTACAAGCTGATCAAACAAATCGTCTATTCGGGGAAGCGGGTGTCTATTCTTCTTATTCAGCTTGTTTAGCTCCCTATAGTCCACACAAAGACGTAGTGAACCATCTGCTTTGGTGGCGAACACCACTGGAGCACCCCATTCCGAGATACTCCTTCTTATAAACCCCTTCTCGAGAAGCTCCTTAACTTGCTTACTGAGCTCCTTTCTCTCCTTTGGAGCCATGTGTCTAACAGATAGAGCTACGGGCTTTGCATTATCAACAAGATATATGTGGGAGTCTATTTCCCGCTTCGGAGGTAAGCCTTTCACCTCTTCAAAGACATCCGGATATTCCCGGACTACTCTAACCGACTGCAAATTCTCAACAGAAGCGTCAAGCGACTCTAGATAACTAAGCATAACAGCATTCAAGGGATTACAAGAAATTTCTAGAGTGTTGCCGAGCCGAGTCAAGAGCCTAACCACTCTTTTCTCACAATCAAGAATGGCACCATTACTGGATAACCAGTCCATGCCTAAGATCAGTCCATACCCTGAGAAGCCCAAAACAAAGGCACTACATCCAAATTCAACACTTAGAATAGAGATTTTCAAATCGAAGAAAACCATCGACAAATAAGCCGAGCCCTCAATTGGATTTGAAACAACCAAGGGATCTTCTACCATACTAGTGTCTAGGTGCAGAGATTCTACTAAAGCAGATGAAATAAAGGAGTGTGATGCACCAGAATCAAAGAGAGTGCGAACTGGATGATCATAGAGATAAACTAAGCTTTCTACAGAAATATTCCTACTTAAGGTTCTCAAGATAGGATTGAGAAGATAAGAAAGATAAAACAAAGCATCTAGAAGAAGAAGTTAAAGATGTACCCCCGGAAGGTTCTGCTTTCGGGCCTTGCCCTTGCTTCTTAGGGCAGTTCTTGCGGATATGTCCAGTATCACCACACTGAAAGCATGCTCCCCTCTTCCTCTTCTTCTTTCTACAATCCTGGACTATATGTCCAACAATGCCACAAAAATAATATTTCCTATTCTCACGTGCCTTATTATTATTGTTGTGGTCCTTTCCTCCTTGACTATTATCCATCTTCTTGTTCTGCGATTCTTCTGCTTGTTGTTTCACTAGAGGAGGAGGAGTAAAAGCATCTGTAGCTGGGGAGTAAGGTCCCCAGACATGCTGAAACAAAAAGGAAAGGTTCAAAACGAAGGATAGATAGATAGTGCATATGGCTCTGGGGAATTATGCTTTTTTTTCTAAAAAAACAACACTTTTTCTTGAAAAAGATGCTTCTTTAAACTTCTTTTTGAAAATAGTTTCAAAACAAAAATTATCTAGTATGGTAAACCTATGCTCTGATACCAAGTGAAACACCCCACCCTCCATTAAGGTCACTCACAAGGGACTGCCTTAACTTTGGTGGAGGTTTGTAAGTAAAAGTCACAGATAAAACACGAGACAGATATAAACACATATATATATATAAGCAGCTGAAAACATCAGACTTTTATTTCATAAAATACTTGTTCATACAACACATTTCCATAATTGTCTCATTACAACTTCCAAAACATTACAACATCATTTCTGTCTTGATTTTTAAATAAAGAAGCATAAAACGTGATTAAAACTGCATAAATCCCCATAGAGTGTGACCAACAGCCATAGCCAATGAAAGAGACTCCAAACAGTACATCAACTATCTTGAAGCTTTTAAAGAATCTGACTAAGCTGAGTTATTTCCTCCCTGTGGACTTGGGGGGAAACAGAAGAAAAGAAGACAAAAGAAAGTAGGGTCAGACATAAAGCCTGGTAAGTCTAGTGACTTTTCAGTATGAAAATAAGAATAAGGGCATGATAGGTATAAACTGGAACAGGAAAGTATCATAAACTAAGATGAAGTAGTTTTGAACAAATATACTATCGCACCCCACACTATATCTCTGCACCTACTTGTATTATCTTAACTGTCACCCCATGCTGGAGGTAAAGTGATCCCCTTTTCTAAAGATCGGCTCCTACTCGCATAATCATCTGTGTCTTACGGCCCCCAGAGATTGTAGATACCTATGCTGGCCCCACCATAGGGTGTATCAAGTCCCATGGTGGCGACCCGACACAAACCTTAGAATGCATAGGTTATACTACTAGTGCCCCCAGTGCTCTATTTGTCTGCTCCGGAGTGTGTGCACGCCCGCACTCCGTTAGAACCCACACTGTTGCACCCACCGCCGTCGCTTTGACCGCTTACAATCATCCCAGTAATCGTGCCCCACCCTGCCTAGTTTCAGGGTACCATGATACCTAATTGGGTTACTGCTGAAATGGGTCCCCGTTACTAGGGTTTTCTAGTCAAACATGTTAAGTGGTTAAGTGTCTGTATTTACCTAAACCCACCCATCAATTTCATTAACACGTTGAATTGGCTAAGTGTTTTAGTTAACTTAACCCTACCATCCTGACTTGTCTGTCCTTAGCCTTTTAAAGCACCGACCACTCACATTAGACAGATATTGTTATGGTTACTGGATGTGTCGGTCGGTTCCGGGCAGATTTACACCGTAACTCAGTCTAACCTCGGGTCCTTATTGGGCTCAATGCTTAACCACCCACATTGGATAGGTATTGTTGTGACTACTGGACAGCCGGGCGGGTCCGGGCAGATTTATATCACAATCAATCCAACCTCGTGTTAAGCATATTCGTATTTTCTAAATTTACATATTTGTCTTTATTTCTGATTATATGTAAATTTGTCAACAATTAAATGTTATGGCCCACATTCCAAGTTTAACATTTTTGGTATAAGAATTTATACCGTTTAAATGCCACCAATTTTGGCACGTGACAAACATGCCAAATTCATATATTTTATGTCAAGTTTTATTAATATCCCCAACGTTACCCCGCTTAAACTTTAGGCTAACAATCTTAGCCTAATTTTCGTTCGCATAGTCTTAGCATATAATATTAGGCTAAAAATTTAGCCTAATTTAGCACACACAAATAGGCATAAGGGAATTCATAAACATAAACATGACATAGGTGTAAATTTGGCATAGTCAATATGAACATCATAGGTGTGAACTTGCAAAATAGCCAACATGGATGTCATAGATGTGAACTTGCAAAATAGTCAATATACATATATGTGAATTTGCAGCATAGCCTAAATCAATTTACATATATGTGTATTTACATTGAAATAAGGGTCTAACCAAATAGGTGTCACATGAATTAGCAAATGATTTAGACAACATAAGTCTAAACTTGTTTTTGGATCTAGGCATAACATCGAACATTACTAGCACATGACAAGAATATGACATTTTCATAAATATGTATAACTTTAGGACAAGGGTGTGAACTAGATCCAATCGCATATCTAATTACAACATGAAACATGTACTAAAGTGGATCTTGACATGGATCAAATTAGAAACTTGCAACTTTTGTATAAACATAGGGGCATGTATATGAACATAACCATTTAGGCATAAAGATTTCTAGCATAAAGTATATACATGAGGTTCTAATCACAAACGACCTATATAATCACATAGACATGAACTATACAACTTGCTTGTGATGTTATTGTCATTCTAAAAGTACAATAGGATCAACATCAATCTTAATTATACCACAAACATCCCAATTTCATTCGCAACACAATCATTTCAATACATAGATATTAATTAACATCGTCGTTACATAATAGCACAATTCCACTTCCAATTTACATCGAATCAAGTCTTAGTTTTATTCTCATCGGAAAAATCACTATACTTACAACAAACGACGAACTTGGATTCTAGATTCTGAATTCTGAATTTGATATGCTTTCCTTTGGGTAGACTAACGTTGTTTTGATTCATGTTTTACTTTAGTATTGGCTTGTCTCTAAGCTTTCTAACTGACGGCCACTCCTATTTTCTTTCCTGCAGCATGACGGCTTTAGTGTTATATTATTTGTGTGAATTTAGGGTTAGACTTGAGTTGTATTTATAGAATTTCAATCTAATTAGAGCCGTCGATGAAGCTAGAGTGGATCCAGACCATCCATCTCAAGAGAAGCCAATCAGAAAGTGACATGTAAGCCCTAGTGACTACGCCAAGCCTTAGAAATCGACCAGAACCTGACCAGGCCAGCCAGGGCCTGACCAACTAGGGTTTCAGGCTTGGGCGCACTTGGCAGGTGCGCCAGTGCTAAAATTGTACTGGCGCACTTTCCAAGTGCACCAGTGCAATTTTGTTCTGGCGCACTTCCCAAGTGCGCCAGTGCATTCTGACCCGTTTCTGGTTTTTCTGCCCAACTTCGTTCGTCCATATCTTCTTCATACGGCATCTGTTTTACGCAAACTTGGACTCTATCTCAAGCAGAATTTGGAGACGAACGCAATGACATAACCCATTTCCCTTGATTTCATCACTTATAATTAATTATACTTTAATTTGTTAAGTTACAGTTAACAGAAAATTCGGGGTGTTACAAAAATTCTAAAAAATGGTTTAAATGTTTTATAGATGAATTACAAACACTCCTAAGTGTTAAAATGATGTTTGAAAAGAATATGAATTTTGAAGGAATTTTAGTGTGTCGCAAATCAGTAACTCGCGATTTCGCTACCTAAAAATTGAAACTTTCATATATAGAAAAATATGAATCCAAATTCTTTAAAATAATATTTTTTGAATACTTATAACCATAGCTTTCCAAAGAATCAAAAAATTCAAGATTCCGTTGGGTAGATTTTTAAATATGACTAAAACAAGTTTTGAAAAATACCGCGGTTTTGCAATTCAAAATCTTGTAAGTGCAATTATTTGAAATTGAGATTTTTAATCTTTTGAAAATATGAAATAAATCATATAAATCATTTAAAATATTTTAAAAGTTTTTAAGATGGTTATATGAATTTTCCGATGATAGAGAAGTTGTTTCAATGAACTAAGCTGAAATTACGGTTTTTGCAACGCTTTTTCAACACTTTTTAAATAAGAATGGAATTTAAACTTAAACTCTATGAATCTTATCCAAATTTCTTATGAATGTTTGAATTATTGTT
This sequence comes from Allium sativum, assembly GCA_030737875.1. Taxonomy (NCBI): domain Eukaryota; kingdom Viridiplantae; phylum Streptophyta; class Magnoliopsida; order Asparagales; family Amaryllidaceae; genus Allium; species Allium sativum. The sequence goes on from CM060919.1 coordinate 719,285,209, forward strand.
TTAAAGATTATTTAAAAGTTTTATAACTTTTGTAAAAGAATCGTAATGATTGAATTAAATAAGATAAGCAATGATTTAATCTTGGTTCTACTAAGCAGATAAGTAAACCTGATTTTTCTATTTCTGAGATTTGAATGTGGGTTTCTTACTAAGGAGATGTTTAGGAGCAACCAATGCCCTGGCTCACCTGGCCCTTCCTAGGACAAGGGATAAATAAGTTTGAAATGCCTGAAATTAGTTAGCTATAAAAGACATGTTTTCTCAAGATAAATGAATCAGATTTCTTAGGGATAACCTTGTTGTATTTAATATCAAATTCCATGTAGGGAATCCTTACTATCCATTATAATTTAAAAGGTGTTTACACTGTTATTCGATGAATAGTCGGATTTGAACATGGAAATTGATATTGAGCAAGATAAGTGTGATTTATTAGGATCTATTAATCTAAAACGGACTTACTATCCAAATGACTTAATGAATGAGACTTAATGATTCTATCTATATCCTTAAAGAATATTTGAAATTCTATATCCTCGTCAAGTAATGAATTAAGAAATGAAGAACATGCAAAACTACCTAAACTGTATTTTTACGATGATTGATTCGAGGAGACCGGAACTAATTTGGATGATTCCTATCTGAAAACCACTTCGAATCAATTAAATGTTTAAGAATTTAAAGGCTGAAGATTGAAGAATTATGGAGATTGAATGAAGGGTTGTTAACACTGATCCTTGGGTAATTTTCCCATATTACAAATCCCAGTGATTCTACATTTAGATATTCCATGCAAGGGAAACTCTTTCTGGATCACACGTTTTAGCTAGAGTAGTGCCTGTCTGTTTGTCCAAATCCCAGACAATTTGTATGCATGAATGTCTGATGTTGCATTTCTAATACACGTTTATTGATCTCCACGAATGCACATCTGTTTGGTGGAAGAGTAGGCAACTTCTCTTTGTGTAACACCCTTCTCTATGATGTACGAGCTCAAAGGATATACAGTAGTGGAAATCATTTGCATGTGTTGGACTTGGAAATGTGACATTCAACGTGAAGAATGTGCTTGAATAAACGGTAATCATAGACCTCTAGGCTTCAGCAACCAGTGTTGGAAAAACATGGCATGTAGTGAGGTTAAATCATTAGCACCCATTAGGAGACCTTTATTACCCATTTAGATTTTGTGTTATATGTAGAGAAATGGAGTATGCTAAGGCCCTTGGTGGTTGGTCGGTTACAACCGAGGCGATGACGTATTCAGGAAGTGCACTACCAGAGAAAAAGGTCCATGCAATTGTTTTGGCCTTATAAAAAGGGAGTATGAGAGTGGCCACTAGTACACCTCTCGAGGTGTATATGTAAAGGTTGTCCCTTACCTTTCCATCGTATGAAGTCCGTTTCCTTAGGAGCTTGCGTATTATATTGTAGAACCCCATTTTGGGTGTGGAGTTTAATAATGGTAACAATTTCGCTATTTATATAATTTAATTTTACTGGATTTTATCCCACAAATCATTAAAAATAATATCAGATAAATTTTGACTTAGAAAATTTTGGTCACCATGAGCTAAAATCTCATGCCATATTTATGTGCGGACGTGGTCTCAGGGGGATACCCTTTATTTTTAAATGGCGAATTTAAGTTTCTCACACCAGTCCAATGATAGACCCAGAGTTGTTTTCCCCTTAAACTCTGGGTGCCCTATTTTATCTGGGCAACCAGTAGCTAAGGTTTTATGTGGATAAATCGGATGGAGCTTAGAGCTAAAGAATTTGAAAATAGTCACTTTTCTTTGTTTGTCTCGACAATTATACGGATAGGTTCTATAACTATCTAAGATGATATGATTTAATTCTGATAAGTTAGACTTAAATTTCCGCTATAATGATTTTATTTTTGAGTAGGACGGATGTGTAGCGTGATACTACACAGCCGATTAATAGCATTATATATATATATATATATATTCTAGTTGACAAGCCCAGCTGGTGGCTAATAGTTCGATATCAGTGCATTAAAAACCCACAAAAACCATCAACATCACTACAGATAGTATCATAATATAAAACATCATAAAGTCATATAGCAAGCACCGAAGTCACTGAAAGACATATCAGGAACGATCATATTGAAGTACCAAAAACATCAAGAGCCCATGCTGGAATGCCGAAACTTTAGTGCAAATCTGGGATCGTACCTCCTTGATTTGAACCCACCAATTCAGCTGCGCTATTACTCATAGGCAAGGCAAGCCTGAATCTAGCAAAAGACGATTGACCTGTCCATGATTGAAAGAAGTAGGAGATGAGTCTGCATATACCGTCAAAATGTTTCACTGGTTTGTTAAAAATTGCAGCATTACTCTCCTTCTAAATACACCAGCAATAAATAGATAAAAAGGAATCTAATGCAACATTAGCTGAACTGTATTGCCAGTAATCGAACACAGATGAAAAGTCAGGGATGAAGCCAAGCAAGTGAATACTAGAGGCAACCAGTATGGGGTAAGAGACATCACAATAAAAAATCAAGTGGTGAATTATTTCTTCATGCTTGAACAAAATACACAATAGGGGTCTGCTACCAAATTAAGTTTGTGTAATCTAGCTCGAGTATTAATCCTTCCTTGAATAAGGCACCATCGAAAGAACAGAACTCTGGGTGGCAAACAAATTTTCCACAACCTAGCATATGAGAAAGACCTTCATGTATAATTGAGCTATTGGTATAAAGATACTACAGAAAAACCACTTCTAGTGATAATGACCAAACATGACTATCAGAATTTTCAGAAAATTGAGTTTGAAGAAGCAAACTGGAGATGTCAAGAAGGTTAAGAAAAACGTGGACATCAAATAAAGAAGAAGGGCAAAGACTAAAAGGACCATTACTAAAGGTGTTAGCAACAGAAATGAACACATGAGAAATCAAAGGAAAAAGAGAGGGAAAAACTTGGGAAAGAGGAAGCTGATCATGCCAAATGTCTAACCAAAATAAACAGGATTCGCCATTATCAAGCTTGGCATGCATCAATTTTTCAATACGTGGTATAACTAAAATGACACCAGACAAAAAAGGAGAGGGTTTAACAGATTGTGGAAAATGTAAAACAAGATGAGGGTTATCATAATAATAAAGGGAAAGAATCTAGTCTATCCAAATGAAAGCACCTGGAGTGACCATACGCCATAACCATTTTGATAATAAAGCAATACTAAAGTTCCAAAGGTTAGCTATACCCAATCCCCCCTGATCTGGGTGCAAACATACAATTTGCCAATTTACCAGTCTTTTGACATTATTCCCATTCCATAAAAATGCACTTCTAATTGAATCAATCTTAGAAATTATCCATTTAGGGAGTTTGAGCAATGACATCCAGTATGGTTGAATAGCGGATAATACAAATTTAACCAACACTAACCGACGAGCTAAAAAAAGAGAATTAGCCTTCCACGAAGCTAACCTCTTTTCAATTTTATGAATAAGTGGAAGCCAATCAATTTTGTGAAGTTTAGTGGGTCTAAGTGGAATACCCAGATAAATAATTGGGAAGCTATCAATAGGATAGTTAAGGAAGGAAGAAAGAATCGGCCTCAGGTAATCAGATTTGCCTAGCATAATTATGGAACCCTTAGAAAAATTAATAGAAAGACCATAGATGAGCTCAAAGACATATAAAATAACTTTTAGATGATGAATATATATATATATATGTATGTATATACATTTCAACATTGTGCAAGATTCTGATCTTTCTACTTTCTTTCCCTTTTCTTTCTTAATAATTCGCTTCTCCAGCACTTGTTTTTGCATTACATGAATATCGTGGATGTATTATTGTTGATTTGAGGGTCGAGGAAGCAAGTCTTTTCATTTGGTATCGGAGCCCTGGCTGTCGACCACCAGGGTCTAATTATCATTTGGAGATCATATCAAATTGATTTCATTTGGTATCTATCCTTAGGTTCAGCGAACACCTAATCCTGGTCTGGGTAAAAGACTCATCAAAGATGGGGTTAGCAATACCCTAGGTTGAGTAACTCATTAAAAATAGGATTAACAATATCCTAGAAAGAGTTAAGAGTGATTCGAATGCGCAATTTAAAAATAAATGATCTTTCTTTAAAATGGTAAAAGAATAAACTTTTTCTTAGGTTTCCCTCCAAATTTTGGAATATTATTTGAAAGGAATAACTGATAATAATTGTGGACATCACCCTTCTTTACTATTTGAATAAGAAATAGATCTTATTATTGATAGTTTTCCTTTGTCTTTGTAGAATCCCGACAGAAGAAAGATCTACAAAGGAGAAACCTCCAAGCCAAAGGAAAACGAATCTATCAAGATCTTTAGCAATAGTAGCTGGCACCCTATCCTTCCCATCTCTTGATTTAGTTAGGTAAACATTCCCCCAGAATCATTCCTCAAAAGGATCCTGAGCTCATCATCTTATCTAGTGATAAGGAGATGTCACCGATCATTGATATCGAAGAGTTGATGCCCATAGAAATGGAAGAAGGGGAACCAATGAAAGTACTCGTGGAAGAAGAAGAAGAAGTGGAGGATAAAGCCAAAGTTGAGCTTAACAACCTAAATTCTACATGTTATAACCAGTGGATGAATGATATCTCTGGCGAAGACATAAGGAGTAGTCAAGGAGGCAACGTCGTCTAGTCGGTAGACAATGATGATGTCAAATGACAGGAAGAGATGGAGATTGATGAAGCAGAAGAGGCAACAGAAGACACTACAACAAAAGTGGTTATTAACAACACCTAATAACAATGTTTAGGACCAGCTGTCTATTTATACTGTAGAACTTAAAAATAATATAATAAAACTCGTTAAATCGCTGTGTAGATGTTTCCGGCATTCATTTTTGTTTTCCTCCCTTTGGCCGCCTCTTTTCCTATTTAGCTGGGGAAAAAAGCTGCTCCGTAGAAAACAAATCTCTTCCTCTATATAAAATCGTTCCACCTACCCAAATCGTCTCCGCTCTTCTTCATATTTTTCTATCGCCTTGTCATTCGTATAATACATTAAGCCGCCGCTGATCATTCAAAAATTGTCAGATGATTCTCTTCAATAATCTGATTTGAGGTAATTTTTGTGTAATACCTAAAGTTAATTTGTTAATTCAGTTAGATGTGTTGATTCTCTGACGATTCCTAAGTCTCCGACGATTCCTTGTGTTAATTCCTAGTTGCTCTTCAATGTACCTAATTTCCTGTAACACCCTGTACTTTCTATGTTTATTAAAGTAACGAATTAAAGAACACTAAATTGTAAAGGTGAGAATTAAGGGAAACGGGTTATGTCATTGCGTTCGTCTCGGAATTCTACTTGAGATAGAGTCTGAGTTTGAGTGAATCGGACTACGTATGAAGAAGTTATGGAGTTCAGAAGATTTCATGTTTAAACATAAAATTATATAATAAAATAATTAAATAAACAAAAGTGTTCGAATTTCAAAAATCACGTAGATCAGCTGGGCTAGAAAAATCCTGCCCATAGGGGTCGACTTCCCCCAAGGGGGGTCGACATAGGTGTCGACCCCCCAAGAGGGGTGTCGACTGGAGTCCTATAGGGGTCGACCCCCTCGCCCAGATCCAAACAGTGACTATTTCTGAGTTGTTGCTGAGTCACTAGGGCAGAGGTGGCAATTTCTGAATAGCTCTATCTTGTCTGGATGGTTTTGATTGCTCCTAGGTTGATCTAACGGTTCACATAAGTCTAAACCTCTATAAAAGCAACCCTAATCCTCAACCCTAAATCACACAATTTCATTCCAAGGAGCCACCATGTTGTCCATGGTCGACCTAGCCTAGCCACCATTTCTTCTTCAACTAGGGAGCAAATTAGAAAGCAAATTAGAAGCTACAAATCAAATCTAATTTAGAGAATCGATAGTCTACGTCAAGGGAGAGGAAAGAGCTCAGCAAGCAAGTTAAAGAGCTGCTCGAAAAAGGGTTCATAAGGCAGAGTATTTCTAAATGGGGTGCTCCAGTAGAATTCGCAACTAAAGCGGATGGTTCACTTCGCCTATGCGTTGACTATAGGGAGATAAACAACAGACCAAGAAAAATAGGCACCCACTTCCAAGAATAGACGACTTGTTTGATCAGCTTGTAGGTGCATCGGTTTTCTCCCAACTAGATCTGGCTACCGGGTTTCATCAGCTAAGAGTGGATGAAGACAACATTGATAAGACCGCGTTCAGAACCCCGGATGGTTTCTTCTAATGGCTTGTCATGCCTTTCGGCTTGACAAACGCACCTGGTTATTTCGTTGACTTAATGAGCAGGGTGTTCAGGAAGTTCCTTAATAAGTTTATGGTGGTCTTCGTAGACGACATTTTAATTTTCTCGAAGAATGAAGAAGAGCATGCTTTGCATTTAAAGGAAGTCATGGATACTCTTTGTGCACATCAGCTAAAAGCCAAATTCTCCAATTGTCATTTCTAGAGAGAAGAAGTAAGGTTTCTTGGACATGTGGTGTCCAAAGAGGGGATAGCTGTGGACTCCACAAAAGTAGTTGTGGTGCAAGATTGGAAGGTTCCACGGAAAGCAATCGAAGTCCGAAGCTTTCTCGGGCTAGCGGGCTTTTACCGAAAGTTCATTAAATACTTTGCCAAAATCTCAGCCCCACTCACAAGATTGACAAAAGAAGGACTGACCTTGAGTTTGAGGTTGGAGATAGGGTGTTCCTTAAAGTATCTCCTTTGAGGAATCTCATTCGCTTTGGGTCCGTAGGAAAGTTGGCACCAAGATTTGTAGGACCATTTCCTATTGTTGAAAGGGTTGGGACGATGGCTTACAGAGTAGAGCTACCTGAAAGGCTGGCTAGAGTTTATAATGTTTTTCATGTTTCTCAACTAGAAAGTGCTTACATGAGTCTGCGGAAGTTGTGGAGCCAAGTATACTAGAGGAAGTAGAAGTGGAACGAGAAGCGACTGTGAGAAGAGTTCCAACTCGTATCTTGGGTACGGAAGTCAAAAAGCTACGCAGCCGTGAAGTCAAGCGTGTTAAAGTTTAATGGAGTGACGCTGAGGAAGACACGACTTGGGAAACTGAGAGAAAAATACGTGCAGCCTACCCTTTTCTTTTTTAGGGTACCTCCTTGATCTCTATTTCCATAAGTTTATACATGCTTATAACTATCTTTTTAAGTATATTTCCTCGGTCCTGTTCTTGATCCTTAGGTAGAAACCAATGGATGTAAACATGTATTTGAAACATGTTATGGTTGATGGTTGCAAGTGGTTGCTAGTGGATGCTAGTGATTGCTCGTGGATGCATATACACACACATTAGGTGTTAGATCGGCTCAGTCACTTTCATATTGCATATATGTATTTGTATATGGATTGAAACTTGGAATGTTATCATATGGACGTTGCATTTGTATGAATGATTGTGCACTCATGTAGAAAGTATGATTAGGAATAATTGCATGCATAATGGACTCATGGCACTGACATAATTTGCATTAAGGAGGTCAACTGAATCAGTAGACTGCCTGATTTTGAATTAGATAAGGACATATACACACACTATGCATACAATCATGAAAGCATTAGAAATCCTTTAAGGACAGTGGATGCCGGTGTTTGATGGTTGAGTAGATGGACGATTGGATGGTAGGATATATATTCTTCTTGACTTGAAGATTTCGGGGGCAAGATCCTTTAAGGAGGGGAGAATGTAACACCATGTACTTTCTATGTTTATTATAGTAACGAAATAAAGAACACTGAATTGGGATTGAGAATTAAGGGAAACGGTTTACGCCATTGCGTTCATCTCAGAATTCTGCTTGAGATAGAGTCCGAGTTTGCGTGAATCGGACTCCGTATGAAGAAGTTATGGAGTTCAGAAGATTTCATGTTTAAACAGAAAATTACATAATTAATAAACAAAAGTGTTCGAGTTTCAAAAATCACGTAGATCAGCTGGGCAGGAAAAATCCCACCCATGGGGGTCGACTCCCCCCCAAGGGGGGTCGACATAGGTGTCGACCCCCCAAGAGAGGTGTCGACCCCCCTATAGGGGTCGACCCCCTCGCCCAGATCCAAACAGTGACGATTTCTGAGTTGTTGCTGAGTCACTAGGGCATATGTGGCAATTTCTGGATAGCTCTATCTTGTCTGGATGGTTGTGATTGCTCCTAGGTTGAGCTAACGGTTCACATAAGTCTAAACCTCTATAAAAGCAACCCTAATCCTCAACCCTAAATCACACAATTTCATTCCAAGGAGCCACCATGCTGTCCATGGTCGACCTAGCCTAGCCACTATTTCTTCTTCAACTAGGGAGCAAACTAGAAAGCAAGTTAGAAGCTATGAATCAAATCTAATTTATAGAATCGATAGTCTACGTCAAGGGATTGCTTTTCAGTTTCAGAAAACAGATCCCAGAAAATAAGACTTCCTTTTGTTTGTAAGTCCAGTCATTATTTAGATGTGAACGATTAAAAGTCATGTTTTGTAATAAAGTGAAAACTAGAGTTGTGCCTAGTTGTAAGATAATGGTGATGCTGATTCATATCTATTCTTGTAACGATTCTATCATATATGCCTATGAGACTATTGTGGTTTATTGGACTTATTATGTTGTTAAACCAATCTTGTATTATATAAATTGGTGACTCTTTCATGTTATGTTACATGCAAGTTTTTAGGCTAAGTTATATATATGTTTAGATCTACACTCTCCTATGTTAAGATTCATGTTTATTGGATCCAAAATAAAATTTAACATTTAGATGCCTAGTTGGATTTGTGTAATTCTATATGCTTAAGATTCATGTTTATTGGATCCAAAATAAAAGTTTACATTTACATGCTTAGTTGGCCTTGTGTAATTCTATATGCTTAAGATTCATGTTTATTGGATCCAAAATAAAAGTTTACATTTACATGCCTAGTTGGACTTGTGTAATTCTATATGCTTAAGATTCATGTTAATTGGATCCAAAAATGCAAGTTCATTGTTTTATGCCAAATTTATATGACACATATTTAGTTAGATCCTTATTATTGTATGTTGTAGGAATGGTACATGCTCTTTCCCCTATTGTATATAAGTTAGGCTAAGTTGCGAGCCTAACATTCTATGTGAATTTTGCGAACGTATGACGGGGGTAACGTTGGGAAAAACCTTAAGTTTCAAATTATTGGCATAATTTGGCCCATAATCGTATAATTGATTAGTGGCATAAATTGGTATAATTTATATACCTAAAAATTATGAACATGATTTAATGGGTAAATGGGGAATGACTTAAATGGCAATAATAGTGGATAATTACATATAAATATGAAGGGTAAATATGTAAATTAAGTACAAGACGAATATGCCTAACCCGAGGTTAGATTGAATTACGGTGTAAGACTGCCCGGAACCCCCCGGAACATCCAGCAACCGTAACAATATAGATCTAATGTGAGAGGCTAGCGCATCAAGCCCAAAAGAACCCGAGGTTAGATTGAGTTGCGGTGTAAGACTGCCCGGAACCGACCGGCACATCCAGCGACCGCAACAATATATATCCAACGTGAGTGGTTGGTGCTTTAATAAATGAATTAAAGCTAAGATAGGAATGGTAGGGTTAAGTTAATTAAGGCAACACTTAACCAATACAACATGTTAACTAAACTGATGGGTAGGGTTAGGTTAATTTGAGAACACTTAACCATTTTAACATGTTGATTTGGAAACCCTAGTAATGGGGACCCATTTCAGCAGTAACCCACATAGATGTATCATGGTACCCTAAACTAGGCAGGGTGGGGCACGATTATTGGGCTGATTATAGGCGGTCAAAACAACGGCGGGTGGTGCGTCAGTGTAGGTTCCGACGGAGTGCGGGCGTGCACGTACTCCGGAGTGGAAAAAGCAGGCACTGGGCATCAGTAGTTATACACTGTGCATCTTGAATTGTGTCGGGTTGCCACCATAGGATTTGATACACCCCATGGTGGGACCATCACAGGTATCTACAATCAAGTGGGGCCGAATGACACAAGTGGTAAATGTGTACGAGTAGGAGCCGATCGATAAAGGGGATTATCTTGAATACATGGTGCTAGTTGAGGCACTTGTAAGTGGGTGCATAGAAATAGTAATGAGTGTGATAGCATATTCAGTCTTATTTCTAGGGTGCTGTCCTAGATTCAGTTTATTCATGTCATAATCCTTTTTCCTGTTTACATGCTAAATAATCACGGGACTTACCAGACTCATGTCTGACCCATTTTATTTTGTCTTCTTTTCTTCCATCCCCCCCCCAAGGTCTGCAGGGAGGGAATACTTCAGCTTAGTTTGGACCATTTATAGCTTGAAGGGAGTAGATGTATTGCTTGGATTTTCTTTCCTTGGGCTATGGCTTTCAATACACTCTTTTTGGGGATTTATGCTACTTTATTGTTATTTCATGCTTCTTTATGTTTTAATCAAGACAGATATTTTGTTGTAATAATTTGGAAGTTGGTTTGAGACAGTTGTTGTAGTGTTTTAACTGAACCATGTACTTGTAAAATAAATTTAGTTTTTCCATTGTTCATATGTCTGTCTTGTAAATTATCTGTATCTTTTACCTATAATGCTCTACCGAAGTTAAGGCATTCCCTTGGTGAGTGACCTTAACGGAGGTGGGGTGTTTCATTTCTTTTGTCAAATCATTGTCGCTGGCGGCTGAAAGTTTGCATCTTCATCATTTCACTTCAACCCAGCCTGCTTCCGTGTCATCATTTGCTGTAAGGTAAAACCTTATTTGAAAATTGATTTATGACTTCTTGGTTGATGATGAAATCCGTTGTCCTAATTTTGAAACTTCTTAACCATTGATAACAAACTGTTCCCAATATTCTTTTGTTTAGGTGTTACAATATAACATATAGGCATATTGTTTTTATAAATTGCTGAAGGGGTTAGCTTGCACGGTAAATGATTTATATAGGATTCTAGTGGAAAAATGGATGACAACAAGCTCAGATAACCATTCAGGCTTTTCAAGTTTATGTGCGGGAACATAAGATCTATTATGTGTTTCTTTACATGCGTGTTGTGTATGGTAACACTATAAAATATATTATTTAAATTTTTAATGTTAAAATTGGAATTATATTATATGATTTACAATAAATATTGTGGAATAAGTAAGTTGTAAATTAAAATTATGGTGCTTATTTTGTTGCAGAGTTGAAATATTGAAGTTTTCATATTTTTACGATTTATTAGACCAATCAACAACTAGTAGTTTATATACGGATAGGCTTTTGACTCCAGCAATATGAGAAACAGAGAAACCACACCTAGAAGAGAAAATCCATAAATTAGTTGATATATATTACAGAGCATTAGATCTTCAAAAGACGACATATAAATCAATTAAAAAAAACCTGACCAACTTGTTGTGATTGTATACAGTTCTGTGTATATCAAATATATACAGTTCTGTATATATCAAAATGCAGGGACCATATATTTTTTGTCAAATTTTGAAATGGTATTGTTATGTATATAGTTTTGCTTCTTTAGAAAATAATATACCAATTTATGATTAGTGAACCTTTCAATTGCGCAGAAACTTGAAAGCTGAAAATGTTCTACTTGGTTCTGATGGATCTTGGAAACTATGTGATTTTGAAAGTTGAAAATGTTCTACTTATTTCAATTGTGCAAAGATGGGCATCGAAGAAGATAATATCAGGAAACATACAACTCTTGCCTCTAGAGCAGTTGAGGTGCAGAAACTTACCTCTACCATTTGTTTATAGATTCACTGCTATTGTAAGGAATATAATCTTGATTTCTTATCTGTTACAGATGTGGGATTTGTATAGAATTTTTTTTATCAATGACAAAGTTGATATATGGGTAAGTTTGAATATCTGATATGCCACTTTCTAGTGTTGGTATATTTGATATGAATATAACAATTGATTTACATATCAGTTTGTAGCTATATATTTGTCTTGGTTGCTATTGATGGGGAAGGGTGTTGTTGGATGTTGAATGCATACAAAGATTGTGTTGTTTGATACAATACATAGAAAATCCTTTAAGTTGGCTGAGTAGTTTGTTGTGTTTAGTCCCTTTAGTGTCACTAAAATAACTTCCATGAAAACATTTCAATTTTTCTCTCCATGGCATGTCTGAATATTCAAACTTGTTGAAGTGGATTTGGTATATAGAACTGAAATGTTGTGCATTGTAAATATCCTGGGAACTAGTAATTGACCCATGGTGTGTAATGCCTTTTTGCAGGTTATGATTCATGCATGACACAGGAAGCTGATAGAGTTGAAAGGGTGATATTTCTAGAAAGAATGGGGAATAAATAAAGGGTAGTTTACTTTTATGTTTACTAATGATTCTTTTTCGGTGGAACACAAGTAAGATGATGAAAGTTTTGACATCCAATAGTAACTAGAGTTGAGAAAGTTCATAAGTTAATTATAGTTTCAAGCAGTACTGGTTAAAGAGGGTTTTAAACAAATATCCAATAGTAACTATTGTTTCCACTTTTCAGAATAATGTTCCTGAAATTAAAAAAACGTGATGAATTTTACATTAAAGAATCATAGATGTGTCGTCTCCTAGTGCCGGGCATTCTCATGCAGCAAGTTTGAATTTTTAATAATTTATTGTTACCGTGGGGAAGGAGAATAATTATCACCCTGCCTAGTGCAGAAGACTCGCTTGAGTGGAGTATGAGATGAAAAATATATAAGTAGTCTTACAATCTATTACTCGAAAGATTGCTTTTACAATTTGGTGAATATACTCGGTGTCCATAAGATCAAATCCAATGATGAGTGAAATTATTTCCCAGGTCTGAGTTTCAAGGTCTGATATTTGTTCCGAGTTTTGCGATTTTGACTAGAAATTATTTATTATGATGGTTAGCATCCAAATTGGGGTTTTGTTTTCTATCTGTGCTCCAATAATGAAATAAATTTATTAGTCACCAAATTCATTTCTTCATTAATTGTTCTGTAATTCTTTAGGGAAACAAAATCTGAGTTTGAATTTACACAATATGCTGGTCGAAAGATTGCTTCTAGAAATGTTCCTGTTAAGGTGTTGCCAAAAAATATCACAAAACACGCTTGTTAGAGTAAATATATTCAGTGATGGTTAGATTAAGCACATCCACATCTCAAGGGAAGCATGGATTACATGGTTTGCACTGTGTCCATATAAGTGAACTGGTTGTATCTAGTAGAAGGTACACATATGTGAGGGGGCTTCCAATGCCCACTCTGATCAAGAATTCCACAGAATATCAGTATGCTATTATTGGCCTTATATACCTATTTTGTACATTTGAAGCTTCTGATTCATAATGATCGGTGTGAGCTACAATTTGTTTGAGTTTCCTTTTGAATGTTTCGATTGAAGTCTGATGTCTAAGGTATAGAGGAGAATGGATCAAGTTATGACGAATGGGCTCTAAGGTTAGGGACTTTTCTGATTGTGAAGCAATTGCCAGTTTTGAGGTACCGAATGCATAGAGAATTAGAACTCCTAAAACAAGAAGAATTGAATTCATGATGTTGCAGGAATTGTAGAAGCATAATCATGTTATGAGGTGCACTAATTAACTATTTATCAACCAAATTTTGTATATCTAAATTAGATGTTTACTAAAGATTTACTACGTTAATGTGTGCTAGGACTGGATAGCAAATCATGTTAAGTATTCACAACTGATAAGAAGAAGAAGCCCATGGAGGCCCAAGGTTAGACTCTTATTTTTTGGCTTAAGTTATTGTCAAAAAGTGATTCTTCAATTGGCAAAGGGCATGATAAGGAGAGGAAATTGGATAGTAAGACTGACAAAGGAGAAGTTCAAAATAAGTGAGCAGGTATTCTTCTTCCATTATGTCTATTAAATTAGTTGAGCTATTAAGTTTTTACTATGCACTTTCTTAAGTCAACTAGACCAAGTTTGTGCAGATATTGTTCCTACTTTCCATTTGTGACTGTATTATGTATTGTAAGCCTATTTTGTGAACTAGGCTACACAAAGCTAAAAGATCAAATAATAAAGAACATTCACTCCAAAGATCGGATCGGATTGGAGTTTATTTGGTCAAGGCTGAACAACACAAACCAGAGAAGGAAAGAGCATGGGCCAAACCGGATCGGTTCGGTCAAACCCGATCTGTCTCCTTAATTGAAGTACCTCCGATCCGAACCTAGGCACCATAAACTGCAGTAGCTATGCCCACGTTCCCTTAAGACTCAGAGCGGTTATACTCACATTCTCCCCATCTTCACCACTAACCTGATGTGTTGTCACCACTATATCTCATCCGAACCCGACTTCTATGGGATGGGGGCCACGTGTACTCGAACCGGAGCTGCTTCAGAGGAATTTTCCACCATAAATACACCTCCAAGGCTCATTTCAAGGGATCTTTTGGCATTTTCAGAGTTGAAAACCCTTTGAGAACCGAATTCCATCACCATTTTCATATTGCAATCATCTTATAAAGTACATTTTAGAGAAGATTGAGTGAATCTATGTATGATATGAGTGAAAGTGAGTGAGAATCATTGTGGTATCTACATTCAAGTTATCAACACAAAGAGTAGAAAGTGGACGTAGGCTATTTAACACCGAACCACTATAAATTGTGCCTTTTCTTCATTTTTAGTTTCATTTTATCAGAAATTGTTCCTAGTTTGGGTGTTAGATCCATTTTTGGATCTAACATTTTGGTGCTTTCACTGAGAAATCTTTGAATTCTTCGCTTTTTGGGATTATCGTTCTACTATTTGGACCCTCAAGTTCGAAGAAGTTAATCCTTTATTTCCAACACTTTCAAGCATTTGCTGATTAATTATTGAAAGATTGGACATTATGGCTAAAGGAAATGGAAAAGAAGTGTAAGACGTTAGGGAGAACGATGCTGGAGAAGATCAATAAGCCATCGTATTAACGAGGTCGCGGGGACAAAGCTCTGGACAACCCCGATCTGAATCGGGTATTCCGAACCGAGTTGACCAGGAGAACACGATCCAATCAGGAAGTGATGGAGCTGCTCAAACCCCTCCGAACAGAATCGACTCTGGAACCCTACTCCGATCCGAACCGAATGAGACTGAAGCTGGTACTTCTACTCGAGCACCCACCAATGCTCCAAAGCCGGCCATGACAACTGGTGATCAACCTGCTCCATCCCAACCATCACGCACCGGGATTTTTTGCGTTTTCTTAACAAGCTGGAGAGTACTAGAAATGCATTGGAAGTCCATAAACGTGACAGTCTTCGCATGCAAGAGAACATGATCACCATGAGTAGGGAACTCAATGAACTCCGGAGCCAAAAGACACCTTCCACACACGCCGCCTTGCTGCAGACTATTCATCTTCTTCGGATGAAGGACGTCCTCATGAAAGAAGGCCGGTTGAGCGACCTCAAAATCTTTATCAGTTGACGTTTGGATCTTTAGGATCCCGTGAAGATGCTGCTCGTGTGTTAGGATCGGATGACCCGAGCCTGTAAGAGCCTATGTTGCTACCCATGCGTGGATCCCACGTTCAACCCAGGGATCCTAATATTACTAATCCTACGCAAAAGCAACTTGTAACACCCCGAATTTTCTATTAACACTAAAGTTGCTAAAATATTAATAAGCATGTAGAAGAGGGGATGCATCTAATATGAATATAAAAATATTAATAAGTATGTAAGAGAGGGGATGTATCTAATATGAATATAAAAATATTAATAAGTGTGTAAGAGAGGGGATGTATCTAATATGAATATAAAAATATTAATAAGTGTGTAAGAGAGGGGATGTATCTAATATGAATATAAAAATATTAATAAGTGTGTAAGAGAGGGGATGTATCTAATATGTATATAAAAACAATAATAAGTGTGTAGAAAGGGGGGGATGTATCTAATGTGTACATTGTAGAATATATATATATATATATATATATATATATATATATATATATATTGCTGAGTGTTTGCTGAGTCACTTCTGACTCATTGCTGAGTCAACAAGATAAACCTCATCTTGTCTGAACGGCTGCGGTTATTTCTAGGTTAAATCTAATGGCCTAAATGAATTCTAAAAATCTATAAATAAGTGGGTAGACCCTAGACCTAAATCACTTGTAAAATTAGAGAAGCTACCGTCATGCTGCTGCCATGGAGTTCAGCATAGCCGTCACAAACTAAGAAGAGGAAGCCTAATCATCTACAACTAAATCTACACAAATCAAATCAAAAGATCTCTCTTTATCTAATTCTTTTCTTTTGTTGGTGAGTATGATGATTCTCACAAGACTATTACAAACTAATTTGACTCAGTTATGAATGGATCACAAGAAAGTGATGTGATTTGTAATTGTAAATTCTATATATTGTGGATCTCTTATTATGTTATTATGTTGTCGTATGATGTAAATTATATATGCTATGTCATGCTATGTTGTAAATTCTCTTATGCTATGTCGTGCTATGTTGAGAATCATGTCAAGCTATGTTATACTATCATACTATGCCATGTTATAAATCATGCTATATTATGTTGTAAAATCATGATGTTGTTGGAACATGCTTAAAGTTATGTTTTTTTTAATTTAAATGGATCTTGTTTATGGGAATTTGCCTATTAGGTTAGGTGTACCCATAAACTTGAAACTATAATTAAATAAAACTTGAATATGGGAATTTGCCTATTGAGTTAGGTGTACCCATATAAAACCATGTTGTTAAAAAATTAGATGATGTTGATTCACACATGTTCATATGTAAGTTTATGAAAATTGATTGAGATTATATTAGGTGAATTTTGAACAAGTTGACACCTTTAGGTCCATGACATGTATAATCTATGCAAGTTGGACATATGCAAGTTTCGCCCCTTATTATGATTCATTTGGTCACATATACATGTTGTTATTATGATAATCTCTTTTATGCTATGAGTTAGGCTATTCGAGTCTAACATATATTTTGCGAATAAACATTCAAACGTGGGGTAGGGGTAATATTAGGAATTAATAAATTGGGTGCAATTTTGTAAGATTTTGCATACCATGAATGGATGTCCATAATTGAGTCAATTATGGACATTGTTAAAAATTGGAAGTAATTAATAATTCAAGTAGGGAATTATTAAAATTGGGGGAAAGTGGATTATTATTAATAATCAATGCTTAGGACACGAGGTTGGACCCGTTTGTGATGTAAACCTGCCCGGACCCGCCCGGCAAATCCAGTAGTCACAAATGTCGGCCCAATGTGAGAGGTCCTAGGCCCAAACTAAAGCATAACAGTTGTAAAGTCACGAGGTTAGACTCTTTTATGGTGTAAGACTGCCCGGACCCGCCCGGCAAATCCAGCTGCCATAAATGCCAGTCTAATGTGAGAGGTCTTTATGAGGTTATGGCCTTAATGAACTAAGAAATAATTAACCAGATAATCATGAAAGGTGGGACATGGGGGTTAAGTAGGTGCCTTGGGTGGCATGAGGAATCTGGTGGTTGCCTTTAGAGGCATTTGAAATACGATTAGACTTAACCAAACACACATGTAAATGAACATGACTAAGTGGGTTAAGTGGGATGGACTAATGGGGACAAGCTTAGGTGGAATGCTTGTGGTAAATAGTGGGGGCCCATTTCAACCAGTATCCCAAAACGTATCTTTGTGGGCTCGACCCAAGTCGAGGACGGGACACGCATACTGGGTTTGACTATAAGAGGCCAAAACAGGGAGCGGTGGCAACGCAAGTCCAACGGGTTTCATATGCGTGTGTGGACCTGGGCTGGTAGGTAAGACGTTGTTGCATCGTGTAGGTATAAGCCGTGCATGTCCGTTGTATCAGGTTGCCACTTTAGGGGAGTGATACACCCCACTGTGGGGCCAGCACGGGTATCTACGAGTTAGGGAGCCGATCGAATAATGGGAAGTAGGGTACACCTAGTGGAGATAGGGGCAGGCGGCACCTATGTAGTCAGCTAGGGGTACGTAAAGCCATTGGGAAAGTTTCTAAGTGAAGCTAAGTGGGATGAATCTTTAGGGTGACTGGTGTGGTGCAGTATAGTGTTTATCCTTTAGTATTTAGGAGCGCCTATAACGTTGCCTTTAGCGATTGTCTATGTCCTTAATCTGCTCTTCATAGACATTTTCTTGTTTTCCAACTTATGCCTTAGTCCAGTTATTTTGGTAATAGTATTGTAGAATTATCATATTCACCAGACTTTATGTCTGACCCCCTCTTTTCCATCCTTTTTCTCCCTTCAGGTCCGCAGGTTGGGCCAAGTTCTAGTGGAGTCTAGTTGGATCGCTTATCTTCTGGAAAGCTTGGACTGCTGAAGTAAAGTCCAGCTTGTTATCTTTCTTTTTAATGGCTATTCATGTAATGGGATTATGTACTTGTTTTATCAAGATAGATATTGTACTTGACATTGAATATGGTGTTATGATGTAATCAAACATGTTTTGACTTCTGCTACAATGAAATAAAGTTTTTTGAATTTCCAAGTACTATTTTATATCTGTCTTGTTGTAATTTTACTGTTCTATATTCACTTAAAACCTCCATGGAAGTTAATGCATTCCCTTTGTGAGTGACATTAATGGACGTGGGGTGTTACACGTGGTATCAGAGCATAAGGTTACCAGAACAGATAAATTTTTTTTTTTTAGAATTTTTTTTTTTCTAAAGTATTTTTGGAAGAAGTGCTTTCAAAAAAAAAAAAAAAAACATGTTATTTAAAGAGAGTTTTTATGAAAAACATAATCCCAAATAGCCACATCCTTATCTTTATCTTTCGAATTCTCCATTTTGAATCTTTCCTTTTTCGTTTCAGCATGGCTGAAGATCTTAATCTCCCAGAAGGTGTGACGATTCCAGGGTGGTTTAGGAGATACTTGGAGGCTAGGGCCACCACTGCAGGCCCAGGGGATACTCCTCCACCCCTAGTTGCACCCATTCCTCCTCCTCCTCCTCGTGTTGACACTTTTGCAAAGACGTGCAAGGAATTCAAGGCTATGGGAGGAAAAACTTTTCAAGGGACTGAGACGTTTGTGGAGGCCAGAGATTGGCTTAAGGAGATTGAGGAATTGTTGGATATCTTTGAAGTGGAAGATGGGAGGAAAGTCCGTTTAGCTGCTTGGTTAATGAAGGGAGAGGCCTCGTTTTGGTGGGAGGTCACTAACGGGGAACGTCCAGTTGATTCATGGGCGGATTTCAGACGAAGGTTTGAGGCAAAGTTTCTTTCAAGGGCAGAGGAGAACTTAAATATGGAAAAATTCCTGGCACTAAAGCAAGGGAGCTCATCAGTAGAGGAATATGTCAATAAATTTAATCAGTTAGCAAGGTTTGGCTTGGAGTTGGTGAACACGCCAGAGAAGAAAGCTTTGAGGTTCGTTAGAGGCTTGAATGAACCGTTGCAAGGGTTGGCTATGACCCACATCCCTATGGGAGCCACCTTTGAAAAGCTAGTAGAAATGGCACTTATGCATGAGGATAAGGCAGTTGAAAAGAAAGGGGATCAGAAGAAACCCCAACAGCAAAATAAGAAGGGTGGTAAAAACAATAATGGCAAAGGGAAGAAGAAATGCTTCAATTGTGGGACGCCTGGCCATCTCAGCAAAGATTGTAGAAAGAAAAAGAAGACTGGTTGTTTTCATTGTGGAGATGCGGGACATTTAGTGAAGGACTGTCCAAAGAAGGGGCAGAGGGCAGGGTCTACCTCGGGAGGACAGGTGCAGGCTCTTATGGCACCAGGGCAGGCAAGGGGGCAAGTTCAGGCTATTGCGGCCCCACCGCTGCAAGAAAGAGGTAGAACAATTTCTGTTGAAAGCTTAGTTTTTCTGTTTGATCATCCTGTCCGTACCTTATTCGATTCTGGCGCATCTCATTCGTTTATCTCTACATCATTAGTTGAATCACTGCACTTGAACACCAGTTTAGTAGAGGATCCCCTGGTCGTTTCAAATCCAATTGGGGGTTCGGCTCATTTGACCATGATATGTTTGGATTTGAAAATCTCTATACTTAGCGTTGAATTTAGATGTGATGCTTATGTATTGGGCTTCACGGGCTATGGGCTAATTTTAGGAATGGATTGGTTGTCTAGAAATAGGGCCATTCTTGATTGTGAAAGGAGAGTAGTTAGGCTTGTGACTCGCCTTGGTAATGCTCTCGACATCTTTTGTAATCCCATAAATTCCATTATGCTAAGTTATCTTGAATCGCTTGATGCGTCTGTAGAGAACCTGCGCTCGGTAGAAGTGGTCCGGGAATATCCGGATGTGTTTGAGGAGGTGAAGGGCTTACCTCCAAAGCGGGAGATAGACTTTCGAATTTATCTTGTGGATAATGCTAAACCCGTATCTTTGCCAGTGCGCCACATGGCTCCTCGTGAAAGGAGGGAACTCAATAAGCAAGTAAAGGAGTTGCTTGAGAAGGGGTTCATAAGATGTAGTATATCGGAGTGGGGTGCTCCAGTAGTTTTTGCCACAAAGGCGGAGGGGTCTCTTAGACTTTGTATGGACTATAGAGAACTAAACAAGCTTACTAAAAAGAACCGACACCCACTGCCGAGGATTGACGATCTCTTTGATCAGTTAGTTGGCGCCTCAGTGTTTTCGCAGTTGGACTTAGCCACTGGCTTTCATCAACTGAGAGTGGCTGAGGATAGTATAGATAAGACTGCTTTTAGGACTCCTGACGGATTCTATGAATGGCTAGTGACAAACGCCCCTGCATATTTTGTTGATTTGATGAGTAGGGTGTTTAGAGAATACCTTAACAAATTCGTGGTAGTCTTTGTGGATGACATCTTAGTCTTTTCTAAGAATAAAGAAGAGCACTCCCTACATCTTAGGGAAGTGTTGGAAACCCTTCGAGCGCATAACCTTAAGGCAAAATTTTCTAAGTGTCACTTCTGGAGGAAGGAAGTACGGTTCTTAGGGCACGTGGTTTCCAAAGAAGGGATAGCAGTGGATCCCGCAAAGGTGGTGGCCATCCAAGATTGGAAGGTCCCTAAAAATGCAACCGAAGTAAGAAGTTTCTTGGGGTTGGCTGGCTATTATAGGAAGTTTATCAAAGACTTCGCAAAAATATCAGCTCCATTAACACGGTTAACGAAGAAGAACCTGGTTTTTACGTGGGACAAAGATTGCGATGATGCGTTCCAACGTTTAAAGAGAGCCTTAACTTCAGCCCCAGTCTTAGTGCTGCCAGACGGGAATAAACCGTTTACCATCTATACTGATGCTTATGGGACGGGACTTGGCGCGGTCCTCATGCAAGAGGGAAGAGTAATAGCCTATGGTGGAAGGCAGTTGAGGGTTCATGAAAAGAATTACCCCACGCATGACTTAGAGCTAGCCGCAATTGTTTTCGCGCTTAAGTCTTGGCGTCACTATCTTCTTGGTGAGAAATTCGAACTGTTCACTGACCACAAATCATTAAAATACTTATTCTCTCAGAAGGATTTGAATTTAAGGCAGCAACGGTGGATGGAATTCTTAGCCTCCTACGATTTTGAAATAGCATATACCCCAGGCAAGGGTAACGTGGTGGCAGACGCCTTAAGTAGGAAAAGGTTGTCCTTGAGTCCGTTGTTTGTTGAACGACAAAGCTTAGAATTCATCTCTATGTTTGACTTTAGACCCTCCGTTGACTTAGTACCCGGTCTGTTAGCATCCTTGGAGGTTAGACCTACACTTCTAGGACGGGTTGATGAGGCACAGCGAGACGACCCACAGTTGGTTGAGATAGTAGAAAAGCTCAAAGGGGGGGAGTCGTCAAGCCATCTTCGTAGGTATACCCTAGACGATAAGGGTTGGTTACGAAGGGATAATAGACTTTGTGTACCACAAGACGAAGACTTAAGGAAGGCCATTCTTGATGATGCTCATCGCTCAAAAATGACCATTCATCCCGGCGGGGATAAGATGTACAAAGATATGAAGCGGGTTTTCTTTTGGGCCGGTATGAAAAAGGATGTGGCCGAGTACGTCGCTAGATGCTTGGTGTGCCAACGAGTTAAAGCAGAACAAAAGAAACCCGGTGGGTTGCTTCACCCATTAGAAGTTCCACTATGGAAATGGGAAAGCATCTCAATGGATTTTGTGGATGGATTACCAAGATCAAGGAAGGGTAACACGGGGATTTGGGTTATAGTAGATAGACTTACCAAAAGCGCCCATTTTATTCCCGTGAAAAGTAAGAGGACTGCTCCGTGGTTGGCTTCTGTATACATTAAGGAGATAGTTCGTTTGCACGGTATTCCTTCTAGTATAGTAAGCGACCGTGACCCCATCTTTACTAGCGAATTTTGGAAGAGTTTACAAGAGGCGGTAGGGACTCAGCTATGTTTGAGCACCGCATATCATCCTCAGACAGACGGCCAGACCGAGAGGGTGAATCGCATTCTAGAGGATCTTTTAAGGCTTTGTATCCTAGACTTTGGGGGTACATGGGAAGAGCACCTTCCGTTAGTAGAATTCGCATATAACAATAGCTTTCAGTCTAGTATTGGCATGGCACCTTTCGAAGCTCTTTATGGAAGGCCTTGCCGTTCGCCTACATGTTGGTGGGAATCTACCGATAAAATCCTACTTGGGCCCGATATGGTTAGGGAAACCTCGGAGAAGATTGAGTTGATTCGAAGGAGGATGAAAGCAGCACAAGATAGGCAAAAATCGTATGTTGATAAGAGGAGGACAGATCTTGAGTTTGACATTGGGGACATGGTTTTTATCAAGGTATCTCCGTTACAGAATGTTGTTCGCTTTGGGTCCGTGGGGAAATTAGCACCAAGGTTTGTAGGGCCGTTTCCTGTAAAAAACAGGATTGGGAAGATGGCATATAGGGTGGAGTTGCCTGAGAAACTTAGTGGAGTACACGACGTATTCCATGTATCACATTTGAGGAAGTGTTTGCACAAGACCGCGGAGGTGGTAGAGCCGAGCTTGCTTAAAGAGGTGGAAATAGAGCGTGATGCAACAATTAGACGAGCTCCTACATGCATTCTTGGGTCGGAGATCAAAAAGTTGAGGAATCGAGAGGTCAGACTGGTTAAAGTGCAATGGGGAGATGATGAGAGCAACGCAACTTGGGAGACAGAAGAGAAGATGCGTTCGTTGTACCCTTTCCTTTTTGATGGTATGTCTTTTAATTTCTCCTTTATCGCTTAGCTTATCTTATCTTATCTTTAGTATGTCCTCTCATTAGTATCTTTGACCTTTAGTTAGGATAATCCTATGGTTGAAACATGTGTTTGAGACATGTTATGTATGATGGATGCAAAATGGATGCAAGTGTTTGCTAGTGGTTGCTCGTGGATGCATATATACACACACTTTAGGCACTAGATCGGCTCAGTCACTTCATATTGCATATTGCATATATATGGATGTATTTAGTATAATGGATGTATAATGGTTGTACCATCATATGGATGCTGCATTCGGTTGAATGGGTGTGCACGCATATAGAAGTAGTATGTAAGCAATTAGGATCTTTTGCATACATAATGGATTCATGACACTTACATATTTTGCATTAAGGAGGTCAACTGAATCAGTAGACCGCCTGATTTCGCATTAGGTAAGGACATGTACACACACTTTGCATATGATCATAAAGCATTAGAAGTCTTTTAAGGACAATGGATGCCTGTGTATGATGGATGAGTAGATGGACGTTTGGATGGTAGGATACATTCTTCCAGACTTGAAGATTTCGGGGACGAAATCCTAAAAGGAGGGGAGAATGTAACACCCCGAATTTTCTATTAACACTAAAGTTGCTAAAATATTAATAAGCATGTAGAAGAGGGGATGCATCTAATATGAATATAAAAATATTAATAAGTATGTAAGAGAGGGGATGTATCTAATATGAATATAAAAATATTAATAAGTGTGTAAGAGAGGGGATGTATCTAATATGAATATAAAAATATTAATAAGTGTGTAAGAGAGGGGATGTATCTAATATGAATATAAAAATATTAATAAGTGTGTAAGAGAGGGGATGTATCTAATATGTATATAAAAACAATAATAAGTGTGTAGAAAGGGGGGATGTATCTAATGTGTACATTGTAGAATATATATATATATATATATATATTGCTGAGTGTTTGCTGAGTCACTTCTGACTCATTGCTGAGTCAACAAGATAAACCCCATCTTGTCTGAACGGCTGCGGTTATTTCTAGGTTAAATCTAATGGCCTAAATGAATTCTAAAAATCTATAAATAAGTGGGTAAACCCTAGACCTAAATCACTTGTAAAATTAGAGAAGCTACCGTCATGCTGTTGCCATGGAGTTCAGCATAGCCGTCACAAACTAAGAAGAGGAAGCCTAATCATCTACAACTAAATCTACACAAATCAAATCAAAAGATCTCTCTTTCTCTAATTCTTTTCTTTTGTTGGTGAGTATGATGATTCTCACAAGACTATTACAAACTAATTTGACTCAGTTATGAATGGATCACAAGAAAGTGATGTGATTTGTAATTGTAAATTCTATATATTGTGGATCTCTTATTATGTTATTATGTTGTCGTATGATGTAAATTATATATGCTATGTCATGTTATGTTGTAAATTCTCTTATGCTATGTCGTGCTATGTTGAGAATCATGTCAAGCTATGTTATACTATCATACTATGCCATGTTATAAATCATGCTATATTATGTTGTAAAATCATGATGTTGTTGGAACATGCTTAAAGTTATGTTTTTTTAAATTTAAATGGATCTTGTTTATGGGAATTTGCCTATTAGGTTAGGTGTACCCATAAACTTGAAACTATAATTAAATAAAACTTGAATATGGGAATTTGCCTATTGAGTTAGGTGTACCCATATAAAACCATGTTGTTAAAAAATTAGATGATGTTGATTCACACATGTTCATATGTAAGTTTATGAAAATTGATTGAGATTATATTAGGTGAATTTTGAACAAGTTGACACCTTTAGGTCCATGACATGTATAATCTATGCAAGTTGGACATATGCAAGTTTCACCCCTTATTATGATTCATTTGGTCACATATACATGTTGTTATTATGATAATCTCTTTTATGCTATGAGTTAGGCTATTCGAGTCTAACATATATTTTGCGAATAAACGTTCAAACGTGGGGTAGGGGTAATATTAGGAATTAATAAATTGGGTGCAATTTTGTAAGATTTTGCATACCATGAATGGATGTCCATAATTGAGTCAATTATGGACATTGTTAAAAATTGGAAGTAATTAATAATTCAAGTAGGGAATTATTAAAATTGGGGGAAAGTGGATTATTATTAATAATCAATGCTTAGGACACGAGGTTGGACCCGTTTGTGATGTAAACCTGCCCGGACCCGCCCGGCAAATCCAGTAGTCACAAATGTCGGCCCAATGTGAGAGGTCCTAGGCCCAAACTAAAGCATAACAGTTGTAAAGTCACGAGGTTAGACTCTTTTATGGTGTAAGACTGCCCGGACCCGCCCGGCAAATCCAGCTGCCATAAATGCCAGTCTAATGTGAGAGGTCTTTATGAGGTTATGGCCTTAATGAACTAAGAAATACTTAACCAGATAATCATGAAAGGTGGGACATGGGGGTTAAGTAGGTGCCTTGGGTGGCATGAGGAATCTGGTGGTTGCCTTTAGAGGCATTTGAAATACGATTAGACTTAACCAAACACACATGTAAATGAACATGACTAAGTGGGTTAAGTGAGATGGACTAATGGGGACAAGCTTAGGTGGAATGCTTGTGGTAAATAGTGGGGGCCCATTTCAACCAGTATCCCAAAACGTATCTTTGTGGGCTCGACCCAAGTCGAGGACGGGACACGCATACTGGGTTTGACTATAAGAGGCCAAAACAGGGAGCGGTGGCAACGCAAGTCCAACGGGTTTCATATGCGTGTGTGGACCCGGGCTGGTAGGTAAGACGTTGTTGCATCGTGTAGGTATAAGCCGTGCATGTCCGTTGTATCAGGTTGCCACTTTAGGGGAGTGATACACCCCACTGTGGGGCCAGCACGGGTATCTACGAGTTAGGGAGCCGATCGAATAATGGGAAGTAGGGTACACCTAGTGGAGATAGGGGCAGGCGGCACCTATATAGTCAGCTAGGGGTACGTAAAGCCATTGGGAAAGTTTCTAAGTGAAGCTAAGTGGGATGAATCTTTAGGGTGACTGGTGTGGTGCAGTATAGTGTTTATCCTTTAGTATTTAGGAGCGCCTATAACGTTGCCTTTAGCGATTGTCTATGTCCTTAATCTGCTCTTCATAGACATTTTCTTGTTTTCCAGCTTATGCCTTAGTCCAGTTATTTTGGTAATAGTGTTGTAGAATTATCATATTCACCAGACTTTATGTCTGACCCCCTCTTTTCCATCCTTTTTCTCCCTTCAGGTCCGCAGGTTGGGCCAAGTTCTAGTGGAGTCTAGTTGGATTGCTTATCTTCTGGAAAGCTTGGACTGCTGAAGTAAAGTCCAGCTTGTTATCTTTCTTTTTAATGGCTATTCATGTAATGGGATTATGTACTTGTTTTATCAAGATAGATATTGTACTTGACATTGAATATGGTGTTATGATGTAATCAAACATGTTTTGACTTCTGCTACAATGAAATAAAGTTTTTTGAATTTCCAAGTACTATTTTATATCTGTCTTGTTGTAATTTTACTGTTCTATATTCACTTAAAACCTCCATGGAAGTTAATGCATTCCCTTTGTGAGTGACATTAATGGACGTGGGGTGTTACACAACTTCTCCAACCCCTTCCTCCTGAGATCGACCGGGAGCACGAGGAGCAGTGTAGAGCAGCCGCCACTAGAAACAGGAGGTTATCCCCTAATCAGGAACCGAGGGATAATCCGAATATCAGACCTAGAGAACCTGTGCAAACGTTAACAAACGCCGATGTATGGGCAATGATGCATCAAATCATGTCCGAAAGCCGACGATACACTAATGAGGACTGGGGCATTGAGCGAAGTCATACCCCCTTTCACAGATGATATATTGGACTTCCAGTTCCCTCGGCGATCCAACTTGCAACAGATGGATCGATATTCAGGAAGAAGGGATCTAGGACAGCATCTGATGAGGTATGCATGGTTCATGACTGCCGTAGCAGCTCCAGATGCTGTAAAATGCCAGGCCTTTCCGATTTATCTAGAAGACGTGGCGTTAATGTGGTCCACCCGACTCCCTCCAGGGTCGATATCAAATTTCACATAATTGAGTGAGCGCTTTATGTACCAGTTTCGACTTCACGCCCGAAAATCCAAAAGCGTCATAGAGTTGTCAAGGATTAAACAGACTCCAGATGAATCTCTGAAATCATATTTTGACCGCTTCAACCTAGCTGTCACCAAAGTTAGTGACCCTCATGAACCCACTATTCTAATGGCCTTAATAGAAGGAGTTAACCCGGACACAGAATTCGGGGATTATCTATCCGGGAAACCACCCCCCACTAGGGAATTGTTCTACGAAAAGGCCAATATTCGCTTAAGGCGAGAAGAAACTCATGCAAATAGGAAGAGAAAGTCTGAAGGGGCCTCAAGGGAAGGTGTCCAAAGTAATGTTGCTGTGAAGCAATCCGGTGACAGTTCGGGGAAGGTTGAGGTGAACGTCGGCAACCAGAACGGAGGTAATAACAACAGGAATGGAAACAGCAATAGGAGGAGTAGGAACTGAGGGAACAATTCCAGCAAAAGACCTCGATTCCAAACTTTTGAGAACTATTCGCCATTGAATGACACCTTGGAAAACATTTATTTGGACAATACAACATATTGCAATACAAAAAGCCACCACCCAGAGACTCCACTGAAAAAGAGATCGCAACGAGAAAATTTTGTTTGTTCCATGGAACCCATGGTCATTCTACCAACGAATGCCGTCATTTGAGAGATGTATTTGAGAAATTGCTGCGGGAAGGGAAGTTAGACGAGTACAAGGTTGCCCCACGGGACAGGGGGCAAGGAGGGAAAGTCTCGAACAAAAATCAGCCTACTTCTAAACCCACAGCCCAGAAGAAAGGTAAGGGGATCGTTATCAATACCATTATAGGCAGACCCTATCTAGCTAGCCATAGTTTCAAAGCGATGGATCAGTACGTGAATTCCGCCAAGCACTATGAAGTAGAAGAATGCAGTAACCTCGAAGACATTACTCCAGTAAAACAACAAAAGACGATGTCAGACGACATCATATTCCGTAGTACAGATGATACCGGAATTCAATCACCAACTGAAGACCCACTGGTAATTACCACGGCCATCGGCTCCGCCTTAGTCCATAAGGTGTTGGTGGACAACGGAAGCTCAGTCAATATCCTCTTCAAGAAAGCTTTTGAACAAATGAGACTTGAAGCAAAAGATCTAAAGCCCTGCGAAGGATGGATACAGGGCTTCAATGGGGTGTCAACGGCTCCGATGGGCTACGTAGAATTACCAGTGACATTAGGAAAAGGAGATAGCTAGAGAGTGAGAATCCTGCCATTTGTAGTTTTGGATGTTGAGTCACCCTACAATGCATTACTAGGCCGACCGACCCTCGCCGAGTTTAGGGCATGTATTGCACCTTGGTGCTTACTGCTTAAATTCCCGACTGACGCAGGAGTAGGGGTGATGAGAGGTGACCAAGCTACGGGTCGATCTTGTTACATGACAGAGTTGAAGATGCTAATGAAGGGATTGAATATAGAATCTAAGGACGTTTCTCCCCCTTCAAAGGAAAACTCAGCATAGCAATTAAGGGGTTCAACCCCAGGAAAGTCGCCCTTAGATGTGCTCGAGGATATAAATCCCAGAGAGGATAAAGAACCGAGGACAGAAAGGCGACTCCCAACGAGACGACAATAGATATATCTATTGATGATGCAGATTCGACAAAAGTACTAAAGATCGTATCGCAGCTAGATCCAATTCGAGTGAAAGAGTTGGCTGATTTCTTAATGGAAAATTTAGATGTGTTTGCCTGGACTCACGCTGACATGCGTGGGATTTCGCCTGCTATTATGAGCCACTCTTTAAGCAT
This sequence comes from Allium sativum, assembly GCA_030737875.1. Classification (NCBI taxonomy): domain Eukaryota; kingdom Viridiplantae; phylum Streptophyta; class Magnoliopsida; order Asparagales; family Amaryllidaceae; genus Allium; species Allium sativum. The sequence goes on from CM060919.1 coordinate 719,314,286, forward strand.
CAATCCAAAACACCCGCCGGTCAAGCAGAAGAGACAAATGTTAGGCCCAGAGCGGTCAGCAGCTTTGAAGGAAGAGGCAGAGAAATTGAATGATAATGGATTCATTAAGGATTCGAAATATCCCGACTGGATATGAAATCCTGTCCTGGTCAAAAAATCTAACGGGAAGGGGAGTACATGTATTGACTTCTCTGCTTTGAACAAGGCTTATCCGAAAGATAGCTTTCCTCTTCCCAGGATTGATCAACTAGTGGACTCGATGGCCGGACACGAGCTCTTATCCTTTATGGATGCCTATTCGGGGTACAATCAAATTCCCATGCACATACCAGATCAGGAACACACAAGTTTTATCACAGACTTGGGGTTACATTGTTATGTGGTAATTCTATTTGGATTAAAGAATGCGGGAGCCACATATCAGCGTTTGGTCAAACGCATGTTCTATAATCAAATTGGAAAAACCATGGAGGTTTATGTGGACGGCATGCTTATGAAGTCTAGACAATCTTCCGACCATACAAAAGACTTAGCCGAAATGTTCAACATTCTTCGAAGGTATTGGATGAAGTTAAACCCCCTAAAATGTTCGTTTGGGGTCGCATCTGGGAAATTCCTTGGGTTTATCGTGAGTTCTCGAGGGATCGAGATAAATCCTAGTCAGATAACAACAATAAGGAACATTGAAGAATCATTAAAGATTAAGGATGTTCAAAGCCTGGCCGGAAAAGTTGCTGCATTAAGCAGGTTTATCTCCAAAGCCACAGATAAGTGCGTACCTTTCTTCGATTTGATAAAACGAGGGAAACGAAATTTTGAGTGGACTCCTGATTGTATGGAGGCTTTCCAGAATCTATTAGACTTATTAGAGAAGCCTCCAATATTGTCAAAACCCATGGAACATGAAGATTTGTTTGTCAACCTAGTGGTATCATCTCATGCCGTCAGTACAACGTTGGTACGTGAAGAAGATAAAGTCTAGAGGCCTGTATACTACGTAAGCAAGAAGCTAGCCGCTGCCGAACGTAACAATCCAAAAATAGAAAAAATTGCTTATAGCCCTTGATTGCTTCCCGAAAACTTCGTCATTACTTTCAGGCTCACCCGATAGTTGTACACACCGATCAACCTTTAAGGCAAGTGTTGCAAAAACCCGAAGCATCGGGGCGGTTACTTAAATGAAACATCGAGTTGTGTCAATTCGATTTGAATTTTCAACCAAGGAGATCAATAAGGGCGCAGGCCTTAGCCGACTTCATAGTTGAATTCACGATTCCCGAAGAGGAAACGGTGGGTGACAAGGTGGTTACTTTAGAACAAGAGCTAGAGTTTAGTCCGTGGAAGTTATATACGGACGGGGCCAAGAATGATCGAAGGTCGGGCGTCGGAGTTGTTTTAATCACTCCTGAAGGACGATCTATTTACTATGCCTTGCGATTAGAATTTGCTACTACCAATAATGATTCCGAGTATGAAGCCCTGATTGCCGGGCTTAAGCTCGCCAAAGAACTAGGAGTAAAGACACTGGATATATGCTGTGACTCCAAGATAGTTGTCTGCTGGGTACGGGAGGAGTTTGTTACCAAAGGACCTCGGCTTGTTACTTATCTTAGAAAAGTAAAGGAGTTATTGGACAATTTGGAGCATTACAGCATAACACATGTTCCAAGAGCAGAAAATCAGAAAACAGACCGGTTGGCAAAATTAGCGAGTTCTGACAACCCTGAAGAAACCAAAATAGTCCCAATAGAGATATTGGAGTTACGAAGTTTTGACCTAATGGAAGCAGAACCAGCCCTGGAAATCGAGCCAGAGAGGGAGTCATGAATGACACCAATCAAGAACTTCCTCAAAAACGGAATTTTACCATTGAAGAAAAACGAAAGACGAGCAGTAACATGAAAGGCTGCAAGATACGTTTTACAGGACGACGTTCTTTATTGCTAAGGGTTTTCCATGCCCCTACTGAGGTGTATCGCACACAACGACATTAAACGTGTATTGCAGGAAGTACACGAAAGTGAGTGCGGAGATCACACCGGGGGCCAAGCCTTAGCAAAGAAAGTACTACGGTATGGATATTTTTGGCCTATCGTGAATAAAGATGCAGCAGATTATTCACGACGCTGCGACAAATGTCAAAGGTTCACCAAAATTCCCAGAGCACCCACAACCTGCCTTAAGTCAATGGTAAGTCCATGGCCATTTGCTATGTGGGGAATTGATATTATTGGAGTGTTACCAATCGCCAAAGGAGGAGCAAAGTATGTGATCGTCGCCGTGGATTATTTCTCAAAGTGGGTAGAAGATGAACCCTTAACCATGATCACGGCAAGGAAGGTGATAAGTTTCATGGTCAGAAACTTTATTTGCCGATCTGGGATACCGAAGACCATCATAACTGATAATGGGGCACAACTTGACAGCGTCGAATTCAGAAACTTCTGTCAGAAATACAAGATTGATAAAAGGTATACTGCTGTGGCTCACCCGCAAACCAATGGGCAGGTTGAGGCAATTAATAAAGTTATTAAATCTATCCTTAAGAAGCCGTTAGAACAAGCAAAAGCTGAGTGGGTGGATGAGCTGCCACTAGACTTGTGGGCTTACAGGACAACCTTTAAAATGGCAACTGGCCATACTCACTTTTCACTCTCCTTTGGATCGGAAGCAGTAATCCCGGTGGAGCTCGAAGTCCCCTCTCATAGGGTGACATACTATGACCCGATGACAAATAGATCATTCCTCCTTGGGTCTCTTGACATGGTTGAAGAAAAGAGAGATGAAGCTGACCTGCGTGCTTCAAGACGACGACACCAAGTAGCACGTTATTATGACCGAAAAGTTCGCTTTAGAACTTTCGAACCAAGGGACTTAGTGCTAAAACGAATCTTCCCGCCTTCAACCCAATTGAGTCCAAAGTGGGAAGGACCGTATGCCATCCAACTGAAACTTGATACATGAGCCTTCAAGCTAACGACCGTGGATGGCGAGGAGATTCCTAGAGCCTGGAATGCTCAGCACTTGCGGCGATATCATTGGGTTAAACATTCAGTCTTTTCCTTTTACTTTTGTGGACTATGTAAAAAGTCACTACTCGCCTTAAAAAGTCTTTTTATATGAATGAAGAATTATGAAGTGATGTTGGCTACGACTTAGCTGAACCACTATAAAAATATCATGTGTCATTTATTTTCCTGCAATATTTTTATCTCCAGTAATTGTTTTATCATGGCTATGAAACACAAAACATTAAATTAAAACTTGAAAAATTGGAGATAATTTCTGTGCAGGAGAAAACAAGATGACCGTTTGTGTAATAAGATAGAAGGAATGGGAAGATGACATTCTTAACTCTAACTCTCACGAATCGAGAGAGAGAGTATAAAGGAGGGAAGACGACGTCCCTTGAGGCGTGAAGGTGCACCGCGATAAGAGACTGCCTCATTAATACTCTAACCTGGTTATGAGACAGGAGAGTATAAAGATGCTAGAAGAACAAGCATCAATGACGAAATAAATGTAGCCCCGCCGAAGAGTCGGGGGCAACTGAATGTTGAATTTAATCAATCTCGAATAAGCCTTAATCAGTCATTCAAGATTGATTGGGGGCATATATATATATACACATATGTTCCCCTTAATAATGACTTTATTGTGGGGGCATATATATATATATACACACATATGTTTCCCTTAATAATGACTTTATTGTATAACTGTGATATGACATGTTGTTCATTTGCATTTTTTACTTAAATGCTAAATTTACAAATATCTGACATTGCAGGGAACAAACTACTTTATTCACAAACACGTGAGTTTATACAGGAAAGCTAAGCAAAAGAAGCGAGGGCTGCACTCGCTGCAACAATAACGAACTAGTGGAATATCAAAACAAAAAACACATTGTCATTTAGACTTTGGAGTAGACTTTGCTTTCTTGACAGACTTAAGCTTTTCTTTCTCCTCCTTGTTAGCTTCACTAAAGATGTGTTTTTTCCTCTTCTTCTCCAAAGTTGAGGTGCTGGAGTCCACGGACTTCCTTCCAGGAATTGGAGCACTAGGGTCAATAGAAGATTTTTTAGCAAGTTCCTCGGTGATCGATCTAGTTGAAAGTTTAATGACTAACCTTGACCCAGGAGGTACTGTCGCAAGAGGCTTAAAATTTTCAGGATCTATCTCCTCAACTTTCAACTGCAAATGTTTATCTTGCTTGGCCTTCATCTCCGCCAAAGTCAGATCATCGACATTCCCTTCTTCCCCAGTTATAGCAACGTCGGGGTCTTCATCATGCCCGTCATTACCACCGTCATCTTTCAAAGCAACTAGTATTTCATCATCGTGAGAAGTTTCGGTGTTGGGTGGTACGGGAGCCTTGTCAACAACCTCCTTTCTCTTGCCCTCGTCATCCTTCCCAGGATCTGTAGCAGCAACTTTATCCTGTTTCTCCTAGGTCTCTTCAGCAGACTTTTTACCCGGAGATGTCTTTTGTGAATCATCGGCCCTTTCAACTGGCTTAGTACCTACAGAGTGAGAAGCAACCGTTATTAATTCAGGAGAAAACATGGGGTCTTCAATAGTCTGTCCGATAATATGAACAATGGTTAAGATAGCTTTGATGAATTGAGGTGAAAAGGTAGAAATACCTTCAGCAGACTTCTCAACTTGAGCAGTAGTAACATCAGAGGTAGACTCGGTTATAGGAGACAAAAGAGAAACCTCAGGAATTCCTGGCCTTTCTGAGTCATATTCCTCCACTCTAATAACCTCAGTTGCAGCAGAAGAGGAGCCAGACTCGATGGTATTTTTTCCTTTGGCCTGACGCTTCTCCTCCTCCATGGCAGCAGCAATAAGTCTATGCCCTTCGGCCAAGTGTAATGATTCCTCACCTCTAAGGAATGTCTCAATAAGCTTATTTTCGTCAATTGAATCCACCTCGAGTTTTGCTTTCTCCCATTCGACCAACTGGTCCCATGCATATACAAGGAGAGTGGGATAATCCTTAAGCCAGGCAAGGTCTCGATGATGGATCACTTGAGCAAAGAATCCGACCATGGTTTCACCACTCTCATCAATTTCCCTTTTGGTGTCTTTGAATTGTTTGTTGACTTCTTCAACTTGCCCCAAAGCTGTATTTGCATTTCCTTCAGCAAGAACTGCCCTTGTTTCGGCCTCCAATAGCTTAGCCTCAAGATTTGCATTCTTTTTGGCTAAATCTTCTTTCTCTTGAGCAAGACGAGCATTTTCAGATTTGGCATCCTCAGCCTTTTTCTTTAAATCTATCCGCCCCTAGCTGTGAGATTCAAGCTCGGAACGATAAGGCTTTTGTAATTCCTCGAACTTCTTTTTATAGTTATCTGCATTGCTCTGCACAAGAGCAAGCTTAGCCTGGGCATCTTCTAGATCTTTTTCAGAGTTTTCGATGGCCCTCACATCATACTCAACAACGTCGGCCATGGTTTTCACATCTGCTACTAGATCACTAATGATTTTAGAGAGGGTCTTTTCATACTTCTTCATTTCTTTATATTGTTAATCCACGAGGTCTATGGTAGACTTGACATCGTTGGCCCAATCAGGTTTTACTGGTTGGAGTTTTGGGACAAAATGCATGTGCCCGAAATGGTGTTCGGGAAATTGCTGCCTCAGAACTTCTAGTCTAGCCTGATTCTCGTCATTTAGAATGACCGGTCTTGTGGTAGTTATGTCGATAGTGCGGCGAGATAGCTTCGTGATAGGTCGTTTCTTCCCGACATCTTTCCCCGATTCTGGTTGTTTCCCTTTGGGATCAGAAACCCTTTGCGAACTATCATCTTGGGGAATTGTTCCCTTAGATGAAGCAGGAGGCTTGCCACTGTGCTTGTCTTTCTCATGATCTGAAGAATGACACTTGTGTTTCTCTGAGTCCCTGTGACGTGGGGATCGAGAACGGGAGGGTCGATAAGACCTTAGAAGTCGATCCCTCCTATTGTCTCTACCCCTACTCTCGTACCGGTCGTGTTTATCGTCGGGACCTATTGGGGGCATGCTCGAACGAACATCTCACATATGATATCTTTGTCTCCCCATTTTTCCTGCGGAAGAGAAATGAAAGAATATTAAGATCAATATTAGCATAAGGCTCAAGTGTTGTGTGCAGTGCTAGAGTGTCATGTGTATCCTAAGTGATGCTTCCCCCCAAACAGACCAGAGCCCGGATTGATAGTCTCCCCAGCCTTTACAGGAGTGATCTCTTCCTCAGAATTAAAAGTGAGAGGATTTGTTGGGAAATCCTCTGAAGAATAAAAAGTTTCAGGCAGGGGAAGGTCCCCCAAGCCCCAAAGTGTAGATTCATCGGCTATGGGAGTGTATCCAAGAGGAATAACTGACGGAAACCCCTTTGGAGAAATTGGCCCCTCAGGAGTGACCGTATTATCAGGGGTAATGTATTTGTCCCTGTCAGCGGTAGGTATATTCGCTAGTATGTCATCTTGAGTTGCGGAAGACGAAGGAGAAGGAATCTTGTGAGGCACCGGAGGATCCTTCGGGCTACCTCAATGCCCTGGTGAGGCCTCAGTTGGCCCTTCAACAGGAGGTATATACACATAAGGTCCCTCGCCATGCCTATGCTATGAGTTATAGCAACAAGACGATGTCTATGAAGATAGTCATCCACCAAAAAATCTTTGAGGGTCAAGAATTTCTAGTCTCCGTTGAGTAGCTGATTCAAGCAATCGAATTGTATCAGTTGTTTTTCTTGCGGCGGATTGGGAACTGTAAGAAAAGACAAGCGGTGTTAGTATGTTTTCGAGGTCTGAAATGTAAAACATTGATATCCTTACTTGATTTGAGCCACCTCCTGGCGCACCCCGGCTGCTATCTAATGTAAAACCATTCAGGTTTTGGATCCCTAACATTGCTACTAAACGGAACGGTGATAATCTTTCTTTTTGGCATAGATTCGAAATATACAAAAGACGGAGTGTCATTGGTTTGATGTTTGAAGTTGTAAAAGAAATAAACATCTTCAAAAGTTTACTCTTCATCAAGAGTTTCTCTATAGGCTATGTATAAGGTATACAAATAGGCGTAAGAATTGGGAAGAAGCTGCATGGGGGCAATCCTTAACTGTCCCAGGAAATCGACGAGGAATGGTGGGAATGGGGGTATCGCTACAACAAGACATATTAGCCTGGAAATAACCATATATCCTTCTGGTGGATTATGGGGATGATCTGTTTTTTAGGGTAAAAGGGTATCTCCTTGAAGAATCCCGTGCTTGAGGCGTATCCGTATTAGTTTATCGTTATCAATTGTTGACTCAACTGAATCTTTAGGCAGTTCTAGGATAACTGCATACCTGAATTCGTCAGGAGCACGGTTATCCCCTATCCCTCCGTCATCCTCCTCACCGGGAGAGACATCACCTCCAAATGATGCATCACTACCATGAGTTCCCATCTCATAATCTGGGCCTTCGTTATTCCAACCTGAATCGGAAGTAGAAGATACATCTTCAATGGCGGGGTTTTCAGCTGTCCCTATAGCCTCCCTTCTTTCTGCTAGTCTAGATGAGCATCTCTTGGTTATATCTGATAAACTATTGAAGAAACAATAGCAAGGATTAAGGTAAAGTTGCCCGTATCCCCCCATACACGTGTGTGAACTAAAGTGTATGAAGTAAGTGTAGGAAATTCAAAGTAAATACAAAAGAGCACAATGCAAAAATTTGACAAAGCACTAATGTGTTTAGAATAGTTTTAAATGTTTGCTCATGTTTAAAAGGTGATTTCCTAACTGTTCATTAAGTTCTAGATCACGGCAAACATTGATCAAGCTAGTTGGACAATTCTTATGCATTAAGTTAGATGGTTTCAGTTCGGTTCAGGTATATATGTTGTTGGGCTCGGATCGGGGGCAGGATCATGTTTGATTCTGAGCAGAAGTTAATGCCCTACAGGCAAATCGGTTCGGTTCAGAAATGGGTTCTTTGATTAGTCCGGATCGGTCCAAATACACATGATTTTCCTTGTCCATTTTACTTTTCACTCCGACCCGACCCGATCAGATAAATCCCTTTCTCCTCTTCACCCGAATCGATACCTTTCCCTCTCCTTCTTCTTCTCCATCCTTTCTATTCTTTCACCAATACCGAACCCAATCTCATGTCAAGAAATGAATCAAAGCCGAGTGTTTATGTGTTAGCTTGCCCAACGTTAGACTTTAACCTCCTCCACAGCTGCCTCGAGATGACGAAGAGGCCATCAACGACGAAGGCGAGGAAGAGGAGGTCGTGGCATCAAGATCGAATAAATACCATGCTAGAATCGCTCAAATTATCCATGAATTCTAATTGAAATCAGCAATAAAGGAGTTAATCGGAATTGTGAACCTACCTACACGTTCGATTTGAAGAATAAATGAGAATTCTGGAGTTTTGAAAGTTAGGGTTTTCTGTTTTCTGTGTGAAAACGGCGAGAGTGAAAGAAAGAGAAGAGAGGCGAGGGTGTAGCAGATTTATATGGATTTGAGGCGGCTCTTTGTATTCGCGCTAGTGTGTCATCTCATTTCCGATTGGATCGGAAAGCAAGCCCATGGGTATTCGACCCATTAACTTGATGGCGTTGACATGCATGAAGGACCATTTGGATCAGATCTGAACCCAAACATGACCACCAGTGCAAACTCAACATATGAAATGGACTCAAAGAAAAGTACAAAAAATTTACCTGGAGGAGCTACTGGACATCAAGAGGAGTTACCGGAGTTATTTAAAATGAAGAAAACAATTTGCACATTCTATGGTGTATATATAAGCAACAAGAGATACGACTTTTTTAAACAACGCGTCCTTACAAATGAATGGAAGTGACTATTCAACGATTCAAATTCAGAAACCAATGGGCAAATAATGTCAAAGCACACTCCATCTTCAATAGAAGCGTCCTTCGAGGGGCAAAATGTTAGCATATTTTGTGAACTAGGCTACACAAAGCTAAAAGATCAAAGAATAAAGAACATTCACTCCAAAGATCGGATCGGATCGGAGTTTATTTGGTCAAGGCTGAATAGCACAAAGCAGAGAAGGAAAGAGCATAGGCCAAACTGGATCGGTTCGGTCAAACCCGATCCGTCCCCTCAATTGAAGTACCTCCGATCCGAACCTAGGCACCTGAAACTGCAGTAGTTATGCCCACGTTCCCTTAAGACTCGGAGTCGTTATACTCACGTTCTCCCCATCTTCACCACTAACCTGATGTGTTGTCACCACTATATCTCATCCGAACCCGACTTCTATGGGATGGGGGCCACATGTACTCGAACCGGAGCTGTTTAGAGGCATTTTCCACCTATAAATACACCTCCAAGGCTCATTTCAATGGATCTTTTGGCATTTTCAGAGTTGAAACCCCTTTGAGAACCGAATTCCATCACCATTTTTGGAGACATCTTATAAAGTACATTTCAGAGAAGATTGAGTGAATCTATGTATGATATGAGTGGAATTGAGTGAGAACCATTGTGGTATCTACATTCAAGTTATCAATACAAAGAGTAGAAAGTGGACTTATGCTATTTAACGCCGAACCACTATAAATTGTGCGTTTTCTTCATTTTTAGTTTCATTTCATCAGAAATTGTTCCTCGTTTGGGTGTTAGAGACATTTTTGGATCTAATATGTATAGTATGCTTCATGTTTTATGTTTATTTACCTCAACTTCTAATGCAAGCAGTACAAGTGAGCTCTTTACATGTGTTTCATGGATGTGCTTGTTGGTGACACTTATGAGCAAAATCATTTCCATTATGGATAGTTCTACTTGAGTTTCATGCACCATGGTGCACGCATTGCAAAGAGCTAGCCCCTGTCTTGAATGAGGTAGTTGTTGCCTTGGAGAAAGAACCGATGTTGTTATAGCAGAGATGGTAATTTTTTTTTACAAGTTTTGAATTAGATACTCAGATATTATTACATAAATTTTTTATTGTAATTTTATTGATGTTATAGGACGCTACAGCGAATGATGTTCCGATTGAGTGTGATGTAGAGGGCTATCCAGCTTTAATATTCTCTTATGCTATATTGAAACGTAATTTATTTGTGATATCCTGTATTACTTTTCAGGGAGTTAATCACATAGATTAAGCTATGCTGAAATGAATATTTTGGAGCATGGTTAAGCTACAGACTAGCTATATCATTAGAGTCTATACTTCCCTTTATGTAAGTCACCATTCATCTATTTTCTTAGAAATTTAATTGCATCTATTACGAGTCTTTTTTATCACAACATGTAAATTCTTCTATATACCTTCATTTCCATATACATTTCGTATTTTAGACATCTGGTTTTTAAAACCAGACGTCTGTTTTAGGGTTAGATTCGGTCTGAGGATGTTTTAGACGTCTGGTATATAATTTAAACGTCTGTTCGAGAACCTGAATGAATTCTTGAAATATTTTTCAGACGTCTGGGCATAGTTTTAGACGTTTGATTTTAGTTTTTTATTTTAAACCAAACCAATTTTCAAACGTCTCCTTCATAAAAATTAACCAAGTATTATAAAAATTAATTAAGTATTATAAAAACTAACGAATTATTAGGAAAAATTAACTAAGTTTACTAATCTTATAAAAATTAAGAAGTTTAGTAATCTTATAAAAAACTAACTAAGTTTACTAATTTTAAAAAAATTAACTAACTATTATAAAGATTAACTACCTATTATAAAAATTCACTAAGTATTATAAAAGTAACTATGTTTACTAATTTTATAAAAAATTAACTAATTACTATAAAAATTATCTAAGTATTATAAAAATTAACTAAGTATTGTAAAAATTAACTAACTATTATAAAAGAATAACCAAGTTTACTAACCTTATAAAAATTAAGAAGTTTAGTAATCTTATAAAAAATTAACTAAGTTTACTAATTTTATAAAAATTAACTAACTATTATAAAAATTAACTAACTATTATAAAAGTTAACTAAGTATTATAAAAATTAACTAACTATTATAAAAATTAACTAAGTTTTGCTAAATTTATAAAAAAAAATAGAAGTTTAGTTTATAAAAGTTAACTAAGTATATAAAAATATAAAATATTACCAAGTATTCTATAATAATTATAGCAATAATTAAAAATTAAGTAAGTATTATTAAAATTAACTAAATAATATAAAATTTTAACTAAGTTTACTAATTTTATAAAAACGAAGAAGTAGTTTATAAAAGTTAACTAAGTATATAAAAATATAAAATATTACCAAGTATTCTATAATAATAATAGCAAGAATTAAAAATTATCTAAGTACTATAAAATTGACTAACTATTATAAAAAATTAACTGTGTTTTCTAATTTTATAAAAATTAAGAAGTTTAGTTTATAAAAGTTAACTAAGTATATAAAAATATTACCAAGTATTCTATAATAAATATAGCAATAATTAAAAATTAACTAAGTATTATTAAAATCAACTAAGTATTATTAAAATTAACAAAGTATTATAAAAATTGCCTAAGTATTATAAAAATTAACTAAGTATAATAAAAATTAACTAAGTTTACTAATTTTATAAAAAATTAACTAACTATTATAAAAATTAACTAACTTTTATAAAAATTATCTAAGTATTATAAAAATTAACTAAGTATTACAAAAATTAACTAAGTTTACTAAATTTATAAAAAATTAGAAGTTTAGTTTATAAAAGTTAACTAAGTATATAAAAATGTAAAATATTACCAAGTATTCTATAATAATTATAGCAATAACTAAAAATTAACTAATTATTATTAAAATTAACTAAATAGTATAAAATTTTAACTAAGTTTACTAATTTTATAAAAACGAAGAAGTAGTTTATAAAAGTTAACTAAGTATATAAAAATATAAAATATTACCAAGTATTCTATAATAATAATAACAATAATTAAAAATTAACTAAGCATTATAAAAATTAACTAACTATTATAAAATATTACCAAGTATGCTATGTTGTTTATCTTCAACTTTCTCCTTATATTCTTTTTTCTTATTATCGAGCATTGTTTTCTTGTTAATGTGTAAGCATGACCAAATGCTAACATGAACACATGTATATATGTATTGGAGATGGGCATCGTTGTGCATTCGGCTATAATCAGTTTATTGTTAGGCGCTTCTGATGATCCCTCAATAAAAAGACCGCTTGTGGTATCTGATTACGGAGAAAGCGATAACTTTTAAATGTTCATTTTGTTGGTATTCGATGCAAACTTGTTTTATGGAAATTTGGTTTTATTTGTAGATATCGTGACTTTGTTCGACGGATATTGTGTAAATTTAGTTTATGGTGTTATCTTTTTATGGAAATTATGTAAAATTTGTTTATTGATGATGTCTTTGTGTATCAATATTGTGTTATATAATTAGTTGGTTGATATGTATTTACATGTTGTTGATATGTTTGTGCATGAATATTTTTATACTACAATATGTAAATGTTGTGATAGATGCTAAAAACATTGTGATATGTGGCAAAACGATGTGATAGTAAAGAACATGTAAACTTTCAGAAATGTTGTGATATGTGGCAAAATGCTGTGATAGTAAAGAACTTGTAAACTTCGAGAAATTCTGTGATATGTGGCCAAACGCTGTAGAAAAGGGAAGATAACAACATTTCTGAAACAATATAAAACGCTGTATAAACATAACGACAACACCATTTGAAACACTGTAATATGTAAATTTTCTATAGCATTTTTACAAACGCTGTGATATATCCAGGGACCTATAACAACGTGTTGGTAGACAGCGTTAATCAAAACGTTGTTAAAGGCTATAACAGCGTTTTTTCAACGCTGTGAATAGGCATATTTGTTGTAGTGAGAAGTCCCTGAAGAACCAGCCCTAGGACTGGAGGAGATAGAAGAAGGAGGCCACATGATAGCCATAAACGCATGGCCACTAGACATAGAGAATCCACCTCAAAAAGAGGGGTTGGAAATGAAGCTGACGTTGGAGATAAGGGAGATGACGAGGATCTAGACATATCCTTTGAGATTGACCCGTAGTACGGAAGGAACACCTCTGACTCCGACGAATAGAATTTTGATTTCCTCTTCAATCTTTGTATCGATATGCGCTAGTTTTGAATCTTGTTTTAATAGGAACTATGTATGAACTATTGTATTACTAATGATTAATTACAATGTAGTAAAAATCTTGTGTTAATGAAAAAAAATCCTTATGGTTATATACTTTGCAAAAATCTCTCCAAAACCAAATATAATGGAGAAGTAACTTTCGCCAAAGTTAAGATAAGTTTTAATTTTTTTTAATCTTTGAACGAGTAAACTAAATGAGGTTGTAACATCTCATTTGGTAGTAGTTAAATCCACGACGACTTTTACCACTTGTTGAAAGCATGGAGTGAATTCCACTTAGTATCAATAAGTTTCCTTTGGCATCAAGTCTAGAAACATTTCATTTATTATCAAGTCGAGGAATGTTTCATTTGATATCAGACTTTTGAAAGAGATTGCAAATTTGAATAAGCGAAGTGTTCATCTTCGCACAAGTAAATAAGAGAGTAATAAGTAACTTTGTATAATTCCAACAATTAAACAAATTGAGTTTTTTTTTCGATTTTGGATGGCTGAAGACCTCAAAATTTATTTAGAACTTAAATGTTTAAATATGATCGAAGATTTAAAGGTGAGTTTACATAACATTTAATTTAATAAAATAACAAGTTAGGAAGAAAATTTGTTAGACCTGTTCACTTGGAAAGTGAAGTTGATGTTAGTATATTTTCGTAGGATGCGATGGAGTATTACACAAGCATGAACATGAATTGCAAAATATATGCAAAGTTGAAGTAATGACATAGTATTTGGAGGTAAACTCATGAGTTTATCTTTTGTGAAATATGTTGTTTTGAGTTATTCCGTTCCCTTTCTAATAGAAAGGAATCATCTTTTCTATATTTTTAAGTTTATTTGGGATTATGAGATTCCTTTTCTTATGAAAAGGAGTTGTTCTCTTAACGTCAGTAAGATTCACTTATCTTATTATATTGGTATATGTTTAAGCTAGAATAAACCATGTATTTATACACGGGTCAAACCGAGTTGTTTTCAGATTAGAGTTTTCTGTTGACTCATGGCTAGATGATCACACTTAGACTATCTTTCTTGGAGTTATTACCTTAGTTATATAAATACTCTCCATGCTCACAGATGTCCAACCTCCCTTCCAACTAGGCATCGGTATATACTAGCTATTCCGCTTTAAACTCTAATGTAAATGTTAGCTGGTGGAGTCCAGGCTCAGTTCGTAAATTGATGTCAAAAGGCGTAAGGAGTCGCAAATAGCTAATCTGCTCCAAAGCGTTGTCCTTGCGTATTTGAGCCAGCCCTACATCAACAAATAATTACCTTAGCTACACTACGGCGAAAGCTCCAAGTTAACTGGTCTACCCTGAAGGATAATGTTATTAGCGGCCTCTAAATATGACCTAATCACGCCCTACCTACCCTAGCACCTTGCTACCTCTTGATGTGTCAACTGGGAAAAAAGGTAGACATCGGTCACCTTGATGGTGTGGTGAAAATTCGATAGATTTTGAAAAATTAAGAGTGAAACTGGTGGATCTTAGGGCACTCTTCTCTTTGGTGCAGATTTTTATGGCGGTTTGATGGAGTTTGGGGGGAACTTGGGGCTGAGGAGGTGGGTTCCAGAAGATGGAGTTTTGAGTTTGGGTTTTTGAGCTAGGAAGGATGGTGATGGAATAAATGAAAATTCACTCCAAATCCACATATTTTATTTTTTATCCATAATACATATATTTATCCCACTTATATTGTCTAACCGCATAAAAGTTTTTTTTTTAAGTTTCAAATTTCATTATGCAGCTCCAATTTCCTTTTTGTTTCACTCATTAAATTTTTTTGGAAAAAGTTAATATTGTTATTGGTTCCGAAAATATGAATTTCATTTTAAAGTATGCTATTTTAAAGTTTTTCATTTTCAAAACCATATATGGCGTTAGACTCAGGTGGGCTTACAAATTTTTTTTTAAACACTCACTTCCCAAATCTTATAAATCATAAAACAATTTCCCTTCCAATTATCATCAACTCTCTTCCTTAATAAAATCCTTTTCTTTTACCAAATTCCTTCCCTCTTTCCAATGCGCATATGTTTATCCCGTCATTCTCATGAAATTTCTATATTCTAACCGCCTATAACATTTGGATATTCAATCATTTTCTCAGTACTAAAATTATTGTGCATTATAATTTGGCAGACACACTTAGACCTATCTTAACCCGACCTAAAAACTATGTTCAAATCCATCTTAAAAGATCTTCCATGTGTTATTACTCTATAATGTAATTAATGGGATCTTAGGGTATGTGCATGTATATGTACATGTATGAATGTATGTATGTGTGTGTGTGCGTATGTATATATATGTGTATATGTGTGTATATATATATATATATGTGTGTGTGTGTGTGTGTGTGTTCGTTCTCATCCCCTATAATGATAGGATCTACGTATCATAAAATAGTATTATATTTTATCTAGGCCTTCACCTATCATAAATTAAGTCATTGTCTTTTGTTTAGGTCTCTATCTATTATAAAGATAATCATTGTCTTTTATTTAATTTCACGTACTGTTCTTGTTTCATTATTATGTCATTGTCTTTCATTAAAATCTTCAGGTATTGAACTTAGTCATTGTCTTTCTATTATATCTTTCCATATTTATCACGTTTTACATTTCTCTTAATATTTTCCATCATATATTAGTAAGTTGGTAAGCGTTTATAATTTGTTTCCATATTTCAGTATAAAATGGGCCTTTGCACGATAATTCGTACTTATAAGACATTCTTTTCTTTCGTTTTTGGGTAGGCAATACAAAATAGAGTAGTCACTCTCATTTTGTACTTACCATTTCTCTTTTTAGTTATATTGTTTTTCTTCTGATTATGCCATTATCACTTTCTTAATCAGTACTATGGAAATTTTCTTACCCTTTCCAACAAACCAAAATATCACTTGGTTTCCAAAGTGGACTGTACATAAGTTTTTTTATTCACTTTATAAATCTAGGTATAGTGCTTGTGGGTTTACATCAGAGGTATATTCATATTTTTATGGCAAAGTCTGCACTTTTATTTAAATCTAGGTTCCCGCATAAGTTCATCATTTATTACATCCATATTTTTACATGAAAGCACAAATAAATTTCGAGTTTAAATCTAAGTCTAGTATTTTCAAATGAACAATTTATCATAAATAACATAGTAATGTCATGGTTCTATTAAGTAAAACAAAATGGGAATCCAAGACATCATGTACCATCAAAATAAAATATATATAATTTGTCAACTCACCTCAATAGCATTCCATCTCCAAATCTGATCCAAATCCAGTACCAATACCCATATCCTTCCTTTTGTAATTCCTCATTCAGACTAACAAACTGAAATGTACATAAACATATAAAATAAAATAAAGTGATTTGGAATTGATTAGAAACTAAATTTAAAATCTTACCTCATTTGATCTGCTTTATGAATTGAACCTCCATCCTACATTTATGTAATCTAGTTCTTCAATTCGTATGAAAAGACCTAAATCTAGTTCCCATAATTTCTGGAGTTTTTGGAGGAGGGATAAAAGTGGCAGAGCTTCCGAGTCCATTTAAATAAAAGTGAGTTGGAACTATAGTCTTGTACATTTGTTTACAGCGGTTCAAACATGCATTGCCCATACAATGGAAAAGGGGGGTAATGATATGACCATTAAACAGAAGAACAAAACACAGTTTAAAACCGTGTGACCACCCGACCTCCAAGAGGTCGACCGTGCCTTAGGGGCAGTCGATCATTCTTTGGTATGCATTTATTAACGCGTAACATTTCGCGATATATATATATATATATCTGTGTGTGTGTGTGTGTGTTAATTATCTTTGACTACATTGATTCCTATCTTATACTACCATACATTTGAATTCAAATACTAAACGAACTTCAAATTTAGAATTCCCATACGCACATACACATATGCATATAAGTATGTACATGTACACACATACATTTAGGCAGATAGTTATTTTCAGGTATTTAAATTTCAAATAGTAATAACTTTTTCATTAAGTCTCTGCTTGTAAAACATTATATATATATATAAATTAATCGGAAAATCATCATGAACACAATGGTATGAGTTTCATAGTCAAATTACAACAACTCCAAAATTACCTGATTTTTCTAATTTGTCATTTAGATTTTATTAATTACTTTTATAAAAAGAGGGGTGTTATAGCTACTATAAATAAAACGTTGTACACACGTGATGAAGTAGGTCCTAAGAAAATAGTGACTTGTCCCATATGTTGTCTAATATCAATCAAAGAACTCGAATATAATCTTACATTTATGGCATTGTGCAATTGTCAATGATGGCATTAGCGGAGAAGAAGGATTGGATGGTTTGGCTTTGATGGAGGATATATTGACATTGATCGCTATGGTTGATGATATTCCTGGTGTATTTTCTCACAAAGCAATTGACCATTATGCATAATTTCATAAATATCAGGCATAACATTTTATTTTTCTTTATATTTAGTGCTTAGTACTTTGGGCTTGATATGGTAAATCGGTGTATACAAATGTCCATGTTCTGTAAACGAGGTATACTCATGTTTTGTTGCATTGTATTAATGCATGTACTATGTTTGTTATCAATAAAGGAATCCATTTTCCAAAAAACACCTAATGGTTCAACTTCCTGATTTTATTGGAACTTCTGTTTCTTTATTATTCCTAGAAAACATGAAGTCTAATAATTCATGGAAAATCAAGTTTTTAGCTTTATTGAATTTGGTTCTCAATATTATTTAAATTGATAGACATTAAGTTTATTATGCATGTCTCATTCACAATAGGTTTGCTAAATCAAGATCATTGTTGGATTTAAACTTCCATACAATCCTCTATTTACGTATTACTATATACACATGATTCTCTAAGAAATAATAAAATATTTTTCTGGAAATATAAATCATATATCAACATCATTTCCAAGGCATTCATTTAAACTAAAATCCAGATCAGAAAATTTTCAAAATATAAACTTCATTTACCAAGCACATTTGGATTTTGATCTATTCACAAATCAAAACAAAATAAAATTCAATAAATTTATCATAATTAACAACAGAAGTTAGCAAATTCAAAAGTTTCTCTTCAAAATAAATGAACTAAAAAACAAACAAAAGTAATCAAACTAAAACTGGTTCAAATCAAATTTCAAAAATCATTACATTCAAAATGTTGTTTTATCAAAAAAAACATGCATGGATCTCAAAGATTTATCATTAAAGCATGATAATGTGATCTACGATATAATGAGATCATACATATAAGAATTAAAAAACGCAGACCTACTAGAGTGAGATCTGAAATATAATGACCATAAAAACATATACAATAGAATAAAACCAAGAATTTAGGCCTACGACGAAAGGAGATCTTAAAAAATAATATTAACATAATGAAATCCGAAAGATAAATAGAGTTAGATCTGAAAAATTAGATCCATAATAAAATGTGATCTCAAAAGAATGAGATCTGAAAGATAAAAACAATAGATTTAGATCTAAATTAGAGGTATAATAAATAGAAATATATAAATATAAAACAAACAGAATAAGAATAGAAAGTTAAATTCAATGGAATTTGATTTGATTAAATCTACAATAAAATAAGGTTTAAAAATGCAAAAAGTAGAATGAGATATAAAAGATAAAATAAATAGAATTAGATTTGAAGAATTAAATCTATAATAGGATGAGACACAAAAATTTAGATACATATTAGCATGAGATGCAAAAAAATATATTATTTTGAGATCGTACTAATAATGTATTTTGTAATAAATATAGTTATAGAGGCATAATAAGTTTTTTCAGATTTGAGCCGTTAATGGTGACATGCCTTCTTCCTTTTTCTCCACTTCATCGCATTCTTCGTTGACTCTCTCGCTCCTTCTCTCTAATCGAAGCACCGCTCTTCCACTCCTCTGCTCAATCTCCCTGATTTCATCTGCGTGGCCTCAGATCTAAACAAAGTTTTTAAATTTCAGATATAACCCTTCTCTCATCTCAACTTTCCCTTATTTTCTTCATTCCTTGTCTTCCCTGCTAGCTTTTAGCCTTTCTCGTACAAGTCAACCCTTCGTCTCCTTCGTGTGGTAGTCCCATCGGTTTTATTTGCCTTTGGGTGTGTGTTGCTTTGGGTTGGTTTCGACTTGTTTTGGACCTAGCGACTCGGGAACTACATGGAGTGACCTCGCTTGTAGTAACTTCTCACACTAGGATGGATTCGTGTTTCACCTATTGGGTTGTGATGGTTCTGGTATGTGTCTAATACTCAATGTAGGTTAGGTTTTCATCTTGTAGTTTCTGCTTTGTTGACTTGTGTGTTGCTTAGGCAAATCGTTTGGTAGCTTGTGGTCTTTTGGAATGTTTGTTTTGGAAATTAGGGTGTTGAAGAAATGTTTCCAAGTTTAGGGGGTGTGAAATTTTGGTCTTCTTGGTTGCCAACGATCTCGACATATAAGTGAAGCATAACTCTCGACTTGCCGTTGATTTTGTTTGGTAGTCGTGTTATGCTCTACTATGTTACAATGCCTTGTATGGCTTTTGTGCACTATTAGGGTTTGTAAGTTGGGGTTCAATTTATTTTCCACTTCATGCACTGGTTGTGTCTCACTTTTGGTGTTGTTCTCTATTGAAGTGACGCAAGGAAGCCTGTGTGCACCATTAAGACCATTCCCAATAGGTGTGGGATTGGGTGTCCTATCCCCATTAGTTGACACCCAACCTGTTACGATTGCGGAAAGGACCGTTAAGGCAAAACAAACACTAGAGAGGGGAGGGGCGAATAGTGTTTTTGAGAATTTAACGAAAATCTAAAACTTATATTATAAACTATATGAATCAAACACTACAGAAACAATCACAGACACAAATCAAACACAGATGCAAAATAAACAGAAATAAAAAATCAGAAAAGGAAAGCACACACCGGATTTTATACTGGTTTGGATTGCTCCTATGTTCAGTCCCATGCAACGCTGGATTGCACAGAGTTTTATTTCTATATCAATATCCAATTACAACCCTCCTTGATTTCATGGCTATAAGGGATACCACTGGTTCAACCTCCTTGATTTCACGGCTACAAAGGATACCACCGATTACCCGTCCTTTATTTCACAGCTACAAGGGATACCTCCGATTTCCCAAATACAATCCAAACAATTACAAACAACTCTATAACTCTTCAATAGCACTTGATTCAGAGAGTGGAGAGGGTAGAGAGCAGAAGTTTGATCAAAAAAGAATTGAATTCGGTAGGGTATAAGTGTAGAAATCATAAAAATGATTAAGAATAATGGTGTAATGGAAGATAGTGAAGTTATAGAAAAAGAGATGATTAAAAATTCGAATTCCTTCCCTTTTTATAGTGCATGAAAGGTTGCAATGCTTCAGAACCGTCACAATTAGTGAAAAGACACTTCCTTTCAGAATTGAAAAAAATGACAGCTATTTGTCGACATACATATAGTGTAAAATTAATTTTTGATCATTCCTCAAGTGTTTTGATAAAATTATAATTCTGGAAATTCTTGAATTAAAATATAGTGTTATAAATAAATATTAGTAGGAAATCATGTTAAAACATAAATATAAACCTTATAAACATATTTATAAAATTATAGGATTAAAACTATATAAATATAAAAATATAAATATATTAAACTTATAAAACTTTGAGTTTGAAAAAAAAAATTAAAATAAGAAAGGAAAATAGAAAGGATAGAGAATAAAATAGAAAGAACATAAAATAGAGAGGATTGAAGATAGAATTTGAAAACAGAATTAGAAAATTAAAAATTTGAATTTGAACATGGAGTGCAATTTAGAGTCTTACATAATCTAGACTCTATAACTATATTAGTCTTGAACTCTTGAATACTTATGAGTCTTGAAATTTCTATGAACTCTGAATCTCTAATATCTTTAAACTGTACCGTCTTCAATAATAGTTCATGTATATAAATCCTTCATATGTGTGTGTGTGTGTGTGTATATATATATATATTCTATACAAAAGTGTTAGTATATATTTTATAATCAGATAATATTGAAATAAGGTTGTTGCCATCAAAACTCCATTCTCCAACAATCTCCTTTTTTTATGATGACAACCTTAGTTTATAAAATATCGTACTTGTATATATATGTTGATGATGATCCTTTAAATACTCCCCTGTCTATATGGATCCTATAAACTATGTCTATATTTTGTAGTTTCTCCCCCTTTGTCATTATCAAAAAGAAATTCTAAAACTACTCCCCCTAAATCCTATAACTATCTAAATAATTCCTACACTAAAGTTAAATACTCTCCCTTAATCCTAAACACACACACACACACACACACACATATATATATATATATATATATGTATGTATGTATGTATATATATATACATAATACTAAAGTAAAGTACTCCCCTTAAATTTATGCTTATATAATATCCTTATATTTATAAATTTTTAAAGCTCCGTCTAAATCAATGACTACACTAGTCTAATAAACTAAATAAAAGGATAATAAACTAATCAATATTTATAATCAATTCAAACAAACAAATCAATCCAATTAAGCAATTCAATCAATCAATCTAAACAATTAAATCAACCAAAACATTCCTGAAACTTCAACTAATCCTTAGAAACTCTAAAACTCCCCTTTAATCTAATATAAAACTAAACCTATCCTAAACTCTAGTTCCCTTAAAACTATAATAAGACCTTAATCTAGACTAAGAATTAACTCTGATAAAATATCCTTAAATTTTTGATATAAGTAAAGCAATCAAATCCAATCAATTAATTTATTTATGTTTTGTTGTCACAAAACATCAATTAAACATGAAACCAAACATTTCTTGTAACTTCTATTTATCCTAAAACCTATAAAGCTCCTACAAATGCATAAGTATATTTCTAACAAACCTACCAACCACTAATGAAATTCAACCATGTCAAACAATTCAAACAAGTCAATCAAATCAAGCCAAACAAATCAAACAAACCAAAACAAGTTAATCAGTCCAATCAATTCAGTCAAGCCAATGAATTTAATCAATTCAACCAAGCCAATCAATTCAATCAATTCAGCCAAGCTAAATAAATAAATCAAGTTAATCAAGACAAAGTAAATATGTTATGTATTTGATTGATAATCCTATATTTCTAATTAGATAAAAACTTTTCATACGATATACTTGTTGTGCGTGGAGTTAAAGTTAACATGTAATGCAATGTGTTGGTTATAATGTAGTATGTTATATGCAAAATTATATAAAGTGATATATTAAATGAAATGGAACTTGGATGTGAATGATTTTAATTTGAGATGTACTCTAATAATGATGTATGATATGATATAAGATGTGTAATGATAGTATGCAGAATCATTTGGTAATTATATCTATTTAGGTAACATATATTCGAAGAACTATCTAACTAATATGCATATACATATATATTACAAATTATTTGAACTAAACAAGGATAATATATATTAATTTCTAGAATTAGGTTAATGATACTTATGAAAGAGATTAAAAGGATAGTAAAGATAAAAGTTTTATGGTATTAAAATATTTAAAATAATTCTGTGAGAAATTTGGAGTTAAATAATCTTTGTAGGATGCTTCTTTAATATAGTAAAAATTGAAGATACTTTTAAAGAGAATATAAAATTGTATCATATAAAGTAAACATATAGTCATAATTGTATATATAAAAACTATTTTTTAAAAAAGGATTTAAAATTTAATTTACTATGAAATATAAAACAATCTTTTAATACAAATCAATTTAAATTTAAACTTTTAGAAATCGAAATATATTAATTTGTTAAGGAACCGTACATATGTTAAAATTTTAAAAAGAAAACTATAATTAAAACAAAATTATGAAATCTGGATATAAATTAAACTATAAAACTGTAATTTCTTATATTTAAACTACATATTTAATTCACAAAATCATGTATGTATATATTACCAGAATATTAGGTTAAATATTCAAGCTTTTTAAAAATCTTAATAAGAAATCAAAATTAGTATTAAGTTACAAATAGTATTTATGATAATGTAACCCAAAATTGTTATGAAATCATATGAATAATATATATGTTAAACTATGCATGTTTAAACTATATAAAAGATGAATAATTTTATATTTTATAACAATATCAAAAAGTTATATTAATTTTGTATATCATATTAACTTGTTTATATAATTTATATACTTTATATATATATATATATACATACAAGGTATAAGAAAATAAGTAGACAGATAAAGTTAATAACCAGAATTTGAATTGGCATTTTCTTATTGAAAAGATGGAGGGAAGTTTGAAAGTTTAAACCTTTGAAATTCAAATTTTGAATTTCGTTCTACATGCTAATATGTCAACGTATATATATATATATATTTATGTTGACATATATGTATTATTTCAAAGAGAATATGGCTTTGTGAATTTGGTTTTAAAATATCGATTTATATTTCAGGTTTAATATTTCCTGAAATAATATTAATCCTAACAAACATCCAAAATTTATTTTATTATTATATTAATTTTATTATAATTATTTTTGAATTTCAAATTTGAATTTTAAATTACGAATTTTAATTTTAAAATTCAAAATTGAATTTTAGAGTTTAAATTTCAAATTTAAAACAAAGCAAACAAAACATCCATTCAACCAAAAATTTAAAAATTAATTGAGGTGTACCTTTTTTTTCCAATTCCCCATTTTGTTGTCCTTATATTGTTATGAACCATGCGTTCACATCTTTCAAATTTGATGATGAGATCTGCTTTATTACGATGGGCTCGTTTTTCTGATCAGAGTAGTATACTCGTTTGTTGAATTTGCAAACCGTACGAGAAAGATATTGAAGATTTAGTAGTTCAACCAACTTGGCGCCAAAATTTGAATTTGAATTTTGAATGAATGGACACTCAACTGCTATATAATGGCCCAAAAGTCGTGTCTCTTCATAACTGTTTCTCTTCTTCTTCCCGATTTTCAATTTTCGATCAATCTTGCAAGAGCCCTAACTTCTACACATCTTAACGGGGTTGGACGAAATCAACGGAAAATCGAAGAGAAATCTAAGGACTATGATCTAGTAACAGTTTAGGGATAAATTTGGATGGTATTTGGGGGGGGGCAACAAGTCAAAATAGTAAGAAGGAAATAGAAAATCCCGTAACAGTTTTTCTGTTTTGGGTAGTCAATTTCGAATTGCCATATCTCAGTAAATTTTTATCGGAATTTGATGATCTACCCATCAAATCGACCGAGAGAACGAGAACTACAATCTGGAAAAGGATTTGGGATAAAATATCCTAACCTGTGGATGCAATTTGAAGATCTTTGTCGATAGTTTTGGTTTCCTTCTCTCTTTATTCATCAAAACTTCACTTGACCATTACTTGATCAATTCTTGATGAATCTACATGAAATCAGCGGCATTCCGAAGAAAATGAAGAAAAGTACAGTATTGAATCTACTTGTAGATGAGAATCAAAAAGTTTTTACTTATCTGGTACCCATTTCTTTGTTGATTTACATTGTGTATTTCCATTTCTTCCTCTTGATGTCTTTTCACCAATCGTCATTACTCATCTTCAATTGTCCTTCAGATTTTGAATTCTCAACACTCATGCAACACACCAGTTTGGAATTTGAATTTCCAATAGCCACCTTTTCAGAATTTGAATTTTCAATAGCCATCATTTCGGAATTTGAATCACCAATAACCACTTTACCTATCTTTTCAACTTTTGAATTTTCAAAAATCATATAGCACATCTTTTCCTGCAAAACAACACAACTTGTCAAAGAATCGAATGACTTTTCAAAAAATAAATGACTCTTCAAATAATCAAGTGACTTTCCAAGTAATTAACTGCAATTTTAAACAATAATATCATGATAGTTTTGTAACACATCCATAGATCAAAATTTTCAAAATTTAAAACATTTCAAGTTTCAAAATTTCAAAAATCAAATCATAGTAACTTGATTTTTCTATAAAACTGAATGCAGACTCATTTAATACTTGATGCAATACATGAACTAAAACCAATGTTCAAAATTTGCCATTTAAAATTTTCAAAAATTAGATTATGATCTTTTTGAAAAACCTTGCTCTGTTACCAATTGTTAGGGATTGCGGAAAGGATTGTTAAGGCAAAACAAACAATAGAGGGGGTGAATAGTGTTTTTGAGAATTTAACGAAAATATAAAACTTATGTTATAAACTATATGAATCAAACACTACAGAAACAATCACAGACACAAAATCAAACACAAATGCAAAATAAACATAAATAAAAATGCAGAAAAGGAAAGAACACACCGGATTTTATGCTGGTTCGGATTGCTCCTATGTCCAGTCTCACGCAACGCTACATTGCGTAGAGTTTTATTACTATATCAATATCCAGTTACAACCCTCCTTGATTTCACGACTACAAGGGATACCACCGATTCAACCTCCTTGATTTCATGGATATAAGGGATACCACCGATTACCCGTCCTTGATTTCACGGCTACAAGGGATACCACCGATTACCCCAGATACAACCCAAACAATTACTAACAGCCCTATAACTCTTTAGTAACATTTGATTCAGAGTGTAGAGAGAAGAAGTTTAATCAAAACAGAATTGAATTCGATAGTATAAGTGTAGAGATCATAAAAATGATTAAGAATAATGGTGTAATGGAAGGGAGTGAAGTTAGAGAATATTAAAAATTCGAATTCAAGCCATTTTTTATTGTGTGAAAGGTTGCAACGCTTCAGAACCGTCAGAGTTAGTGAAAAGACACTTCCATTCAAAATTGAAAAAATTGACAGCTATATGTCTACATAGAGTTTTTTTATATGTCAACATACATATAGTGTAAAATTAATTTTTGATCATTTCCCAAGTGTTTTGATAAAAATATAAATCTGGAAATTCTTGAATTAAAATATAGTGTTGTAAATAAATATTATAAAGTTGGAAATCATATTAAAACATAAATATAAACCTTATAAACATATTTATAAAATTATATAATTAAAACTATATAAATATAAAAATATAAATATATAAAACTTTAAATTTGAAAACAAAATCAAAATAAGAAAGGAAAATATAAAGGATAGAGAATAAAGTAGAAAGAACATAAAATAGAGAGGACTGAAGATAGAATTTGAAAACAGAATTTGAAAATCAGAATTTGAATTTGAACCTGGAGTGCTATTTAGAGTCTTACATAATCTAGACTCCATACTTATATTAGTTTTGAACTCTTGAAATCTTGAATACTCATGAGTCTAGAAATTTCTCCGAACTCCGAATCTCTAATATCTTTAAACCTTACAGTCTTCAGCGATATTTTCTGTATATAAATCCTGCATATGTGTGTATATATATATTCTATACAAAAGTGTTAGTATATATTTTATAATCAATTAATATTGAAATAAGGTTATTGTCATCAAAACTCCATTCTCCAACACAACCCACCCAATGGGAAGAAACACAACCTTTGGGGGGTTGATGTTTTGCCCTTAGATGACTTTATTAAAGACGGATAATGGTGTAACACGGATTACAACCCTATGCCATTAGATTGTAATCCACGTGAAGGTCTAGAATTAAATCCAGACCATCACCTTAGCCGGTTTTTATAAAGTCAGCCGAGGCACCCATAGCCGACTATAAAAAGGTCGGCTATGGGTCATTTTTTTCCAACACAAAAATTTCCTTTCCCTTTCCACCTTCCTCCATATCGCCTTTTGAATTCAAAAAAAAATATGAGAAGATTTGGAAGAACATTACGAGCATTCCGAGGCAGCAAGAGTCGAAGTGGTGCAAATGTACCTCCTGAAGAAGAGCATGCTCCAACTGAAGAAGAGGAAGCTCCAACTGAAGAAGAATTCGCTCCTCCTCCTCAACGAGAAGTAGCTAGACGTTGTCGAACTTCAAAGGAAAAAGATCTGGATCCGAATATTGATCAAAATTTAGGACCAGGCAAAGCGCTTGCCAATTTTTGTGTACTTCTAAACAACCAGGAGCATGTTAGCACGCGTGTGCAAGAAGCTATAAGTTTGTTACTTTTTTTCACATTTAATAGCAATATTGTGTAGATTAGAAATACTATAATAACCCTTTTAAAAATAGGCATAATGAGATAGAACACGTGGCTCATGGCTAACCATTATACATTTATACTCTAAGCTTTGAGCATACGACACAACTGGCATTATACACACATTTCTTGGTGAAGTTGGTTTTGGTGACTTCATAAGTATGTGTTCACTTAGCTATCATCAAATTATTTTGTACTTTTAAATAGCTTCATTTGATCCTAAAACAATTTATTATTAGATATAACAAAATTGTTAAACTCTAATGTTTAGTTGATTGGTGCGATATCGATGTCTTGATGGAAGACCACACACACATTTCATTTTGGGTTTGGTGAGTTATGTATAACTCCGTTAAATTTTACAGTTCTTGCTAGAATTTCAGTAGTCTTTGAGGAGACCTTACCTTATGATGAGCACTATTAGCGCTGGGACACATTATCCTGTTTATTTCCTCATATTGACTTATACCACGCTTCGACTCTTGGACTACAGTTGAGGTATAGTGCTATTAGATAAACCATAATTGATTTAATCGATAATTCAGGGCAATAAAACCACCTTTTAGAGATTGCATGACTCTTTATTATATATTTGATGGGTAGCATGTTTTTTTCAAACCCATCGAACACCTTGCCCACTGGACATGTAGCGGCGGCCGCTGATTTGACTTTTGATAGCACAGTAGTGTAAGATTGAGGGAAGCCCATACTAGATTATCTCTATCGCTGTTTAGACCATCGGTGTGTTCATCTGTGGGTTTTGGCAGATTATACAGTACTAGTACTACGAGTATTTCCACAACATGACTTACCCGATAGTAGATCCAGCATTATCACTTTTCTATCCACGAGTGCGGGTGTAGGATCGTGAGAATCGGAGACCTGTACAAGGTGGTCAGGCCCGACATATTTTTCCTGTGGCTCATAACCATATCGAGTTAAGCACGACACGGCGGAGTATTATATGGCATCCGTTCGGGGGTTCTCCATATTTGACATATGTGGGAGTCGTCCATTCTACGATGCTGACAATGACTCGTTTACCTTTAGTATCTTCTCCTCCCTTAGGCAATTTTACTGGTTCCATGGGGAACGATGTTGGAGTCATATATTAAAGGGAGACGCATGTCTAATAATCCAAATTCTGATACACCTTCTTTAGTTATGTATAAGGCTCAGCAGTTGGCGGAAGCTCGAGACCATCGGTGGTGGCCATCTAACCATTTCATCATTCCTACTCTGGATCACAGACTATTTTGGACCCACTTTTATACACCAACACACATGGATCCAATGATTCATGTTGCAGCAGTTGATTTGATTGGACTGTCAGCTGTCAGACCTGGCATTATTGCACCTGGTTTTCCAGACCTTAGTCAGAGTACGCTGTTATACCTAGCTCCATCTCAGCCACAAGGAGGAGATCGTTGGTGGAGGATGGTTGTTCCTATAGTGAAAAGTAGTAATATTTATATGGATTTCCCTTGCATCCCAATTACTTAGTACCCCGATCCTACTACTTTATTATATGGGAATTTGCACCAGATGCGGTTAGGGTTTAGATAGGTTCGATACACTTAGCAAGCATAGCCTATATGATTTGCTTGCTCGTGTTAACAAGCTTACCGCTGCCGATGAGGACCGCTACCACCCTAGGCCTCAGACTGGTGTAGACGAGGATATAACTAGTCTAGATGATATTGACTTTGGGTCGTTATTGTTTGTATATTGTTGATGGCACTATGGTTATGGACTTTGTTTATATTATTATTACTTTACTGTATTATCTACATGGTATTGTTTTTGGCACTATGGCTATGGACTTTATTTGTATTATTAGTACTTTATTGTATTATCTACATGGACGTGCATTATGTATTATCTACATGGTATTGTTGTTTCACTATGGTTATGGAATTGGGTTTGTATTATCAGTAGATTATTGTATTATTAGGGTCACGTGAATTGCCAGTAACTTAATATATTATCTGGGTCACGTGCATTATGTATTATCTACATGGTACTGTTGTTTCACTATGGTTATGGAATTTGGTTTGTATTATCAAATCTTTATTGTATTATCAAGGTCACGTGTATTACAAGTAACTTATTTTATAATGCCCGAAGTGAATCAAAACTTGTGACTTGAATGCGTTCTGGCATGAAACAGTTAAGTTGACTGCGTAGATGTGATAAATGAGATAAAGTTGTCAATGTGATAAAGCCGAGTTGACAAGTCATAATGATTAAAGCTGCCATAAATCAGAATATGAAGATCCTCTTTATCAAAATCCGTATATAAGAACTTGCTTTATTAAAGAGCACCCAGCCTCTTTTCCTCTCATCATTATTATCTGCCTCAAACTAGATCTGATAAGCTGGTTTTTTGAAGAATAGTTGAGCAACTCTTGTAGGTAATAAATTTATTCACTTGTGTACTCTACAACACATCAATATTACTCACTTACTTCAAGTATCCACTTTTTATCTAGGTCTAAATGGCTAATTGGGAATTTGATGATGAAACCATGGTTCAGATGTACGATGAGTATGAACAGAATAAGCAACCAGCCGAAGATGTTGAATCTGTTCCCGAAACGCATATAGAATTTCAAGTAGTAGCTGCAGAAGTCAAGTATGAACTCTTTCAGTGCCACGCAATCAAAAGTTACAGTCCAATGTATCGGACTAGTTCAAAAATCCCTCAATGCTCGGTTGAAGGAAGTACTTGCTCGATAGAACACCGATAGGTCAAGCTCTAGCATGACGGGTCCTTCAGTTCTCTGCTTTTGTGGAGTCGAATTTAATGTGCTTATTTCTAAAATTCAACCGAATGCAGGTCGTTGTTTTTATGATTGCAAAGTGTACATTGATGTACAGAATCGCCAAGGATTGCAAAGTCGTAATTTTTTTTCATTGATCGATCCACCGTTGATGGAGAGGGGTGTCAAGTACGCACTTGAGAGGCAAGCTGAGGTTAGTCGCTTGGAAAGAATAAATGTTGCAGTAAAGGATAAAATGCTTCATCGGTGCTACGGTTCACCCGGA
The DNA here is from genome assembly GCA_030737875.1 of Allium sativum. NCBI lineage: Eukaryota > Viridiplantae > Streptophyta > Magnoliopsida > Asparagales > Amaryllidaceae > Allium > Allium sativum. Next base: position 719,344,647 of record CM060919.1, read on the forward strand.
AACTATGGATCGTATTGTATTGGATCGTAGCTATGTTGTATTCGGTCGGTCGTAGTTATATGTTGTGTTGTATTTGGTCGGTCCATCATAGTTATATGTTATGTTGTGTTGTATTTGGTTGGCCAGCCGTATTTAAAGTTATGCTGTACTTGGTCGGTGGCAGCTTCTAATGAATTGGATGAAAGCTAATGTTTATTATCCATAAATTATTGAGTACTAAACAATGTTTGCATGTTGTATGTAAACTTGTATAAGTTGTGTTGTGAACAATTTCTGAACCAGAAAATGTATTTAAACTTGTTTAAATCGTGTTGTATGTAAACTTGTTTAGAATGTTTGAAAAATAGTTAAAATCGGATTATAAAACAACCATTGAGCATATAATTAATAATTTAATTATAAACGAGCTCGTAACATTGCAGCAGCTTATAATATTACGTTTTGGAATTTAAATGAATATATATGATTCGTTATAACTTGGATTTCTTTTAAACAAGAGAAGTTTGAATCTATTTACATATAGTTTCTAATGAAAGTGAAAAATCGATATTTCATCTTGTAAATTGTGAGTTATATCCAAATCAAATTTCCATAAAGTCGCTATGGAATCATTTATAAACCATAATGATTTATTTAATAATATAAAAGGATTTTAAATTAAATTGACCTGATTCGTTTAACTCCTAAATGTAACAAACAGAGATAACCCAATTCGAGTAACTCCAAAATGTAAGAAACGACAATCAACCCAATAGTTCAATGCAAATACAAACACTCCTAACTTAAAGATACAAGCATTAATATAGTTCAATGCAAATACAAACACTACTAACTTAAAGATACAAGCAGTAATATAGTTCAGTGCAAATAGAAACACTACTAACTTAAAGGTACATGCCTTAATATAGTTCAATACAAATACAAACGCTACTAATTTAAACATACAAGCATATGAAACAAATACAGCCCGTTATACTAAACTTAGTACAGACAAATCTCTAAAGATTTCTGTTACGCCTAATATAATCCTCAATTCTTTTTTCATGTGTTTTCTTTGTAATGGATTGAGGTTATTCAAGTTGCTACTAATCATCATAAAATCCTCCGCATCTTGTTGCTGAACCAATTCTAGTCTCCTTAACTATAACTCTTCAGCATGTTCCCTCTTTAATTGCTCGCGGTCACATTGTCGTTCTACATCTCTTTGAATCTCTCTCTATCTCAAGCTTCCTTGCTTCCTTTACTTCGATATACTTCTGCGTAATCTATGCGGCGGTAGATAGACTTTCGCTTATCTGTTCGTAGTGTAGAATGTAATCAATTGATGTTTTTTCTTTCCCTTGAATTTCCCGGCAGACCTACCTTTGGTGTTAGTAGCGAATAATGTTTCTTTCTGTCCAACCGAGCTACCTGGGCTAACTTCTCCACCAATCTTCCTAGGTTGGAATATAAATGCTAAGTGTTCTTGTTGCACTCTTCCCAACTTGTCCTTCTACGATAATATATCAGAGTAATGTTGCAAGTTGAATGGTTGTTTGTTGTGCTCAACCAAATATAATGCATGTGTCTACTTAAGCTGCATTTGATAATATACGTTACAACAAACTCAAAATACAAAGTGATACAAAAACATTACCATATCAATATCGTTGGCCCCGCTTTGCTGTCATAAATGCAAACCCGGCATTATTTCTTTCCAGCGTTGACAAGCTTGATTTATTCTTTTCCATGACCGCTTCATCGAATCAACCGTTCTAGTTGGGAAAGTTGTACATTGCTCGTTGAACAGTTTGCAAACAGGATTCCAAAAAGAACTTTTGGTTTGGCTAGTACCTTTTCTTTTGTTCTTCGAACATTCGACCCAACAGTAGGAAAGCTCAGCTTGCTTGTACGGTGATCACTTACCGAATTTCTTAGATTCAGTGGGTGCTTGCTGTCCAAATTCCTCATCAGGAATTTCTTTGATGTTTATTCCAGAATTGCTGCCTTCAAGACTTTCGAACTGAGTTTCTTCAATTCCCCAGTCGCTATTCCCAAATTGATTATTCAAATTTCTCCTCAAATTTTGAGGTGGGTAAGAAGACAGTCTTTGACTTTGGTACTGGGTGAAACATAATCTTGATCGAAATTACAGTTTTGCTGAAACGTAGAATTTTTAAAGTGATTTGCATTTTGAGAGTTCTGGCATATGTACGAATTTTGTTGGGAATTATAGTAATTCAAATTTTGAGGAGGTTGATAAGAATTGTTTTCAAATTTGGGCTGATAATGGTTTCGATTTTGCTGCAATTGAAATGAGTTTTGAATTCGTTGTTTTTGAAATTGAAAATTGGGTCGGGGTTGTGAAGCAATTCTTTTTCTTTCTGTTGTTTTGACATTATCTCTTTTTGTTGCTGGTTTGTGAAGAAGATAGTTGAAATGATGAAGAAAATTGTGTGGAAATGATGAAGAAAGAAATGATATATATGGAGTTGGGAGGAAAGAAGGAGGCAACGGTCAGTAGAAGGACCGTTGCACTTAACCGACTTTAATAAAGCCGGCTATGTGCAACGGTATTATTTTGACCATTACGTACTTAGCCGACTTTATAAAAGCCAGCTATGGGCAACAATCAAAATTTGACCATGGCTCATACCCTAGCCGGCTTTATGAAGGCCGACTAAGGCATAGGTTGTCAGGCAACCGAATGGTTGCTTTGGCAACCTACGGGGTTGCCAAAACAAACCCCTGAGCTCCAATTGCCCCCTGTTGGGGGTCGGTTGGGAATGCTCTTAAGTGAAATTGAGCTTACTTGGGTGTAGTGTGATGGATGTGTCCCTATCACTTCATGATGTTGCATTTTCTTTGTTTGGCTCAAGAATTTGTTCTTGTATTCTTTTTGGAATGTGTGTACTTATTTGTATGTAATATCTATCCTACCTCCTTGCGTGGTGTGTTTAGGATTAGGAATCTCGTGACTAGTTGCCTAGTCCATGTACTGTAAGTTAGATTAGCTGCAGTGGATGGTCCACTTTAAAAACCGTATGTGGTGGACAGTCCACCTTAAAAACCGAATTAGTAGGTTGGTAATGTGTCAATCTCCTGTCAATTTTCTGTAATAATTGTAATTATTATTTGTTATAATAATAAGTGTTTGCGGTCATTTTAAAAACCAATCGGTTCTGCTTAAAAAAAGGCATTAATAGTTTGCATTAGATTTGAATCTAAATAGTGTGGTGCTAAGGGCACCCCAAAATACTCTTCCTAATACCGCAATTAAAAAAATAGAACTCATTAAATTTTGTATGCTTCCTAATACCACATTACCCCTCCATTCTAATCTCTCACTGAACGAGTATTTGTTGAACTAATCCCGCAGTAAACCCTAATCTAAAAACCATAATCAAGAATATCATTGTTTACTTCATCTTTCCCGCGGGGAAATTCAAATTCTTACCGTTTGAAACTCTAATCTCTGCTTCCTCTTCTAGTTTGCTTAATTCAAACCTTATTCACAGCTTTTGTATATTTAGGCATACATTCGTCTTTCTCAACATTGTTGCAGCGTCGTTATTGTTGATCGATCGATTGAAAAACTAGAGTTTCAAAATGGAATGAAAGAAGAACGATGTAACAACCCGTATTTCGGATAACCTGTTAGAACATAAATCGAGGCAGAATTTAATTTATAAATCTGAATCAAGGGAAACGGGCTATGCCATTGCGTTCGTCTCGGAAAAATACGCGAAATAGAGTCCGAGTTTTCGAAAATCGGAGTCCGTATGACCCGATTAAGGCCCAACGAAGTTTTCAGAAAATATCAAAGTAAAAACAGATTTCAAATTCAAGTTTGAAATTGAAAATTAGGGTCATATTGGGCCAGGCGAGAAAGTTCCCGCCAGAGCACCCAAGTCGACAGCCCTGTCGACTTGGGAGTCGACTTGGTTGGACCAAGTCGACAGCCCTGTCGACTTGGTTGTCGACTTGGCTCAGCCGGGCAGTTCTGCCTGGTGCACCATTTTGAGATTGTGTTGAGCTTGGGGGCCAGATTCGGTTTTGAGGGCTGAGATTGGAACTATGGTTTAATCCTATGGCCTAAAACACTTGCATAATCTATAAATAAGACCCTAAGCTAGCCCTAAATCATTATTAATCAATCCTACAACTAAACTATGGCAAAATTTTACCTCTCATGGCCTCCACTCTCTTCATAAAATTCCTAAACAAGTTTTTATGAGATTTTCCATGCATACAAGTGTTTTCAAGCTTGTATGAGCATCATTAGCTTGCATTTAAGTCAAGTTTCTATATTTGCATCATAAAGAAAGAGTTTTGATCATTTTGGCTCAAGGGTTTTTATGTTAGAGCTTGCATTTTGGGTCTATTTGATTGCATAAGGGCTTTGTCATATCTTTTGTGCCTTCATAAGTATTGTAAGCCCTATTCTACTTTCATACTTAAACTCTAAAGTTAAATGTATGATATGCAAGTTTGATCCGTTATGATATGCAAGTTTATGATGTTATGTTATGCAAGTATGCCATGTTATGATATGCAAGTTTGATACGTTATGATATGCAAGTTTATGATGTTATGTTATGCAAGTATGCCATGTTATGATATGCAAGTTTGATATGCAAGTTTGTCATATGATATACAAGTTATGTTATGCAAGTTTGATATGCAAGTTTGTCATATGATATGCAAGTTATGCTATGCAAGTTTGATATGCAAGTTTGTCATATGATATGCAAGTTATGCTATGCGAGTTTGATATGCAAGTTTATGAACATATGTACATTTCATATGCCACCATGTTAAACTTGTAGCTTCAACACCTTTATGTCGTGATTATGCCAAGTTCCCTCTTTCTATCCTTTATGCGCTATTGCGATATGTAAGCGATGGGATTGCGTTTGGGGTTGAGTAAACTTAAAAGACATAAAAACATAAGCTTGGGAATTTACCTATTAAGTTAGGTCTACCCATTGGGAATTTACCTATTAAGTTAGGTCTACCCAATTGCTTGAAAATTTGTAATATGTTTTGGAAACATGATGGGCATGACACTTAGAAAAGATAAGTGTGACCAACTCGAGGTTGGGTTGAGTTTGTAGCGTAAACCTACCCGGAACCGACCGGCTTAACTAGTTGCTACAAACAATAGGACCCGATGTGAGAAGTTGGTCATGTGGTACCTTGAACCCGAGGTTAGACCAAGTTGTGGTGTAAAGCTAACCGGACCCGCCCGGCTTAACTAGTAACCACAACGAGGTCTAATGTGAGAGGTTAAGGTGCGTTAAATTAATTAATGTTATATGATAAGGTTAAGTAAATTCGGTTTATGACACTTAACCAATTTGACATGAATGGGTAGGTTAAGTGAAACCGGGCTTGATTTCTTAATGACACTTAACCGTAAAATACGACTAGTGGTTAGGGTTAAGTTAACCTACACTTAACCAATCTGAACTCGGTAATTTACGGGGTTAAGTTGAACTATACTTAACCAATTCAACTCAGTAATTTGATAAGGACTGATTTGATACCTGGTCTGGATAAACTAACTTGATTGATAAATTAAACGAACCTGTTTTGCGAATCTGTAGGACCCACACTAAGTTAGGCAAGTTTGTAAATCTGTTATCTGATCCGTTAGTCTGAAAACTAATCGTCTGAACTTAGTATGTCTGAACTCTGTTAATAAGTTAATCTGAATCTGATAGTCTGAGGACACAAGGGGGAATACTTGTGTCATCTGTTGTTTGGGACCCATATTAGTCAGTAACCCTTTCTGGTATCAAAACTTTGACCCAACTGTAGGTAGGGTCCGGGCACGCTTACTGAACTAATTATAAGTGGTTCATTCTGATAATGGCGATGGGTGTTGATGGTGCGTTCCAACCGGGTCATGTGCGTGCATGGATCCCGGTCTGCCTCTGAGGATGTAAGACGCCGTGACATCTGTAAATATGCCTGTGCCAATTGGTTACCACTTTAGGGAGTGATACACCCTATCGTGGGGCCGACACAGGGTGTTTATGTATTAGGGAGCCGATCGCTTGGGTAGGATTTAGGGCACATTTAGCTCTGTCTGATTCTGTTGGTACCGTCTGTTTTGTTGGGTGGTAACACCCGTCTGTTTCTGCGTGGTACCGGTCTGTTAGGGTGGTAAAAGCTCATTTTTCCCAAACTCTATTTCTGTATGGACCATTCTGTTCCGTTCTGTTTCGATGTGAACATTGGGGTAACACCTAATCCTGTTATACTAGAATTGGTACCAAGAAGTTGGATCTTGATTTGAGTCGAACACCTGATACTGGGCCAAGTTTAGGCCAAGGGATAAATTCTTGATTATACATGACATGTTAGAATGCTGGTACACCTGTGGTGAAAAACCTTAAACCTGATTATGCGATGACACCTTTATCTACCTTGTTAGTTGATCACCATTCTAGTATGTTGTTATCCTTATGATCATACCTGCTTCTCATGCCAGTTAACTTTATCAGTTTACATTGATTGTAGTAGGGCTTACTCAGTCTTTTTGACTGACCTGTTTTCTTTCACCTCTTTTCTTCCGTTTCCCCCCCCCCCCCCCCAGGTTCTCAGGGAGGGAATATTGGAGCTTAGCTGGATTTCTGATCGCTTGCTTGTGGGATTTTAGCTCATGTACGGTCTCGACATGAGGCTAGCTATGGTTATCACTTATTTTGGGGATAGCACTTATGTATTTCAGTTTTTTAGTAGTGTTGTTTTTGTCTAGACTTGTTTATTTGGAAAGTTGACATTATGATGTACCAGACTTGTTTTGAAATAGCTTAAAATCTTCCGCTGTTTTATCTATGTTATTTACTCTGTTTACATATATACATATGTTCTTGTTTTGCCTTGATATGTCATTATGCATGTTTACCTGATTCAAACGCCCCTCCAAAGTCAGAGTGCTTGCAAGAGTCACCCTGGCGGAGGTGGGGTGTTACAAACGAATAAAATACGAGAGAGAAATAAGGTAATGATGGTGTGGTAGCCCATATTTTTTACGTATGGTATTAAGAAAAGTGTAATGATAATTCTTGTAGTATTTTTTAGTAGCGGTATTAGGAAGAGTATTTTGAGGTGCCTTTAGCACCACACTCTAAATATACAATACAATTAAGCTTATTCATAAATATGTGGTTAAAAAAATAAAATTAAAATAATGTTCATGTAACAATTTGCATATCCACCGTTATAATTTATATCTTACGACAACTTTCCATTTGTTTAATTGGAGATTAATTTCGTCTTTAGTTTCAGGATTGGGATGTCAAACTGAACTAGGGGTGAGCATTTGGTTGGTTTGGTTTATCCGATGATAAATTTGTCAAACCAAACTAAAACCAATAAAAATGAAAATCAAACCAGACCAACCAAATTAAGTTTGGTTGGTTCGGTTGATTATCCGATTAAACCGAACTAGAAATGTTTTACATTATGTGTTTGAAATATTCACTATAATTTGAAACAAATTATAAATATATGATTGCAGTATTATTATTTTATATTTTTAATATTAATTTTGACACATAGGTGATGATTAATATATACTTAAATAACTAAACTAACCTAAAATATTTATTATAATACCGATAATTTTGAAAATATAGTAAAAATTCGGTTATTTTGGTTAAACCGAAAACCAAATTTTATATTTTTTTCGAGTCGATTACAAAACGATTTAATTTCAAAACCGAACCAAACCGACCAAAATAAATTGGTTTATTTGGTTTAACCGAATAATGCTCATCCTAAACTGAACAGTCATTTGTTCTTATGGTCTAATCTCACCTTTCCTTTATTTATAGCCTTGCCATTCCATCACCCTCATTGAGCTACAAGCTTCCTCCAGTCAAACTTATCTTCTCTTCACCCGTCTACTTCTAAATACATGAATCTTCATCTCTGAGTAATTGATTAAACCTTTTTTTTTTTAATATTGAAAAATGAGTTTAGATGGAGAAGACATGGCAAAGAAAGAGAAAGAAGAAGGGTCAAGAGAAAGGCCCCCTTTTTCTTCTTCTATCGTTTGTCCTTCTCTTTTTCAGAGATAATACATCCGAATCGTAAAATTTCTTAGTCCCACATCATCTAAACGTTTTCTGAAATTTCTTCCCTTCCTGTTAAACCAAGCAGTTATTGATTCTGATGAAAAGGCTCAGCAGCTCCGACTCTTTAGTTCCTATCTGTCCTTCTGGTAAATTTGCATATAACGCTGCCTTCTTTTACAATTTTTTGTAACCTGTTATTTCAGTTTGTTGGATAGCTCATATCTTTCTGTAGTGTTTTCATTTACTAATTCTTTGAATTTTAATTCCATATCTGAATTTGTTTGGAAAATTTATCTGTCTTCAATTTCAAAATATAAACTACTGTTGATTACCATGTCATATTGAAGATTAAGTGGAATCTGAAGTTTGACTGTTTAGTTTTAGATTTGTAAGTGGAAACTTAACTGATTTGTGAAGATGCTTCATATAGTTGTCACTCACTTCCATTCAGCAATTAGAAGAACCAGACAACGTTGAAATAGATGTTTGTGATCTGAACACTTCATAAGTTATTTATTAGTAACTCACATGTACTCATATCTTTTGTTTTTTCAGTCTTGAGGTTAAAGCATGCTTAATCGACCTAACGAAACATTTTCACAAACTGGTGATGTTTCCACTTATGTAGTTCAATTGATATTATCAAATGAAGTTCAACTTCATATGCCACCTAATCTTCAAGTGGACATGATAATCGACAATGGTTTAAGTGTTTGAAATTTAGAACTGGCGAATTTGTTCCAGCAAATTAAAATTTGTTCTCTGATGGTATATACTTGTGATTATACCATATGGCATAATATATTAGAGGAGGAATTGATTCAAAGTTATCAAGCAATAATTAAGTACGAGATCTAATGATTCTGAACAAACATTGCTTAATGCACATAATTAAGTTGGTCTGGATGATTAGATTGATATAATGGTATAGAACTCGCAATATTTCAAGCTTACAAATATGTAATTCAGTATATGCTGGCACACTAGATTTGTGAAGGCATCCAAGAATGTTTCAAGCTTACAAATTAATACATTTATAGAATGGCTTGAGGATGACGAAGACATAGCGGAAGAAGCCGCAGGTCATCGTGGAGAGAAAAAGAGACGGCTACACTCAGACCAAGTAAAAGCACTAGAAAAGAGCTTTGAAGTAGAAAACAAGCTCGAACCAGAGCGAAAGGCCAGGCTAGCGCAGGAGCTAGGCCTGCAGCCACGACAGGTGGCAATTTGGTTCCAAAACAGACGTGCCAGGTGGAAGACCAAACAGCTCGAGCGCAATTATGGAGATCTCAAGTCTAAATACGATGCATTGCGCAGCGATTATGATGCCCTTGTTAGGGACAAAGCTTCGCTTCTTGATCAGGTAAGCTGCTTGCTTTACCCATAATTAGTCTAGATTTGGAGTTCTGAATACAGTGTGTATTCATGCAACGACAATTTAAACAGGTAATGAATTTAAAGGCAAAGGTGGGAGGCAGTGGAGAAGAAAGCTTCTCCTCCGTTAACGAAGAGAGAATAGCATCTGAAAACCGGATCAACCACGTTGAAGAAGATGCACATCCTCCTCTTATTTACAAAGATGGGTCATCAGACAGCGGGTCAAGCGCAATCCTGAATGATTTCAACGACCAAGAGAACGGCACTCTCATTTCGTTTAAGGTTGACAATCAAGTCATCTCTTCATTATCGCCTCCATTGTTCTATCATCGTGTTAAAGTCGAAGAGGACGACGATGAGTTCCTCGATGAGGACGGGCCTTGTAGTTCAACCTTTTTTCATGATGAGCAGGCTCATATGCTCTCATGGTACTGTGGTGAAGGCTGGGATTAGAGCTTTTGTATGTAGGTATGATGCTGTATTATCAATCATGTATGTAGATCTCTATGCTGTAGCAGTAACAGTAGTAGTAGTATTAGCAGTACAGATGGTGATATGTATAAAGAATTGCAAGGGCAAAGGGTACGATAAAAGGGTGAAAACTCCTTTAGGATGGAATAATAATATTTGTCCTTGTTATGCAATATAAAGATGCAATGCGGATATTGTAGAATATAATAGTGCTGTGTTTACTTGTTTATTCCTTGCCCGCTGTTTAAAGGCATGATCAGTGTGCTTTAATCCACAGCAACTTTTATAATGGGCCATATATATGCTAGTTTTTTATGATATTTGTTTTGGGCCTAAAATTATCAGCCACGATAGATACAATCACACAAGAAGGCTAATATTAAGAAAATTGTTGAAAATTGATACGGCTGGAACTGAGAACCGAAATCTGAACCGAACCTGATGGATCTCGAATCGGGTTTAGATGATGAAAATACAATAATAAGACCAGATAAAACCTGACTGGAGCTGATCTGATAAAAAAACATTGAAATATATGTAATTTTAGTATCACTACCCATCCAAACCGAACCGATCTGACCCAATCCAACCAAAATTCGGATCAGATCGGGTTCAGGTTTTGAATATATATAGTTTAAATCCGACGAAATTCGATCCTTTTAAACTCAAGATCCATCGAGTTGGGTCAAATTGAGACTTAAAAATGGAGCTATGTTTGTTTTTGCTCATGGGTTGTATTGAATGATCCAGAATAATTGGTTAGACGATTACGTCGGCCTATTTTGAACCAGACCAAAAAGGTGTGTACGTATTTAGTTATGAGTGGCGTTTCAATTACACGATAGGTCCGTAATTTCCCTTTATTTATTGTAACAGGTATGATTACAGAAATTGTTTTTGTCCTTTGCTTATCCTGAGCTATATAGATGTCGCTCTCCTTCTATCATAGATCTGATGGCTAACTTAGATATTTAAAAATAATTATGAGAAAAATTTTCAAAATTGAAAAACATTCACACATTTCTTATACAAATTATTAGTAATAGGGTTAACTGAATGCACGTGCATACAGTGGCGTAGCCAGGAAATATTTATGGGAGGGGCAAAATATGTATTTGAGGGGGTTCGAGAGCCTCCGGTTTTTTTTTTTTTTTTTTTTTTTTTTTTTTTTTCATGTCAACTAATTGTTTGTGTACAAATATCATTTCGGATCATCAAATAAACACAACTAGATTACAAAAACTTTGATAGAAATATCTTCGATGGTTCTATTAAAACATTTCCGCATATCTGGAATTTATAAACAAAAAAGTGTGTTACTGTTCACACCCCCATTTAGACTACTGACCACCTATACTAAAGACCACCTCTTTTTTGTGTCTTTCTACTTTTTTACACCACCTAGATTATTCAATTTCTAATCGGCTACCACCTCTGCCTTTAATTCTTCATCGTTCCAACAAAAAAAAAAAAAAAAACGTCTTCTTCCTGAAATTTTCTCCATCGCTCTACAAGGTTGAAGATTTCACTAAATTATCAACGCAATTTCAAGCGTCCAATCAGCTGATTAACACCATTGAATCGCTTTACAACAGCATTCAACTTTTTCTCTGTTGTTTTATACCATCGAATCAGCGCGTTCTGCGAATCAAATACCTGAATCACATCGTTTAACAAAAAAAAAATAACATACTTCCACTTTTACATGAATAATAATACCCATTTTCAAAAAAAATAAAAAAAATACATGAATAACGGTGATTGTAAATTAAGTACAAACTACACACTTCATCAGTTGTAAAATGATCTGTCGAATCAACTTTTGTGTCTTCAACGACATTTGACCGATCATCTTGTGGCCTATTGCGATCATCCACATAGTTATCAAGTTTATTGTAAATCGCATTATCTTCCTATAAAAATCAAATAAAAATAATTAAAATGATTTTTTTTGTAAATTTTGACATATAAATTGTTGTTGTATGAACAAAACCCTAAAATTCAATAACTTACAATGTCATTCTCTATTACAACATTATCGAAGTTAATGTCTTCCAAACTCGAAGTAGAGAGAAGAGTGAAAGGAAGCTCCTACAAAAATTAATACAAAACCCTTAAATTTTTTTTATAAAAACAGAATAGATTATGCAGCATGATATACAAAACTAACCATTTTTTGTCTTTATCTTCCATCCTTTATTCAGCCAAAAAATATTTTTTTTTTCTTATGGTTTAGGGTTTGATATATGAGAATGTACGTTGTTTGAGAAGAGAAGAGAAAAGAAGAGACAGTACGGATGTTAATGACTGAGTGAAAAGAAATAAAGTGGTGGTAGGAAGTAGGTTAAAAATAATACAATCTATTAATTTTTTAAAGGTAGCCAGTAGTCTAAATGGGGGTGTGAATAGCAACACACAACAAAAAAATATGTCAATACTAAATACCACTGTACATTGCGCCAATTATCCGATAATCAAACAATTTAGAAAAAAATTAATTGTGAATAACTAATTTACTTCGGCCCGTGATCATAGTGACAAGAAAGTCATAACTGGACGGTAACCGTGTATTCATGTTAAATGTATAACATACATTGTGTATTCATTTTCTAAAGCGCATAAACAGTTGTATTCACAAAAACAAGGAAAACTGTAACTTACACATCTTAACAAATTGATGAAAACCAAAGTATCATCAAATTGGGAATCAATTCAGTACTTAGTTGAGACAATGCAAGCACAAATTTGTCCAACACCAAATCAGTAACAAATCAATGCAAAAACACAAATCTTTCCAACCCTAAATCAGTAACAACTTGGGAATCAATCAAAGTAACAAGTCGGTAACCCTAGATCAGCACAACTCACATGGTCGGTGGCCAGAAAACGAGGACGCAGGTTGTCAGGTGAGCAGCATCAGGTGAAGGAGGAGCGGCACTCGCAGGAGACGGAGGAGTAGGATGGAGGGTGCTGGAATTTCTGGAGGCTGAGTGTTGGAAATGTTTTACAAACATTATGTGAATTATTAAAAATGATTGAATAAGTGTATGAATGACTCCTATGTTTGAGTAGTCCCACATCATGGGATTATAGGGAAGAGGCAAGGATTTATACTTGTTTCTAAGAAGTCATGTTGGGGCCTTGGGCTCCCAATACATGCATTGTTGTGAGGAGGGAGACCATGCATCATGACCACCACACACGCGCGCGCGACCGACCGACTCGACCCGCCCCGGCCCGGTTCGGTTCGGGCTCGGGCTTGGGCTTTGTGGTGTAGGCACTTATATTTTTGGACCATAAAACTTAGTTGTTTTCGAACCGTTTTTTTTATGGAAAAATTATTTTGCGCACCGATATTTATTCTGCAACGGAAAAGTTTTGCAACGGTAAAATATTAATCCCCCCTGAAATTTTAGCAGATCCGATATTTTCTCCCAAAACCTAATTCTCGTTCTATATATACTATTTTATCTGAGACGAGAAAAACACCGAATTTTATACCCTCTTCTTCTCAGCCGCCATTAAAACTTCTAAGAAATTTCGAGCAGTATTTTTCCCGAAAGTGCAAATCTGCACTGATTTGTTTGTGCAAGCAAATCAGTTACTATTTTAGAGGCTGTTTTATCCTAGAGGCGGCGGCGAAGGAACGAATTGGTTTGCACCTCTGACCAAATCGCCGAATCGTCTTCAAGAAAGCGACCTAGTCCGCGACTCAGCCATTGTTTTCCAACAATTTGAAGACGAACTGAAACAATGGCCTCGAACTCAACCATGGACGATTCTGCTCCTCCCTCTGCTTTTCACGGCCCTCTGGTGACTGCTGCTCCTTTCAAGTTCGAAGGTTTGCATTTCAAGCGCTGGCGTCAGAAGATGGAGTTCTTCCTCACGATCAGGAAGGTGGTGGCTGCTCTGACTGCTGAAAAACCGCAGCTACCAGACAAGCCTGAGGAGACTGATGCAGCAAAGATGGCATCATGGACTGAACAGTCAAAGCAACTGCAGACCTGGACTGAACAGGATTACTTATGCAAGAATTTCGTACTGAACGGACTGAGCGATGATCTGTATGATTATTATAATTCAGATGAAAAGACAGCAAAGGAGATCTGGGAAGCACTGAAGAAGAAATATGGTACAGAGGAGGCAGGGGCAAAGAAATATGTTGTGAGCCGCTATCTAAAGTACCAGATGACTGATGATAGATCGGTAGAGATGCAGTCTCATGAGCTGCAGAAAATAGCTCATGAGATCATCTCCGAAGGTATGGTCTTGGACGAACAATTTCAAATTGCTGTTATCATTGACAAATTACCCCCAGGCTGGAAAGATTTTAAGAATGTCTTGCGACATAAGACTAAGGAATTTTCCTTAGAAAGCTTGATTACACGCCTCCGTATTGAGGAGGAGGCACGCAAGCAGGACCAGAAAGAAGAGGTGCTGATTGTGAATAACAACAGTACTAAGAAGACCACTCCCGCTGTTCTGAAACCAAATCAGAAATCTTTTAAGAATCAGAACAGGCGCAACAAACAGAATGGGAATCCGCAAGGAAACCCAAAAGGACAGCAGAAACCAGCCCAAAAGAGTGACTCTGGACAGTTGTTTCTATGTTACAACTGTGGAAAACCAGGTCATATGGCACGAAAGTGTCGGAACAGGCCACGCTCTGCACCGCAGGCTAACCTGACCGAGGAGCCTCTTACGGCTATGGTTACTGATATTCACCTTGTTGGTGGATCAGAGGGCTGGTGGGTAGATACTGGTGCTTCACGCCATGTCTGCTATGATCGTGCCTTGTTCTCTACATACACGGCTGCTGAAAATCAGAAAGTGTTGTTCGGAGATTCTCACACCACTAAAGTTGCAGGGATTGGCAATGTGGAACTTAAGTTCACTTATGGAAAAACCGTAATTCTGAAAGATGTTATGCACACTCCAGAGATAAGAAAGAATCTGGTCTCTGGCTTCCTCCTTAATAAGGCTGGTTTCACTCAAGTTATTGGGGCTGATTTGTACACTCTTACTTATAAGGGAACTTTTGTGGGAAAGGGTTATGCTTGTGAGGGTATGTTTAAACTGAATGTTGAATCTAATAAAGTGACTTCTTCTGCTTATATGCTTTGTGATTTTAATATTTGGCATTCTAGATTGTGTCATGTTAATAAACGAATAATTCAAAACATGAGCACCCTAGATATGATTCCTAAAATGACAGAATCTGAATCTGATAAATGTGAATTCTGTACACAAGCAAAAATAACAAAGAAACCTCACAAATCTGTTGATAGAGTTTCTGAACCCTTAGACTTGATTCATTCTGACATATGTGAACTTGATGGCACCTTGACTAGACATGGACATCGTTACTTTATCACTTTTATCGATGATTGTTCTGACTTCACATATGTATATCTTATGAAAAATAAAAGTGATGCTTTTGACATGTTTAAAACACTCAAAACTGAGATTGAGAATCAAGCAAATAGAAAAATTAAGAGACTTCGTAGTGATAGAGGAACAGAATATGAATCTAATTCTATTCTGGATTTCTATAAACAACATGGTATAGTACATGAGAGAACTGCACCCTACTCACCTGAAATGAACGGTAAAGCAGAAAGGAAAAATAGGACCTTTACCGAGCAAGTAGTTGCCATATTATTAAATTCTGGTGCAGCAAAACATTGGTGGGGGGATATTTTATTGACTGTATGCTACGTTCTGAATAGAATCCCTAAATCTAAGAATAAAATTTCACCTTATGAAATTTTAAAGAATCATAAACCCAATGTCTCATACTTTAGAACTTGGGGTTGTTTAGCATATGTTCGCATTCCAGACCCTAAGAGAATAAAATTGGCAAGTAGAGCATATGAATGTGCATTTATAGGCTATGCTATTAATAGCAAAGCATAAAGATTTTATGACCTTAATGCACATAATATAGTTGAATCAAATGATGCTGATTTTTATGAAACTAAATTTCCTTTCAAATTAAGGAATAGTGGAGGCACTTCGAATATGCCTATTAGAACAGAACTTAATGAAAATTCTGAAGCTGAACCTAGAAGAAGTAAAAGAGCAAGAACCATAAAAGACTTTGGTTCAGATTTTTGTGCTTTTACTATTGAGGAGGATCCTATAAACCTCCAAGAAGCCTTATCCTCTTTAGATGCCGATTTCTGGCAAGAGGCTATAAACGATGAGATGGATTCTTTAGAATCCAATAAGACTTGGCACTTGGTAGATTTACCCCCTGGTTGTAAGTCTATAGGCTGTAAATGGGTACTTAAAAAGAAATTAAAACCTGATGGCACTATAGATAAATATAAAACACGACTAGTAGCTAAAGGTATTAAACAAAAGGAAAATATAGACTTCTTTGACACTTTTTCGCTTGTAACTAGAATAACATCCATTTGGGTATTAATCTCACTTGCTTCCATTCATAATTTACTAATACACCAAATGGATGTTAAAACTGCCTTTTTGAACGGTGAATTAGACGAAGAAATTTATATGGACCAGCCTGAAGGATTTGTAGTACATGGTCAAGAACATAAAGTATGTAAATTGGATAAATCATTATATGGTTTAAAACAAGCACCTAAACAATGGCATGAAAAATTTGATAACTTAATCATTTCAAATGGTTTTAAAGTTAATGAAAGTGACAAATGCATTTATTACAAATCTGAGAGTAACATTTGCACTATTATATGCCTTTATGTAGATGACCTACTCATTTTTGGGTCAAATATTCATGCCATAAACTCAGTCAAATCCTTATTAAGTGTCAATTTTGATATGAAAGATCTAGGTGAAGCGAGTGTAATCCTTGGTATTAAGATTACTAGGTCAGAAAAGGGAATTTCTTTGGATCAATCTCATTACATTGAGAAGATACTAAAGAAATATAATTACTTTGACTGTAAACCTGCAAGTAAACCATATGATCACAGTGTAAAGTTATTTAAGAACACTGGTGAAGGTGTAAGACAGTCTGATTATGCGAGCATCATTGGCAGTCTTCGGTATGCCACTGATTGTACTAGACCCGACATTGCCTATGTCGTGGGATTATTGTGCAGGTTTACCAGTAGACCTAGTATAGAACACTGGCAAGCTATTGAAAGGGTAATGAGATACCTTAAACGAACCATGAACCTTGGATTACATTATGAAAGGTTTCCAGCTGTACTTGAAGGATATTCTGATGCAGACTGGAATACCTTATCTGATGATTCTAAAGCGACCAGTGGCTACATATTTAGCATCGCTGGAGGAGCTGTTTCTTGGAAATCCAAGAAACAGACTATTTTGGCTTAGTCTACTATGGAGTCTGAGATGATAGCACTAGCTACAGCTAGTGAAGAGGTAGAATATTTGAGAAATCTGCTAGCTGAGATTCCCTTATGGGAAAAACCGATACCAGCAGTGTTGATACATTGCGATAGTACCGCGGCTATTGCAAAAGTTCAGAACCGTTACTATAACGGTAAGAGACGACAAATACGTCGTAAGCACAACACTGTTAGAGAACTACTTTCCACAGGTACCGTTAGAGTGGATTACGTACGTAGTGAGGAAAATTTGACAGATCCTTTGACGAAAGGACTGTCCAGAGAGAAAGTCCATAACTCTTCTAAAAGAATGGGACTATTGCCCTTAGATTGTTGAGTCACGCACAATGGTAACCCGACCTAAATGACTGGAGATCCCAAGAACTAGGTTCAATGGGTAATAACAAGTTGTGTAGTGACATGAGTTGAACATGCTATTTAATAAACCAAGAAGCATGTATTCCTGAAGTGATTAGAGGATTAGTTAATAGAAACTCTTAATGAGATCTATACTCTATTTGGAGTGGAGTACCTACCTTCAGGAGTGCTCTTGATAGACTCACCTTTGTGAATGTGGAAATGTGGCCGTTTCCTATGGAGTTTGGGCAAAACTTCTAGAGCATTCACTAAACTGGGATAGACGTGCAGGGCCATATATGCACGGGCTTATCTGATTGCACTATAGAAAAGGTTGTGTGTGGTTTGATGTCAGGAATAGAGTTCAAGACTACGTGTCACTCTAGTAAAAACTGAATCTTACTCACTATGCAAAGGTTCAAGTCCTTGGACACCTTTGTTTATGCACAATCTTATGTTTTTAAGAAACTGCTCGAAAATATTTTTAAAAATTCAAGTGGGGGATTGTTGGAAATGTTTTACAAACATTATGTGAATTATTAAAAATGATTGAATAAGTGTATGAATGGCTCCTATGTTTGAGTAGTCTCACATTATGGGATTATAAGGAAGAGGCAAAGATTTATACTTGTTTCTAAGAAGTCATGTTGGGGCCTTGGGCTCCCAATACATGCATTGTTGTGAGGAGGGAGACCATGCATCATGACCACCACACACGCGCGCGCGACCGACCGACTCGACTCGACCCGGCCCGGTTCGGTTCGGTTCGGTTCGGGCTCGGGCTTGGGCTTTGTGGTGTAGGCACTTATATTTTTGGACCATAAAACTTAGTTGTTTTCGAACCGTTTTTTTTATGGAAAAATTATTTTGCGCACCGATATTTATTCTGCAACGGAAAAGTTTTGCAACGGTAAAATATTAATCCCCCCCGAAATTTTAGCAGATCCGATATTTTCTCCCAAAACCTAATTCTCGTTCTATATATACTATTTTATCTGAGACGAGAAAAACACCGAATTTTATACCCTCTTCTTCTCAGCCGCCATTAAAACTTCTAAGAAATTTCGAGCAGTATTTTTCCCGAAAGTGCAAATCTGCACTGATTTGTTTGTGCAAGCAAATCAGTTACTATTTTAGAGGCTGTTTTATCCTAGAGGCGGTGGCGAAGGAACGAATTGGTTTGCACCTCTGACCAAATCGCCGAATCGTCTTCAAGAAAGCGACCTAGTCCACGACTCAGCCATTGTTTTCCAACACTGAGCGGCCGATCAATTGAGTTTTTTTTTTCTCGCCCTTTCTGTTTCGTGAGCGAGAGAGTTTGCCAAGAGTTGAGAATTCCGTTCTTTTTCTTTTTTTGGGGAGGGGGGTGTGGGGGCACGTGCCCAGGTCAGGTTGACCGTGCCTCCGCTCCTGCGTGCATATAATACTTAGAGAAATTTAAGGGTCGTTTGATTTATTTTATATTTTGGATTTCCAATATTAATTAGTAAAACATGAAAATGATGGAGGAACAATCTAGAAGATGAGAGGACAGATGGGAGAACGAAATGAATAGGGTGGTTCTCTGGCGGCCGATATAAACTTATTCTATGTCTGTTTCGTTAGACAATGTCTAGACATGTCGAACAAATTAAGCTCGAAGGATTTCAAAAGCGCATTGTTATTGACACTCCAAATATTGTTAAGGGGAGGCCAATTTTTTTCTTCTTCAAAAATTGTTAAGGGGAGTATCAATGAAGAAAGTAGCCCCTTAACAAACAAAGGTAATTTTACCTTGTTACCCATTTAGCCTCTTAATAAATAAATGTAAGTTTACCTTAATAAATATTGCAAAGGCCTTAGTAATTTTTTTCGATTCGCATATATCAATTTTTTTAAACCCTTAAAGGATAAGCGTTTTCGGAGGAATATGATCGAACTGTTTTTTTTTTTTTTTTGATATAAATATGCCGAATTTTATAATTACGGAGGCAATGCACCGAATTGATTATTAATTTTCGACATATCACTGTCGAATACATATATAATTAATTACATGCTGCATTCGGTGTAGTGGTGACGATCTGCTTATTTTAAATTTGATTTCCATTATTAAATAAGTTTTTTTAAAATCTAATTTAAAGGGGCAATCCAGAAATATTGAGTAGTGTGAAATAATATGTTTATGTAGCCCCTTAACAAATTTTCAAAGTGTGAAGTATTTTTAAAAAATGACCTCCCCTTAACCATAGTTGGAGTGTCTATAACAACACCCTTTCGAAATAGAAAGCCTAAAAAGATCACTACAGAGTGCAAGATCAAGTCAATGCAAAAGAACGATAAATCAATGTGAAGCTAAGGCACGGATCGGTTCTACTCCCCACATTAGCATCCAAAGTCTCCCATACTCCTTTAAGTCACTCGACTTGATGCTAAAAGCCCGTTTAAAGCTCAAGTCCATTATTTCACTGTAATTCTCTATCAATTCCTGTCTCTATCAATTCTCGTGGACACTAGAAACCTGCAACTCTATTCTTTATCGTTTGAACACAGATACGATGCAAGCATGATTGAAATCACGAAGCTAACTTAAAAAAGGACTAAAACATGGAGATTAAAAAAAAAAAAACCAAATGGTATAAATATCGCTTGGTATCGATCCCGTCTTATTGATCAATACCAATCCCCAATAATCGCAGACGTAACACTCAAACTTCTTTGAAGCCTTGGTCTATGTGTGGAGATCGAAATATTTGTGCGAGATTTCAGGCTCCTTATAACTATAAATAAAGAGGCAATGGCTCATTTTGAAGGATCTTTTGGGCTTTATCATTCCATATCCACTAACTTCTTATACTCCACAGATTTATACTGATTCGTAAACACTTGTAGCTAAAACTAAAAGATAATCAATAAAATCTCCAAGTGGATGTATGGTAATATTTGTTAAACCATTATAAATATTTATGTGCTCTATTTTTCCTCCTCCTCAATTTACTTTATTCGTTTTTCATTCTCTACATGTTCTTCTTCGGTGTTTGTGTCATTTTTCATGCAATTATTTTGGTCTTTGATTGAGAAAAAAGATTCCCAAGCTTCTTGAATCCGTCATCTACTATTGGCATGCCTATATTCGAGAGGAAAATCCAATCCCTTCAAATCTAATTTTCTTGCTGCTCCAGTTTGCAAAACTTGTATAGGAAGTTATCTTCGATGGACCCTAGGAACAAAGTTGTTTCCTCCTCGGGAGCTGCCGATGAAGCATAAAATATTGAATCCTACAACATGGATAAAGTCGTGCTATCAGATATCGTGGTAGTCCAAATCCCTAATATGTCATAACCAGAATGGAGTTAGAGCGTATGATGAATAAGCTACAAGACTGTTGAGCAAAGATCAATTGAAAATTTTTGGAATCCAAGAACTTGATGAAGGAGCTGAACAACCATCGTGGAAGCAGAAGAGACCCCATCTTAGAATCAAGAATTTCCTCCTTGTAAATCATTACTGGAGGAATAAAGGGCAGAAGACGGATGTATTCGACGCTAGGTACTCAAGATAAGTGCGAAGGACCGTCCTACCAAAATATATGGATCAGTACTGATCCCACTATGAATTTCAGTATCAATCCCTAACATAAGGGATCGAGTCCCTTAATCGATAGTAACGAACATCTCGGCCATACTGTGATTGGCCAGGGCATTGCAGGTCACACAATTATTACTGATTTTCCATTAAGAGATGAACTTAGGCATCATGGCATAACCCAAGATCATATGTCAGTCTAAGCACACAAAATTGATTATAACTGCCTCCATCTAGCAACTTTCCAAGAGTCGCGCTTGGCTGACATGGTAAGATGGCTTATGAGATAAAACCAGCTCAAGAATCATGGCATAACCCAGTTTCAATACGCCAACAATGCCTTTATTATTTGCAAGAAAGACGGATCCTAGACAACAACTTATGAAATACAAGCGACATATGAACAATGCTAGATCAACTGATGTGGCTATTGGGAAAATACACTAATTTCCTTATGATTAGATTTGTGGAGAAAAGAAATCAAATGTAGAAATGGTAAGAGACACACAAATTTGATAACGGAGTTCGGCAAATTATGCCTACGTCTCCGGGCTGCTATAGATCTTTTATTTTAGAGAATATTACAAAGTGATTACACAGAACACTTTATACTCAACACTCGATCTCACTCTGTTTTTGCTCTCCTTTTCTTCTTATTGGATTTTGGAATGAGATTGGGATATAAATTGTGAAGAAGAATGATGTATATATAGAGAGGCGATGGTTGGTGGGGTGTTGGCGGCGCGGTTGGTGGCGCGGTAGGTGGAGGTTGGTGGCAGCCCCATGTTGAAAACATGGGCTGCTTGGCTAAAGGCTGCTCATATGTAGGTTCCAACAATCTCCCACTTGAAGACTGATTTCATTCCGCCTTCACACCTTAATCGATGCAACAACCATTCTGCTCTTTTTACTCTAGCAGACCAACTGAAGTTGAACACAACTTCAGTTTATCGATAGTTACCGTCTTTATCAACATATCTGCTGAATTCTTGCTTC
The DNA here is from genome assembly GCA_030737875.1 of Allium sativum. Lineage (NCBI taxonomy): Eukaryota > Viridiplantae > Streptophyta > Magnoliopsida > Asparagales > Amaryllidaceae > Allium > Allium sativum. Next base: position 719,366,824 of record CM060919.1, read on the forward strand.
GTTCGATCTTCTCCAGTATTAACACATCATCTTCTAGCAGAAATATGATGAAGTGATAACGAAGTCCGATATGTTTGGTTCTGGAATGAAATGCTGAATTCTTCGCCAAATGTATTGCACTTTGACTATCACTGTATAAAGCATTCATTTCCTGTTTGAATCCCAGCTCAGTTAACAAACCTTGAAGCCACATCATCTCTTTACTAGCTTCGGTGATTGCTACATACTCGGCTTCTGTAGTGGATAAAGTGACAATCTTCTGTACCTGTGACATCCAACTAATAGCTGTTGTTCCAACCGTGAATACATAACCTGTAGTACTTCTTCGATGATCGACTTCGCCTCCAATATTTGCATCTATATAGCCTTGAGCTTTAACCTGCCCTTTACCAAAGTACAAAGCGTTATGTACGGTACCTCGTAGATATCTAAAAATCCACTTGACTGCTTCCCAATGATCTTTCCCTAACAACTCCCACTACATGGCCAATGTCCGATCTCGTACAGACCATGACATAAATCAAGCTTCCAATAGCCGAGGAATAAGGAACACCATTCATGAAATTTCTTTCTTCCTCGATTTGCGGGGGACTGATCCTTGGATAGGCGAAAGTGACCGGCCAATGGTGTACTGACTGGCTTAGCATCGTCCGTGTTGAATCTCTGCAAAACACGATTGATGTAATATGCTTGAGATAGCTGCAAGAGTCCTTTCTACTTATCTCTAGTGATTTTCATTCTGAGAATCTTCTTTGTTGGACCTAAGTCTTTCATGTCAATGATCAGCATTGCACTTCTAGAACTCTTCCTTGTGCCTGAATTCATCAAACTTTTTATACCATTGTCTTGGGGCTTGTTTCAGGCCATACAAGCTTTTCTTTAGTCTGCACACCATGTTCTTCTTCTCTTTCTCGAAGAAACCTTCTGGTTGGTGCATGTATATCTCCTCATCCAAGTCTCCATGAAGAAATGCGGTCTTCACATCTAATTGTTCAAGATGAAGGTCTTCAATAGCAAAAATACTTAATATTGACCTGATAGTATTGAGTTTCACAACGGGAGAGAAAATGTCAGTGTAGTCCAGTCCTTCCTTATGTTGGAATCCTATGACAACTAATCGAGCTTTGTATCTCTTGGAACCATCATGCTCCTCTTTCATGTGATACACCCATTTATTGTGAAGTGCCTTCTTTCCTATGGGTAACTCATCTAGTTCCCATGTCTGGTTGGAGATGAGAGACTTCATCTCATCTTTCATTGCAAGCTCCCACTTACTAGCATCATTAACCTGAGAAGCTTCATCATAGCATTTAGGTTCCCCTGCTTTAGTCAGCAACAAATAGTTCATGTATCTTTTGTTAGGTACATGAGGTCAAGAAGACCTTCTCAATTCAGGATCTGGAGTTGGATGTTGTAGTGTGTCAGACTGGTCCATACTACTCAGATCAACGATTTCACCAGGCTGAGCACTTTCTATACTCGGTTCTGTGATGAGACTATTTAGAATATCATTTGCATATGCAAATACTGGCTCACTTTGCTTTGAGTCGTTGACTTCTGTTTTATGTCTGTCTTTGTACTTTACTCTTTCATTAAAGATCACATCTCGGCTACGGATCACCTTCTTGTTTTCATCATCCCAAATGCGGCAGCCAAGCTCATTTTCGCCATAGCCGATGAGAGCGCATTTCTTGGATTTGGGATCAAGTTTATTCCTGCCTTGATCACTAATATGCACATATGCTATGCAACCGAAAACTTTTTAATCTGATAATTTTATCTTTTTTTCACTCCATACCTCTTCTGGTATTTTGTGCTCTAATGGAACTTAAGGACCTCTGTTGATCAAATAAGCTGCTGTATTGACTGCTTCTGCCCAGAATTGCTTCGGTAGACCTGATTGTATACGAATGCTTCTAGCTCTTTCTATCAACGTTCGGTTCATACGCTCAGCTACACCATTGTGTTGAGGCGTACCCAGCACGATTCTCTGCATTTTGATTCCGTGCTCATAACAGAACTGCTTTAATCTGGTGTCTTCATATTCATCTCCATTATCAGTTCTAAGCTTTTTGATCTTTAGATTTGTCTCATTTTCAACCATAGTTTTCCATATCCTGAAAGCCTCGAACACTTTAGATTTATGCCTTAAAAAATAAACCCATACCTTTTGCGAGTGATCATCGATGAAAGTAACAAAGTAATGCTTTCCACCGATGGATGAGATGGTCGTTGGCACCCAAACATCGGAATGAACAAGCTCCAGTCTTTCCTTCTTCGGGGTTTTACCATTTACTTGAAAGATGACTCTCTTCTACTTTCCAAATATGCAATTTTCACACATGCCTATTTCCACGGAGTTTAGACCTGGAATTTTCCCTTCGAGTGCATAATCTTCATTCCCCTTTCACTCATATGGCCTAGCCTTTGGTGCCATATGTTGGAATTTTTATTGCTAGCTGCAATAGTGATTGAACATCGTGCTCCTGCTGTCATTTAAAGAGTACCACTCTTCTTACCGTGAGCAATCGTCATTGCACCCTTTGAAATCTTCCAATCATCACCATGGAAAGTCGTAGTATAGCCTTCACTAGCTAATTGTCCTACGGAGATCAAATTCTTTCTCAAGTCCAGTATGTGCTTGACATCTTTTAGCTCCCAAACTGACACATTCAGCTTAATCTTCACAGCACCTTTACCAACGATATCACAAGGTTGATCGTCACTAAGATATAATTTTTCAAGATTTCCAGAAGCGTACCTTTCGAAAAATTCTTTCTGCGAAGTGGCATGAAACGATGCTCCGGAGTCTAACACCCAAGACTCTTCCTTTCTCTCCAAAGAGCATATCAACGCTTCATCTCCTCCTGAGGTAGAAGTAACATTTGCCTCTGCCTTCGCCTCATGGTCCTTTGGTGCACTTCTGAATTGATTTTTGTAGTGCCCGGTCTAACCACAGTTCCAACACTCAATGGTCTTTGAGTTGTTGGGATTTCTAGGTTTAGATCTCCAGTCCTTCGATCTACCACGGTAGTTCGATTTACTACGTCCATTTCCTCGTGTTGAATTTCTTCCTCTTGATTGGTTATGCAAAATTGAAAAGTTTGATGACTCACCAGAATCCCTTCGTCGGATCTCTTCACTGAGAACCATATCACGAATATCATCAAATTTTAACTTATTGCTTCTAGACGAGCTACCCACTGTCGTGACAGTAGCATTCCAACTTTCTGGCATGGAAGACAAAAGTATCAACGTGCGTACTTCTTCGTCAAACTCAATTTCAACTGAACTTAGCTGAGAAGTAAGTATACTCAGTTCATTGAGATGTTGAGCTACCGATGCACCTTCTGTCATCCGCAAATTGAACAATCGCCTCATCAAATGAACTTTGTTAGAGGCAAGGCCGATGGCTTCTCGTACATACTGGAGAGAGCCGCCATAAGACCCGTCGTGGTCTTTTCTTTTGCTATGATGAAAGCAACGTTGCGAGATAACGTTAATCGAATAACTCCAAGGGATTGTCTATCAAGAAGAGCCCAATCTTCATCCTTCATATTCTCTGGCTTCTTTTCTGAGAGAGGTTGATAAATCTTTTCTGATATAGATAATCTTCAATTTGCATTTTCCAAAAGTCAAAGTCAGCTCCATCAAACTTCTCGATTTTCACCCTTCCTTCATCTGCCGCCATTGCTCCCACTCGAATTTGATTTCCTTTCTAACAAATTATGGCTCCGATACCAGTTGTTGGGAAAATAAGCTAATTTCCTTATAATTAGATTTGTGGAGAAAAGAAATCAAATGTAAAAATGGTAAGAGACACACAAATTTGATAACGGAGTTCGGCCAAATATGCCTACGTCTTCGGGCTGCTGCGGATCTTTTATTTCAGAGAATATTACAAAGTGATTACACAGAACACTTTATACTGAACACTCGATCTCACTCTCTTTTTGACTGATCCTAGACAATAACTTATGAAATACAAGTAACATATGAAAAATGCTAGATCAACTGATGTAGCTAATTGCAAATGCTTCCTAATATTCGTAAAGGAAGTGAAGACTAGGTGGTTTACCCAACTATCTCTGAGATTCAGTTCACCTTTTGATCAACTAATGAGGAAAATCATCAAACAATTCAGGATGCACACCACTCATTCGAAGGATATTATGTATTTACCCAATCTTTTCCAATGGGCGACGAGTCACTTGAGGACTTCTTATATAGATTTAAAGTTGTTGTGACCGAGGTGAAAAACCCTTAAGAAGACATTGTGTTGATGATGCTGATTAGGGAAGTACACCTAAATGCATAGTTCGGAAAATGACGGTAGGGAGAGCTTCCCTCCACTCTGTACCCTTTTTACAACAAAGCGACCCAGTACTTAGGTAATGAGGAGGCAGTGTAGATAAGGAAAACTATATTAGCCAGTTAAACGAAGGAGTTCAAAGTATCATAACTCTTTAATAGTCCAGAGGAAGTTCCAGGAATTGATGTGAATCGGAAGAGAAAAAAGCACGAAAAAAAAAGAAAAGCAGTAATAGAAGCCGAGACATGATATGAGACTCAAGGAGACGACCGAGGAGAATTTCATATTTATGCACCACTTGGTAACTCGTTAAAGAATATCTATCTTGCTACTAAGCTATTGAACAATATATAAATTCTGCTTCGAAACAAATGAAGGAGAAGGAGAAATTGACGGGGAAATTTTGTCTGCTCCATGAGATATACAGTCATAACACAAACTAGTGTTAATGCCTTCATGATGTGATCGAGAAGCTAATTCAAGAAAATAAGTTGCAATAGTTTGTGCAGATCTGCAAGATGGTAGGCATGGGGCATCCAACCTTAGTCAGGGCAGGCCACGCCTAGTGCTAACAAACTTAGGTGACGTAGGAGGAGGTTGATTATTAATACTAATGGTGGAGGTCCACATCTGACTAACAAGAGCTAGAATGAAATGGAATGATATGTTACTGTGATAAAGAACGTCAAATATAAGCTTTTACTAATTGCGGATGATGGTGCTCCGACGACGCAACACAATACGATGATCAATGACATCATGTTTATACGTAGAGACGCGGAAGGGTGGAGGCCCAAATGATTGATCCTTTGGTTAATTCAACCAATATTGGCTCATCTCTATTAAGAAAATTATTAGTTTATGGTTGGGAGTTCAATCTGCATTTTAATGAAGAAGCTACGGCTAAATTTTTCTAGAAGGCAAGGACCTAAATTTGTTCAAAGCCAGGATTAATAGGTTTAATAGTACTACGACTGAACTGATAGGTTTTGTGAAATTACTTGTGTTATTTGGTGATTGATACCATAAGAGATTGATGGTTGTACTGTTCGTATTGTTGGATGTATACTTTTTATACAATGCTTTCTTAGCCCAATCATCTTTAGTTATTCAAAGTGGACGTTGTTCTACGGTGTTTGACCATGGAGCTCACAATTGAGAATGACATGAGAATCACATAAGGAGATCAAGTAATGGGCCATGCTTGTTATGTGGTTGAGTTAGGAGATGCACAGCGGAAAGAGGAAGGAAAGTATTTTAAGAACTCTCTGCATCAAATCATACTACACATGACAACAAACTTTTGAGTCTTGAATTGAGCATCATAATTAGTTACATAGGACATGGATTCGAGAAAGTGCCAAAGGAATAAAGGGATGGACTAAGACAAATTCGACGTCATGGCCGATCATGGAGATCCATTATTGGTCTTGAAGACTGAATCTCAGCTCAGTGCAAGGACGATGAAGGAGTTAAGTTGGTTTTCTCTTAGATGATTTGGATGTGCTAGCTTGGACTGTACTTACATGTGTGGGTTCTCACTGGGGATAGTGGGCCATGCGTTAAATATAGTCCTAAACGCTTATTGCAGTGATGTTAGAAACATTGCAACATCAGTCCATAGAGATTTGTTGCATTTAAAGAGAATGTGGATAGGTTTAAAGACAGTGGCTTTATCTATGATGTGCTCTGCCCTAAATGAGTACAAATCTATTTCTTGTGAGGAAATCTAATATGGGGTGGAGTACAAGCATCAGCCATTTGGACTTGAATATGGTATGCTTAAAAGATAGATTTTCACTATCGAGAATCGATCAGTTGGTGGACTCTGCAACAGGGCTTGAACTTCTTTCGCTCATGGATGCATACCACGAACTCTACCCAAATTTCAATGCTTGTCCTGGAGTGGGAAACTCCGACTTCATTAAAGATCCAGGGTTGTATTGCTACCTTATAACGTTCTTTGAACTAAAAAAATGTCAAACGGACATACCAAATACCGAAGGTAACTAACCAAATGTTCAAGGATCAGATTGGATATTTAATGGATGTTTATGTGGATGATATGCTCGTAAAGTCATGATGATCAATCAAACACATTAATTTTCTAGTAGAGATGTTTAGTGTTCTTAGAAATATGGAATGCAGCTTAATCCCCTTGAAATACTCTTTCAACATCGTGTCAGGGAAATTTCTAGGCTTCATCGTGAGATCCCATTGTATTGAAGCTAGTCTAGAGAAAATCAAGACAATCAGAATCCTTAAAGCTCCAGAAACAATCAAGGAGGTGCAAAGCTTTAATGGAAAGGTCATTTTCCTAAGTTGATTCATCTTTAGAGCCACCGACAAATGCATTCATTTCCTTAATTTGATCAAGAATGAAAGGACACTACAACAAATTGACCATATTACAACGGTGGAAAACAGTTGTAAAAGACTTTTTACAACGGTGGGGCAACCGTCGTCTATTAAGAAGTTGTAATAGAGTAAAATATTTTACAACTGTGTTGCACCCTTGCAACACCGTTGTGAAATGTATATTTTACAATTTTTTTCCACTGTTGTAATAAAAGCTATTAAAACTATTTTGCACCGTTGTCGTAAAAGCTATTACAACTGTTGTGCACCGTTGTAACTGTTAAATATCACAATATGATTTTTGTTTAATTATACATTACATCTCACATAGAAATAAATATTTATATTGAATAAAATGTGAATAGAATTTGATACTCAAACGATTATTTTATTCAATTAAACATTTTATTCAATATTTGAAATAGTACAACTTTCAGACCTCATTATTATACAACACACTATTACATAATACAGTCAATCACATATACATTCCTCGCCATAGACTGATTACTCGGTACACTCTTACATATACAATTCCATATAAATGTACATACACATTTCCATATAAAAAACATGATATCATAGGTCACCTGGTTAGTTTTTGCTAAAGGAATCACTATAGAAAAAAAGCATGTCTGGATGGGTGCGCTTTACATCTCGATCAATTTGCTCAACAGTTTCAGTGTCCTGCATATTATAAATTATTACGAGAGGCATGCAGGAATAGGGCTGTTATGGTAATGGTTACCGTTACCGTTTGGCAAATACCGTTACCGTACCGTTTTTACTGGTAAGCCAGAATTGCTTACCAATACCGTTACCGATCGACTGGTATACCGTTGACTGGTATACCGATAATCTGGTAACCGTTACACTGGTAATGGTAAATTACCGTTTGTCGATCAAAGTTTATATCTTAACATATTTTTTGTACACTGTGCATTTTTATTATACTATATGTGGTGTTAGTTTATAAAAAACATAAATGAAAAAGAAAATAAGTGTACCTGTAATTATTTCATCTGATTATTGAACTAAATATAATCATTTATTTGGTTCTACGTGCATGTAATAAAGCATATCAGATAAGTATACTTATGTTTTGAATTAACTGGTAAATTACCGTTACCGCTGGTATTCAAGAAACGTTACCGATGATTTACCGTTAAAAATGGTAAATTTACCGTTACCATACCGTTTTAACTGGTATACCGATTTCAACCAAAAATGGTTACCGATCGACTGGTAATGGTATGGTAATGGTAAATTTACCGTTACCGTAACAGCCCTATGCAGGAATACATATTGATTATTCTTCATTATTTGTATTGTAAAAACCGATCATGCATGAAATTTTAAACAAATGTCAATGTGTGAAAATAGTTAAGCATCAAGTAAACAAAAAGGGTATGCCCTACCCCCCTAAAGAAAATAGTGACAATAAAGGGATATCCCCATATTAATTTCATATAAAGAATAATGAGTCGATGTGGTGCATTTCAGTCAATTTGCTTCACAGCGTTGATGTCCTGATGTTAGAATTCAATGTTAGAAAAGGTATGCTGATATGGGTCTACGTTCCATTGAAATAGGTAAAAATGAGAGAAGAAAACATACCTGAACCTGAATCCGCCTGAGAGAACAAACATGACAATGTGTTATCAAATGATATTGGCAGCTCGCGCCATATGAAAATCATCCATGAAGTCGTACATACATCTTTACATACCATTTCTGCATTGTTCAATTCACAAAATTTATCAAACATTTACATAAGGCACTATCAGTCAATAGTGCTACAGTAGTAATGACATATTTACCTTCTACACATTTGGCTTACTCCAAGTTCACAACCTTTGAATAAAGCCAACAATAAAATTCAGGAACATGGATCTTAGAATGGAGTCATCAGCCTCGGCTGTTCAACTATTTAAAGCTACATATCCAGTGATATCTGATAAGTTTAATCCGGAAATCATTTACAATAAACAATGTAAATTCATCATGGAAATAAGCATTTTTAGTAAAATTCAGTGCACCACTTGTAATAGTAGTCTCATCATGACATTTAAAACAATGATCCTTAACAATTACCAAACACAATAGTACTTCTTATAAAAGTTAAAATACTTTAATTGTGCGTTGCATACAACCCATTATCTCTATCTAATTACCTGCAGGTATAAAAGAATGACTGCCTCTTTTCCATTCGTGGAAACAAAGTTGTCAGCTGAGCACCTCCATAGAGAGCAAAATCATTAAATTGCTAAACTATCAATATGAAAAATCTAATGATAACATAAATTAACCATACCCAAATGGCGTGATAAACTTGAATCAAAATAATTCTCCAACAGTATAATAAAATCAATAAACCAAACAACCTTTCATTATTTAAAAAATGTTGAACAACGTAAACGTTAAACAAAAGTAATAACCCTTTTCCACTTTCTATTAGCTATTAATATATAGACACAATTAACATAGTACTGGAATTAAGACACCAGGATATTAAACGTTTGGTTTACTCACCAAACGTCGGTTTACTGTGAGTTGTCAAAACTCAAAAAGAAATGAAATCAACGCACCAAGGTTTACACATCAAAACATAAAAGAATACTGGAGCTTCTTACCGATAGCGTATCAAAACATTTCAATCAGGAAGCCGGTTTTGTTTTGATAAGATAAAGATGTTGTGACCTTTCTCTTTGCCGTTAAATTCCAATAAACATCCAAAAGTCATGCTAATAGATCAATGGCTTCAATAATATTTTCACTAATTATAACTATAAACACACTTATAATTAACGCAAAACACAGCTAAAAAAATTAAGATTAAACTGAAATTAGCACTAAAATTAAAATACTTAGTTGAACACAGCTAACAATACTAACTTGAAATTTGCATTTAGGGAATGGAATGTCACCTACAGCCGGATTATGGTTGTGTGCAGCATATGATGGCATGGTGCGACAAGGCACAGGAAAGTGAACGGTGCTAGATCTCGAATTGAACGGAGCAAGTGATGGCGAAGGATGGGCGATTTAAGATCTCGAACAGATTTAATTATTCGAATTAATTGGAAAAAATTGTTGTATATAACAGTGTTGTATACACGAATATATGATTTTTGTTTGATGATAACAATCAAATTTATTTTATTATTGAATGTGTTTGTAACTGTACTGGTATACTACACAACAGACAGGATTATAATATTTTTATTTAAATAAAATATAACTGTACAGAAATTTAAACAATCACACAGTATTTTATTTAAATAAAAATATTTTATTTCAATATCAAAAAGTACATCTTTTATAACTCCACTATTTGACATACTACATTTCAACTCTGTCACTCACTCTATACAACTACATTTACACTCACATATACAAACACTTTCATACATTGACAATTTTTTTTACTGTCTTCTATCATCCATTTTCTGTCTTCACATCCTTCAGTCAAATCCTGTCTTCATACCTGTCATAAGAAGAACACACAGTAGACTGCAAAAAAAAATAAAATAGAATAAAAGCAAATAAAAATTTATTTTTTTAATTTTATTTGCCTCAGAATTACGGTGTGTTTCTCATCATTTTTTCTAGACTTGATCTGATATGTAGGGACAGAAAAACTCGTCTGGATGGCCGCATATACACACGTGTATGCACGTGTGCACTGCCACGCCAATCCAGTGTCGCGACTGAGGAGTAGCCACAAGGACCGTCTCGACTCAGTGGACATTAAAAGAAAAAGAAAAAAAATTAACCAAGGAGCAAAACAGAAATATGGTGATACATGCAAGAAGTCAGTGCAACATAATAACAAGCCAGAATGGAGCTACAAACAAAACATGACAAAACTTTTAAATGAGCAGATTACAGTCAGTAAGGTGCAAGAGCAAATACAAGTAATTTTTGATGGCAGTAGTGCAAGAAAACATGATGCAAAAGGTTAGCAACATGGTGAAAGAAAAGCATCAACAAGGACTGGAAAATCAGTTGAGACAGTAGCAAGTATACCAGTATGCAACCACAAATATAAGCGGCAATGGAAAGAAAGTCACTACAACATAAATAAAACGGTGGTCAGGTGCAAGGGTGCATGGTGAGACAAGTGCAATACTGCATGATCAATTAACATGGGATATTGGACAGTGAAAAGTGATCAAAGCAATCATGATTCAAATCAAATGGACATGGTTAACTAATGCTTCAGCGAGACTCAACATACATGTTCAAAAGCTACAGCTAAATGGTCACAGCAATATGATGGTGCATCAAACATGAACAGAATGACAAAGTATTAAATCAGTTTTTTTTAAAAGCACAAGGCACAATATACATCAAGCTAGTGGTCGAGCGAGTGGGTTTATAAATGGAAGAACAAAATCATGGCAGATCACACTCAAACCACTTCAGGCCAAAACAAATCAGTATGGCAAATTTTCGAGTAATGGCTAAATTAGACAATGACAAATACACAAGAAAATCATTGAAAGCAGGAAGTTAAACTGAAGGTGTATACAAGTTTGAACATCTACAAGTAAAACATCAGTTTAAAAACTCAAGAGAAGTTCAACTAATGTTTATTATCTGGCAAAATTCAAGTATTGTTCAAAGGAAGATCAAGGCAGCAAACCAAGGTCGAGGCATGTAGTAACAGTCATACAAGTGCAGTACCCATTTTGATCAGTAAAAAGTTAACATGGTGTAGCAAAAGGAAAGTTACTTAAGTAAAATATCCATTCACAAGGTCAAGTAAAGCTCCTGTTCTTATCAGTTCAAATAAACAGAAGATTACAAAGTGAAGTATTAAGTGTAGTTGTGAAATCACTTGGATGGTGCAAGAATGACAAAAGTATCAAGAATAATATCTTGTTCAAATATATGGCAGACCAAGTTGAGTGTCTGTTCATCAAGTCATGGCTAATAAGAATGGCATCAGTTCAAAATCAAGTGATACAAGTCCACACAGTAAAACAGTGTTGTATACAAACAAGGATAGCGCAGCAACTAATGCAGTGTTGAAAAAATGCAAGTAAAACTAAGCAAATTAGTACACAGCAACAAAGACAACTCAACCACAACATTCGAGTCTGAAGTGAAATATCAAGCGAATCAGCAATGGAACATGGAGCTAAGCATAGTTATACTACCAGTTTTGAATAACTAGAAATCAAGGCAGCAATTCAAGGAAAAATGGTTTTGCTTTGAAAAGAATGATTCAAAGATTTTTTTTTTTTAATTCCAGAAATCAGGATTTAAATTTATTTCAAGACCAATTCAAAGTTCCAGAAGCATACGAGGCAAGGAAGAATTCATCACACAAAATATATATTAATCACAAGTTCAAATCAAGGAATTCGAAGTCAAGGAAGACTCAATCAAAAGTTCCAGATCAGTCGCAAGAAAGCTATTTTAAAAAGCCCCAAATATTTTCGTATATATCAATGACCAATTCCAATACGAAATCAGAGCAAATATCGGATTTTTAATCCTATATAAACACCAATCATCATCGGCATAAATTTATCCTAGTTCAAGCACAATTAAAGCATAAAAATCGAATAGTAAAATCATACTAGAAATCGAGAAAACTTGGATCCAAATCAGAGTCCATAAACTCAATCGAAGAAGATATAAGTCAACAGAGATTGAAGCCGAAGAATCGAGTAGCAGACAACTGATTTTCATCAACCAGGCATCTCGATTCAGTGTGTTCAGAGAAACCCTAGTTTTCTTTTAGCCGCCATTTCTATTTCCAGAGAGAATTAAAGGAAGTCGGGCTCAAGTAAAAAGTGGTGGAGCAAAATAAAAAGGGGACCGGCCAAAGTCTATATCAAAAGACTAAGTTTTTTTAAGAAGGATTTTTGAAACAAAACTAGGGTTTTAAACTAGGGTCTCCATTTTATTTTTTGTTTTTCAACTTTGTAATCAGTCCAGAGTTTTCTAGTTTGTCTCTAAAACTAGGGAGACGAATTACTGGGTTTGTAATTCGGGGAAATCTGGTTTTGGGGATAAAAACCAGTGCAGGGTTTTGAGCGTAGGGTTAAGAACAGTTGGGAGCGAGTGTCGCGAGTTTACAGGGGATTGTAAGCATAGAGATTGTTTTAACTCCTAGTAGAAACCTTGGGGAATGCAGCAGTAGGCAGAGTTTTGCCGAAGCTGGGTATATCTGTGTGTTATTTTTTTTCCGCATTTATTCTGATTATTATCTGTGCTGTGATTATTTAATTACTCTGTGAAAATCTGCGATAAACCCTATTCACCCCCCCTCTAGGGTTAATTTAGATCCTACAAAAATGTTTAGTATAAATTAAAATAAACCTGTTATTGGAGTTTGGCGAGTTCATGAGCAGGGATTCGTCTCATCTGCCCTTGAGCGAGTTTCATCAGTTTTGGATCCATCATTGTGTTATACAGTCTTCTTCTTCAACCTCAAATCAGTTATTATTCAGGGCCAAAATTGATTTATTTTGTTATTATCTTCCTGGACCCATTATTGCGTTATACCGTCTTCACCGTAACCTAATCGGATCCATCAGCTTGGGCGAGAAGTTGAGATTTTTATTGTACCTGGTTTGGGGAGGAAACATTTCAGGAAACGCGGTCGTCAAATTGAAAACGGGACATCGATTTTGTTATTTGTCTAATTGAATTTAGTTTAGGGTACAGTAAAGGAGACCCGCCTAAATTTTCACGTTACCCACCTAAATTTTGATTTAGAAAGAACGTGAGTTCAACCAAATTTTCGTTTTTCTGCCAAAAGCTCCTATTATGTACTATATTACTAATAAACGGGGAGGTGAGCTTAGCTCCCACCTAAAGCTTATTATGTTTATGCTAATTGTTACTTATTCAACACTTAACATTAATTATTAAAAAGTATTTACTATATTTATTGGCAAAGCATAATAACTAGTTATTAATTATTCTTAGACATTGATATTATTAGTTATTAAATATTAGCTATTGTTAATATCTAATAGACCACTAACATAACAAGTAGAAAATGAACTGCTAAAAATAAGTTTGTACAATTTTCAAATAAAAACATTTTAAATATTCATTATTAATTACCAAAAATAAATGACTAAATATTAAATATTACTTCTTGATTATTACTTTTTAATTATTAACAATAATGATAATTTTTTAATAATTATTAATTGTTAAAAATTAATTATTAATTATACTAATTATTAATATTGAAAATAGTCATCTATTACAACTGACAAAAAATAAAGGTTGTAATAGACGTCTATTACAACAGTCAAAACAAAAGAGTTGTTAAAAATATGTTTATTACAACTTACGATGAAGTACAGTTGTAAAAAAGTTTATTACAACTGTTATTTTGTGACTGTTGTAAAATTAAAGTTGTAATATGGTGTTTTTGTAGTACTGGGAGGAACTTCAAGTGGAATATGCAGATGCATTCCATGCACTAGTAGATCACTTTGAAAACATCCCATCACATTGAAGCCAATGGATCATGAGTACTTTTATATCTACTAGGCATTGTCAGTACATTCTCTAAATGCTCCACTTGTGCATGAAGAGAATCGAATCAAAAGGCCAGTTTATTATGTAAGCAACAGATTGACAACAATCGAGAGAATCCGAAATTTGAAAATCTTGCATACTACATGTTGATTTCTTTGCGAAAGCTTTGCCTCTATTTTAAGGCTTATCTTATCAAAAGCTCTAATATACTTCTATATAATGTGGTGGTCTGAAACTTTAAGTAGTAAATATTTGAATATCGAGACTATTTAAATATTTAAGTCCTGGATTTAAGGTTAAAAAATGGTTTTATAACCTTTTCAAATCCCTTTATATATAACAATAAATAAGGAGAAAACATGTTGTTAATTTTTTGTTTACAAAGACAAGTAGTTTGAAGGACTATCGATAATGTGATTGAGAACCGTTTTGTCGATAAAAGACGTATTACTTGTTGAAAGTTGTTAGAACATCTTGTGCATGTCATTACAATAGAAGAGCATATATATATATATATAAATATCTTATAAACAAAACAAATGGTATATGTATATATTTAAAATTAAGATAGGTGGCATGAGATGATAAGGACACGTGTCATCAAATGAACGATACACATGTCTAGAGATTTAAGGAAATAAAGACACATAAACGCATTAGGTGTCCATGTGTAGAAACATGTTAAGACACCAAACGGGCATGTTTCTTATTCCTAATGCTTGCATAAAGATAAGGTGGATGAGTGTCCAAAACCAAATTACCAAACTAGCCTTAAGAAATGCTATAAAAAGGGTGGAAATGTTTATTTCTTTTCATACATTCAAAAAACAAAAACAAGGTAGGGTAAAGAGGAGAAGTTTAGTGGAAGCCAAGGAAATAAAAATACAAGCCAAAGGTACAGTTTAAAAGTGAGAATAACTATTTGAGTACATGTATTCATTCCATACTTTGAAGAAAAGCGGTAAAAATTAAGAATGAATGACAGGTCTCAAAATTTTCACCATAACTTCCTCAATTATTTATGAAATTTTGATTTCTTTAATGATTTGGAAAGCTAACTCAAAGACCTACAACTTTAGTGCTGACCACTTTTCCTAATTCGATGGTTTGTATACCTGAAATTTAGAAGGAAACTCGGGTAAAAATTTGCCTAAAATGGATATGTTGAAAATGCCACAAGTTGTTGAAATTTATAAACTAAATCGATAAATGATTTCATGGATTTTTTTTTCATGGTAATTAATCAGACTAAGAATGCTTTTCACTGTAGAAAATTTGGAGTTAAAAATTATATTTATCATAGAGAAATAGAATCAAACATTTTGCCGAAAAACTGGACAAAAATCTAAATTTCTAAAATTTGAAACGCTTCTGGAATTTGAAACGCTTTTAAAATGTTTCCAATACTGAAGTGTCTCAAACCAGAACTTTTCGTTGCATTTCTAAAGCACTGTCTTTTTTATGAACTATTTATGAAGCACTCTATTAAGCCCACAACTTTTGACAACGCACCAGTTGTGATAATTGTTTTGAGTCTAAAACCTTTGTAAACTATCAGAGATCTTTTCATAAAACTTTACAAATGCTGCAGTTTTAATTTTTAATATTCTTATTGATGCCGAAGCTTTTTATAGCACTTTTTGGAACACTATCTTTTCTTTTTCTTTTGGAATTTATTATGGAGTAATTATAACTATTTACTTCAATAGTTTGAAGGTCCTTCTTAACATATATTAGAATGATATAAAGGTGGTTTGAGATTGTTTGTGATGGAGTTTTTGCATAAAGAAGTTGATTACTATTTAAAGTTGAAGTTGTTCATCTTTTGAAAGAAAGGTTCTACGAGAGATATATAGATGTCTTTCAGAATGAATATTTTCAAAGTGTTTTACCCTTACTTGATATAAAGAGTATTTTGGAAATAAATATTGATCCTACGTTGCTTGATCCTATGTCTAATTGCTTACCCAAATAGATTAAGGTACGCAAGAAGGCACAAGTGGCAGTGATGCAGTTGTTATTACATCTTGTGTTAGTGCGTCTTTCATGTTTAAAATTTTAAGCCATACCGACGTATTTATCGAGCTTCCAGGAATGAATATCGATGTCCATCTCATCATAGTTACATAATGTAAAATTATGATAATTGTGTTTAACTCGTGTTTAAGCACACCCTATGAATTAAATGAATATTCCGATAAGTGTTATTGATTTAAAATTATTTTTATATATTTAGTGATGCTTTATATTTATTCAAATAAACTGGTTGTTGCCATTGTTTGTTTTGGACGGATGGGTTTTTGATAATTTTGACTGGTGCTAAAATTTTCACGTCATAACAAGTTGGTATCAGAGATTAGGTTAGGTGCCTAAATAAAATTTCATATAAGATTAGAAAATCATCCTAGAAATTTTGAAATGAAGCTACCTTAATCTGATAAATAAATCTAGATCGGGTAAGGCACTATTCCTCTTACCAGGGTTATAAGTAGTATTTATTTTGTGTGTTCAACTTTTGTTTAGTGTTTATACTAATAAGTATAATGTGTTGATTCATTATCTAGAACGACATAGAGAGGTTTAACAAAGTTGTAAGTGCATATGATTAGTTACAAAGTAACGAAGGAATGAATGAAGTGGCTTATAAAGGAAGGTATGTAGTAGCATGAAATGGATGCAATGGAGTGGCTTAAAAGAAATGTGGAATAACAACTAGTCGATGAATGAATTAAATGAGCTTGGGCAAATAAAATTGAGGAATATTAAGAGGAGTAAATTAAATACTACATTCATGCAAAACCAAGGTGAGGAAATTTATTTAAATAATTATGTCATATCACAATATGATATTCGAATTGTTTTGCATTGATGATGTTAGCTTAAAGCTGCTAAAACATCCCTCATCAATTCAGTCATTACTTTTGATTCCTTAATTGGGTTTAGTCAAAATTTATCTTATTAGGAAGCTAGATTAACTATCTAGAGTACTTACGCCATACACATTTTAAATTTTGAAAGTTTGCTATCTCAAAACATTGTTGCAAATTGACTATGTGTTTGAAAAAAAAAGGTTGATGTCATTCAGTGCGAATGTCGTAACTAGTGACACATATAAGATTTTGAGATACATCGAGTACTTTGAAAAGGCTGATGTGGGATAAAAATGGTTTATACTTAATACCCTATAGATGATTTTTCAAAGTTGAGAGTGTAGTTTTTATCAAAAGAGAATAGTTATCTATGTTGGAGTAATGATTACAAAGCATAAAAGTACTTTGAGATAATACTTTGCTCATACTTATAAAATATTTTTATGGATTATTTCATCAATGATGGTTACCTTCGAATGACGACGATGATGTGCGGTATAAGACAATAGATCTTGGGTAGTGTACTAGTACTCTATATTGGTATTTAGCCAAGTAGAGTACATCCTTATTTAGTAAGAGGATGTTGAGTGCAATATGATGGTTACCTTCACGTGATGATTATGATTATATGAGGTATAAGATAATAGGTCTTGGACAGTGCAACTATTGCTATATGTTGGTACTGAGCTAAGTAGAGTACATCTCTACTTAGTAAGGGGATGCCAACCGCAATAAAATGAAATATCCAAAGCTGATTGTGTGACCTGGATCCACTGTGATAAATATATTCATCTTTTTAACCAAAAAAGTTCCTATAAAAACTTATTTGAAGATATTATTTGGGATGTCTATCTTGAAAATCTTACTCTCTGATACATTTCGATGGGTACCGCAACAAGGAGGGTACACCATTGCTTGATGATTCAACATTGGTTAAAATAGGATTAACTAACCTACATTGAGTATGCAATATAGATCCACTTAGTTGAATAAGATTCTTCTTTGATAAAAGTATCTGTTATCAAAATCGTTCTTATATACTTGTTTGATTTACTCATAGTTATCGTTTGAAAGTCTATCTTGAATATCATTTTGAAATTTGATATGATATTATCCTGATGAAGTTAATTGATGGTCCTTATGATACGACATCCATAATTACTTTTGTGGTACATTTCGAAGGGCACCACAACAAGAAGATTATGTACTTACTTAACGAATTGGCAGTAGCCGCAATCATATATATAAAACACAGGGGTCCTCTAATCTGCTCTAAATTAAGTGCATATTCATGGGAATGTTGATAACAAGTTGAGAGAATAACAAGCGGAGAACAGCTCTTTCGGAAAGCACAACTACTTACGTTTCTATCCCTTAGTGTATCATCAAGAAGTTCTAACCCCATATTATCCAGCTATGCCTTATGCTATAATTCCAAATTTCAATTTATGAAATTGGTTTGAAAGTATACTTTCAAGAAAAATGCCTTGGATACATAGAGTTTCTTTTATTGAATATTTGGCTTTCTTACTGCATATAATTTTGGGGATGAAATTCCTTTTAAGGAGGAAAGAATGTAACAATCCTTTTATAAATATTAATTAATGAGGAGAAAACATGTTGTTATTTTTATAAATATTAATTAATGTAACAATCCTTCTATCAATTCCCGTGGATACCAGAAACCCGCAACTCTATTCTTTATCGTTTGAACACAGATACGATGCAAGCATGATTGAAATCACGAAGCTAACTCAAAAAAGGACTAAAACATGGAGATTAAAAAAAACCAAATGGTATAAATATCGCTTGGTATTGATCCCGTCTTATTCATCAATACCAATCCCCAATAATCGCGGACGTAACACTCAAACTTCTCTGAAGACTTGGTCTATGTGTGGAGATCGAAATATTTGTGCGAGATTTCAGGCTCCTTATAACTATAAATAAAGGGGCAATGGCTCATTTTGAAGGATCTTTCGGGATTTATCATTCCATATCCACTAACTTCTTATACTCCACAGATTTATACTGATTCGTAAACACTTGTAGCTAAAACTAAAAGATAATCAATAAAATCTCCAAGTGGGTGTATGGTAATATTTGTTAAACCATTGTAAATCTATATGTGCTCTATTTTTCCTCCTCCTCAATTTACTTTATTCGTTTTTCATTCTCTACATGTTCTTCTTCGGTGTTTGTGCCATTTTTCATGCAATTATTTTGGTCTTTGATTGGGAAAAAAGATTCCCAAGCTTCTTGAATCCATCATCTACTATTGGCATGCCTATATTCGAGAGGAAAATCCAATCCCTTCAAATCCAATTTTCTTGCTACTCCAATTTGCAAAACGTCTATAGGAAGTTATCTTCGATGGACCCTAGGAACAAAGTTGTTTCCTCCTCGGGAGCTGCCGATGAAGCATAAAATTTTGAATCCTGCAACATGGATAAAGTCGTGCTATCAAATATTGTGGTGGTCCAAATCCCTAATATGTCATAACCAGAATGGAG
This sequence comes from Allium sativum, assembly GCA_030737875.1. Taxonomy (NCBI): domain Eukaryota; kingdom Viridiplantae; phylum Streptophyta; class Magnoliopsida; order Asparagales; family Amaryllidaceae; genus Allium; species Allium sativum. Next base: position 719,386,392 of record CM060919.1, read on the forward strand.
TTAGAGCGTATGATGAATAAGCTACAAGACTGTTGAGCAAAGATCAATTGAAAAATATTGGATTCCAAGAACTTGATGAAGGAGCTGAACAATCATCGTGGAAGCAAAAGAGACCCCATCTTAGAATCAAGAATTTCCTCCTCGTAAATCATCACTGGAGGAATAAAGGGCAGAAGACGGATGTATTCGACGCAAGGTACTCAAGATAAGTGCGAAGGACTGTCCTACCAAAATCTATGGATCAGTACTGATCCCACTATGAATTTCAGTATCAATCTCTAACATAAGGGATCGAGTCCCTTAATCGATAGTAACGAGCATCTCGGCCATACTGTGATTGGCCAGGGCATTGGAGGTCACACGATTATTACTGATTTTCCATTAAGAGATGAACTTAGGCATCATGGCATAACCCAAGATCATATGTCAGTCTAAGCACACAAAATTGATTATAACTGCCTCCATCTAGCAACTTTCCAAGAGTCGAGCTTGGTTGACATGGTAAGATGGCTTATGAGTTAAAACCAGCTCAAGAATAATGACGATTGAGGTGCCTTCCCTGAGTCAAAATCCTTTTACTGATGCAATCTAACATGAGGGATAACCTCGAAGTTTCAATACGCCAACAATGCCTTTGTTATTTGCAAGAAAGACGGATCCTAGACAACAACTTATGAAATACAAGCGACATATGAACAATGCTAGATCAACTGATGTGGCTGTTGGGAAAATACGCTAATTTCCTTATGATTAGATTTATGGAGAAAAGAAATCAAACGTAGAAATGGTAAGAGACACACAAATTTGATAACGGAGTTTGGCCAATTATGCCTACGTCTCCGGGCTACTGCAGATCTTTTATTTCAGAGAATATTACAAAGTGATTACACAGAACACTTTATACTCAACACTCGATCTCACTCTCTTTTTGCTCTCCTTTTCTTCTTATTGGATTTTGGAATGAGATTGGGATATAAATTGTGAAGAAGAAGGATGCATATATAGAGAGGCGATGGTTGGCGGGGTGTTGGCGGCACGGTTGGTGGCACGGTAGGTGGAGGTTGGTGGCAGCCCCATGTTGAAAACATGGGCTGCTTGGCTAAAGGCTGCTCATATGTAGGTTCCAACAATCTCCCACTTGAAGACTGATTTCAATCCGCCTTCACACCTTGATCGATGCAACAACCATTCTGCTCTTTTTACTCTAGCAGACCAACTGAAGTTGAACACAACTTCAGTTTATCAATAGTTACCGTCTTTATAAACATATCTGCTGGATTCTTGCTTCGTTCGATCTTCTCCAGTATTAACACATCATCTTCTAGCAGAAATCTGATGAAGTGATAACGAAGTCCGATATGTTTGGTTCTGGAATGAAATGCTGAATTCTTCGCCAAATGTATTGCACTTTGACTATCACTGTACAAAGCATTCATTTCCTGTTTGAATCCCAGCTCAGTTAACAAACCTTGAAGCCACATCATCTCTTTACTAGCTTCGGTGATTGCTACATACTCGGCTTCTGTAGTGGATAAAGTGACAATCTTCTGTACCTGTGACATCCAACTAACAGCTGTTGTTCCAACCGTGAATACATAACCTGTAGTACTTCTTCGATGATCGACTTCGCCTCCAATATTTGCATCTATATAGCCTTGAGCTTTAACCTGCCCTTTACCAAAGTACAAACCGTTATGTACGGTACCTCGTAGATATCTAAAAATCCACTTGACTGCTTCCCAATGATCTTTCCCTAACAACTCCCACTACATGGCCAATGTCCGATCTCGTACAGACCATGACATAAATCAAGCTTCCAATAGCCAAGGAATAAGGAACACCATTCATGAAATTTCTTTCTTCCTCGATTTGCGGGGGACTGATCCTTGGATAGGCGAAAGTGACCGGCCAATGGTGTACTGACTGGCTTAGCATCGTCCGTGTTGAATCTCTGCAAAACACGATTGATGTAATCTGCTTGAGATAGCTGCAAGAGTCCTTTCTACTTATCTCTAGTGATTTTCATTCTGAGAATCTTCTTTGTTGGACCTAAGTCTTTCATGTCAAACTCCTTTGACAGTTGCTGCTTCAACCTTCTGATATAATCCATCTTTGATCCTACTACTAACATGTCATCAACATAAAGTAGTAAAATGATATAATTAGACCTATATCACTTGAAGTAGCAACAATGATCAGCATTGCACTTCTAGAACTCTTCTTTGTGCCTGAATTCATCAAACTTTTTATACCATTGTCTTGGGGCTTGTTTCAGGCCATACAAGCTTTTCTTTAGTCTGCACACCATGTTCTTCTTCTCTTTCTCGAAGAAACCTTCTGGTTGGTGCATGTATATCTCCTCATCCAAGTCTCCATGAAGAAATGCGGTCTTCACATCTAATTGTTCAAGATGAAGGTCTTCAATAGCAACAATACTTAATATTGACCTGATAGTATTGAGTTTCACAACGGGAGAGAAAATGTCAGTGTAGTCCAGTCCTTCCTTCTGTTGGAATCCTATGACAACTAATCGAGCTTTGTATCTCTTGGAACCATCATGCTCCTCTTTCATGCGATACACCCATTTATTGTGAAGTGCCTTCTTTCCTATGAGTAACTCATCTAGTTCCCATGTCTGGTTGGAGATGAGAGACTTCATCTCATCTTTCATTGCAAGCTCCCACTTGCTAGCATCATTAACCTGAGAAGCTTCATCATAGCATTTAGGTTCCCCTGCTTTAGTCAGCAACAAATAGTTCATGTATCTTTTGTTAGGTACATGAGGTCGAGAAGACCTTCTCAATTCAGGATCTGGAGTTGGATGCTGTAGTGTGTCAGACTGGTCCACACTACCCAGATCAACGATTTCACCAGGCTGAGCACTTTCTATACTCGGTTCTGTGATGAGACTATTTAGAATATCATTTGCATATGCAAATACTGGCTCACTTTGCTTTGAGTCGTTGACTTCTGTTTTATGTCTGTCTTTGTACTTTACTCTTTCATTAAAGATCACATCTCGGCTACGGATCACCTTCTTGTTTTCATCATCCCAAATGCGGCAGCCAAGCTCATTTTCGCCATAGCCGATGAGAGCGCATTTCTTGGATTTGGGATCAAGTTTATTCCTGCCTTGATCACTAATATGCACATATGCTATGCAACCGAAAACTTTTTAATGTGATAATTTTATCTCTTTTTCACTCCATACCTCTTCTGGTATTTTGTGCTCTAATGGAACTGAAGGACCTCTGTTGATCAAATAAGCTGCTGTATTGACTGCTTCTGCCCATAATTGCTTCGGTAGACCTGATTGTATACGAATGCTTCTAGCTCTTTCTATCAACGTTCGGTTCATACGCTCAGCTACACCATTGTGTTGAGGCGTACCCAGCACGATTCTCTGCATTTTGATTCCGTGCTCATAACAGAACTGCTTTAATCTGGTGTCTTCATATTCATCTCCATTATCAGTTCTAAGCTTTTTGATCTTTAGATTTGTCTCATTTTCAACCATAGTTTTCCATATCCTGAAAGCCTCGAACACTTTAGATTTATGCCTTAAAAAATAAACCCATACCTTTTGCGAGTGATCATCGATGAAAGTAACAAAGTAATGCTTTCCACCGATGGACGAGATGGTCGTTGGCACCCAAACATCGGAATGAACAAGCTCCAGTCTTTCCTTCTTTGGGGTTTTACCATTTACTTGAAAGCTGACTCTCTTCTACTTTCCAAATATGCAATTTTCACACATGCCTATTTGCACGGAGTTTAGACCTGGAATTTTCCCTTCGAGTGCATAATCTTCATTCCCCTTTCACTCATATGGCCTAGCCTTTGGTGCCATATGTTGGAATTTTTATTGCTAGCTGCAATAGTGATTGAACATCGTGCTCCTGCTGTCATTTAAAGAGTACCACTCTTCTTACCGTGAGCAATCGTCATTGCACCCTTTGAAATCTTCCAATCATCACCATGGAAAGTCGTAGTATAGCCTTCACTAGCTAATTGTCCTACGGAGATCAAATTCTTTCTCAAGTCCAGTATGTGCTTGACATCCTTTAGCTCCCAAACCGACACATTCGGCTTAATCTTCACAGCACCTTTACCAACGATATCACAAGGTTGATCGTCACTAAGATATAATTTTTCAAGATTTCCAGAAGCGTACCTTTCGAAAAATTCTTTCTGCGAAGTGGCATGAAACGATGCTCCGGAGTCTAACACCCAAGACTCTTCCTTTCTCTCCAAAGAGCATATCAACGCTTCATCTCCTCCTGAGGTAGAAGTAACATTTGCCTCTGCCTTCGCCTCATGGTCCTTTGGTGCACTTCTGAATTGATTTTTGTAGTGCCCGGTCTAACCACAGTTCCAACACTCAATGGTCTTTGAGTTGTTGGGATTTCTAGGTTTAGATCTCCAGTCCTTCGATCTACCACGGTAGTTCGATTTACTACGTCCATTTCCTCGTGTTGAATTTCTTCCTCTTGATTGGTTATGCAAAATTGAAAAGTTTGATGACTCACCAGAATCCCTTCGTCGGATCTCTTCACTGAGAACCATATCACGAATATCATCAAATTTTAACTTATTGCTTCTAGACGAGCTACCCACTGCCGTGACAGTAGCATTCCAACTTTCTGGCATGGAAGACAAAAGTATCAACGTGCGTACTTCTTCGTCAAACTCAATTTCAACTGAACTTAGCTGAGAAGTAAGTATACTCAGTTCATTGAGATGTTGAGCTACCGATGCACCTTCTGTCATCCGCAAATTGAACAATCGCCTCATCAAATGAACTTTGTTAGAGGCAAGGTCGATGGCTTCTCGTACATACTGGAGAGAGCCGCCATAAGACCCGTCGTGGTCTTTTCTTTTGCTATGATGAAAGCAACGTTGCGAGATAACGTTAATCGAATAACTCCAAGGGATTGTCTATCAAGAAGAGCCCAATCTTCATCCTTCATATTCTCTGGCTTCTTTTCTGAGAGAGGTTGATAAATCTTTTCTGATATAGATAATCTTCAATTTGCATTTTCCAAAAGTCAAAGTCAGCTCCATCAAACTTCTCGATTTTCACCCTTCCTTCATCTGCCGCCATTGCTCCCACTCGAATTTGATTTCCTTTCTAACAAATTATGGCTCCGATACCAGTTGTTGGGAAAATACGCTAATTTCCTTATAATTAGATTTGTGGAGAAAAGAAATCAAATGTAAAAATGGTAAGAGACACACAAATTTGATAACGGAGTTCGGCCAAATATGCCTACGTCTTTGGGTTGCTGCGGATCTTTTATTTCAGAGAATATTACAAAGTGATTACACAGAACACTTTATACTGAACACTCGATCTCACTCTCTTTTTGATGGATCCTAGACAACAACTTATGAAATACAAGTGAGATATGAAAAATGCTAGATCAACTGATGTAGCTAATTGCAAATGCTTCCTAATATTTGTAAAGGAAGTGAAGACTAGGTGGTTTGCCCAACTATCTCTGAGATTCAGTTCACCTTTTGATCAACCAACGAGGAAAATCATCAAACAATTCAGGATGCACACCACTCATTCGAAGGATATTATGCATTTACCCAATCTTTTCCAATGGGCGACGAGTCACTTGAGGACTTCTTATATAGATTTAAAGTTGTTGTGACCGAGGTGAAAAACCCTTAAGAAGACATTGTGTTGATGATGCTGATTAGGGAAGTACACCTAAATGAATAGTTCGGAAAATGACGGTAGGGAGAGCTTCCCTCCACTCTGTACCCTTTTTACAACAAAGCGACCCAGTACTTAAGTATTGAGGAGGCAGTGTAGATAAGGAAAACTATATTAGCCAGTTAAACGAAGGAGTTCAAAGTATCATAACTCTTTAATAGTCCAGAGGAAGTTCCAGGAATTGATGTGAATCGGAAGAGAAAAAGCAAGAAAAAAAAGAAAAGCAGTAATAGAAGCCGAGACATGATATGAGATTCAAGGAGACGACCGAGGAGAATTTCATAGGTATGCGCCACTTGGTAACTCGTTAAAGAATATCTATCTTGCTACTAAGCTATTGAACAATATATAAATTCTGCTTCGAAACAAATGAAGGAGAAGGAGAAATTGACGGGGAAATTTTGTCTGCTCCATGAGATATACAGTCATAACACAAACTAGTGTAAATGCCTTCATGATGTGATCGAGAAGCTAATTCAAGAAAATAAGTTGCAATAGTTTGTGCAGATCTGCAAGATGGTAGGCATGGGGCATCCAACCTTTGTCAGGGCAGGCCACGCCTAGTGCTAACGAACTTAGGTGACGTAGGTGGAGGTTGATTATTAATACTAATGGTGGAGGTCCACATCTGACTAACAAGAGCTAGAATGAAATGGAATGATATGTTACTGTGATAAAGCACGTCAAATATAAGCTTTTACTAATTGCGGATGATGGTGCTCCGACGACGCAACACAATACGATGATCAATGCCATCATGTTTATACGTAGAGACGCGGAAGGGTGGAGGCCCAAATGATTGATCCTTTGGTTAATTCAACCAATATTGGCTCATCTCTATTAAGAAAATTATTAGTTTATGGTTGGGAGTTCAATCTGCATTTTAATGAAGAAGCTACGGCTAAATTTTTCTAGAAGGCAAGGACCTAAATTTGTGCAAAGCCCGGATTAATAGGTTTAATAGTACAACGACTGAACTGATAGGTTTTGTGAAATTACTTGTGTTATTTGGTGATTGATACCATAAGAGATTGATGGTTGTACTGTTCGTATTGTTGGATGTATACTTTTTATACAATGCTTTCTTAGCCCAATCATCTATAGTTATTCAAAGTGGACGTTGTTCTACGGTGTTTGACCATGGAGCTCACAATTGAGAATGACATGAGAATCACATAAGGAGATCAAGTAATGGGCCATGCTTGTTATGTGGTTGAGTTAGGAGATGCACAGCGGAAAGAGGAAGGAAAGTATTTTAAGAACTCTCTGCATCAAATCATACAACACATGACAACAAACTTTTGAGTCTTGAATTGAGCATCATAATTAGTTACATAGGACATGGATTCAAGAAAGTGCCAAAGGAATAAAGGGATGGACTAAGACAAATTCGACGTCGTGGCCGATCATGGAGATCCATTATTGGTCTTGAAGACTGAATCTCAGCTCAGTGCAAGGACGATGAAGGAGTTAAGTTGGTTTTCTCTTAGATGATTTGGATGTGCTAGCTTGGACTGTACTTACATGTGTGGGTTCTCACCGGGGATAGTGGGCCATGCGTTAAATATAGTCCTAAACGCTTATTCCAGTGATGTTAGAAACATTGCAACATCAGTCCATAGAGATTTGTTGCATTTAAAGAGAATGTGGATAGGTTTAAAGACAGTGGCTTTATCTATGATGTGCTCTGCCCTAAATGAGTACAAATCTAGTTCTTGCGAGGAAATCTAATATGGGGTGGAGTACAAGCATCAGCCATTTGGACTTGAATATGGTATGCTTAAAAGATAGATTTTCACTATCGAGAATCGATCAGTTGGTGGACTCTGCAACAGGGCTTGAACTGCTTTCGCTCATGGATGCATACCACGAACTCTACCCAAATTTCAATGCTTGTCCTGGAGTTGGAAACTCCGACTTCATTAAAGATCCAGGGTTGTATTGCTACCTTATAACGTTCTTTGAACTAAAAAATGTCAAACGGACATACCAAATACCGAAGGTAACTAACCAAATGTTCAAGGATCAGATTGGATATTTAATGGATGTTTATGTGGATGATATGCTCGTAAAGTCATGATGATCAATCAAACACATTAATTTTCTAGTAGAGATGTTTAGTGTTCTTAGAAATATGGAATGCAGCTTAATCCCCTTGAAATACTCTTTCAACATCGTGTCAGGGAAATTTCTAGGCTTCATCGTGAGATCCCATTGTATTGAAGCTAGTCTAGAGAAAATCAAGACAATCAGAATCCTTAAAGCTCCAGAAACAATCAAGGAGGTGCAAAGCTTTAATGGAAAGGTCATTTTCCTAAGTTGATTCATCTTTAGAGCCACCGACAAATGCATTCATTTCCTTAATTTGATCAAGAATGAAAGGACACTACAACAAATTGACCATATTACAACGGTGGAAAATAGTTGTAAAAGACTTTTTACAACGGTGGGGCAACCGTCGTCTATTAAGAAGTTGTAATAGACTAAAATATTTTACAACTGTGTTGCACCCTTGCAACACCGTTGTGAAACGTATATTTTACAATTTTTTCCACTGTTGTAATAAAAGCCATTACAACTATTATGCACCGTTGTCGTAAAAGCTATTACAACTGTTGTGCACAGTTGTAACTGTTAAATATCACAATATGATTTTTGTTTAATTATACATTACATCTCACATAGAAATAAATATTTATATTGAATAAAATGTGAATAGAATTTGATACTCAAACGATTATTTTATTCAATTAAACATTTTATTCAATATTTGAAATAGTACAACTTTCAGACCTCATTATTATACAACACGCTATTACATAATACAGTCAATCACATATACATTCCTCGCCATAGACTGATTACTCGGTACACTCTTACATATACAATTCCATATAAATGTACATACACATTTCCATATAAAAAACATGATATCATAGGTCACCTGGTTAGTTTTTGCTAAAGGAATCACTATAGAAAAAAAGCATGTCTGGATGGGTGCGCTTTACATCTCGATCAATTTGCTCAACAGTTTCAGTGTCCTGCATATTATAAATTATTACGAGAGGCATGCAGGAATACATATTGATTATTCTTCATTATTTGTATTGTAAAAACCGATCATGCATGAAATTTTAAACAAATGTCAATGTGTGAAAATAGTTAAGCATCAAGTAAACAATAAGGGTATGCCCTACCCCCCTAAAGAAAATAGTGACAATAAAGGGATATCCCCATATTAATTTCATATAAAGAATAATGAGTCGATGTGGTGCATTTCAGTCAATTTGCTTCACAGCGTTGATGTCCTGATGTTAGAATTCAATGTTAGAAAAGGTATGCTGATATGGGTCTACGTTCCATTGAAATAGGTAAAAATGAGAGAAGAAAACATACCTGAACCTGAATCCGCCTGAGAGAACAAACATGACAATGTGTTATCAAATGATATTGGCAGCTCGCGCCATATGAAAATCATCCATGAAGTCGTACATACATCTTTACATACCATTTCTGCATTGTTCAATTCACAAAATTTATCAAACATTTACATAAGGCACTATCAGTCAATAGTGCTACAGTAGTAATGACATATTTACCTTCTACACATTTGGCTTACTCCAAGTTTACAACCTTTGAATAAAGCCAACAATAAAATTCAGGAACATGGATCTTAGAATGGAGTCATCAGCCTTGGCTGTTCAGCTATTTAAAGCTACATATCCAGTGATATCTGATAAGTTTAATCCGGAAATCATTTACAATAAACAATGTAAATTCATCATGGAAATAAGCATTTTTAGTAAAATTCAGTGCACCACTTGTAATAGTAGTCTCGTCATGACATTTAAAACAATGATCCTTAACAATTACCAAACACAATAGTACTTCTTATAAAAGTTAAAATACTTTAATTGTGCGTTGCATACAACCCATTATCTCTATCTAATTACCTGCAGGTATAAAAGAATGACTGCCTCTTTTCCATTCGTGGAAACAAAGTTGTCAGCTGAGCACCTCCATAGAGAGAAAAATCATTAAATTGCTAAACTATCAATATGAAAAATCTAATGATAACATAAATTAACCATACCCAAATGGCGTGATAAACTTGAATCAAAATAATTCTCCAACAGTATAATAAAATCAATAAACCAAAAAACCTTTCATTATTTAAAAAATGTTGAACAACGTAAACGTTAAACAAAAGTAATAACCCTTTTCCACTTTCTATTAGCTATTAATATATAGACACAATTAACATAGTACTGGAATTAAGACACCAGGATATTAAACGTTTGGTTTACTCACCAAACGTCGGTTTACTGTGAGTTGTCAAAACTCAAAAAGAAATGAAATCAACGCACCAAGGTTTACACATCAAAACATAAAAGAATACTGGGAGCTTCTTACCGATAGCGTATCAAAACATTTCAATCAGGAAGCCGGTTTTGTTTTGATAAGATAAAGATGTTGTGACCTTTCTCTTTGTCGTTAAATTCCAATAAACATCCAAAAGTCATGCTAATAGATCAATGGCTTCAATAATATTTTCACTAATTATAACTATAAACACACTTATAATTAACGCAAAACACAGCTAAAAAATTAAGATTAAACTGAAATTAGCACTAAAATTAAAATACTTAGTTGAACACAGCTAACAATACTAACTTGAAATTTGCATTTAGGGAATGGAATGTCACCTACAGCCGGATTATGGTTGTGTGCAGCATATGATGGCATGGTGCGACAAGGCACAGGAAAGTGAACGGTGCTAGATCTCGAATTGAACGGAGCAAGTGATGGCGAAGGACAGGCGATTTAAGATCTTGAACAGATTTAATTATTCGAATTAATTGGAAAAAATGTTTAGTATAAATTAAAATAAACCTGTTATTGGAGTTTGGCGAGTTCATGAGCAGGGATTCGTCTCATCTGCCCTTGAGCGAGTTTCATCAGTTTTGGATCCATCATTGCGTTATACTGTCTTCTTCTTCAACCTCAAATCAGTTATTATTCAGGGCCAAAATTGATTTATTTTGTTATTATCTTCCTGGACCCATTATTGCGTTATACCGTCTTCACCGTAACCTAATCGGATCCATCAGCTTGGGCGAGAAGTTGAGATTTTTATTGTGCCTGGTTTGGGGAGGAAACATTTCAGGAAATGCGGTCATCAAATTGAAAAGGGGACATCGATTTTGTTATTTGTCTAATTGAATTTAGTTTAGGGTACAGTAAAGGAGGCCCGCCTAAATTTTCACGTTACCCACCTAATTTTTGAATTAGAAAGAACGTGAGTTCAACCAAATTTTCGTTTTTCCGCCAAAAGCTCCTATTATGTACTATATTACTAATAAACGGGGAGGTGAGCTAAGCTCCCACCTAAAGCTTATTATGTTTATGCTAATTGTTACTTATTCAACACTTAACATTAATTATTAAAAAGTATTTACTATATTTTTTGGCAAAGCATAATAACTAATTATTAATTATTCTTAGACATTGATATTATTAGTTATTAAATATTAGCTATTATTAATATCTAATAGACCACTAACATAATAAGTAGAAAATGAACTGCTAAAAATAAGTTTGTACAATTTTCAAATAAAAACATTTTAATTATTCATTATTAATTACCAAAAATAAATGACTAAATATTAAATATTACTTCTTGATTATTACTTCTTAATTATTAATAATAATGATAATTTTTTAATAATTATTAATTGTTAAAAATTAATTATTAATTATACTAATTATTAATATTGAAAATAGTCGTCTATTACAACTGACAAAAAATAAAGGTTGTAATAGACGTCTATTACAACAGTCAAAACAAAAGAGTTGTTAAAAATATGTTTATTACAACTTACGATGAAGTACAGTTGTAAAAAAGTTTATTACAGCTGTTATTTTGTGACTGTTGTAAAATTAAAGTTGTAATATGGTGTTTTTGTTGTAGTGGGAGGAACTTCAAGTGGAATATGCAGATGCATTCCATGCACTAGTAGATCACTTTGAAAACATCCCATCACATTGAAGCCAATGGATCATGAGTACTTTTATATCTACTTGGCATTGTCAGTACATGCTCTAAATGCTCCACTTGTGCATGAAGAGAATCGAATCAAAAGGCCAGTTTATTATGTAAGCAACCGATTGACAACAATCGAGAGAATCCGAAATTTGAAAATCTTGCATACTACATGTTGATTTCTTTGCGAAAGCTTTGCCTCTATTTTAAGGCTTATCTTATCAAAAGCTCTAATATACTTCTATATAATGTAGTGGTCTGAAACTTTGAGTAGTAAATATTTGAATATCGAGACTATATAAATATTTAAGTCCTGGATTTAAGGTTACAAAATGGTTTTATAACCTTGTCAAATCCCTTTATAAATAACAATAAATAAGGAGAAAACATGTTGTTAATTTTTTGTTTACGAAGACAAGTAGTTTGAAGGACTATCGATAATGTGATTGAGAACCATTTTGTCGATAAAAGACGTATTACTTGTTGAAAGTTGTTAGAACATCTTGTGCATGTCATTACAATAGAAGAGCATATATATATATATATATATATACATATCTTATAAACAAAACAAATGGTATATGTATATATTTAAAAATAAGATAGGTGGCATGAGATGATAAGGACACGTGTCATCAAATGAACGATACACATGTCTTGAGATTTAAGGAAATAAAGACACATAAACGCATTAGGTGTCCATGTGTAGAAACATGTTAAGACACCAAACGGGCATGTTTCTAATTCCTAATGCTTGCATAAAGATAAGGTGGATGAGTGTCCAAAACCAAATTACCAAACTAGCCTTAAGGAATGCTATAAAAAGGGTGGAAATGTTTATTTCTTTTCATACATTCAAAAAACAAAAACAAGGTAGGGTAAAGAGGAGAAGTTTTGTGGAAGCCAAGGAAATAAAAATACAAGCCAAAGGTACAGTCTAAAAGTGAGAATAACTATTTGAGTACATGTATTCATTCCATACTTTGAAGAAAAGCGGTAAAAATTAAGAATGAATGACAGGTCTCGAAATTTTCACCATAACTTCCTCAATTATTGATGAAATTTTGATTTCTTTAATGATTTGGAAAGCTAACTCAAAGACCTACAACTTTAGTGCTGACCACTTTTCCTAATTCGATGGTTTGTATACCTGAAATTTAGAAGGAAACTCGGGTAAAAATTTGCTTAAAATGGATATGTTGAAAATGCCATAAGTTGTTGAAATTTATAAACTAAATCGATAAATGATTTCATGGATTTTTTTTTTCATGGTAATTAATTAGACTAAGAATGCTTTTCACTGTAGAAAATTTGGAGTTAAAAATTATATTTATCATAGAGAAATAGAATCAAACATTTTGCCGAAAAACTGGACAAAAATCTAAATTTCTGAAATTTGAAACGCTTCTAGAATTTGAAACGCTTTTAAAATGTTTCTAATACTGAAGTCCCTCAAACCAGAACTTTTCGTTGCATTTCTAAAGCACTGTCTTTTTTATGAACTATTTATGAAGCACTCTATTAAGCCCACAACTTTTCACAACGCACCAGTTGTGATAATTGTTTTGAGTCTAAAACCATTGTAAACTATTAGAGATCTTTTCATAAAACTTTACAAATGCTGCAGTTTTAATTTTTAATATTCTTATTGATGCTGAAGCTTTTTAAAGCACTTTTTGGAACACTATCTTTTCTTTTTCTTTTGGAATTTATTATGGAGTAATTATAACTATTTACTTCAATAGTTTGAAGGTCCTTCTTAACATATATTAGAATGATATAAAGGTGGTTTGAGATTGTTTGTGATGGAGTTTTTGCATAAAGAAGTTGATTACTATTTAAAGTTGAAGTTGTTCATCTTTTGAAAGAAAGGTTCTACGAGAGATATATAGATGTCTTTCCGAATGAATATTTACAAAGTGTTTTACCCTTACTTGATATAAAGAGTATTTTGGAAATAAATATTGATCCTACGTTGCTTGATCCTATGTCTAATTGCTTACCCAAATAGATTAAGGTACGTAAGAAGGCACAAGTGGCGGTGATGCAGTTGTTATTACATCTTGTGTTAGTGCGTCTTTCATGTTTAAAATTTTAAGCCATACCGACGTATTTATCGAGCTTCCAGGAATGAATATCGATGTCCATCTCATCATAGTTACATAATGTAAAATTATGGTAATTGTGTTTAATTCGTGTTTAAGCACACCCTATGAATTAAATGAATATTCTGATAAGTGTTATTGATTTAAAATTATTTTTATATATTTAGTGGTGCTTTATATTTAATCAAATAAACTGGTTGTTGCCATTGTTTGTTTTGGACGGATGGGTTTTTGATAATTTTGACTGGTGCTAAAAATTTTGCGTCATAGCAAGTTGGTATCAGAGCTTAGGTTAGGTGCCTAAATAAAATTTCATATAAGATTAGAAAATCATCCTAGAAATTTTGAAATGAAGCTACCTTAATCTGATAAATAAATCTAGATCGGGTAAGGCACTATTCCTCTTACCAGGGTTATAAGTAGTATTTATTTTGTGTGTTCAACTTTTGTTTAGTGTTTATACTAATAAGTATAATGTGTTGATTCGTTATCAAGAACCATATAGAGAGGTTTAACAAAGTTGTAAGTGCACATGATTAGTTATAAAGTAACGAAGGAATGAATGAAGTGGCTTATAAAGGAAGGTATGTAGTAGCATGAAATGGATGCAATGGAGTGGCTTAAAAGAAATGTGGAATAATAACTAGTCGATGAATGAATTAAATGAGCTTGGGCAAATAAAATTGAGGAATATTAAGAGGAGTAAATTAAATACTACATTCATGCAAAACCAAGGTGAGGAAATCTATTTAAATAATTATCATATCACAATATGATATTCGAATTGTTTTGCATTGATGATGTTAGCTTAAAGCTGCTAAAACATCCCTCACCAATTCAGTCATAACTTTTGATTCCTTAATTGGGTTTAGTCAAAATTTATCTTATTAGGAAGCTAGATTAACTATCTAGAGTACTTACGCCATACACATTTTAAATTTTGAAAGTTTGCTATCTCAAAAAATTGTTGCAAATTGACTATGTGTTTGAAAAAAAAAGGTTGATGTCATTCAGTGTGAATGTCGTAACTAGTGACACATATAAGATTTTGAGATACATCGAGTACTTTGAAAAGGCTGATGTGGGATAAAAATGGTTTATACTTAATACCCTATAGATGATTTTTCAAAGTTGAGAGTGTAGTTTTTATCAAAAGAGAATAGTTATCTATGTTGGAGTAATGATTACAAAGCATAAAAGTACTTTGAGATAATACTTTGCTCATACTTATAAAATATTTTTATGGATTATTTCATCAATGATGGTTACCTTCGAATGACGACGATGATGTGCGGTATAAGACAATAGATCTTGGGTAGTGTACTAGTACTCTATATTAGTATTTAGCCAAGTAGAGTACATCCTTATTTAGTAAGAGGATGTTGAGTGCAATATGATGGTTACCTTCGCGTGATGATTATGATTATATGAGGTATAAGATAATAGGTCTTGGACAGTGCAACTATTGCTATATGTTGGTACTGAGCTAAGTAGAGTACATCTCTACTTAGTAAGGGGATGCCGACCGCAATAAAATGAAATATCCAAAGCTGATTGTGTGACCTGGATCCACTGTGATAAATATATTCATCTTTTTAACCAAAAAAGTTCCTATAAAAACTTATTTGAAGATATTATTTGGGATGTCTATCTTGAAAATCTTACTCTCTGATACATTTCGATGGGTACCGCAACAAGGAGGGTACACCATTGCTTGATGATTCAACATTCGTTAAAATAGGATTAACTAACCTACATTGAGTATGCAATATAGATCCACTTAGTTGAATAAGATTCTGCTTTGATAAAAGTATCTGTTATGAAAATCGTTATTATGTACTTGTTTGATTTACTCATAGTTATCGTTTGAAAGTCTATCTTGAATATCATTTTGAAATTTGATATGATATTATCCTGATGAAGTTAATTGATGGTCCTTATGATACGACATCCATAATTACTTTTGTGGTACATTTCGAAGGGCACCACAACAAGAAGATTATGTACTTACTTAACGAATTGGCACTAGCCGCAATCATATATATAAAACACAGGGGTCCTCTAATCTGCTCTAAATTAAGTGCATATTCATGGGAATGTTGATAACAAGTTGAGAGAATAACAAGCGGAGAACAGCTCTTTCGGAAAGCACAACTACTTATGTTTCTATCCCTTAGTGTATCATCAAGAAGTTCTAACCCCATATTATCCAGGTATGCCTTATGCTATATTTCAATTTATGAAATTGGTTTGAAAGTATACTTTCAAGAAAAATGCCTTGGATACATAGAGTTTCTTTTATTGAATATTTGGCTTTCTTACTGCATATAATTTTGGGGGCAAAATTCCTTTTAAGGAGGAAAGAATGTAACAATCCTTTTATAAATATTAATTAATGAGGAGAAAACATGTCGTTTTTTTACAAAAATAAGCAGTTCGAAGAAATATCGATAACCGAAAATCGTTTTGTCGATAAACGATGTTTTTCTTGTTGAAACTTGTTAGAACATCATGTGCATGTCATTAAAATAGAAGAACACATATACATGTGTGTGTATCTTATAAACAAAACAAATGGTATATGTATATATATTTTAGAATAAGACAAGTGGTATAAAATGATAAGGACACGTGTCATCAAATGAACGGTATACATGTCTTGAGATTAAGGGAAATAAAGACACATAAACACATTAAGTGTCCATGTGTAGAAACATCTTAAGACACCTAAGAGGGTATGTGTCTACTTCCTAATGCTTGCATAGGGATAAGGTGGACAAATGTCCAAAACTAAATTACCAAACTAGCCCTAAAGAATGCTATAAAAATGGTGGAAATGTACATTTTTTTCATACATTCACGAAACAAAAACAAGGTAAGATAAAGACGAAAAGTTTAGTGGAAGTCAAAGAAATAAAATACAAGCCAAAGGTACAATTTAATGGTGAGAAAAAACTATTTGATTACATGTATTCATTTCATACTTTGAAAAAAGATGTGAAAATTAATAATAAGTGATAGGTCTCGAACCTATGAAAATGACTTTCGGTATTTTGACCATAAATTAATCAATTCTTGATGAAATTTTGATTTCTATAATGATATGGAAAGCTAACTCAAAGACCTACAACTTTAATGTTTGACCACTTTTCCTAATTCGATGGTTTGTATACCTGAAATTTAAAAGGAAACTTGGATAAAAATCTGCCCGAAATGGATGTGTTGAAAATGGCTCGTGTTGTTATATTTATATATTAAACCGATAAATGATTTTAAGCATTTCATTTCATTGTAATTAGGTAGACTAAGAAAGCTTCTTACTGAAGAAATTTTGGAGTAAAAAAACTGTAACACCCCATAATTTAATACACCATAATTATATAATAAAGATAATAAAATGAATACTAACTAATAAAATATTCAGAACGGAGTAAAACGAACTTTACCATTACGTTCGTTACGAAATTTTGGTTTGGATAGACCGCTGGTTTTCGTAAATCGAACTAAATATGATGAAGTTATGAACTAAAGAAAATTGGACCAAATAGTATATAATATATAATAATTAAAAATAAAACAGCATAGGAAAGAAACGGTAAGTGGGCGACCCATCCCCTTATATGGGTCGACACAAGGGTGGACCCAGGTCTAAGGCGGTCGACCCATGTGTCGACCCACCTGCATGTAGGACATATTCCTGCAGCTGAATATAGACAGTTTTATTTGCTATATTCACGCGCTGACTCAACTTAAGATGTACGGTTTGATTTGGTAACCTAAAATCTAATGGTTTAGAATTATCATAGCTAATCTATAAACAAGCTAGCAGCCTCACTACTTTTTTACATACAAACCTATCTTAATCTTCTTCTTCCTCCAAACTATTTCTAAATAAAAATAAGAAGATACCGAGGTGCTGCCAAAACGTGGATTAGAGGGATAATTCTAGTTTTTCTACAATAACAATTTAAAGAAACATTTTCTGGATCTAATTCAAATCACTGTGAATTCTAAATATTTTTACATCTTCTATTTAAATAATATTTTGACAGTAAATGATTTGGATCTGAAAAGTAATAATGTTTATATGTATATATGTTTTATTGTCAATTATCTATTCAATTTACAGTTATTATGTGGTCATATATACACCTTTCTATTTCTTTTCCGTCTTTTATTTATTTATAGTCTTTTCTGTGCCTATTTACTCAGTTTGAATTTGGATCTATTTTCCGTTTTTTCCTTTTTATTTTGCGCTGAGCCTAGGCCAACGAGAGCCTTGGCCATTTCCATTTGAATTGCGTATAATTGGGATAAATTGAAATAACTTGTAACGGCAATAAAAAGTGAGAATTTAGCATATTACGACTTGAGAACCTTTAAATGAAAGTTTGGGGTAATTACAATGGGAAGAATATGCAAAAATGTTAATATGAATAGGTTGGACTTAATTTAATATTAAGTAGAACATGTTATGGAAAATGTGGATTAGATATATTTAAGTAAAATGAGATACTATAACCTATATACATCTGAGCAATGCTTGTCTATTTTGGGGACGGATTATACAAATAATAACATTTTGAGGAAATGTCATTTATAACTATGCTTATTAAAAAAGTTAAATTTATTAATTAACAAGTTAAGAGGCCCCACATCTTGCTATTATATCCGGTTTGGGATGCTTAAAATCCTCGTTACTTGGGGCACAAGCCTTGGGGTGGCTTGTGTCAATCTTGCTGTATGGAACCTGTATCAGTCAGTATCCCTGTTGGTATCATATAGGGGCCTCACGCTAGGTAGGCGCCAGACATGATTTATTGATCTGGATTGTAAGAGGTTCAAAGGTTGGAAGGTGGATATGGGAGCGTTCCGGCGGAGTCATGAGCGTGCATGGGTTCCATGGGGGCTAAGATGATGTAACACCAATGAATAGGGCTATGTCTTATAAGTTGACGTGTTAAGGATTGATATCCCCTACTATCATGGCTGGCACAGGCGATTTGCGTTTGCAAGGAGCCAATCGCATGGGTAATAATTAGGGTGAAACCTAATCCTGATATTCTATTAGTTGGTGCAAACACTTATTCTTGGGATATGAATGAGACACTTACTTGATCTTTACCTTGCCTTGTTATCTCATTTACTTCGTACTTGTATGTTTTACTGTATTTTCATATCCAGTACCATTTATCTATCTTGATACTTCTTATCTTATGCTAATA
Organism: Allium sativum; assembly: GCA_030737875.1. Taxonomy (NCBI): domain Eukaryota; kingdom Viridiplantae; phylum Streptophyta; class Magnoliopsida; order Asparagales; family Amaryllidaceae; genus Allium; species Allium sativum. Next base: position 719,405,490 of record CM060919.1, read on the forward strand.
CTGAAAATCTTTGGAACTCGCCAGATGTTATGTCTAACCTATTTTACTTTTCCTTCTCTCTCTTCCTTTCCCCCAAGGTTCTTAGAGTGGTGGCAGACAGTAGCAGTGACCGTGATTCTATTCAGCTTGGACTTGGATTACATCTCTTTCGACATATTACTTCAGTTTCTTTTATGTTTATTGTTATGGTATGTGCGAGATATTATTTTATGGTATTTTACTATGATGATTTATGAGACAGATGTTTATGACTTTATGACATTGAAGGTTCATTTGAAAATGTAATGTTGAATTTGTCTGAAATAAAAGTCTGAAGTTTTCTTGGTGCATTTTTATATTTTGTCTTGTTTAATTAGTCTCTATATTATTATTGTGCTTTACTGAACTTAATGCATCTTAATATGGTTGAAATTAAGGGACATGGGGTGTTACTTGGGTACAAGTGCGTTCCAATGGAGTCATGAGCATGCATTAGCCCGATGGGTGAAACTAAGATGCTGTAACACCAGCGAATAGGGTTGTGTCTTATAAGTTGACGGGTTAGGGACTGATGTCCCCTACTGTTATGGCTAGTAAGGGCTTATTGCATTTGTAGGGAGCCGATTGCATGGGTAGTAATTAAGTTAAAACCTAATCCAGATATTCTAGTAGATGGTGCAGAAACTTGTTCTCGGAATATGAATGAGAAGCTTACTTGATCTTTACCTTGCCATTTTATCACGTTTACTTTGTAGTTGAATATTTTACTGTATTTTCATATTTGGTTCCATTTATCTGTCTTGATACTTCTTATCTTATGCTTATACTGTGACGGCAAGGAATTTCGCTCGGTCCGAACCAGTCGCTAAACCGACTCAGACCGTTCGAAACACCCTATCGTTTGAGAACAGGACAAAACAGAACGCATACAGAAGAACATTTCATTGTATATTACAACAATGCATCAGATTACAAGAATATACAGAGTATAAATGAATATTACACAGAAATATCAGAGATTTAAATTACATTTAAATACATAGCAGCGGAAAATAATACAATACACAACTAGAAGGGATATACGGATACAAAGCTTTCCGGATATCATTCCAGCTGTAAACCAGGATCCTGTGAATATAAATCTGCAAAACCGAAACTACTAGCTGCCCGTGTCAAAATAAGGGCACCCCGAGTTTAGGTTAAAACAATAAACTCCAGGTCAGTCATGTGACTGGTGTGAGAACTAAAACAGTTAATAATCTTTATTTTAAAGATAGGTAAATCAAGGGACCACGCCGTATAACACGGAACGGGTTTCCTCCCAAGAATACCAGTGCATAAAACAACAGCGCAATGCTAAATAAAGAAAAATGAAGCCGTTATAAGACCCAGGTCCTATCACACAATGCAACGCAAGCCGGGGGATAGGGTTTTCCCTTATAACGGCCAAAGAATGCTTGATATGTTTAAAACAAATCATTTGATACTGTTATAAGTGTATAGTGTATAAAACAACTTCAAATCATAAGTATCAATCATAGGCGGCATGAATGCCCCATACCACTATGTCGCCATATATAGGTTATACAATCAAAATCGCAAAGTCACGTATTTGGAAATTGAGTTTCCATCTATGAACCGAGGCAAAAGATAGTCCTCAACCGATTCGAGACGCTCTAGCCCGTGTCTCAGGCAAGTACTCAGTCAAGCCTTTGGATCGTCAGGGCCGGTCCACCGATGTGGATTAAAATGCCTGAACAATACGTCTCCCCGCCCTTTGGGGTGTCAATGAGCCAACTAAATGACTCCATCGGTTCGAGAACGACCGATCAATCCGAGGCGCCTCGCAACAGCAACAACCACATAAGTCAAACTCGTCAGGGCGTGTAAAACCACTGACGCCACTTCTAGCTAGGAGGAAACGCAGGCCCTCCCTGAGGTCCTTTCTCCCGTTTTTGGTTCATACCGGGTGTGAAACTCGCGAAGCAAACGTTACACAAAGCTACGCCACAAAGGCCTTGCTTTGATCATCACCACAAGACTTTGCTTTTCAACAGAAGCCTCGATCAATTGCCACTTAGGCATGCCACATAGGCAGTTCACTCCATGCGTTTGATATCCATCAATATATAACCCCTAAGCTCGTACGTCTTAGAGAAGGGCGTTAAGCAAGAGAATAAATTCTCCGCCGCCAAACAGATATATATTTAATAGAGATCAACCACACGGACTAAAATCCAATGTCAGACACACAGTCCATTTACAAGTCCGTTCTGGGTCTGAACGAAACCGGAGGCACCTAGTACCCCGCATATCCATCGATCTCCAAGTACGTCTGGACGATCACTCACTGTTTCCATCTTCTTGGGTGTACAGCCCAATCAAGATCATCAGTAATCCCCCAAACGACGTGAAGACTTCCGGTCTTCGACCATCGTCTTCATCTTCGACTTATCGTCGTATCAGTTATTCAGAATGGGATAAACCCGGTCTTTCCGAATAACTCACGTATATTTTAAATAAGTGTTACACAAACACAACATACGCCTCATTCCAATTCATTAGTCACTAACCGTAAATTAATCAAGAGAATAATTTCCCAAACATTAACCCCGAAGGCCGAAACCAACATCAGATCAATATCCAGAAAACCATTCTGCTTGGCTAACCGACAGTTAATTTCTAAATCTCACATTCATAGGGAAAGGTTCCCATTAATTTTATCAAAGATAAATTCTTTAATTTATTCTTTAATCTACTCTTTTGAATTTCGATTCAACTAGCCGGGATTAACGAAACTTACCGAAGTAATCATTTGTTTTAATTTCCCAATCCCAACCTATTTATCCCATGAAGTAAAACTGGTAATACTTCATATCTAACACCATAGTGTTATCGGTAAATTCACTTACCATTTCACGTTCAAATCTAATTAAAGATTTAACTATCGCCTGGAGCAAAACTGGTGATACTCCATTTCGATTATTTCAATCTAATTAAAGATTCATTAAAACTCCACTTAGTTTTAATCTTCGACTGGGTTAAAGAATCAGTGTCATTTAAAACACGGTTCACGATAAACCCAAAATCACATTCCATTAATTATTGGGTTAAAGAACGAGTGTTATTTAAAACACTGTTCACGATAAACCCAAAAATCAATATCAATTCAATTCCAATTAAATATTATTTAATTGGTACACTTCATTAAATCTAATTAAAAAGATTTAATCTTTTCTCAACTGGGTTCAAGAACAGTGTTATTGAAGACACCATTCACGACAAACCCAAATCACATTTGATATTCAATATAAGGCTCTGAATAGAAAATATATCGGCTTATATTCAATATCAAATTCTACGATTTACAAATGTCGTATTGGAAATAACGATATAAATATATATCTTTCAAATTTCCGTAACAACATCTGTATAATCCCGAAATCCAACATCGAAATATTCCGAAGACAATTTCGATTCAAGTCCATTCCAATGCAATCATTGGAAATTCTGGTTATTTTTAAAACCCTTTTTAAATTCAATTTATTTATTTAAAAATAAATAGAATTACTATTCTAGTTCAAAACTAGTTCATTTCGATAAAAATCTATTTTTATCTTTTCAAATATGGAGTTTTTCATCCCAAATCTTCACAAATCATTTCTTATGATTTTACACAAATTATTACTATTTTTAATAATTTTATCAAGGCCCGTACAGTCGATTTCCATCAACGGCCATCGAACTGCACTTACAGCGACCTTTTTCGAATTTGATTTGGACATAATTCAAAATCCACCCGTTAGATTTCTAATTTCTAATATTCGTTAGAAAGCTCTTTTCGATACGAACCCAATGGTTCCGGTTTTAGGAGAATCCGACGGTCGGATCTCCCGTAATGTCCGTTTGAAATAAATGGTCGAAATTCACGAACTGCCGCGGCGCGGCGCGTTCTATTCAGGCCATTATATTATATATATAATATATATAATATATATTTCGTCGATTTCTATTTAAAACGAATTATATAATTAGTTTTAAATTCGTTTCAAAAGCAATTTCAACTTCCTTTTCAATTCAAATCAAAATTGAATTCTTCTTTATAAATTCGTTTTAAAATTCATTTCTATTCAATTCAAATTTCAATTCAATTTGAATTCATTTCAATTCGCATTCAATTCAATTTGAATTCATTTCAATTCATTTCGAGATCGTTTTCAATTCAATTCATTTCGAAATCGTTTTCAATTCATTTCATTTTGAAATCGTTTTCAATTCATTTCATTTCGAAATCGTTTTCAATAAAATGATATTTTTATTTTTCTAACATATTTTAGAAAATTTCGGCGGCATAACGGCACGATACTAGAAACGGGACGAGGCCTAGCCTTATCCCCGGTCTAGTGAAGGCCCACGCCATTCACACATCATCAAATCAATTCGTTATGCAAACCACAAAATTTGGAGTAAGAGTCTAACCTAGCCTTACTCCTTCGCCTTATAACGGCGCACGTCTAATCCTAACCAATTTATCGATTCGATTTTTCACACCACAAACTACATTCAAACCAATATCGCAATCAATCACCAAACAGCCAAACAAACAAGTCCATGGTCTGTGGACGATTGTGTCGGGTGCTACTAAACACCGTCTGCATCCTAGTATATATATAACTAGAATAATTAAATTGAAAGGTGAGAAGTTCTCACATATAGCTATCCTAGCTCCACGGCACTTCATTGATAGAAATCTTCATCGCTATCGCATCTTTGTCACCTTCGTTGCCCACATTCTCTACATATGTAAAAAAACGAATTTTTTACTTCGCTATTCAATATATAAAAATCGAATTTTTACTTCAAAGTTCAATATATAAAAATCGAATTTTTAGTTCAAAGTTCAATATATAAAAATCGAATCTTTAGTTCAAAGTTCAATATATAAAAATCGAATTTTTAGTTCAAAGTTCAACTGGACATATCTTTTGATTCACGTTATGAAATCCTGATTTGTCGGATTCGTTGGAAAGATATTATCAATTATATCCCATTATTTTTGGTTTCACTAAAATCCGGATTGTTTTGCACCCGGTACATTCAATTGAAGTTTGAAATCGAATTATCGAACTACCGTGCCATTTTCAATTCTATTTATAATTATATATAAATATTTATATTCTAACGACGACGCGTATAAATATATACGTTTGAATTACATTCAAAATAAATTTCTCGTCGATATTATTTAAAATTATCTATTTTAAATAATCAAAATTCGCCAAAATTGCCAAAATAAAAATTTTAAACTGGCCCAGATTTTCGGGTTGTTACATATACTGAAAATCATTGGAATCACCAGACTTTATTTCTGACCTATTTTTCTTTTCGTTCTCTCTCTTCCTTCGCCCCTCAGTTTCTCAAAGTGGTGGCGGCCAGTAGCAATGACCGTTATTCAATTCAGCTTGGACTTAGATTACTTCTTTTTCCACGTATTACTTCAGTATCATTTATGTTTATTGTTATGGCATGTGAAGGATATTAGTTTATGGTTTCGTACTTTGATGATTTACGAGATAAATGTCTGTGACTTTATGACATTAATGGTTCATTTGAAATTGCAATGCTGAATTTGGTTTAAAATAAAAGTTTGAAGTTTTTTCGCTGCATTTTTATATGTTGTCTTATTTAATTAGTCTCTGTATTATTAAGCTTCAAAGAACAATGCATCCTCTTATGGGTGATATTAAGGGACGTGAGGTGTCACATTTGGTATTAGAGCCTTAGGTTACAAGATCAGAGAAAAAGTTTTTGAAAAAGTTTTTTTCAAAGTAAAGATTTTCAAATAAAACCAATTTTTTAAAAATATATCCCCTTAAGTCGTTTACCATATTCCTTCGATCTCTTTCTGAATCCTTATTTCGTCTCTTTTTCAACATGTCTGGGCCTCCTAATTTCCCTAAGGGCATTCCCATTCCGACATGGTTCTGTAGATAAGTAGAGACTATGGCACCTGCCAAAGTACAAGGCAATTCCCCACCCCCAAATGCATTGCAGTAGCTCCACCTCATCATGTAATCAACTTTTCCCAGCTTTGTAAAGATTTTAGCGCGATGGGATGCAAGTCGTTTCATGGTACTGAGAGTTTCGTGGAGGCGCATGATTGGCTTAGAGAAACAGAGATGTTTGACTTATTGGAACTCGATGATAGGAGAAAGATTCAGTTGACCGTTTGTCAACTAAAAGAGGAAGCATCTCATTAGTGGAAGGTGACTCAGGCGGGGCAGGCAGTAGCCACTTGGGATGAGTTTAGGCATCGATTTGAGATGAAACTCTTATTGTAAGTTGAGGAAGGAATGTAAATGGAGAAATTTTTGAGTTTCAAACAAGGAAGTATGTTAGTAAAAAAATATGCCAATAGTTTCAAGCTAGCAAGATTCGATTTGGATTTGGTGAATACTTGTGACACCCCACGTCCATTAATGTCACTATTTAACATGATGCATTAAGTTATGTGAAGCTTTATAGGTAAATAGAACAAAATCTCGCAAGACAGATATATAAAATAGCGTCAGAAATTTAAAACTTTATTTCCCAACGAAAAACATCATGGTCCCTTAAAATCCAGTTACAACATCAGACTAAAATACTGGAAAAAAATTCATCGACTAAAAACATCTATCTTGCGCTAAAAACCATCAGAGTACAGAAGTAAAAAGCCACAGCCCATATAAGTAGCCATAAAAACAGTAGACAAGAAGCGAAAGCAGTACATATAAGCAAATCCAAATCCAAGCAGAAACAGAAGAGAGAGTCCTAGTCAAGCCTGAGTGTTCCTACCTTGAGAACCTGTAGGGGAAGGAAGAGAGAGAAAAGGAAACAAAACGGGTCAGACATAAAGTCTGGCGAGTCTAGTGACTTTTAGCATATAAATAAGTAAAAGTATCATGACAGGCATAAAAACTGGATGAGAGATAACAATAACCATATAATAGGTATGAACAGGCCGAAAAGAATAAGAAGAATAAACAGAGTAGATTATGTTTCTCAAATACTTTCTCTGCACCAATACTAGTATACCGAATTAAGTGTTTTCCTCTCACTTAACAGAAACAGAATGATCCCAATAAAACATATGGTCAACTTAGGTTCTAGTAACAGGTTTTACCCCAAACAGAAATAACAAGTAGCTAAATAGAAATAACGGGTGTTACCACCAAACAGAAATAACAAGTACCTAAACAGGACTAGATTTACCCTAATTACTACCCCCCAACGATCGGCTCCCGACCATGTAAATACCCTGTGTTGTCCCCACAGTAGGGTGTATTACTTCCTAAAGTGGCAAACACTAGAAGGACACATATCTATTTACAGGTGTTATAGTGGTTTATTTTCCCAAGCAAGCCGGAACCATGCACACACATGACTTCGTTGGAACACGCTATCAGAACACCTCTCCCTAAATGAACCTCTTATAATCAGTTCAGTAAGTGTTCCCTGACCCCTACCTAGTGCGGGGCCCCCTTTTAATACCAGAATGGGTTACTGGCTGATATGGGTCCCACACAACAGATGACACAAGCCACCCCTTAGGCTTGTATCCCCAACTAACTAGAATTTTTGACAAGTTATGCCCAACAGATTAGCAAGCCCGCATAACCCAAACAGATAATACAGGTTAAGTTTAACAAGTTCGTATAACCCCCCACTAATCCCACCGATTCAACATGTTTACTTAACCCCACCCACATATTAAACAAGCCATAGATTAACAGGCTTATATGTATATAACCCCCACAGATTAAACATTTAAGTAGTACAGGTTAACAGGTATTCATAACCCCCAACATGTTTCACAGGTTACTTACAGTTTCATTAACATGTTTCGCTTAATCTTTAAATTAAGACTACAGATTTATATTCCCCAAACCCCAAGTCATAGTTCACAGTCTAAGATATGCCCCAAATTCTAGTCAAATTTCACAGTATATTTTATACCCCCAAATTCTAGTCATGATTCATAGTACAAATTAGGCCCCCAAATTACCGTTCCCAATCATTTCCAATCTAACCCAATTTCATCCGTATGCATATTTAAGTGATATCGACCTAGGCTCGAAGTGGCCTAGGCTATAAAAATAGAAAAGGGAATGAGAGGGAAGAACAGAATAGGCATATAAAAATAAAATGAGCATATGATAACAGAGATGGGCATATGATAGCAGAAATAAGCATATCAAAAATAGGCATATAAGAACTGAACAACATATTAGGTATATAGAGGAATATATGTAATAACAGATCTGTTTAGGCATGAATCAAATTCTTAACAGATAGAGGTTTAGATCCAGATTTTTAAGCATGTCAGGATTACTTGTTAAATGTTTATATCTAAAAGTAGCATGAACTCACAGAGACTGGATCTAAAGAACAGAGAATAATTAGACTGAAGCTGTATAAGAAATTCTTATATGCGTATAAGCTGTTGTTGAAGAAAATAGGCTAATTCAATCCAAGCTAGAACAACATCTAGTTGTCTCCATTGTTTCTTATGTGTAAAAACAATAGAAATGAGGTCCTATATATAGCCTAAAGCCCATAAACCCAGACATCAAAACGTCCACGTTCAGCAAAACTAATTCGCTCGGATCCACGTTAGGTCGACACACCCTCACCTGGGTCAGCCCATAGATCAACCCGCGTGGCTTTGGGTCGACCCAAACCAGGTGTGGGCCAGAACCAACGAGCCATTTTCCCCTTGGTTTTCCCACTTACGTTTTTGAATTATTTTGAAAATTCTAAGCTCATATATATATAATTCCCTTGTACGTATACAAACTTCTAACCTTCGTATCTTTCTAAGATGATGTCCGTTTTGCGCAAACTCCGGAGTCTATCCTAAGCAGAATTCCGAGACGAACACAATGTTCCAGTCCGTTTTACTTAATTTCTAATATTTAATTAAGTATTCTTTAGTTTATCGTTATAATGTCCTTTTAAAATTACGGGGTATTACAATACTACACATAAGAAAATTCTAAGATTCGCGAAAGTGTTGAATCAACCTCTCTGAGGACTAACATTGACACACATCCCGATGGGAGCGACTTTCGAGAGGCAAGTTGACATGGATTTGATGCATGAGGACGGTAAAGAGGAGAAGAAAGAAGTTACGACTAGGGAGGAAAAACCCAAGGCTGAGAAAAAGAAACGGTGGCCCAAGAGGAAGCAACAAAGAAGGGAGGAAAACCTGACAAGGCTTAGATCAAGATAGAGGTTATCTGCCATGGCTATGGAGATTTAGAGCACATTGTGAGAAACTATAAGAAAATCGAAGAATTATTGTTTCAGTTGTGGTCAAGTTGGATATTCCACTAAGCAATGCCCCCAACAAGCAAGGTCAAAAAGCAGGATCGTCTGAAGGACAAGTTCATACTCTAGAGGCTGGTGGACCAAATCGTGGTAGGAAAGTCAATGTTGAAGGTCTGATTTCTCTTTTTAAATCTTCTATTAGGAATGTCTTTGATTCTGGTGCTTCCCATGCATTCATATCCAATTCTTTGGTAGATAATCTGCACCCAGGCACTAGTATTGTTTCGGATCCTGTTGTAGTCTCAAACCCTATAGGAGGTAAGACTCACTTGTCTATGTATGTAAGTTTTGATAATTTTGTTATGGGCATCGAATTTGAGTGTGATGCATATGTTCTTGGCTTTACAGGTTACAAACTTATTCTAGGAATGGATTGGCTTGCCATATATGGTGCAATTCCACATTATGAGAGAAGAGCTGTTAGGATTCTGACGTTCCATTGTAGAACTCTCGAGAGTTCTTGTGACCCACGGGGGTCAGTTATGCCTAGTTTACTAGATTCCCTTGATGCTTCTATAGACGATCTTCGATTAGTACCCATAGTTAGAGATTATCCGGATGTGTTTGATTAGGTTAAAGGATTATCTCCCAAATGAGAGACAGATTTCCATGTTTACTTGGTGGAGAATGCGAAGCCAGTTGCTTTACGCCACATGGCTCCTAAGGAGAGGAGGGAGATTAACAAACAAGTAAGTGAATTATTTGAGAAAGGATTCAGTATATGGAGCACTTCTAAGTGGGGAGCTCCTGTTGTCTTTGCAACCAAGGCAGATGGCTCTCTACGTCTATGTATGGACTATAGAAGTTGAATAAGCTTACCAAGAAGAATAAGCACCCACTTCTGAGGATTGATGACTTGTTTGACTAACTAGTGGGTGATTCAGTTTTATCACAGTTGGATCTAGCCACATGATTTCATCATCTTTGGATAGCAGATGATAGTATTGACAAGACGACTATCAAGACTTCAGACGGTTTCTTTGACTGGTTGGTCATGCTTTCTGGGCTGACCAATGCACCTGCATACTTCATGGATTTAATGAGTCGAGTGTTTAGGGGTACCTGAATAAATTTGTTGTGGTTTTCGTGGACGATATTATGGTTTTCTCGAGGAGCGAGGAAGAGCATGCCATACACTTAGAGGAGCTTCTCAACACTATCAGATCGCATCAGCTTAAGGCTAAGTTTTCTAGGTGTCATTTCTGTAGAAAGGAAGTAAGGTTCCTACGGCATGTAGTCTTCAAGGATGGAATAGCGGTAGTCCCCACTAAAATCATCGCTGTTCAAAATTGGAAAGTCCCTAAGAATGCGACAGAGGTTAGTAGTTTCTATGGGTTTGCGGAATACTATAGAAAGTTCATTAAGGACTTTGCTTGGAATCAGCTCCGCTCACTCGTCTGATGAAAAAACTTGGTTTTCACATGGAGCATAGATTGCGAGGATGCATTCTAGAGGTTAAAGAGGGCTCTGAAATCTGCTCCTATTCTGGCTCTTCCTGATGGTGGAAAGGTGTTTACGGTGTACACGAATGCTTGTGGCATTGGGTTTGGTGTCGTGTTGATGCAAGAAGGTAGGGTGGTCAGCTATGGAAGTAGGCAATTGAGGGTTCACGAGAAGAACTACCCCACACACAGCTTGGAGCTGGCTATAATAGTGTCCTACTTAAGTCTTGGCGGCCCTATCTACTTGGAGAGGGGTTTGAGCTATACAAATATCACAAGTCGCTCAAACATTTGTTCAGCAGAAGGATCTCAATTTAAGGCAGCAACAACGGATGTAGTTCCTTACGTCCTATGATTTTGAGTTAGCTTATACACCAGGCAACGGAAATGTGGTTGCGGATGCGTTGAGTAAGCAATTGATGACCTTAACTCCTTTTTTTGTAGAGAGGTAAAGCTTGGAGTTAATCTCGACATTTGATTTTAGGCCATCTGTGGATTTTACGGTTGGTTTGTTGGCATCATTAGAGGTGCGACCTTCTCTTATGGAGCGCGTTAGACCCACACAACGAGAGGACCAATAGTTAGTGGACATATTGGATAGACTCGATAGAGGAGAGGCCTCTAGTCACCTAGCTAGATATTCTATGGACGATAAAGGGTGGCTAAGACGGGATGGGAGATTGTGGGTTCGCAGAGTTGTGGAATTGCTAAAATCAGTTCTTGAGGAGGCTCATTACTCTTAGATGACTATCCATCAGGGAGATGACAAGATGTACCGAGACATGAAGCGAGTTTTTCATTGGACTGGCATGAAGAAGAATGTTGCAAAATTTATATCCCAGTGTTTGACTTGTGAGCAAGTTAAGGCTAAACAAAGGAAACCAGGAAGATTACTTCAACCTTTTGATATCTCACAGTGCAAATGGGAGAGCATCTTTATGGACTTTATTGATGGACTGCCTAGATCGAGGAAGGGAAATACGAGTACATGGATGTTGGTGGATAAATTTACTAAGAGAACTCATTTTATCCCCGTCAAAAGCAAGAGGACAATAGGTTGGCTAGCATCGGTGTACCTTAGAAAGATCGTTCGACTTCATGGGATACCTTCTAGTATAGTAAGTGATTGTGACCCCATCTTCACGAGTGATTTTTAGAAGAGCTTGCAACAGGCACTAGGTATATGGTTACGATTGAGCACAACCTACCACCCTCAGACCGATGGACAGACTGAGAGGTTTAATAGGGTTCTTGATTCTTTACTGAGACTATGTATCCTAGACTTCAGAGGAATTTGGGAAGAGCATCTCCCATTGGTTGAGTTTGCCTACAATAATAGAAACCAGTCGAGCTTTGGAATGACACCCTTTAAGGTACTTTACAGACGACCTTGCAAATCGTCGACATGTTGGTGAGAGTCTACAGACAGACTTCTACTTGGGCCTGAGAAGATTAGGGAGACTTCTGAGAAGCTAAACCTTATTTGTAAATGGATGAAAGCAGCTCAAAATAGGCAAAAGTCATATGCGATAGAAGGAGAACTGACATGGAATTTAAGCTAAGAAATATGGTCTTTATCAAGGTATCGCCTCTAAGAAACATTGTTAGCTTTGGCTCAGTAGGGAAGTTGGCACCAAGATTTATATGACCATTCCCCATATTTGAGAGGATAGGCCAAATGGACAATAGAGTTAAACTACCAGAAAGGATGGCGGGAGTTCATGACGTGATCATTGTTTCCCAGTTTCAGCGGAGGTAGTTGAGCCAAGTGCACATGAGGACATTGAAGTTTAGAAGGAGGCGTCAGTTAGGAAAGTTCCTACCTATGTTCTTAAATTGTACACAACAAGGAGATCAAGTTAATGAAGGTGCAATGGGGAGACGATTGAGACGACGCGACATGGGAACCCGAAGACAAGGTTCATGCTTCGGAGAGTACATTCTAAATTCCTTTCTAAGATTTTGAATTCAAATTTGTTTATCATTTGAAACTCAATCCTTAGGTAGAATCCTATAGTCGGAAACATGTGTTTGATGCATGTTATGATTGATGGATGCAAATGGATGCAAGTGTCTGCTAGTGGTTATCAGTGGACACATATACACACACATTAGGCACTAGATCGGTTCAAACACTTATATATTGCATATAAATGTGTGCGCATTTTAATTTTCAATGGATGAAAATGGTGGAATCATCACATGGATGTTGCATTTTGGTGAATGATTGTGCACACATATAGAATTTGTATATACTATTACGACACATTTGCATACATGGCACATACATATATTGCATTAAGAAGGTCAACTGAATAAGTCGACCGCCTGATTTTTGCACTAGTGTAAGGACATATACACACAACACCTTTTCATATGTTCATACAAAACATTAGAAATTGTAAGGACCATGGATGCAAGTGGTTGATGGATGAGTAGATGGATATAGGTAGTTGTTAAATAATAACATTCTTCTTAACTTAAAAAATTTCGGGATGAAATCCTTTAAGGAGGGGAGAATGCAATACCACATAATTTGGCATAGCCAGCGGGGAGTAATGGCACCTCCCATATATTTATATCATAAGAAGGTCTTACAACATAAAATAGAGCAACACAATGCATAGTTAGATAAAGAAAAGGGGGAGAGGGTCATATCCATTTGTGTTTGACAAGAGCATCAAACCCATATGGAGACAATTGAGCCTTATTGCTCATATTTATGTAAGCCATGTGATATAGTCCAGTTTTGGTTCTTTGCATTCCACCAAATACCCTTTCATTTCGTTCTTTCCAAACTTCATTAAGGACAACTTTGAGCATGATCAGGAGCTCGTATGTTGATGATTCCTTCCAGCGTGTTGCCTTGCCGATACTCAACCATTCCTCTTGATTATTCAGGTGTAGAGCAGCATAACCTCCTATTCTCTTTATTTTCCTCCATATATATAAGGGCACATGAAGAAGAGGTGACGGTTATCATCTTCACAATTGCTGCACAATTTACAGTAAACAGGAACATTAATACCTCTGTTAGCCAAGCTTTTCATAGTATGCAATGCATTCGCGTCAACCTTCCATATCATGAAATTTAATCTTTCATTATTTTTTGCATTCCAAATACGTTTGTACCAAGGACATTTTTTCTCCCGTCAAGGCTTCATAAACAGTTGCTGTTGAATATTTTTACTCATCATCAGTCCACATAAGTTAATCAGCTGGAGGTCGTACATACGACACACCATTATATTCTTCCACATAAAATTTATCTGGACATTGCTCGTAGTAGGAAGACATATTTTACCATCTATTATATAAGAGCAAGCCATCGCATTGAGAGGAATTCTACTCTACAATATTTCATGATAATGCAAAACATTTTGTAAAATAATACATTTATCGGTCCAACGGGAACTCCAAAACCCTGATTTAAGTGGGCTATTATCTTATCACGAATCTTGATCATCATTTTCTACACCCAGCTGTGATATGGTTTAGATTGAACAATCCATATTTATTCTCTTTTCAGGTAGTGTCTCTCACACCAATGAACCCAAGGGGTAGCTTTTTTCATGGCAATGTTTTCAAAGTGTCTAGACACAGTAGCTACATTCCATAGCTTAATATTTTTTATACCCAGACCACCTTCATTCCTTGGTTTCTCTAATTTTTGATATGCAATAGGGGTCAATCTTTTAGAGCAGATATTTCCAAACCAAAGAAATTTTCTTATAACATATCTTATAATGTCAAGAAGCTTCGATGGCAGCAAAAAAGTCCTGCTCCAGTAAACAATCATAGAGAAAATGACTGTATTCAATATTACAAGTCTTCCAGGCGACGATATAAATTTGTTCTCCTATCTAGAGAAAACCGAAGTTATACTTCCACAGAGTGACATACGTTGAGCGATGGTGATTCTTTTTGTTGTTAGCGGTATTCCAAGGTATGACATACCAGACTCCATCAAGAACATACCGGTTATAGATAAGCAGTCATGAGATTTTTGTAGACAGAGGCTAGCAAGCAGTATTTTGGACTTACTAAAATTTATGCCAAGACTAGAGAAGGAATGAAAAGAATTCAACGTGTTCATTATGGTCTGAAGGGATTGGGTGGAAGGTTTGGTGAAAATGAGGAGGTCATCGGCAAAGGCTAATGAGGTGATTTGTGCAGTTTTGCATTTAGGATGGAGGTGATAATTCTTTTACTGGACCTGTTTTCTAAAAGCAATAAATAGAGCTTCCATGATCATAATGAATAAGTAGGCAGAGATGGGGTCTCCTTGCCTTAAGCCATTACAGCTTCCATAATAACCAACAGTATGAGCGTTGAATACAAGTGAATACCTAACTGTTGATATACGTAGGTAGATCCATTTGACAAATTTAGATGGAAAAAGCATCTTCTCCCTAATGCTTATCAAAGCAGTCCAGTTTACAGAATCAAAGGCCTTAGTAAAGTCAATTTTAAGCCTGGCACGTGGGGATATATATTTGTTGGAGTATCCGTTCAACAATTCATGTGATAATAACGCATTACCTAGGATACTTTTGTTTGGTAAAAACGCTGCCAAGTTTGGAGATATCAAGGATGAGAGCACAGTTTCAATCTTTTAGCTAGAATTCTTGAAATTGCTTTATATATGACATTGCAGCAAGCAATAGCCTTACTGGGTTACATCAGACAGTCTGCTATTTTTTGGAACTAAAGCAAGGTTAGTTGAGTTGACAGAGCTTAGGATTTTGCTATATGTGAAAAAACTATGAACTGCTTTAAAACAACAAATTTGATAATGTGCCAGCAGTGTATGTTGAAGGATACTGTGAACCCATCAGGACCAGGAGAAGCGGATTTTCTCATAGTGAAGATAGTGCCTTTAATGTCATCGTCAGTGACTGGCTTAACCAGGACATCATTTAAATCAACAGATACAACAGGTAAGGTTAGGTTTTCACGAAAGGATAAATCTGCATTATTAGGTTGTGAACTAATCAAACTGAGGTAGTAATTCAAAAAGGCACTGTCAACGGAAGTGGGATTAGTATGGTTATTTCCAAAGTTATCATTTATTTGGTGTATGAAATCCTTAGTTTGCTTTATCTTCAGAGATCCACGGCAGATCTTTGTGTTCCTATCACCTTGAGTAGACCATTTTTGCTTATTCTTTTGAGAGGCAATATTTGCTTCAGTTTTGAGAGCCTCTTCAAGTTGCTTTGGTATTTCTTTTTCTTGAGCGTATATCACTATGCTTGCATTGTGTTGGAATGAGAGAGCCTGAATCTGCTTGAGTTGGTCAGTGAGTGTTGTAGAGAGCTTATTACCATTACTATATATTTGTTTGACCATTTTTTTAAGTCTTCTTTTGTATTCTTCAGCTTCTTCTACAAGTTAAGCATAGAATTACTGTATGTGTGCTTGTTCCATGCTTCAGTAACCACCTACAAAAAAGATGCATGTGTAGTCCAGTTGACAAAAAACTTGAAATTTACCATTTTATAAAAGTTTGTTGAGCTAAACATGAGGATTAAGGGGCAATAATCAGAGAAGAGAGGCATGGTTATGTTGATATTAATGGTAGACCGGGTGGAAAGGGTTTTAAGGTTCATAAGGCCATGGTCAATTTTGGTTAAGGTTCCCCGGTCAACTAAGAATTTATTAGACCAAGTGTATTGATTACCAAAGGATTGAATTTCAATTAAGAAAGCATCATGCATTGCATTATTCGGCGGCAACATGTCAGCAATGCTTAATGGAATACCACCATATTTGTGGTTGGACTGACAGGAGCAGTTGTAGTTACCAATGACTATCCATGGATGTGTGTCTTAAGAAAGATGTGGAAAGTAATCAAACATTTTTTTCCTTACTACTTGAGTATTACTGGCATAAAGAAAAGTGATATACAAGTTGGTCATGGAGGGGATGCGATGAACTTTTGAGTGAATGAACTGATAATCAGTGAGGATAAGGGTGAGTATGTATATAGATGGATCATAAACCACAAGTCGTCTACCATATAGTGCCTTGTCATGGTTGGTAACAAAGAACCACGAAGGGTTGATGTATGATGAAGCTTTGCAGGAGAGGGTACGGTTAAGCCTTGTTTCAGAAATGGAGATGAGGCATTGTTTATATTCCTGAATAAGGGATTTTATTTGATCAAGTTTTGTTGTTTTGTGTGCCTCTCTAATATTCCATGCTCCCATGGTGTGCAACATGAGTATACTAGAGGGTTTTTCAAAGAGCTTCTAGTTCTTCTTGCTGAAGAGGAGGGTTATTTGCAGTGGAAACTTTGGTTTGAAGTGTCGGTATCACATACTATGTCCAAGGGGGAGAGGATGTATGGTTCAGGGATACTCTTGCGTCTTTTCTTTTTCCCATTCTTTTTTTTACATGGGATGGGATCAGGTTCATTGATTACTTTATTTTTTCCTTGCTTTGATCTTGTGAGTGGTATGTTTGATAAAGATGTTATAGGATTTTGGCAATTTAGAGGCAGTTAGATAGGATAAATCAGGAAGTTTGGTTTTGAATATATTTGAGGGAACATATTCTGTGTTAGTGAAGGAGGAGGAAGGCTTTTCAAGGACAGTTGAGATAGATTTAGAGGATGGATTTAATGAAGTGGTTACTGGATCGGCAATCAATGAAACTCTGCATTTATCGTTTGCTTTCATATTCCCATGCAAACCATCAATGTTGCATGCTACACTCTTTCCTACATCAACTTTCTGCTTTTCCTCTTCTTTCTGGTTTGCTTATCGTTTCTTTATTTTGCTGTATTTTTTCTCTTTTTTTCTTTTCTTCTTGTCCTCTATTTCATGAACATCATCCATTACATTTTTATCATTCACCTCTATTTCTACATTGGCTTGATCATTCATTTCTTCAATCTCACTTACTTTATTTGCACTTAAGAATTCATTTTCATCTTCCTTGTCCCCTGCTTCACTTCCTATTGGTCTTTCATTATTTGTGTCAAAGAATAAAAAGCATCAAACATATTGTGCAATACAGATTTGGCAATATGCAATCTATCTTTAGCCATAATGAAAACACCTGTATTATTTGCACTATTATCATTTTCAGATTTCTTTATATACCTCTGTCGTCTTACTGGGTACTTGAACAAGTTATTTCTCCTTCTATTTGCATTCACTCTAATCCAAGTGTTCTTAGGCAATGCATAAGCTATTATGTCTTCCTTTTCCTTAACCTTTTTCTTATCCGTTTCTCGCTTTTTATCTACTTCCTTCTCCACATGGATCACTTCTATCTTTTTGTTTACCTTGCATGATACACTCTTTATGTCCGAAAACGTTGCAGAAGGTACATATGTCTGGCTACCATAAGTATTCGACATTAATCATTTGAGTGGATCCATCGGGATTCGACACATCAAATGTATTCATAAGTTCAACATTACGGGTGATCTCAACTAAGCATTTGGCATCTTGTATTCTTAACATTGCCTCAGTAGCTCCATCAAGACATATAAGTTTTCCCAATCGATTCGCAAGCCAGTTTATACCGATATTAGACCATAAATATATAGGAACATTAGATAATCTAACCCATACAAAAATAACTTTAATCGACCCACAAACATTATTGACATTTGGACCCCATTGTTTAAGGGTGAATAGATTTTTTTCATCATTATCGGATTACCTCTAACCCCGTTTTATTTATCCAAATCATCAGCAAAATCAAAAAGAAATAGCAAACCATCTGATTTAACTTTGAAATTACCTCTTAGCTTCTATCTAGCCATAAGAGTTTCTATCACCATCATATATGAAAGCGATTTGTCAAGGAAAAACCCTATGACATAATTTTTCCATACATTTGTTCCTAAGTCAACAATGACTTCAGAGGATACCATCTTGTCACCTATATATTTGATTTCTAACTGAGCAGGCTTGTACTGACCTGCATTTTGAGGAAGGTGGTGGAAGAGCAGTGGTTTAGTCCATGCTTGTTTAGTTGGTAGATTGCAGGGTTGGATGAAGGGTTTGAGAATGTAGGAAGAGAGGATAAAATTAGATTGGATTGGTTAGGGGTTGAAGTCAGTATGGTAGGGTTCAGATTGGAAGATCTAGCTGATGTTGATAGATTATTTGGGTTAGAAGGCTATTTAGGCGACTGGAGGATAGGGCTAGTGTCAGAGGTGGAAGGGGAAGAGAAGAGAGAAGGACGTGGTTTAGGATGTGATTGGGTGGGAAGAGTGTTTGGGTCAGCTGCCGTTAAATTAAAAAAGAGGGAGGGTTTTCTAATTTATGAACACCCCATAATTTAATACACCAGAATTATATAATGAATATGATAAAATGAATATTAATTAGTAAAATATTCAAAACTGAGTAAAATGGATTTTACCATTGCGTTCGTTACGAAATTTTGGCTCAGATAGAGTCTTGGTTTTCGTAAATCGGATTAAATATAAAGAAGTTATGAACTAAAGAAAATTGGACCAAATAGTATATAATATATATTAATTAAGAATAAAACAACGTAGGAAAGCAATGGTACGTGGGTGACCCAGCCCCATATATGGGTCGACATAGGGGTGGACCAGGGTCTAAGGCGAGTCGACCAATGTGTCGACCCAGGTAGTAGGTGGGTTGACCCAACTGCATGCAAGACATATTCCTACAGCTGAATCTGGATAGTTTTATTCGCTATATTCACACGCTGACTCAGCTTGAGGTGTGCAGTTTAATTTGATAACCTAAAATCTAATGGTTTAGAATAATCCTAGCTAATCAATAAACATGCTAGTAGCCTCACCACTGTGTTACACACAAACCTGTCTTAATCTTCTTCTTCATCCAAACTATTTCTAAATAAAAATAAGAAGATACCAAGGTGTTGCCTAAACGTGGATTAGAGGTATAATTCTAGTTTTTCTACGATAACAATTTAAACAAACATTTTCTAGTTCTAATTCAAATCACTGTGAGTTCTAGTTATTTTTAGATATGCTACTTAAATAGTATTTTGACAGTAAATGCTCTGGATCTAAAAAGTAACAATGTTATATGTATATATGTTTTACTATTGAATATCTATTCAATTAACAGTTATTATATGGTCATATATACACCGTTCTTCCTTATCCCCTTTTCTGTCTTTTATTCATTTACAGTCTTTTCTATGCCTATTTATTCAGTTTGAATTTGGATCTGTTTTCTCCTTTTCTTTTTTATTTTATATTGAGACTAGGACATCTCCGTTTGAATTGCGCACTACACCATAATGACCATTTGGTAACCCTTTTTTTTACCATTGCCAACACTTATTTGTGTTGAAGGGTAATAACAATAATATGCGTTGCTATATTAAAAAAGTGTTGCCAAAAATACATAATTACAATTTTTTTATTGCCAACGCTTATTTGTGTTGGTAAGGCTGGTTTCCGAGGGCAAAAGGTAAACTAACGTAAGTAACCCTATTTCCCTTTTTCATTTCTTCTGCCCAACGCTTTCTCAATGAACGGCCGCTAAATCAGAAATCCAACGATATATATAAAAAAATACCGGATCCAAGAATCCGTTCCGAATTCATTCCGAAGTCAAAGAATCGGATTTTGAGGGAGAATCGATTTGGCTTCAGCGTACATCGTTTGAATTTCGATTTCAGGTATTTGATTTCATCGTTCGAATCTGAACTACTTGAATGATTTTAGCGTTTTTAGGTACTTCATTTGTTTTTCTTCTCGCTTTACACCAACCGTTGTTTGATAATGAGTAATATAGAATAGCAAAACAAATTGATTTACTCGCCAACACAATACCATAGTAATCCCTAAGTACTAAATTATTTTTTGGTATATAAATTTGTTGTTGAATTAAATTAGCATTCAGATAATATGATTATAACTGCACTGGACGGATGAAACTACGACTTTGGTTTTATTCCTGCTTGACATTTCTTCCATCTGAAAAAGAAAAGAATTCAAAGTTGGGTTTCTAATACGCTATATACAGAACATATCACTAACAGTAATGTAGTTGTGGCCTCGTAAAGAAATGAACCATACCCTCATTCAAATAACAATTATAGAAGAACAAAAACATCATTTTCCAACTATAATTATTGTTCAAAGCTATATTCAATCACTACTACAAAACAGGCTAATTGCATTGGTTGTTTACCCCCCTGTTGCATCAGTTCAGCAACCGATGCATATGCAGCCGATGCAACAAGTCAAAAAAAATTGCATCGGTTTCAGAACCGATGCAACAAATGTACTTTTGCATCGGTTTTTAGTAATAACCGATGCAAAAAAGAAGGTTTTTGGCTCAAAACTAACTACTATGTTGCATCGGTTGACTACCGATGCAAATTCACCTAAAGTAAATAAAAAATAAAAAATTCAATTTCAGGTTCTAAAACCTGAAATTTCATCAAATTGCACTTGACAGATATTATACGACAAAGATAAAATAAAATTATATTATAATGAATAAATAGAAATCAAATATTGTACAAGAATGATAAATAAACACTGCACACAAATAGAAGGAAAATGCATCAATAATACATTGAAATAGATTCAAGTACTGCACCAATATCAAATACTACATCAGTATCTCAAATATGATACAAAAAAGGTAAAACTAAACCACGATAATTCTATAGTTGTTCAGCTATGTAATAAACACAACACTTGAACTATTCAGAAATGTAATGAAAACCAAAGGCGTAGGCTAAAGGAGTACAACCTATGAAGTTGCAGCTGAGATCCAAATGTACTATTAGCTTTTTCATGGTTATCGTAACCGAAACCTGCATGTACAAATTAAAGGGTACATTATAGATATATAAATTTGAATCAATAACGTTACTGTGCATCTTTTGAAATATTAAACTAAAACAATGAAATTCCAGTGACAAGGTTACAACTTAATTTTCTTCATAACTGCGATACTATTTGCTAATTTTGTGCTTTTTTCTTCATTTCCATCCATAATTTGCTACAGAAATTATGCCGAGGAATGAAATTTCAGTTATGGGTTAAAGATGGCACTTGCTAATATATGAGTAATAATTAAATATGAAGTCTTTAACTATTAGAGTTGATAGTTATTTGTAGGCAAAATTTGGAGTTGAAGTTCTGTTTTTGCAATTGACTTTGGCTTCGGCGAATGAAGCACTAAACATAAGCAGAACTAATCGAAACTGAGTAGAAATGTAAAACAAATGGAATGTTTTATGTATTAAATTATCCATGATTTTTTTATGCAAATATAAATACACAATGCAATGCAATTTAGAAACGCAGTGAGATGCACACTGATATTGAGTTGCATGATTATAAAGTCGAAAACAATAACGGTGTTAATAATAAAGTTGCACTAAGAATTTGTAACCCAAAAAAGCACTGTAAAGAAAATGAAAAAAATACGAAAACTAAAACTAAAGAAAAGTGTAATTAACAGAACGTAAAAATGACTGAAGAGTGCAGATGGACTACAGGAATGAAATGCAAAAGAAAACAAACAAATGCAAAGAACAAATGAACACAAAACAGACAATTGGTGGGTTGGTTTTTTTCTAACTTTCTTTTACAAAAAAAGTAGAGTGTTGTCAAACAAACAAACAACTGGTTAATGAAAGTCAATATTAACCAAATGAATATTTAACAATTCAAATTCAACAAATTCAATTGCAAACATAGAAGTACAGCAAAACAGATGAGTATTATTTAATAAAATACACTACAAAAATTTAAACCAATTCAATTTAACAAATCACTGTTAGAAGCTGCAAATAAGTAGGTGCTTTGTTACAAACACATATTGTAACTAGCATTGACCAATCCTAAATTGACCGAACAGAAACCTGAGAAGATGAAGGCATCTTCAGTTGTTTATAAAGCTTCATAAACAACATAAGAACAATAAAAAGGATAAAGTTGAAGAACCTGCAATGAACTAAATTTTTTATTGATGCAAGAAAACGAAGAGAAGATTATTATTCTTCATGTAAATTGCTAAAATGAAATAAAAATCAAAATACGACCATACCTGCTCATCTCCTTCACCCCGTCATCAATAGAAAACCGTACTCTTACAACATTTCCCTGACGCTTCATCCAACCCTTCAAGATTCACAACTTCAACATCGCCTACGAGACCGCCACCGTAAGCATCAAACAATAGCAACCGACAGCCTCCCTCCACTAACCCTGCAAGCACAACAACCATCACACGTCCTTCAAAGACAAAACCCAAAAAAAAACCACTAATCTTCAAATATGTACGCGTTAATCACTGATCTTCAAACAAAATCGAAACTGGTTTAATTACGGCAGAAATTTGGATGGACGAGAGAAACATCGATTGCCATCGCCGCTACTCCGATCGAGATTTATACAGAAATGGCGAAAAGAACTGGGAAAGAGAATTTTGATGGAGGCGGCGGAAAATGTATTTTTATAGATGACAGAGAATTAGGGCTTGAGAAGCAGGCGACGGATATGTTATTCGTTTAAGGTCTGACCCGTTTGCCAATTAATAACGCGTGAATAGGTAATGCGTGAGCAATTAACGGATACCTTATTTGTTTTGGGACCACCTATTAATTAAATTATGTTTTTACTACTTAATTATTCAACAGTATTTATTGAAAATTAATAACCAGTATTAATATTGTTTAAGGTAGCTGTTTAATCACAATGTTTAGTAAGTAAATATTGTATAAAAAATTAATTATTAAACATTAATAATAAAATTATAATGAATATTTAAAAGTTAGTTATTTAATAATATTTATTTTTAATTAAGTAAACATTAAATAGTAATCATAATTTGTCTAAATTAATTACTCAAAATAATCTATAATTACGAGATAATCAATAACAATTATTAAATAACCGATAATAGGCACTAAATACTAATTATTAAGTATTAATAGTAAATATAGTCGTTTTTTGATAACTCGTCTTTCATTCACTTTTAGATTGAATATTGAATTCCTTTTTTGATAACTCATTATGCTTTCTTACTAAATATAGTCATTGTACATGTATTAATTGATTTATTTTATACATTTCTTTATGTATATAATTTATTGATATGTTTTAAATAATAAATTTATATATTCTATTATTATATAAGAAAAAGTATGGTACTATTAGAATTCTCATCTTTCATATGTAATTTTATGTTGAATAGTGAATTCGCTTAATTCTTAGCCCATTTTCCATTTAGGTCTCAAAATAAAATTTCATTATTTCACAACGTTGCATCATTAAATTAGCAATTAATCGTATCTTATTATGTAATGGACAACATTCTAAGAGCTACTCTTATCTGTGTATTCTCTTCATCCTTTTCAATTTCATATGGTTTAAAAGAAGACCAAAAACTCAAATTCCAATCTTAATCTTCTTAAAGATTCCTACCAAAGAAATTTTAGTTAATATTTCTAATTTTTAAATATAGCTATCGTTTATTTACCAAACAAAAATTAAAATAAATATATTTCTATTATATTTTAAGTTTTCGTTATTTGCATGATCTTAATGTTATTTTGTTGCATTCAAATATATTGATCTTAACCCCTCCATTAAAAAGGCATCAACCGCAGTCCTTGATTGATGTAGTTATGGAATTACTCTCATTGCCATTAACTAATTTCAAAGCAATCAAATCAAATATTATTTTCCCTACAATCCTATTGATATTCTAACAATATTCTATATCCTTTTTTTATAACTCACATTATGCTCTCTTACTAAATATAGTCACTTAATTAATTATTATTTTATTACTTATTAACTTAATATTATATGTTAAACATTAATTGTCAAATACTGATTATTAAATATAATTCACCATAATTCACTAATTATTTTAATTAACAAAATAAATATTACATATGAACTGTAGTTTATTTCTAGTTTATATGCTATTATTTACTAATTTGTAGTTTATTAGCTATATAGTCTACTAGTTTGCTTCTACTTTATAAACTACTTGTAATTTATTAACAAAAATTACTAGTTTACCTCTAGTTTATTAATTGTTACTTATTATTTCTTTAATGTTTATTAATTTTTTATTTTATTAACAGTCATTATTAATTAATAATTATTTAAAATTAATTCATAAATACTAGATATCACTTCATAGGTATTAAATTTTATTATTATTACTGAATGTTAAATATTAGCCTTAATTATTACATAGTTTTTTTTGGAAAAAGGTCTTACTATATAGTTTTTAGTAATTAATTATTTTTCAAACATTAATGTTGTGTATTTAATATTTAAATATTTAATATTTAACTATAATTACATTAGTTATTAATATTAAGCTCATTAAATATTGATAACTTATAATAGTTATTAGTAATTATATATTATTTATTAATTAATAATACTTATTTAAATACTACATAATTACATGATTATATTTACTAAAAATTAATAATCAGTTATTAACTATTTAATGGTTATGTTGAATAATAATTTTTAATTATTATCATTCCATAATAATTATTAATATTACTTACTCATCATTATTATTAATCAAATTTTATTATAAATAATAATCGTTAATTATTAAGCATGACTTGTTAATTCATAAATACTACTCGTTAATTAAATATTAATTATTGAATACTAATTATCAAGTGTTGATTGTTGGTTAGTTTAATATTTAATTTAATTAATAAACATTAACAATAATTGCTAATTATAATAACTAACTATAATAAATTACCAAACAAATAATGGCATATATGAATGAGTATTTATGATTATTGGATTCGATTAAAATAATCAGCAATTGTTTCGATTTTTAAAGTGCAAACAAACTATTCGCTTCGATACATTTGCATCGGTCTTTGATGCAGTCCTATGCAAATGACACTACTTTCATCGGTTGTAAGTACAACCGGTGCAAATAACACTATTCGCTTCACTGATTTTGCATCAGTTTCTCAAGAGCCAATGTAAATAATACTATTTGCTTCGGTGCATTTGCATCGCATCCTGAGGAACCGACGCAAATAACGCTATTTGCATCGGTTATGATGAAAACCGATGCAAATACTAGTATATGCTTGTGTATTTGCATCGGTCCCACAAAAATCGATTCAAATAACACTATTTGCATCGGTTGTAAAGACAACCGAAGCAAATGAGGCGAAGCAACAAGCCTGTTTTGTATTAGTGAATAAACCAACAAAAACTTAGTGTTCCTTCTGAGAAGAATCTGATCTTAGTGTATGGTGGTTTTAATCATTCTCTACTAATGTTGAGTGTTGGAAATTTGTCAAAATTAATTATATTAGTGGAATTAGTTGAACTTTGTTACTTCAATGTGCATGAAAGTAGAAAAATTAACTGAAGCAGTTTGGTTAAATCATTCTTTTTTATATAGGATGTTTGAAAATGATTTAGAGATACAAGTTTTCTATTGATTTGTGTTGAATATAAATATTTGGATATGCTAAAATAAATTGACATACTGAACTGTTTGCTTCAAAGAATGAAGGAGATTGCAGTTGAAATGAAGTGATATCATTCGATTTGTGCTCGCATTCAGGTATAAATTTTATTTTGGTCTTTATTGATTTCATCCAAAATTTGGTTAGATTTGTGTTACTGTCTATGTGAAATAATGGATTGTTAATATTTTTTTTTCTGAGTTTGTTCAGGGAACAACTCGCATTCACATTCTATTTTAGGGATTTTGTTCGATTTGTGCTCGCATTCACTTGCATTCAACTCGCATTCAGGTAAAAATTTTGTTCGATTTAGTTATGTTCCTTGTAATGAGAACCATTGTCCGTTGATAGAGTTTGTGGAAATCGAAGAAACATATATTATCGATTTGAAGAACGATTTTTGTGATATTGTGCCGTTGTTAGAGTTCGGCTAGTGGCAAAAAATAATAAGGGAAGATCATCCAAAAATAGATGTAAAAAACAGTTTCATAGTTATTCGAACATGTTGAGGTTTCTTTTTCGTAGGCATCCGTTGCTGATTCTATGTCGTCTTATGAGCCTCGATGTCAAAAAATAAAATAGTCAAAATCAATAAATTTACTGATTACTATTTAATACAAATGCCTAAAGTTACAAGGTCATTCATTCTTGCTATGGAGGTCATCCCTAAAGATGAGTTAACTCAGATAAAGAAATGAGACTAACTGAAAACAGTAAATACATAATTGTATGAAAGCAAGGAACATATGCCAAAAACTAAGACTAAAACTAAAGAAAATAAAACTGGAGAAAGCAAAAAAGAAACATATTACAAAATTATCGCCAAACTAGCAACTAACCAGTAACTTTTGAAACAAGATGCTAATTGCAAACTCAGTTGCAAAACTGAATTTTAGTTTGCAAACTGAATTTGCAAATCAGTTTTGCAAAACTGAGTTTGCAAACTCAGTTTTGCAACTCAGTTTTGCAAAACTGAATTTGAGTTGGGAAACTCAGTTTTGCAAAACTGAGTTGTGGTTTGCAACTCGGTTTTGCAAAACTGAGTTGCGGTTTGCAACTCGGTTTTGCAATTGAGTTGCAAACTCAGTTTTGAAACTGAGTTGCAAATTCAGTTTTGAAAACTGAGTTTGCACCTCAGTTTTGCAAACGCAGAAATCAATATCATCTTTCTAAGAGTTACTTGGGGTTGGCTATAGTTACACGTTATTATTTATTTAAATTTCATCAATATTATATTTTCAAGCAAATTTATAATTCCTAAATCAAGAGCACAAAGGAATTTAGATAGCATTCTGATTTTTTATTTCAATAAAAGATATTTCTATACTTTTCTCGTTTTAAGCTTGACGTATTTGTGAAATATTTGAAGTAGTCTGTAAAAAACAAACATTTCTCCTCGTTTTAAGCTTTTCCCTCGCTCTTTTCTCTCAACATGGCTTATTTACTCTTTTTGTAACCTTCGTTTTTTCTGAATGTATTTATACTTTTAATGGTAAGCATGCAAGTTTTGCACTTTTGATTTGAACTTCAACCATTATATGAATGAGAAAATTGCCTCTCTTTTGTTTCCCATGTATGTTATTTATGGAAATCTCCGTATATGTTTGCAAAATGGGAAATATGTGGTTGTTACCGATAGATGGCAAAATTTCAGCAATTTAATTGTTGATGAAAAAAGGCTGGCATCTCTTGCCACATATGCTGATGAGTTTTTAGTTCATGGAGTTGACGTAGAAGGGAAGAGGTGACTCGATTGCCACTGTTCTGTAGTTGTTGAATATTCTGGTAATCATTGATCTGGTACATGCAGTTTTTCTTCTAAAATTTGCGTATTGCCTACGCTTATACAGACAAAGCATTCTCACTTTTGGAAGTATCTTAGTCTTAGATTCGTCTTTTAAAATCATTTGATATCTTAGCAATTCTTAAACCTCAAAATTCAACTGAAATAGTATTTTGTTTATGTTTTGCGAAACATACAAAGAAGATCATTTTTTGTAATTATGTAATATAAGACCGTGTTTTCCTCTCAAAATAATATTTTTATATAATTTTTTATAGTTTAATGAATTCATAGTATGACTTTTTTTTAGAGAAAAAAAATTATCTCTTAACTTGCATTGTACTAGGAAAAAGAAAAATCCAATTTTATATATCACATCTGTGACGTGAATAGAAAATTAGTCCGTAGTATATTGTCATATCATTTTGATTTTAATGTTTTATCATATTTTTTATATCACTTCATTACGTGCGCAGCAGGATTGTCTGATATTAATTGATTCTAATATTGCAATTCCTACAAGTTTATCATTCACGGAAAATCCATACTTATTTTTGTAGTTTGTTTCTGTCTGCAATCTCAACCACATACAAAATCATATGGACTTCTCATTTTTTCTATTTCCCTACCGTTCTCTTAATAATATGAGACATTTTCTTCTTTGTTTATTCCTGATACATTTATATCTGAAAACTTTTGCTAAATGTGCTACTATGTTCTAGTATTGAAAATTTCGAAGCATGCCTAATAATTCTCAATACATAGATCATTTTGGCCTGAATATGTTTATCATCTGTACGAATAAACCAGTTGTGAAGAATCAATCAAAAGCTACCGGTTTGAATCAACGAACAGGCGATAAGACCCCGGATAGCATGGTTTTTCGTAAAGGAAAAGTTCCATGGCAGTTGAAACATCCTGAATTGGATCTGCGTAAGGTTGTGCTACCTTACACTGCTTTTGACTTGAAGGTTGATCTTATCCATTTATTATTTGGTTGATTTTTTTTTATCCTTGAATTCTTTTTTTCATGCTGGCGTGCTTACGGATTTGGTGTAAGGGAAAATAAATTAAGAGGATATACTAAGGTGTAGGAGGAAGGGGAGTGTAATAAAAAGGAAAATAAATATGCACCTACTGCATCTATTTAAAATTAAGGATCAGACTAATAGGTGTGATAAACAAGAATATATTTTCAGTTTATTTTTATTTTTAGGTTGTAACTATAAAATTCAGTAGAATAAAACCCCAGGATGTGTTCTTTGTTTTGCTGAAAAAAATATGAGGAGGACAAAAGCAAAATATCTCCTCATTGTTCGCTGCTGTTCGCGAAGAGCAACCTGTTCGCAAACAATAGTTGTTCACTGTGAGAGCGAACAGCAGCTCCTTGCGAAAGCGATTGTGAACAGCAGCTATTCGCTTTCGCAGCGAACAGTTCGCTGCTGTTCGCGAAGAGCAGCGTGTTCGAGAACAGTTCGCGAACAGCAGCTGTTCGCTGCGAAAGCGAACAGCAGCTGTTCGCTGCGAAAGCGAACAGCAGCTGTTCGCTGCGAACAACAGCTGTTCGCTTTCGCAGCGAATAGTTCGCTGCTGTTCGCGAAGAGCAGCCTGTTCGCGAACAACAGCTGTTCGCTTTCGCAGCGAACAACAGCTGTTCCCTTTCGCAGCGAACAGCTGCTGTTCGCTGCGGGAGCTAACAGCTGTTGTTCGCGAACAGCTGCGGTCTACTCTTCCATGCTGACCTATTTTGAATTTTCTCTCCTCTTCCGTGCATTTTGAAATAAATGTTGAAAATTTAATGCACAAAATTTATTTTCAAACCAAACCAACTCTTAGATTTGATGTTTTTACAATGCCTTTCAATTTAAATGTTAAAATGTTTTGATCTGTTATATTCGATGTCTGAACTCCTACGCGTTGTCAGTTAAATAATCAATTGAAGTTTATAGTTATCTTTGAACTTGTCTTTTTAACAATGTAACATCAAGTGGTGCTTTAGAGGGTGATGGATGTTACTCCTTATAATTAGAGGCTAGAGCGAGACCCAATTGGCGATAGGGTAGAATTGGAAGTTAGCCTCCAGAATCAATGCTGAAGTAAACTATTTGTTGTTGATGGTTGTCTCTCTCTTCTTTTTATTTTATTTTATCCATTTACGTTGTTCATTTTCTTGGTGTTAGTGATGAATGATGAATATAAAAGCTTTGGGTATGCGTCCTTGGTATTCATCAGTAGTGGTGCAGTCTATATGCTATCTTTTAGAAAGAGAGATGAGCTCTTTTATTCTGAAATTAACAAGGCAATTCAACAATATTTCAGCACAGAATGAATGCCATCATCAATCTTAAAAAGCATAATAATGGTCACCAACCGTGGTTTGGTATTTGTTCCTTTCCTTTTGGCACTAAAAGCTACACTTGATGTTAACATGGCAACCACCTTGGGTGTCTTTATAGGTGTTGTTGAAGCAAACATTATGATATATTTAGTACCGACCTCTAATCTTTGACGATTTAGTTGTCAGTCATCAAGCATGATTCTTATATATGGTACAACATACAACTAGAGCATGTAATTAGCTTCAACTTACTTGTTTTGCATGCAGGTCAATACAGGAAAAGTATCTGCAATGGTAAAAGAAACTTCTTCAGCCATAAAAATGTCTGAATTCATTAAATATAAGAACTCATATGTTTCCCTTTTACAGATGTTAAGCAAGTTTTCGTGTATACCGTTGGCTGCTGTAGCGACAGAGTATCAACACCAGTATTTATGCAATGGTATAAAATTCATTTGGAAGATTCTTTCATATAATATGTGTTTGCTCAATTGTATTTATGCATTCGTCACAGCATGAAGCTGGTCATTTTTTTCGTTGCATACTTGCTTGGGGTTCTTCCCAAAGGATACGCTTTATCAAGTTTAGAAGCTTTCATGAAGGAGGGCTCTCTCAATGTTCAAGTTGAAACTGCTTTTGTGGATTATGAATTTGTCGAAGAAGTAAAATTTCTCAAAATATTCATCTGTTGAGGTTAGAGCATTATGAATTTATGTTAATCATAGCAAACCAGACATACCACAATGTTGATTGAGTATTTGATTTGATGTTCATA
Source organism: Allium sativum (assembly GCA_030737875.1). Classification (NCBI taxonomy): domain Eukaryota; kingdom Viridiplantae; phylum Streptophyta; class Magnoliopsida; order Asparagales; family Amaryllidaceae; genus Allium; species Allium sativum. The sequence continues at coordinate 719,436,644 of CM060919.1, forward strand.
TCAACACCTGGAAACACTTGTGTTTCGTTGTGGCATGAATACATTATTATTATTTTGTAAGAAAATGTTCTTTTCCCATGGCAAACCTTTCTGAAACCTGCATTGCTATAGTTTTTGTCATGATTTCATCCTTTATGTAGGTGCATCCCCTTAAATTCACTTCTTACATATCACTTGCTACTTCTTTTGGATTTAATTCACTGTTATTTACCTTTATTTGGTTGAGTTGTCTAGAAACCACTACAATTATAAAGACTAAGCCTTAACAGGAAACACTTGATCATCCTTTATTGGATGAACTCAGCTTGCACAACCGAGTTGCATACTCAGTTTGAGTTTGCAACCGAGTTTGCAAACCGCGTTGTGCAAACCAAGCTTGCAAACCGAGTTGTGCAAACTGAGTTTGCAAACCCAGTTGTGCCAACTGAGTTTGCAAACCCAGTTACAACTAAAAAAATGAGCATGATTTGTATGTGAACTTGTTTAAGAAAATGCATGTTTTTTTTTAACCCAGTTTAAAACTGTGAAAGTTTAACTCAATTACAAACTGAGTTATTAACTCAATAGATTTTAAGCCAGCAAACTGAGTTGTGCAAACTGAGTTTGCGCAACTCGGTTGGGCAACATGAGTTCAATTTGGCAAACTGAGTGCGCAATTCAGTTGTGCAAACGCAATTTGCGCAACTTTGCGCAAATCAGTGCGCAAACACAGCTTGCCAAACCGAGCTGCGCCAACTCAGCTTGCCAAGCTGAGTTGCGCCAACTCAGCTTGCCAAACTGAGTTGCGCAAAGTGAGTGCGCAACTCAGTTTGGCAAACTGAGTTTGCACAACTTTGCGCAACTCAATTTGGCAACATGAGTTTGCGCAAACTCATGTTTTTTTATACGTGATGCATACTTATATTTTAACAAGGAACTGAAATTTTAATGTGATATTAAATGAATGCAGACACTTCTAAAGGCAGCGGAAGAAAATCGGAAATTGGATGGTAGTTCTAATGGCGTAGTAGAAGATTTTGAACCCGATGTTCTTGAACCGGATGCACTAATTTATGATGGTCCTAGAAATGGAATATACAAGTTATGTGAATTTTCAGATGGAGACTTCGTTATATGGCCGGAGTTTCGTATTCGGTCTTTGTAGAATTTCATTTATGTATTGAATTTAGCAACTTAATTATGTATTGTACTTGTCTGTTGTTAACTAATATTCCATGTCGATATTTGATTATGGATGTTGTCTATTGTATTCATTGAGTTATACTTTTTAAATTGAGAATAATATTTGTTTTGGATTCATATTATATATCGTCTATATTATAATCATGTTAGTTATTAATTGACTATCAATGCTAGAATATAGTAATTACTAATATATATTTATGTTACTATTAACATTTATATTTGTTATGAATGGAAATGTTGCAACATGTATAAGTGTTGCGAACAAAAATATTGCAACATGTATAAGCGTTGCAAACAAAAGTCTACCAACGTTTATAAGCGTTGGGAGTGAAAATCTACCAACGCTTATAAGCGTTGGGAAAGAGAATCTACCAACGCTTATAAGTGTTGTAAATAAATTGCCATGCCCCCATAGCAACACTAATAAGTGTTGCTGAAATTCTTTGCGACGGTTATACTCGTTGGGAATCACCTGTTTTGGTGTAGTGGCGCCTAAATTGTAATGACAATAAAATGGGAGAATTGGGAATACTATAACTTGAGAACTTTTGACTGTAAATTTGGGGTAATTACAAAGGGAAGAATGTGCAAATGTGTTAATATGAATTGGTCGGATTTATTTTAATATTAAGTTGGACGTATTATGTAAAATATGTGGATAAGATGTAACTAAGCAAAACGAGTTACTATAACCTATATACATTTGAGCAAGTTATTTTGGGGAGGGGTTGTACACAGAATAACATTTATAGGAAATGTCATTTACAACCATGCTTATTAGTAAACTTAAACCTTCTAAGTTAAACCTATTAGTCAATAAGCTAAGAGTCCCACGTCTTGTTGTTTATATCTGGTTTGGGACTCTTAAAATCCTAGTTACTTGAGGGAACAAGCCTAGAGGATGGATTGTATGGAACCCGTATCAGTCAGTATCCCTGCTTGTATCATAGAGAGGCCTCACACTAGGTAGGGGCCAAGGAACACTTTACTAATTTGGATCGTAAGAGATTCAAAGGTTAGAAGGTGGATACGAGCGCGTTCCAGTGGAGTCTTGAGCATGCATGGGTCCGATGGGGGAAACTAAAGCATCGTAACACCAACGAATAGGGGTGTGTCTTATAAGTTGACGCTTAGGGATTATATAACCTACTGTCGTGGTTGGCACATGTTATTTACGTTTGTTGGGAGCCGATCGCATGGGTAGGAATTAGGTCAAAACCTAATCCTAGTATTCTAGTAGTTGGTGCAAAAACTTGTTCTTGGGATATGAATGAGAAGCTTACTTGATCTCTACCTTACCTTGTTATCTTGTTTATTTCGTACATGTATATTTTACTGTATTTTCATATCCAGTACCATTTATCTATCTTGATACTTCTTATCTTATGCTTATACTTAAAATCATTGGAACTCGCCAGGCTTTATATTTGACCTATTTTTCTTTTCCTTCTCTCTCTTCCTTTCCCCCCGCAGTTTCTCAAAGTGGTGGCGGATAGTAGCAGTGACTGTTATTCTATTCCGTTTGGACTTGGATTACTTCTCTTTCCATATATTACATCAGTTTCATTTATGTTTATTGTTATGGCATGTGAGGGATATTATTTTATGGTTTTGTACTCTGATGGTTTGTGAGATAGATGTTTTTGACTTTATGACATTGATGGTTCATTTGAAATTGTAATGTTGAATTTGGTTTGAAATGAAAGTTTGAAGTTTTTCCGCTGTATTTTTATATTCTGTCTTGTTAAATTAGTCTTTGTATTATTATTGTGTTTCACATAACTTAATGCATTCTTATATAGGTGACATTAAGGGACATGTGGTGTCATAAAAACTATATTTATCATAGAGAAATAGAATCCAACATTTTGCCGAAAAATGGTTAAAAATCTGAATCTATGAAATTGGAAATACTTCTAAAACGCTTTTTAAATGTTTTCTAATACTAAAGTGTCTTAAACCAGTACTTTTATGTCTTTTCTCTAAACTATTTGTAAAGCACCCTGTCAAGTCCAGAACTTTTCACAATGCGCCAAAAACGTTGTGATAGCTATTTTGAGTCTAAAAGCATTTTAAATTACCCAAAACTTTTCACAACACACCAGAAATGTTGTGATAACTGTTTTGATTCTAAAACCATTATAAAATACTAGAGATCTTTTCATAATGCTTTATAAAGGCTGTAGTTTTTGTTTTTAACATTCTTATTGATGCTGAAGCTTTTTATAGCACTCTTTTGAATGTTATTTTTTCTTTTTCTTTTGGACTTTATAATGAAGTATTTATAGATTTAACCACTTACTTCAATAGTTTAGAGGTCCTTCTTAACGTATATTGAAGTTTAGAGGTCCTTCTTAACGTATATCATATTAGAATGATATAAAGGTGGTTTGAGATTGTTTATGATGAAGATTTTGCATAAATAAGTTTCATTATTTAAAATAGAAGTTGATCATCTTTTGAAAAAAAGGTTCTACAAGAGTTATACAGATGTCTTTCAAAATGAGTATTTACAAAGTGTTTTACGCTTACTTGATATAAAGAGTATTCTGGAAGTAAATATTGATTTTAAATGTTTTGTGTAAAGGAGAACTAGTTTAGCTTGATCCTATATCTAGACTACCCAATTAGATAAAGGTACGTAGGCAGTCACAAGTGGTAGCGATGCAGCTGTTATATATAAAAATATCTTACGTTATTATAACTTGTGTTGATGCATTTTTTATGTTTAAAACTTTAAGCCATACTGACATATTTAACGAGCTTGCAGGAATGAATATCTGTATCCATCTCATCAGAGTTACATAATGGTTGATTATGGTAATTGTGTTTAATTCGTATTTAAGCACACCCTATGAATTAGATGAATATTCTGATAAGTGCTATTGATTAATTTTTTTTATGTATTTAGTGATGTTGAATATTTATTCAAATAAAATAGTTGTTGTCATTGTTTGTTTTGGACGAACGTATTTTTCATGATTTTGACTGGTCCCAAAAGACTTCTAGAAAGCCGTTGAAATGAGTTATTAAATTGGGCCAATTTGACATCATTTATCAGTTGGATCTATATTAACCCTGGAGCAAGGTGAATAGGGTTTATTGGAAATTAAGAACAAAAGCTAACATAAAATAATAATGAAACAACAAAAAAGATAAATCACACACAAGAATTAACCAGCTCCGGCAAACCCTGGCAACAGTTGCATTCCCAAGATTTCTACCAGGCATTAAAATAGATTCCCCCTTACAAACCCCTGTAAATGCGCAAACCCTTTTGCTGCTCTAATCCTACACTCAAAATCTTTATACGACTTAAATCCTAGGTTGTGATTTTCTTAACTACAGAATCCTGTAGCTAAAAGTCCATACTTTAGAAAACTAGAAAACATATGAATCGGTTTACAAAATTTAAAACAACATAAAAATAACTTTAAAGAAACCCTTATTAAAAATATGGCCGGTTCCTTGTGTGCTTGACACTTGAATAAGTTGGCTTCCTCTTTGTCAATGATGACTAAACTTGAAATTAGGGTTTTTGCTGCTCTTCAAATCGTGGCTTGATTGATTGATCTCTAATGAACTTCTATTGATCGTATGCTTGTCTTCCATGAGTTTGAATGATCAAATCACTCTCTCTCTCTCACAATCGAACAATGCTGCAAGCTTTCTGAAATTTTTGTTCGAATACTTTGAAATGTTTTTTTTGATTGGATGCTTTGTCGATGATGAATTTGGTGCTATATATAGGCTTTTTGAATGTATAATCTCTCTGATTTCGTTAAGACTTGCAATATTTGATTTGGTGATATTTGGAAACCCTGATTTGACTTTTGTGGCTCTTAACAATTGCGGAAGTGAATTTCTAGAAACTTTTGAACCCGTAAATGTACTCTTGCCAAAAACAAAACCATTGATTTCATTGATAATCTCCTGCCAGATTTTCTTGGATGAATTTGGCCGTGTTTCTACCCCTTTGTGAATTTGGAGAACTGATTGTATTTTCCAGTTGCCAAATTCATCTATGCCACCAATGCAAATTTAAATTCTTTCCATTTTAATGAATTAAAAGAGGAATGATTTTCTTTTTTCTCCTGAACTACTTGAGCTACTTTTAGCCATCATGTCCATGCAGTCTTTTGTTGCCATGTATTTGTATACAGTTAGTAATTGAGCCATAATGCTTCACCATGCCATGCCATTTATCACTTGTCAGGCACAAGTGTGTACATCTTGTTATCTTGTGTACACTTCCATGCTTGGTTGTATTTGCACTCCTGTTGAATTTATGTGCTTTTTGCACATGCGTATATTTGCTCTTGCTTGCTTTCTCTTGTTGATATCACCTGAAATTTTCATGTTGATATTTCTATGTGTATCTAGTCTTGGCTGGTTCATGATTTTGTAGCTTTCCTGCTATGCATTATTGCTCCACTTTGTGCTTGCATCCAAACTACACCATGTTTGCTCTCACTTAACCATAATTGTTAAACTAAGTTGCTCCTGACTTTTTCCCTGATGAGTTTTAGTACATATACTTGTGCACATTTCATCTGCATGCTCAAATATGTTGACTTCACTTTGAAGCTTCCTTGAACTTGAATCTGGATTATAAGCTGAGTGCACTTGCATCCAGTTTTAGACTTGGCTTTTGCTGAACTTGTTGGCTTTTGCATTAGCCAATTGCATTTGAGCTTGAACTCATTTGACCATGCTGCTATATTGTATTTACTTCTGCAACCTGCTTGTGTACTTGAGCATGTGTCACTCATGTTCCATTCTGCACCATTTTCATTCATACTTCACATGCTTTGGATGCCATCATGCCCATGTGCTCTATTGTACTGTTATGTAGTTGGTACCCTTGTGTACACTTCATGTGTATCATTTCAGAATTGTCCCTAAGATCTGATATGTTGTATTGCCATGTACACTTGTGCATGCTTGCTGCACTGCCATGTATACATGCATACACATATATACGCACATGTGTGTGTGTACTTATATATACATACACACACACACACACATATATATATATATATGCATGTGTGCGTGTGCGTGTGTGTTTGTATATAAGTGTTGCTTTATATGTGATATCTAAAATATTTGATTATGAGCCTAACTGAAGTGTATTTGACCAAATTACCCATGTTCGCTTGAAATTTTTGCCTTTGTGCATATACATACCAGTTATGGTTGTGTTGAGGTTGGTCTCGATCAATAGATCATTGTAACTGAGTTGTGCTGGTTTGCGGGAACAAGAAAAACAATCTACCTTGTGGTATTTACAATGAATCACTGTAAATATCACAAGCACTATAGACTTAAAATACATAGACACATATCAGATCAAGTCTAGAAATATGATGAGAAACACACCAAAAATTCTGAGGCAAATAAAATAAATTTATATTTGCTCAAATTTATATCTATTTTGTTCCAGTTTACTCTCTGTGACAGGTATGCAGGTGACTAGGCATGATCTAAAGTAAATGAAGATTCAGTGAGAGTGAATAAATGTATGTGAGAGAGTGTCTATGTATAACCGAGTGCCTTGAGTGAATTGTAGGGAGGATCAAATGTAAGTGAACGTGACAACTGAAATGTATAGAAGTGAGTTCTAAAAAGATGTGCTATTCTGAATGTTTGAAATAAATTATTTTATTGAATAATAAATACTTGCTTGAATATTTAAATTCTATGCAGTACTATTATCGTTCAATAATAATATTTATTCCTGGATGAGATGAAATATAGAATAGTACAAGTACAAACACATTTATAAAATAATATATGTTTGTTATCATCAAACAAAAATACCATATATCCAACAATCTCCCCTTTTCGATGATGACAAACATACACTTAAGATTTGGAATATAATAAATGTGTTTGACTGTGAAATATGAGAACTCCCCCTATATGTATGCTCTTCAACAACTGAACTCCCCTTACAATTGAACTTCCCTTACAACTGAAAAAACTTAACAAATTTGTATGAAGTTTGTAAAATATAAAATTTATTAAACACTTAGTAAATATGGAAAAAAAATCTATAAATGTTTGCACACTTATCAAAGTCTTAACTCTTCTCCCCTTTTGTTATCAACAAAAGATTGACATAACTGGAAAGTAGCAAAGGAATTGGACTATAATTATAAATTCAAATAAAGTGACAAAATCAAATACTGCAAATCCAAAACAATCAAACAAAAATCATAATAATTCATAAGATATAAACATATTTCACTATTCACAGGATAGATCAAAAGGTTAGTTTTTACATAACAAGGAGGATTTCATTTATATGCAATTTATTATTTTCTTATTCTTTTTCTTTTTATTTTCTTCCTCCCTTTTTTATTTATTATTTATTTTAAGAGCACACTAACCACACATAGCCTATAAGGACTTTTAAATGGGATCAGTTGCAACTTAAATTATAAGTAATCTGTAACCATGCATAACCATATCTAGGTTTTTTAAATGAGGTTAGAGAAACACTTATTATATATAGAATCGCCTTACTATATAAAACCATAGTGGATGATTGAAATATGATAGAGATAGAGATAGATGTGAAATAATTTTCTAAATTAATCATGTTATGAAATGTAGTCAATCACAACAGGATTTGGAAATTTTCAACTATCTCTTATTCTAAAAAAATAATATAGTCACAATTCTATCATAAATTTTTTCAAAAAATTGTACTTTCCTTAATGGTTTCCAAAAAAAGGTTTGACTTGTTAGAAAATGAATTAGAGAACAAAACCTCCAAGAATTTTTTTTAAACAATATGCAAAAGGGTTAATCAAATTCTATAATCCCCAAATCCAAGCTTAATCTAGAAAATCTATCTTTAGGAAGGGGTTTTGTAAAAGTGTCAGCAAGTTGAGATTCGGTTGGAATAGATTCAATGCAAATGTTGTCACTAGCAATATGATCTCTAATAAAATGGTGTCTCACATCAATGTGTTTTGTGCGCGAATGATGGACAAGGTTATTTGATAAATCTATTGCGCTTTTATTGTCACATTTCAATGGTACTTGTTTATAGGTTAGGCCAAAATCTGAGAGAGTTTGCATCATCCATAAAATTTGTGCACAACATCTTCCTAAGCCAATATATCCAGCTTCAGTAGTGGACAATGCAATGCAATTTTATTTTCGACTCAACCAGGAAACAAGAGAGTGTCCTAATATGAAACAAGTCCCACTAGTGCTTTTCCTATCAGTGAGTGAACCAGCATAATCCGCATAAAAAAACCAACTAAATCAAAGTTATCACAAGAGGGGTACCACAAACCAAGTTTTTGTGTGTGCAGAAAATATCATAAGATAAGTTTTGGGTCATTTAAATGAGATTCTTTTGGGTTAGATTGAAAATAAGCACACAAACAGACAAAAAACATAATATCGGGTCTAGAAGTAGAGGGATAAAGTGAACCAATTATCCCACGATATTTTTTCTGATCAATAAAATGTTCTTTTTCATCATTGTCAAGCTTGGTTGTTGGGCTAGTTGGTGTTCTCAATGGTTTTGCATCTTCGATTTCAAATCTTTTCAACAACTCCATCATGTACTTTGTTTGAGAAATGAAAATTCCTTTGCTACTTTGCTTGATTTGAAATCCAAGGAAGTACTTTAGTTCACCTACCAAGCTCATCTCAAATTTGTCCTGCATGACTTTTTCAAATTTATCACATAAACCATCATTAGTAGCACCATAATGATGTCATCAACATAAATCTGAACAGTCAAGAAATCATCACCATTATGTAGTAGAAATAGAGTTGTGTCAGCACATCCCTTTTTAAATCCATTTTCCTAAAGATATGCACAGAGACAGTCGTACCATGCTCTAGCAGCTTGCTTAAGACCATATAATGCGTTTTCCAGTTTGTACACATGATTTGGAAACTTGTGACTTTCAAAACCAGGGGTTGTTCAAAAAAACTTCTTCTTTTAGCTCTCCAGTCAGAAAAGCACTCTTAACATCCATTTGCTTAAGTTTGAAACCCCTTAAAATATGCAAAACTTAGCAAAATTCTAATTGCTTATAACCAAGCAACCGGGGCAAACATTTTATCAAAATTTATGCCTTCAATTTGATTGTATCCTTTTGCGACCAAATTTCTAGATTCATCAAGTTTATTTTTAAACGCCCATTTTTTCCAATAATTGGATAGTAATTTGCCTAGGAACTAATTTCCAGACCTTACTCCCATCAAACTGGTTAAGTTCATCTTGCATTGCTAAAATCCAACATTCATCATTAAAAGTAACATCATAAGAACCTAGTTTAATTTCAAAAATAAAAGCTTTTTGGATACAGAAATCACAGACATTCTTATTCATAGAGGAACGATTGCAAACACCTACCATTGGGCATTCAATGATCAAATCTGCAGGATGATTGAGCCTGAATTTCAATTCTCAGCTTCAACTGTTGCTTCTGTGACCTCGTCACTGTTAGCTTCAAATTTATTGCTTTCCTTTTTTGCTTTCTTGCACAACACCATCATCTTTTTCCTTTCCACAAGCCATCTCCAAGTAGGGCTGTCAATTTCCTACCCGACCCGTGACCCGACCCGAAACCCGCACGGAAATTAGCAGGTTAACCCGACCCGTTTAGTTAGCGGGTCATTTTCGGGTCAACCCGAATTTGACCCGTTTATAAACGGGTGGGTTTAGGGTTGACCCGCTAACCCGATTTTGACCCGCCAAACCCGATTATATATTGTATCTCTTCCATATTGTTAGTCTTTTATGTATACTATTAGTGTTAGTCTTTTATGTATGCAATAATCAGTATGCTCGTATATGTAAGCTATTATATTTTACTAATTTATTCTTATATGTTGTTAGTTATATTTTACTTATAACAACTGTATCTCTTCCATACTGGTAGTCTTTAATTTATGCAGTATAGGAATATATACTTATGTATAGAAAATGATTTTTGAATATGGGGATTTCATGCTTTATATATGTGTTGTCTGTTGGTGACTTCGCAACTTGTTGCATGTTGGTGATTATATAACAGTGTGCATGTTGATGATTTGACTCTTTTGTTGCTTATATTAGTAGGCAATATCTATCAATGAGTCAAACAGGTAAACCCGACCCAACACGACCTGACACGACCCATTTAGTTAAACGGGTTACGCGGGTCGGGTCGGGTCAACCTATTTATAAATGGGTCGGGTTAGGGTTGGGAAAATATGACCCGTTTAATAAACGGGTTGACCCGACCCGTTTATAAATCAACCCGAACCCGACTTGACCCGACCCGAACCCGACCCGACACGACCCATTGACAGCCCTATCTCCAAGTCTTATTCATCTAACTTCACATTAATGGTTTCAACAATTGTTCTTGATCGCTTATTGAAGATTATGTAAGCTTTGCTCCTTAAAGAGTAACACAAAAATCCCTTTATCAACTTTTGATTCAAATTTTCTAAGTTAATCTCCTGTGTTGATAATATAGCAAATGCATCCAAAAACTCTAAAATATGAGATGTTAGGCTTTTTGTCAGACCATAATTCATATGATGCTTTATTGAGTATTGGTCTAATCGTAACTCTATTCATTACATAACAAAAACTATTAACCATCTCTGCCCAGAAGGTTGGAAGCAATTTATACTCACTCAACATGAATCTAGCCAATCCTTGTAATGTATGATTCTTCCTTTTGACCACCCCATTTTGTTGAGGTGTTCGAGGAGCGGAAAATTCGCGTTTAAAACAATTTCCTTCATAAAACCTTTCAAAGTCTAAATTATCAAATTCACCTCCATGATCACTTCTCAATGTTTTAATTAAAACACCTTTTTCATTTTGAAAAAGTTTGAATACATTGAAAAACAATCAAACATTTCAAACTTTTTGGCTAGAAAATAAACCCATGTGAATATAGAATAATCATCAATCAATACATAACAATAACATTTTCCATTTAAGCTTGCAATATCATTTAGTCCACACAAGTCCATATGGATCAACTCAAGAATTCGAGAAGTGGTAACACTATTTTTCAGATGGAATGTTGAACGACTGAATTTTCCCATGGAACATGCTTTACACACTTTATTATTTTTAAATTTCTGATGTGGTATACCTCTAACAAGCTCTGTTGATTCCAGATTTTCCAAGAGACCCATACTAGCATGTGCTAGTCTCTTATGCCACAAAACTGCCTCTTCTTCTGTGGCTAATCTAGAAAGAGATAGATCTTTAAGTAAAAGTGTGTAAACATTTCCTTTTATTTTCTTGTGAAAACAATGTTGCTAGTGGATATTTCGATGATTTTGCAAATCTCGCTATCAAAGACCACATTCATACATTTATCACACAGTTGGCTTATAGAGATGAGTTGTGATGTAAATTGTCAACGTATAAGACATCAGTTAAAGCAAAAGTACAATTACCTACTTTACCTTTTTCAATAATCTTACACTTGCTATTGTAGCCCAATGTCACACTCCCACCTTTATTTTTTTTCTAGGCTAAGGAACAGTCCCTTGTCTTCTGTCATATGTCTAGAGCAACCCGAATCCAAATACCATTTCAATTGCTCCTTTGCCCTCCAATATACCTACACAAGAAGAGAAGAAGATGACCTAGAGAATCTCTTAGGTCTAAGAGTATCAGTTACTGAAGCATTATAGGTAAAAGAGCCTTTTGAAACCCGGATTTTTTTTGTCTTTATATTTGTGTTCCAATAGTTATGATAATTGTGTACTAAGTGCTTAGGAGTCCAAAGTTGAGTGAATTTTCTGTTCTTGTTCCTACTCTTACAATTTTCAGAACTATGCCCAATTTCTTCACATTTCACATATTTAGGAAAGATGCTCCTACCTTTTGCATTATCGTTCACATCATTCCGTGTCTTTCCAAAACCTATTCTCATTCTATTGTTAGTGAGCAATTAATTTCCTACATTTTAAAACATTTTCTCCTATCGAAAACTAATCTAGAGTATTTCAAGATTCTGGACTTTGGTTTTTAGTGTTTTGTTTTCAGTCACAAGTGAGGTGCGTCTATTTACGAAATTTTTCCTTTTGATGTCATCATTTTCTTTCAAACTCAAATTCTCTTTTTCCAGATCTTCAACGTTTGACTTGAGTTTTGATAGCTTTAGATTCAAGAGGTCACACTTTTCACATTCTAAATTTTGGATGTTTGAAACTCTTTCAAGTTCTGATTCTAGGCTATTATTATCCTAAACTACCTTCAATCTATCAGATTTTAGTTTTTATTTTCCACTTTTAATTCTAAAGCATCAATGATTTCAGTAAGATCTTGACACATCAAAAGTAAATTTTTGTAACTGTATACCTCACCTGATTCTTCTCCACTGTCTTCTGAATCTGATTATGCCATAAAACGTAGATCATCTTCTTCCTCGCTATTGCAGAAGCTTCTTCAGCTTCCTCCTCATCCCATGTTGTTGCAAAAGCTTTCTTCTTTTTGGTTTCCTTTGTTGTTTGGAAGTAGTGGGCAGTTTGGTCTTATATGCTCGGGCTTCTTGCATTTGTAGCAGATTGGTTCCTCGCCTGAATTGTCAGAGTTTTTTGATTTGTTGGCCTTTGGCTTGTTCCTTCGTGGTTTGAATTTTTCTCAATTTCTTGAGATGCCTGACAGTCATAGCAATCTGCTCGATAGGATATTCTGTACCATCATTGCTGTTAGCAGTATTAGTCAAAGCTATTGACTTCTTCTTGGAATCTGGGTTGTTGTGTTCTTATCTTGCCTTCAACTCCATTTCATATGTCATCAAATTTCCAATCAACTCTTCTACGCTCAATTTGTTCAGATGCTTTGATTCTTGAATAGCCGTGACTTTAGCCTCAAAATTCATTGGTATAACTCATAAGATTTCCCTTACTAGTTCCATTTCAATGTAAGCTTTTCCAAGAGCTCTAGCATTGTAAAACAACACAAAAAACGACCATACATGTCCTTGATACTCTTGTCCTTTTGCAATGTAAAGTTTTTGTATTCATTGCCGAATAAGGCAAGATGAGATTCTTTCACTTAAGACGTTCCTTCATGGGTGAATCCAAAGTGTGCCAGATTTCCTGCACGGTATTACAACGAGAATTTATGTTAAATTCAGTTTTGTCAACAGTACAAATTAAAGCATTCATTTCTTTAGCATTAGCCAAAAACAACTTCTTATCAACAATATCCCACCTATCCTTTGGTTAAGGAAACTCATCATCATTAATGATTATAGTAGAAATTTTGTATCTTGTTTCAAAAATATTATAAACATCATAATCAATAAATACTAAATAAATTTTTATCCTAGCTTTCTGGTAAGCATAATCATTACCATTGACCAAAGGTGACCTAGCTATGGATCGTCCCTCAGAAAAAGCATTATTTGAATTCATGACTCTAGTGTTAATTGGACACTGGCTCTGATACCACTTGTTGGATCTATATTAACCTTAGAGAGGGGTGAATAGGGTTTACTGGAAATTAAAAATAAAATCTGGCATAGAATAATAAAGAAACAGCAGAAAAGATAAATCACACACAAGAATTATCCAGCTTCGGCAAACCCTGCCTACTACTGCATTCCCAAAATGTCTACCAGGTATTAAAACAGATTTTCACTTACAAACCCTTGTAAACTCGCAAACCCTACTACTGTTCAAATCCTACGCTCAAAATCTTGATATGACTTAAATCCTAATTTGTGATTTTCTTAACTACAAAATCCTATAGCTAAAACTCTCAACTTTAGAAAACTAGAAAACATACGAATTGGTTTACAAAAATTTAAAACAACATAAAAAAACTTTAAAAACAAAAAAATATGGTCGGTCCCTTGTGTGCTTGTCACTTGAACAAGCTGGATTCCTTTTTTCCAATGGTGACCAACTTGAAATTAGGACTTTTGTTGTCTTTAAATCGTGGCTTGCTTGATTGATCCGTGATGTACTTCGATTAATCGTATGCTTGTCTTCCATGAGTTCGAATGCTCCGACCACTCTCTCTCTCTCTCAATCGAACATTGATGTAAGCTCTTTGATTTTTGTTTGAATACTTAGAAATGTTTTCTTCGATTAAATGCTTTGTTGATGATGAATTTGGTGCTATATATAGGCATTTCAAACCTATAATCTCTCTGATTTTATTAAGACTTTCCATGTTTGATTTTAATAGCTCTTAACAATTGCACATGTGAATTTCTGGAAAATTTTGAATCCGTGAATATACTCTTGCTAGAAACAAAACCATTGATTTCACTGATAATCTCTTTCCAAATTTTCTTGGATGAATTTGGCCATGTTTCTATTCCTATGTGAATTTGGAATATTAAGTATATTTTTCAATTGCCAAATTTATATGTGCCCCCAATGCAAACTTAAATTCTTTCCATTTCAGTGATTAAAGTAGGAATGATTTTCCTTTTTCTCCTGAACGATTCGAGCTGCTTTAAGCCATCATGTCCATGCAGTCTTTTATCGCCTTGTGTTTGCATACAGCTTGTAATTGAGCCATAATGCTTCACCATGCAATGTCGTTTATCACTTTTCATGCCTAAGTGTGTCCATCAAGTTGTATTTTGTAAATTGCTATGCTTGGTTGTAAATGCACATATTTGATGTTTCTTGCTTGCTCTTGTTGCTATCACCTGAAATTTTCATGTTGATATTTCTGTGTTTATCTTGTCCTAGCTGGTTCATGATTTTGTAGCTTGCCTGTTGTGCATTATTGCTCCACTATGTGCTTGTATCTGAACTGCACCATGTTTTCTCTCACTTTACCATATTTTTAGACTAGGCCGCTCCTGACTTTTGCCCTGATGAGTTTTGGCACATATACTTATGTGCATTTCATTTGCATGCTCAAATGTGTTAATTTCACTTTAAAGCTTCCTTGAACTTGAATTTGAATTATGAGCTGAGTGCACTTGCATCCAGTTTTGGACTTGACTTTTGCATTTGAGATTGTACTCATTTGACCATGATGCCATGTTGTATTTACTTCGAAAATCTGCTGGTGTACTTGTGCATGTTGCACTCATGTTCAATTCTACACCATTTTGATTCATGCTTTACATGACTTGAATGACATGATGCTCATGTGCTCCTTTGTACCGCTGTGTAGTTGTCACCCTTGTGTACACTTCTTGTGTATCATTTCAGAACTGTCCCTTAGATTTGATATGTTGTATTGCCATGTACACTTGTGCATGTTAGTTGCATTGCCATATGTGTGTGTGCATATATATATATATATATATATATATATATATATATTTACATAAGTGTTGCTTCACATGTGTTGTCTTAAATATCTGATTATGAGCAAGCGGAAGTGTATTTGACCGAATTTCCCCTGTTCACCTAATTTTTTTCCTTTGTGCATGTACATATATTTATTATTTCTAATCCAGCAAACCAGTTACGGTTGTGTTGAGGCTGGTTAAGATCAGCAAACGAGTCGAGACTGGTCTTGATCAGTAGACGATTGTAACTGAGTTGTTGCAGGTTTGTAGGCACAGGAAAATTTGTCTACCTTGTGGTATTTACAATAAACCACTATAAATATCAAAGAAGTATAGACTTAAATATACATATATAGACACATATCAGACCAAGGCTAAAAATGTGATGAGAAACTCACCAAAAATTCCGAGGCAAATAATTTTTTTAACTAAATTTATATTTGTTCAAAATTATATCTGTTTTGTTCCAGTTTACTCTGTGTGTGTTTCTATGACAGGTATGCAAGTAATTGGACAGGATTTGAAGCACATGAAGATTCAGTGAGAGTGAATAAACATATGTGAGAGAGTGTACATGTATAACCGACTGACTTTAGTGAATTGTAGTAAGGATCAAATGTAAGTGAATGTGACAACTGAAATCTATAGAAGTGAGTTCTGAAAAGATGTACTATTCTAAATGTTTGAAATAAAATATTTTATTGAATAATAAATACTTGTTTGAATATTAAATTCTGTGGAGTAGCATTATCATTCGATAATACTATTTATTCCTGTATGAGATGAGATATAGAATAACAAAGAAATTTATAAAATAATATATGTTTGTTATCATCAAACAAAAAAACATATATTCAACGTTATCTCCCTCAGAAAGTAATACTTCAACAATTCAAGGTGGATTTTATAGTGAAATTACTACATAAGATGATGCTCCAAAGAGAAGTGGTGAACATTCTTTAAGATGGATTATGTAGACAGATGGTGCAACAATAATTGTTGTTTTGGTACCAGTGTCATATTAGTGGCTTCTGAGGAACGTTTGATCTCCTATGCCTTGAAACTTGACTTTCCTGCAACAAACATCGAGGTCGAATATGATTCCTTGATTACGGGACTCAAACTTGCTAAAGAACTTGGTGTAAAGCCTTACAAATCTTTTATGATTCCTAGTTAGTGAAGTGCCAAGTCAGGAAAGAATTTCAAGCCAAGAGAGTGAGACTTACTCCTTGTTTAAACTAAGTCCACGAGATGTTATTACTTAACATTATGCCATATTGCACATTCTCATAAAGAAAAAAAATGCAAAATCGACTAATTAATCAAGTTGGCTAGTTTCAGAGATACATGGCTCTGGTTCTAGTAGAAGTGTTGACTGCTCCAAGCATCAATCATATAGAAGTCAATTAAATCTTGGAGATTGACCATAAGAATGGTCATGGCAGACTATGATAAATAACAATTTACAAAAGGGAATCCTTCCCTAAATTAAGAAAGAAATTTGCAAAGGAGTATGGTACAAGACAGGTTTCTCGTTTCCCATGCAATAGTGTGTCACCACTAATAAGACTAAATGAATTCTAAGGTAAATTGTGATAAGACTTGTGGAAATCACACTGAAATAAAACTTTAATAAAGAAGATTATTTTCTATAGTTAATTTTGTAAAATAATAAATCGAGATGTAGTCAATTATGCTTGAAGATGTGATAATCGCTAGAGGTTTGCTAAATTTCTTAGAGCCCAGCTGAAACGACCCGAACTTCCCCGGTACGGGAAAGCCCGGATTGAGTTGAGAACACGACGCATCAGAACTCAAACAATAGAATATTTCATTGCTATTACAACAATTACATCAGGTACAAGATATCGAAGTTCAAATAAATAATATTACACAGTGGAAATAAAATAATATCAAGGATTAAAATACAAAGCAGCGGAATTTGAATGTATAAATACAATGTATAGCGGGAAATACATCAACTAGCACAACTGAATGAAATATATGGATACAAAGCTTTCCGAATATAGCTCCAGCTGTAATCCAGGATGCTGGGAAAATAAATATCTACGAAAATCAAAACTACTAGCTACCCCATGTGGAAAATAGGGGCACCCAGAGTTTAGGTTAAAACAATAAACTACGAGTCAGTCATGGGACTGGTGTGAGAACTAAAATAGTTATTAAATCTTTACTTTAGAAATTGGGAAATCATGGGACCACGCCATATAACATGGAATGAGTTTACTCCACATGAATCATAGTTTAAAATAAAACAACGCAATGCTTTTTGGATAAATGAAGCTACTATAAGACTCAAGTACCATCACATAATGCAACGCAAGCTGGAGGATAGAGTTTTCCCTTATAATAGCCAGATTTGCTTGGTGTGTTTAAAACAAATCATTTTGATATTACTATAAGTGCATAGTGTCAAAAACAACTTCAATATAAATGTATCAATCATAGACGGCATGGGTACCATATATCATATCCCCATACTAGTTATACAACTAAAACCGAAGAATGTCGTACTGGAAATTGGATTTCCATCATGAGTTAAGGCAAGGTATGTACTCCTTACCGATTCGGGCCATCTCTAGCGGAATGACCCAGGATCACACCTACGGGAAACCCTTGGATCCAACAGTGCCGGTCCACACATACTTTAGTAGATTAATTATTCCTGAACACACGTTTCCCGGTCCTATAAGACCTCTAAAGTGGTCAGTAAGTCGACCATATCAAGAGCCACTAGGGACTCAAATCCGAGGCGCTCATACCATCATCCACATAAGTAAAATTGTCTAGGCTCCATACCATGACACCACTCCTAGCTAGAAAGAAACTTGTGCACTCACTGCGTCCCTTATCTCATTTTTAACTCATACCGAGGTGTAAGGCTCACGAATTAATGCTATACACAATGCAATGCGAATTAAAGTCGTGCCTTGATCATCAACCACAAGACTATGCTTTTCAACAAAAGCCTTGATCATTTGCATCTTAGCATGCCACACTGACAATTCACTCCATGCAACTGATGTCTATCAATATATAACCTCTAAGCTTGTACGTCTCAGAGAAGGGTGTTTAACAAGAGAATAAATTCTCCATCACCAAACATATATATATATTTAATAGAAATCAATCAACACAGAATTAAATCCAATGTTAGACACATATCCACTTACAAGTCCGTTCTGGGTCTGAACGAAACCGGAGGCACCTTATTCCTCATCCCATATGTCCAATACAGGAGACAGGTCCTCGCATATCCGGTCGATCTCCAAGTATGTCTGGTCGATCACCACTTATTACCTTGTCTTGGGTGTATGACCCAATCAAGAAATCAGTAATCATCCAAACGATGTGACGATCTCTAGTCTTAAACAACCGTCTTCATTGTCGACTTTTAGTCACCGTATTAGTTATTCAAAATGGGATAAACCCGGTCTTTCCGAATAACTCGCGTATTTTATAATCAATAATCAAGAGCTATAAAAACACGTCATACGCCTTATTCCAATTCAGAATATTCTTTTATTTGAATATTCACATCTTATGGGAAAGGTTCCCATTAATTTTATCAAAGGTAAGTTCAGCTAAACTATTTCTTTAATCTTCCTTTGTATATCCATTTCAAAAGATTTTATTTTATCTTTCCACCATTCTAAACCAAATTAAGGTTTATCAACTAGTCGGGATTAGCTAACTTAATCGAAGTAATCATTTATTTATTAATCTCATTCCCAACCTATTTATCCCATGGAGCAAAACTGGCAGTACTCCATATATAACACCCATGGTGTTGTCGGTAAATTTTAATTATCATTTCACGTTCAAATCTAATTAAAGATTTAACTGTTGCTTGGAGTAAAACTGGCGGTACTCCCTTCTCGGTCATTTCATGAATTTGATAATTTTAATTGTCCCATTCTCATTTCAATCTGATTAAAGATTCATTAAATCTCTAGTTCAGTTTTAATCTCAAAAATCATTACTTAATGATTACCCAACTTTTAGGAAAATTAATCATGTCTTTAACTGGGTTAAAGGACCAATGTTATTTAAAACACAATTCACAATAAACCCAAATCCTCTTCCATTAAAATAGAATCTTCACGGAAATCATAACAGTATATAATTGATATAAAATTCTGTATCGTACTAATACTATAAACAGAATAATGGCAAAGCCTTTTAAATTCCATATATAGTAATGATCTTCCTTTACAGAAGCTCATCTCGATTATTACCCAGTCAAATTCCATTCAATTCCAATTTAATATATTAAATTGGAAAACTTTACTTGTAAAATTTCCATTAAATCTTAATAAAAAGATTTATAAATTCCAAATCATATCTTCACTGTTAATTGGGTTAAAGAACTAATGTTGTTAAAACATTGTCCACGATAAACCCAAATATCCAATTTCAATTCAATTCCAATTAAATATTAATTAATTGGTAACTTCCCTAAATCTTATTTAAGAGATTTATTCTTTTCTCAACTAGGTTTAAGAACAGTGTTATTTAAGACACCATTCACGACAAACCCAAAATCCAATTTGATATTATATACAAGGCTCTAAAAATAGAAATTATATCAGCTTATATTCAATATCAAATTCTGAAACCAATAAATATCGTATTGGGAATAATGTTATTTACATCTTCCAAATTCCTCAACAATATCCGTATAATCACGGAATCCAATATCGAAACATTCCAACAATTATTTCCATTCATATCCACTCCAATTTATTCATTGGGAAATTTGGTTATTTTAAAACCATTTACAAATCCAATTTACTATTTAAAAATATTGGATTGTTATTCTAGTTAAATAACTAGTTCATTTAGATAAAAATATATTTTTATCTTTTCAGACTTGGAATTTTTCATCCAAAATCTTTCCACATCATTTATTATGATTTTATACTATTTTTCCATATTTTTAATGATTTTATTAAAGCCCTTACAGTCGGTTTTCAATAATGACCACCGAACTGCATTCATAGCGACCTTTTCTGAAATTGATTTGGACATAATTTAAAATCCAACCGTTAGATTTCAAATCTCTTATATTCATTGGAAAGCTCTTTTCGATACAAACCCAACGAATCTGACGGTCGGATCTCCTGTTACGTCAATTTGAAGTTAATGGTCGAAATTCGCGAATGGTCGCTACGCGACGCGTTCTATTCAACCATTATATATATAATGTATATATTCTATTTCCGTTCAAAACGTATTTTATAAATTCGTTTTAAAAACGATTCCCACTTTCATTTCAATTTTAAATCAAAATTGAATACTCCTTATCATTATAATATTTAAATGATAATATTTTCAAAATATCAGATTTTGAACTCATTTCCTTTTCGATATTCGTTATAAAATTGAATAAAATCGATATCAAAATCGTTCGTGTTAAAATGGCGCATATCTAATCAATACGGCTTCACATATTTCAATATTTTCGTGTCCATCCAAAATCGGACATCAAATTTACAATTTAATCCTTTATTGAATATTATTTTAAAATATTCATTATTTTTGAACTGGAATCAGACCCAACTAATTACCATATAATGTTAGTTATATGGATTTTCATACATCATATGTACACAACAACAATAATAAATAATCATCCATCATCCAGAGTGCATTACACAACTGCATAAGCAGTAAACATAAATAACTAACGCTTACTACAGTATGTCAACCAATCGATTGACATACAACTAAGAAATTGGGATTAGTGTACGCTAAATATCATCCCAATACCCGTGTGGGGGTTTCAACAAACAAATATTGAATATTATTTGTGCAGTTGGGCGATGTATAAAATTTATCGTCCCAATCAATGTCAGGTAAATGGGTGTACATAAACAAATCGTCTGATTTATAAATGAATATTTATTTGCATTTCAGGAAAAAATTATGCCATTCATATATACGTTAAAATTTATATTTTTAATGATAAAATATTTATTTCAACACTTGACTATTTTATATAGTTTATACATTCAATAAAAATGATATTTTTATCGTTCAAACATTTTATTCAACACATGAATATTTTATATAGTTTATTTCAGAAAATTTTGGCATTATAACGACGCGATATTAGAACCGGAATAATGTCTAGCATTATATCTCTCCTGATACCGTACACAATCATCAATTAATCCACAAAACCACAATACAATCTGTTCCACCACAATACAGTCAATTTCACCAAAATTCAATCCAAACAAACATCCATGGTTTGTATAATAAATAGCATCAGAAGCTACTAATCCCATTTGCAACCTAGGTTATATTTAACTGTAAAATAGTTTGAGTGAGTAGGTGTTCTCACATTAGGATCCACTCCGCCATTCTTTTTTATCGCTCAAATCTGCCGTTCTGATTCCAGAATTGGCAAACGAGCACCAATCTTCACCCAATCTTTTTTTTAGCACAAGCGCGCCATTCCAGACAACTTTCGCCGAGTGGGCTTCCTTCCAATAATGTGCCAATTCGCCAGAAATTGCGAAAAGACAAAATTTGGACTGCTAACTTTGGTTGCATTATCTAAACAGCTCCGAACTCCAAACTTCGAGAGCCATATACTCAAATCAAAGAGAAAATCGTGCTCTTCGATTTTGGCACTGTGGAGTTTTGGCTAGAAGTACACGGTTAGGGAGTTATTGGCTAAAAAGGGACAGGGTCTTATTTGCAAAACTGGGTTTTATAGAAAACGGGGTTTTTGGCCAAAGAGGGGTCCACAGTTGGAGGTGGGGGTGGGGATGGGTGGCGCTGGGGTCTGGTGGTCAAGGGGGAGGCGGGGCTAGGCGGCGGTGGGCCAGCGGTGGCGGCGCGGTGGGTTTTTAGGGGATTTGGTGGGGGGTGAGAGGGGGGTTTGGGGTCTGCGTTGAGGAGGGAGGAGGTTGGCGGCTTGGGGAGGCTGACGGCGTCGATGAGAGGGGCGGCAGTAGAGGCAACGTCATTGAGGGTGGGGGGGGGGGGGCGACGGCGGGAAAAATTGGGGCGACGGGTTTTTTTCCTTCTGATTTCTATTTTTTTTTTAAACTACGGTTAAGAAATTTATATATATAATATTTCCATAAAAAGAAACTTCTCCATTCGAACCCCAAATCGAACCCACCGACTATCGTCCCTAACTAATTACTCATATTCCGAACACAATGCGATATGTTTCGTAATCCAATTCTAATCTTTCGATCCGTTTTCGTTAAAATTAAAATATAAATTAATATAACGGTCAATATTGAATTTAACATACATTTTAATTTACCCGGGTCACATACTAACTGTAAAAATCACAGAAAAATAAATTTAGCTATGTTTTGACGATACAGTCCTAATAAAAATAATTTCGTCGAATTTGGAGACTGTTTGAAAAATAGTCATTTTCTAGTTGATTAAATTCCAACTGAAATTACCAAACACGTTTAAATTTACCACACTCACATATTAATTCCAAAAATTATGAAAATTGGAATATATCAATAATTTGACATTCCAGTACAACAAAAGTAGTTTCATCGAAAACGGAGGTCGTTTGTAAAATGGCTATTTTTAAGGGCTATATATTATATTAAATATATATAAAAAAATTCCGTAGCAACTATTTTGAATTTTAAATCAGGCATAACTTTCAATTTATATTATGAAATCTTAAATTTTCACATTTGTTGGAAAGATGTTGTTAAATAGATTCCAACATTTCTGGTTTTACTGAAATCTGATTTACGAATCATATACATTCAATTAAAGTTTAAAATCGAATTTTCAAACTACCGCGCCATTTCAGGCTCATTATATAATTAAAATAAATTTATACATTCTAACTTCGATTACAATAATTTTATAGTCGTTATTATTTAAAATTAATCATTTTAAATATTCAAAATCCATTAAAATTGCTAAAATAAAAATTTTAAATTGGTTCAAAAATTCCAGGTTGTTACACCAGCCAATGGAAATCAGTATGTTGGTCAATCCATGACCATTTATAGTTTAGGTATCAAACATCATTAGCATAGTCCATGATCAGGACCATGAAGTTTTATTGGTTAAGCATGATTGGATCATTCATAAGTGAACTCTTTCATTTAATGAGATGAGCAGAGCATGATCCAAAAAGGACGTGACTTGACCGTCCACTTACCAACTTTTTCCCTTAACACATGGGCATAAGTATAAACTGAGACAGGTGTGAAATGACCATCCGTTCACTAACTCTTGTCTTTGATCCGACATGAAGAGTACAAATTATAATGGATGTGATTAGGCTATCCAATTATAATGGATGTGATTAGGCTATCCACTAGCTAACTCTTTCCCTTGATGCAATGGAGGAGTACAAATTGTAATGGAAGAAACTCGTTCATCCATCCCATAACTCCACCAACCCAAGGTGAGGTACACTATAATCCTTTGAGAGCTGAATACGACAACTCGACCTAGTAATTTATGCTTAGAGTTTGGTGAACCATTGACTTTTGGCCTAGAAAGGTAAAATAAGGAAAGCTTATCTTATGGAATCAATGAAACTACATTCCGATAAGCTTACACAGGAACTGTGTTCCGATGATCTAGAATAGGTACCAATAGAAATGCATTCCTTTAAGCCACTAAATTGAGGTGAAAACCGACTCCATCCTTTGGACAGCTGGCATGGCCCTGACAATGCCCTAAAGGATTAGACTACTAAAGCAAAAGAATTTAGTTTGACCAATTCGAAGTCTTGATTTCCTTAGGTGCAGCTCGACTTAAGGCAACAACCAAAAGAGATACCTGAACAATAACGATCGGATCGATACCTAAAATTACAGACATTTGGGGTATTACTCAAACTAAATATAATGAGAACAAACCGCGACTACATTGAATGGAAAGTGCATTGCTCGAATACTTAAGAAAAATTTAGATAAAGGCTTAAGTAGTAATAAAAAGTCTATATTATTCATGGTCATAATGAGACTTTGTAGGAAAGTACAATTTTTTTACTTACACCTAAAGAATGGAAAGAAAAAGCGGAGACCAAGAACAAATCCGGTCAACAAAAACCAAAAAACTACTAGTAAGCAGTGCATCGCATTTTTTGCATCTAATAGCACTTCAAACTTAATAAAGTAACATGAAATAAATCTTTTAATGTGCTAAAATACACGTAATTTAAGCTATAATCCTTAAACAAATAGGACAAACAATTTCGAATGCGGATGTCTTCCTACTTGCATCTACATCTCTTTTCGAGTATAGAATATTTATATGCTTATCTGATACGGATACAAACGGATTTATGATTTTTCAGACATTCATTGATAGCTCTAAATGATACACAAATATATGAATATAATTATATTCAAAATTGGTGTCAGCTACTTTTGATGTAAAATGCAGAAGAATGCTAATAAGTTAGACTTGGTTATCATTTCAGTCTGACACACAGAAGTAATATATATTAGCAAAAGAATGTACAATGATGTTTTTGAATTTGAAATTATTTCATGAAGAAATAATTTAAACTTTCTTTTGTTCATGTTTTAGAATTATAGAAAATAGTTCAGTACCCAAATTAAAAGGTAACTAAAATCTTTTGACTTGATAATCCTTTCATATGTCATAAATAAAATAGAAATATTTTGTTTCATGCACTAACTATGCACATAACAATGTTGACCAACAATCAAGAAACCGCAACAAAAATAATTTGGTAAGGGTGCTTTATCATATTTCATTGCACTGAGAACAAACAAAATGCAGATTAATTTATGATATTGTTTTGAATGTGATATATATAATATTTCAAAGAATGGAAAGAAATATTGAAGAAACAAATTTAATTTGCTTTATTGGTTTGCAACAGAGAATGGTCTTTAGATACGATGCTCTTTGTATAGCTTAATATTTATACGGAACAAAAACTGAAGAAAAATGGCACATTGGCTAAGAAGCAAGCGACAACCTACATTGGCTAAGAAGCAAGCGACAACCTGCTTAAGAAAAGAATTCATTTAAAGTGTAACACCCCACCTCTATGCTTGTGTTAGCCAAGGTCGTTACAAGCAATGATGTCAACAAACCCAAAAATTAAGGCTGTTGAGGAGCGATTATTTATACATTAGCTTTGAAGGAGTGTTAAACATGTCAGATAGTGGTTAGAAAATCTGACACATCTTATTCAAGTTCAAATTCACTACGCTGTGGCTATAAATAATTCGAAATCAATATAAAATACATAACAATATAATCGGAGTCATACACAGATATTCACATCACTAAAGCGGAAATAGATATGAATATAACACATAAGAGTATACATAAAGATAGTGGTTATACAAGATCCACTATACAAAAAAAGAATAGGTACATGTTCCAGCCAAAATGATATGTATACATGGATATCTCATATACATGTAACACAAAATTACTACGATGATAATGTAGTTGCGAGAAGTCAAGTGACGGTCTCTGGCAGAAGTCATGTGAAGCACCTGTAATATCGGCTTGGATCCAGTAGATGGTGAACCCGACTTGAATAGAGAGTGTAAGTTGTCTTAACCACTGGAAAGCTGATCATTATAATATTTCATTAGTCTCTCTCAAATCTAGGGTTCTCTCGACGCTTGATTTGCGATTCTTTGAAAAATGTTCAAATCGAAAGATGAAGCCACCAACAATACTTCGTCTCAGAATAGCGGAAGCAAATCAGGGTAAAAGATGCAGTGTTGGTGATCTTGTAAGAGAACTTCTAACATGGATTCAAGAGAATTGATCTAAAACATCGTTGATGGCTGAAGGTTTGTATTTCCTCTTTTCTACTGATGACGCTATACGAAGTAGCATTTATTTTGCTGTCGGTGTTGGAGGTTTGATCTTTTGCTTCCTGTGTATTTAAATCTAATCTGAATCATGTAAAATTGGTTGTTGAAATGGCTTTATTTAATATATAAGTACGTTGATAGGTTCCTGGTACATGGTTACCTTGTAGTTCCCCTTTCTAGACTAATTCACGAACAAAGTACAGATTTATTTCAATTATATTTACTCCTAGCATGGTTAAAAGGATCCTCGGAAATGTAAATTGTACTCTTGTTGTCACACAACAAAGTAGGCTTGATATTTATGTTTAGTTTTAGTCCACTTAGTAGAGACAGGATCTATTTGTTTTTTGCAGTTACATTGACACTCTGATATTCTGCTTCTGTGCTTGACCTTGATATTGTAGACCGTTTTTTCAAGCACCATGAATTTAGATTATTTCTAATGTAAATGCAGTATCCAATTGTAGATCTCCTATAATCTGCATCTAATGCCTAGTCAACAATTTCATATCCAGTTATATTTAGCTGCTTGCATGCTTTTATTTTTAATTCAAGGTTGGTAGTTTCCCATGAGATATCATAAGATAAGATGCTCTTTATAGCTTTCCAATATTCATTTAGGGTATTTTGCATAAATTGAGGAACTCTGTTAACACTGTAAGTTATACTTGGTCATGTTATAGTTGCATATTATAATGCATCCATAAAACTTCTATACCGCTTAACATTAAATATGGCTTCTCCCATGTATTTAGAAAAGTGTTGACTGCTGATCAGAGGTGTAGATTGGGGATTAACACTCACTACGGTAAAACAACTAATTTGGCACACCAGGATGCAGGGATTTGATGCGGCTTTAAGCCGTATCAAATTTGCTAGTGCTCATAGCCGTATCAAATTTCTTTTACGATCCGCACTAACTCAAACACCTAAAATCTAACCCTACATCAACAAAGCTTTGGATCAGTTTATTTGATACAAATTTGAGCTGTATCAAATCCACATCATAATTTCACCCGCTATTTTTCATTTCTCATCATCTTGCTTTGTCAGTGCCACTTATAATAAAAATGTCGGCTTTCCTCTTTTTTACTTCTATGGTGACCAAAAACCAAAATTAGGGTTTTATCCTCAAATCGTGACTCCGACGTTGCTCTGGAATTTGTTCTCTGATGCTTTGATTGTTCGATGCTATGAAATATTCCTCCGCAGTCCACATTGCAATTTGCAACAACAAACGATGATGAGTCGCCCTCTCCTTCGATAACGACGTAGCAGCCCTAGGTCCCTAGCCCCCCTTCGACAGCAGGTAGCAGCGCGAGCCTGCAGTCGTTGTTTTTCCATCTCATATCAACTTCTATGTTATATGTGTTAGTATCACGAGGAACAAACTTCGGTCGAATAACTGGTAAATTATTTGCAACAAGCTATGACTACGTGCTCCAATTGATGAATTTGGTATGTGTATAAAGCCTATTCTAGCTAACAATTATGCAAAAGTGCAAGCAACTATAGAATTTAATGGAACCAAGTATATTCTTCCTCCTTGGTCTGCTAGCATTCTTCCTGACTGTAAAAAAGAAGCCATTAATAGTGCAAAGGTCGGTAAATGATCTCTGTATTTTAATTTTAAAAGTGTGAAATTGGTTAACAACCTGACATGTTGAAATTGTGAAATTGGTTAGCAATCTCATGTTGAAAGTGTGAAGATGGTTTTTATTTTATTTTAGTGCATAACTTGAAGCATTGATAGGCATTTGGTTTAAAAAAAAATACAAATCAATAAATTTGCAACAGAGCTTGCCGTCTACT
The DNA here is from genome assembly GCA_030737875.1 of Allium sativum. Classification (NCBI taxonomy): domain Eukaryota; kingdom Viridiplantae; phylum Streptophyta; class Magnoliopsida; order Asparagales; family Amaryllidaceae; genus Allium; species Allium sativum. The sequence continues at coordinate 719,464,749 of CM060919.1, forward strand.
TACTTGCATTCTATTTTCGCTTTGCTTCTTTCTCAATGTCACTGACCTTTATTGTTTTATGTTATGATGATCAACAACTATCTTTGTTTTCATTTATGTAGATGTATGCCTAAACAGTGGCGACCCATTGTAATGATCTGGAATTTTGGACTAGTTAAATGATTAGTTTATAAGTTAATTAAAGTTGTAATAAATTGTTTAGATTGTAAAATATAGTTAAGAAGTATATAATCTTAAATATACACCTTTGGTAGCATTTGGTAAGTGTTGTATATAGTTTTTAATAGCATTTAAAGGGTGAATGCTACCAAAAACACCTCTTTTATCTTTATTACAAGTGTTAAAACACTTGTAATTTTGCATGCAACATTACACGCATGAATTACACATGTCCTACGAGGTGTCATCGCCTTATTAACTCATTTCAAGTATAAATACACCCCTTTCCTTCCCTTAAGCATTCATTCTCATCTTCTCTTCCATTTCTTCTTCTTCTCCACCTTAAATCCATGGCTTCCATGGTGAAAATCCTCCTCTTCATCCATTTATATAATATACAAATTGTTGTAAAGTCGATAGCGTCAAACAGTCAGTCTGGGATAACTGTAGTGGGTCTAGCAGCCTAGAAATAGAGGATAGCATAGTGGAACCCCAAGGTGAGAACTCGACATTTATATTTGTTCACTTTTTATGTTGTGTGAATGATTGTTGATGATATGGATGATTAGTAATTATTGCAATGTAAGCGTTTAGTGACAAACGCTTATATGGACACATGTATACACTATTATATACATATATATATATATATTCCCATATATGATCATGTGATAGATGAATGGATGCTTCGTGGTTGTTCTTAGTGATGATGAGTGCATTTTACTTGTTACACACATATATGTGGATTATACGCATATCAGACAAGTCTCGGACCAAGTTTGGGTGATAAATGAATATTTTATTCATTTAGATTTGAAAGTTGGAATTGGTTTTAAATGGTTAGTAAATGATTTTCTAAATAATTTTAAAGCAATTTAGTAAAGTTTTTATGCGAATGTATATTGTAATTAAAACAGAGTTTGTCAAAATAAATACTGGAACGTTCTAGGATGACAGAGAGGATAGTGTTTAGGCTTAAGTTTGGAAAATGTAGTTTCCTACTCTCCCTGGCTATCCCTAACTGATCCGACGGACGGGATGGTTAATTCAAAATTTAAATTGAAGCTATTTGAATTTATAGTAGAATTTAGAGTATTTTTGTTAAAAACTTTAAATGCTTATAACTTTTGCAACTTAAATCAGATTCCCAAGAAATGAAAAACGTTTGATTCTCATCAACAAGAGCTTTCAATTGAGTGAAAGTAGATTTTAATTTCGACTTATAATTTTCAAGTTATATTTAAACTACTATTTAAAAATGTTGTTGCAACTGTTATCCATTGACTATAATGATAAATGGTTATTTAAAAATATGGAAAATTTGTGTAAAATCATAATTAATTATTTAAAAGTGATTTATGTTGAAATCATGAAGTTTTGGTAATATAAAGGTTATTTCCCATAAACTAGCAAACATTGGTATTTTAAAAACACTTTTTGTAACACTTTTGTAACATTGTTTATTCAATGTTAAAGGTATTTAACTTTATAAGTCTTTTCCTAACCTTTGTAAGTAATTGCTAACATGTAATGAAAGGCTTTAAATGATAATTTGTGTTTCCAAACATAGAATATGGGTTGAGACTTGATTTGGTCCTACATATCCACATGGTTTTAAAGTTACGTTTATTATTTGGAAAGACCGGAATTGGATTTATGTCTGAAAACCATTCCAAGTAATAATACGACGTTGTGGAGAAATTGAAGGCGTTGAAGACGATAATGAAGATTGGGATCCTTTGAATTGTTTGGACTGATTGCTGATGTCTCGATTGGGCTGATTCCCCGGTACGAGATTATAAGTGGCATGACATTCGAATATATTTGGAGATTTTGGATTTATATTTCGTTCAGACCCAAAACGGACTTGTATGGATTGTGTGTCTGACATTGTAATTAACTGAGTAGCACTGTTTATCAATGTATATCTGTTTGGTGGCGGAGAATTATTCTCTTGCTTAACACCCTTCTCTAAGACGTATGAGCTTAGAGGTTATATATTGGAAATCAGTGATGCACTCTTAATTGATAATGTGGCATACTTAAGATATGTGGTGAGCTATAGATGATTAAAGCATGACTTATTTAAGCGTAGCTTTCTGTATCGTAACCTCGGCAAGCCTCACAAACTAGTAAGTGGTCAAAACAGAAAGAAATGTGGCAAGGTTATGGGGTGTTGTCTCCTTCTAGATAAAAGGTGTACTATGGTATGGAGCCCATGTATTAACCTATGTGGAAAACTTCTACTTTTGTGGTTTTTGTTGGCGAGCGCTCAGAAAGGTCGATAACGACCGGGAGATGGCATACTTAGGCGTACTCTAAGTTACCCAGTTAAGGGGTAACTCGGCCTTATGTTAGCATGAGGAGCATTAGTTGATCCTTGAACATCCCTCTAGAGGTGTTCAAAATTCGGCTCGGAAGGAAGTTCTTTTTCCTGGTCATTGTTGGAAACCCAATCTCCACTACGAACCCGTACGATTTTAGTTGTATACTATTATGTCAGTATAATATATGGTACCTATGTTGGCTAAGATTAATACATTTACTTTCGAAATTGTTTTTCACACTATGCAATAATAATAATATCAAAATCGTTTCCGCGTATTAAAGCATTTTTGTCTATCATAAGGAGAAACCTCGCCCATGTGTGCGTTTACATTGTGTGTGTGCCGCGAGACCTTATGTTAGTTTCATGTTTCAAAAAGTCATTGTGAATTTTCCATGCACAAACAAATATGAGGAGTTCTCACACCAGTCCCATGACTGAGCCGGAGTTGTTTTGGGTTCACACAAAACTCTGGGTGCCCATAATTTTTATATGGGCAACCTAGTGTCAGGTTTAGTAGCAGTACTTTGAGCTTGTGTCTCGGAGCTTTTCCTCGGTGGATCCTTTTCTTTTGTGGAGTTGTTGTTGATGTGGAGTATTAGCTATTTTCTTTGGGACATTATTTTGTGGACATCTGTGATCCAGAGAAATTCAGATGAAGATGAAGTTTGTTATGGGATTTACATTGTTAGTCAGTTTCCGATGTTCTTTTGGTTATGGTTATGAAATGTTGTAAACTCTGATGTAATCTCATGTTATATAAATGAGAAGTTGTTTTTTATTTCATTGTGATTTATCTAATGTGTTATATCCCCATACAACCAGGAATCCAACACTCGAATCTTTGACATTTTGAATACCAGAAGGTGTTAAAGTGTCGATTTTCGAGGGTCAAAATTCCAGGTCGTCACACCCAACTAATCGATTCCCCAAGCCACAACTTATTTTGTTTTCCCTCCAATGCAAGGAAGAAAAAAAATCAAGCTAACCTGCATATTGTGTGCGATTGGTAGTTTACAAAGGATTCACTTATTGGCAAGTAACCCGCAATATTTCAAGCAGACTTTCATATCGAACACACTTTCATATTCAAAGACGCCCCAAATTAAATTTGGTCTTTTAGCGTAACAATTTTAATTTGGTCTTTTAGCAAAATAAAAATTACTTCGATCTCCATGCAATCTTTCTGTGATAGTTACATCTTTATATTTAAGATATTTTATTACCTTATTTTATAACTTCAATTAAGTTTTATGTTACAATAACATAACATATTTTATTCTATTTGTATTGCTCGCATGCTTAAGTTTTACAATAGGCATAGCATTTCAAAATGACTCGTTCTAAGAACAAATGGAAAGACAAAAAACAATCATTGACTATAATTTTCATTTATTTGTTGTAGCATTACTGCATTAGAATACATTTTTTAATCTGTCTAAAACTTACTCCAAGAAGCTGCAAAACCTTCCAAGATTATTATGTAGTACGCTAGTATCAAGTTCACAAACACTTAAGGCACAAGCAATATTGAACTAGCTTAAATTTGACAACATTTCTTTTTGTCAGGAACCGAGTTCAACATAAGTAACTTAGCCAACTACTCTTATAGATTTTACATCGTATATCAAAAAGGGAAGAAGAAACAAAAAAGGAATACCAAGATAAAATTCCTTTATTGATTTAGGACTGTAGATTTCGAAGTCTTCAATATAAAAATCTGTCCCTTTTTGAAAAGGACTAGTTCGTAAAGATCTTCGATTTTCCTTTCTAAGGAATTGACCTTCTCTTCTGAACTTTTTTACTTCATCTGACTTTCTCTTTACTTCATCCAACAATTGATTTCTTTCTTTTGAAACCGTTACTAGCTTGCTTCGTGTCTGGAGAGATCGATCTGGGAAAACCTAATTTATTGGTTCAAAACTTTGATGAGATACGATGTTTTATGTTTCCTTCATGTCCACTGCGGACCCTGCGGTACTGCCTTCTTCTTTTGGTGTGTGGGATGCAAGCCGACAACTTCAATCTTTTTTTTGGCTTTCCCCTGCCGGTGGGCTGCCCCAGCCCGTGGGATTGTTGGGTTGCCCACTGGGCCGCCCCTGTGCCTAATGACCCCAATTTTATGCTAATTTGCATTTACAGATATACATCTACATAAGATGCAAAGCATGCTATGACAAAAAACTTTATATCTCATTTTGGCTTGCAATTTAGTGAGAATTTGTCCCTTCACTTCAACAAGATAATAGCGTTTCAACAATTATTTACTATGGTAACTCAATCCTGTCATTTTGATTTACTTGTAATTACTAGTTTGTGTTGTTTTATTTATAATATGTATATGATTGATAACCTAACTTTTATGTTTTCAGTATAAGCGTATATGATCCGCGTAGGACAAAAATCATGCTACTACCTTCGCATGCCATTGTGGTATGCACTTAACTGAAAGGAGAAGGCTTATTGTCTCCAAATGCGAAAAGGTAGCCATGTTCAGAAATGTATTGCTACTATTACCATTATCGTGCATGCTTGTTTTACTCATTAAAACTAACTTGCTCGTTAATTTACTATGGAACATCGAAGTTGCTAAAGCATAATCTTTCACCTAGTGAAAAGAAGAAGTGGATAATGAAACGAAGAAGAAGAGATGAAGTTCCACCAACTTATGTTACATATTTGGACATAATCTTATGATGTTAAACATCTATAATAAATTTCTTGTGTTTAACACCTTTTTTTGTAAGCATATGAGCACCATTTACATTGTATATTCAAACTGGTAATACATTATTGCTAGTTTACCTATCTATAATATGTTGAATAGAATGCACAACTCAATGTGCATGCATATTAGGAATGAAAAATTGAAATAGTCAAGTTGCAGGTGGTAGATTTTGGTTTAGTGAAGCTTCTTGAGCACAGCAGTGAAGACGACTGCATGACAACGCGCTTAGTTGGAACTCCAGGCTATCTCCCACCAGAGTAATTAATATTTCATATTCATATGTATCTGTGTAGTTGGTGTATAACATATATAATGCAGAATGAAAAGTTGACAATCAATGATACACACCTCTAGATCAGTTCAAGAACTCTAAATGACATCGAAAGGAGATATCTTTGCATTTGGAGTGGTTCTAGCAGGGTTGATATATTTGGGTTGAAGAAAATATTTGAGGAGCTATCCATTCAATAAACTTTGCGACATCAACCAATTGGACTTAGTTATATTGGTAATACACCACTGCCAATGGCCATCACTCAGAAGATCGAAATTTGATTTCTTGATGAAGAGGTTTCTTGGTTTTTTCTTGTCTTTAATTTTTTAGCTAAGGATCTTGTTGTTTTACATTAGTTCAATGATCTGTTAAGAGAATTTTGAAGAAATTCCAGTGTTTCTAGTTGCTTGTATGATGACATTGTAACATTAAATAAGTTTGAAGTACCAAAGTAATTCCAGTTGAGAGAATTTTGAAAAAATTCTTGTGTTTCATAGTGTTTCTAGTTTTGTTTGTTCTTGCACTATTATGGTACCAAAGTAGTTCTCATGAGTTACAAAGCTAATCTTATATTTTTTTTAAATTCGCTACGGCTTAAGGCCGTATCTAATGATGAATTAGATACGGCCTTAAGCCATATCTAATATGAATTAGATACAGCTCATGGCCATAGCTAATTAAAAATTAGATATGGTTCATGGCCGTATCTTATTCATCATTATTTACGGCTTAAGGCCGTATCTAACACATAAAAATGCAACAAATTGATACGGCCCAAAGCACTGCCTAATCACATTAGATACGACCCAAAGCACTGTCGAATTGGCATTTCTGGTGTAGTGACTGTCCATTTTTGTTTTGATCAATAAATCTGATATATATACTTCTTTTGCCATAACAGTATCTCCGAACTTGATTTCCTTTTTACTTCAATGCCCAGAAAGTAAGTTAATTGACCCAAATCTTTAATTCAGAATTGATGATTGAGGTATTGAATGAGATATTCTATGAGAATTGATGGTTGAGGTATTAAATGAGATATTCTATGCCTACAGTGTTATTCCTTGTAATAATTAAGTCATCAACATGTGTGTGTATGTGTGTGTATGTGTGTGTGTGTGTACACACACACACATTTGATGAATTATTTATCTTAATAAACATAGAGTTGTCTGATTTCGTAGGTTGATAGCCTAATTTATTTAGAGTACCTTTCAGCCTATCAAACTAGACTCTTGGGGCTATTTAGCCAATATATAGCCTTCCTCAACCTGCAAACAAGGGTAGGATTTTGAACATATCCATGTAGTTTTGCATATAAATTTCATCTTTTTAGTTGTCATTTATAAAAGCATTATTAACATCTATATGTTTAATCTGCCAACTTTTGCTAACTGCAATGGCAATTATTGTCTAATGGTAGTGATTTCACAATAGGTGAAAATGTTTGATTGAAATCAAATCCACATTCATGTGTGGATCCCTTAGGGCTTTTCTTTAATCTAAATATCCATTTGCATCCATATATATTTTTATTAGTTGGTGCACATACTGGATCCCATGTCTTATTCCTGATGAGAGCATTATACTCATCATCCATAGCAGCCTTTCAGTTTTGTCTTTAGCTGCTTGATCTAAACTGTCTTGCTCATTTGATGTAGACATATTTGTGTACACTGTTGGCTTAAAATCCCCCCTTTTGATCTTGTAATCATTGGGTGTCCAGTTGAACTGGTGAAACATTTAAAGGAGAGCATTCATTTCCTGGATTACTGGATATGTTTCATGTTCCCATTGATGGACTGTTTGTGGCTCTTTCTTCATAATGTTGCATCTAATTTTCTGATTGAATAAGTGAATTGTGAGCATTGCTAGGTAGCTCCAATGATCTATGGCCTTCAGAGCTTGGATTTACTGAATTGAGAGCATCATTTATCTCTATATTCTCAAACTGAATCCAGTTTTGAGGGCAACTTGGTATCTCTAGTATGAACTTTCTTGTGATGTGCACTTTGTTGGTTATCTCTATATCCTTTGTTTTGAAAGGAACACGAGCTCATTGAAAACAACATGCATGCTTATATAAATTCTTCCTATATCATCAAGACACTTATATCCCTTTTGATTATAGTAGCATAGCCAAAAAAAGTCCATGATTTAGATCTAAAATTCAGTTTGTTGGTGTTACATGGTCTTAAGCAGGGGTAACATAAGCATCCAAAAACTCTCAATGTGTTGTAGTCTGGTTTGATTCCATTTTGTTTTTAAAATGAGAAACACCTTTCAATATTACCGTGGTTTGCCTATTAATAAGATATACAACAGTGTTAAAAGCCTTTGGCCAAAATTTAAGTGATAAATTGGCCTAAGCAAGTAATGTCAAACCAAACTCCAATATATGCCTATGTTTCATTTCTACTAAGCCATTTTGTTGAGATGTATATGTATATATGACTCTGTGCACTATCTCCTTACTTTTGAAATAAGTGTTCAATGTCTTGAATTCACTGCCACCATTAGTTTGAGTTACTTTCACAAATTTGTTTGATTGTTTTTCAACCATAGCGATAAAATTTGTGAGAGCATTGCGTTTCAGACTTAGACTTGAGAAATTTAATCCATGTAAATCTAGTGCAAGCATCAACAAAAGGTACATAATATCCGTATCCAAAATTAGAGTATTTGGAGCTGGCCCCTACAAGTAAGTTGCAATGAGTTGTAAAGGTTTAGTGTAAACAGTAGATGAGTCACTAAGGGGTAATCTGTGACTTTTACCCTATTGACGGTGTCACATACATAGGGCAGAGAAATTGAACTAAAATCAATCTTGTTTTCGGATAGAACTTGTTTTCTAATTTTGATGCCAAGATGTCCTAGTTTACAATACCATATATCAAATACATATTTGTTGTCACTTTTATTCACCTTAGTCAAGTTACAGCGTTTGTCTTCTTTAACAATATTGTTGCATCTAATAGTGTTAAATTTGAATAATCCTTAGTGACATAACCCTATAAAATAATATCCTTAGTTGGTATGTCTCTAACTAAACAATACTTAAGTTAAAACTCAAAATAAGCTTCATTTTCTTTAGCAAATTGAGACATACTAATTAAGTTCTTTTTTATTTTGGGTACTCTAATCAAATTGTGTAAATGCAGTTGTTGTTTTTTCATTAAAACATGCATTTCCTACATGGGTAATTTGAATGCACTTACCATTCCCCATACATATAGATTGTTTACCTTTATATTCTCTGCTTTCAAGATTCAAGTTCTGAAGATTATTGATAATAGTTTTTTTTACTCTTGACTCTGATACCACCGGTCATCTTGAATGTGTTCCATTTTAGTTGTGTCAGTCTGAACACCATTTTTGCCACTTCCAGTTTAAGTGTTGTTGTCACTTTGAATTTGAGCCACATTTGCAATAGGGTTTTGATTCTGAATTGCTCTATAACTTGAAAAGTAATAATTTTATGTTATATGGCCTAACTTTTCACAAATTTGACATTCAGGCCTATTGTTATTACTCCATCTTCCTCTTCTCCTTCCTCTGGATGAATTTCCTCCCCTTTGAAATGATTAATCTCTTTTGTTAGCATTTGGTTTTTGTTTTTAACACCAGTTGACAAGTTCACAGAATTGTTTGATTCTTGAATTCTTTAATGATGTAGTCTAGCTTCTTAAGCAGTAAAATTTCATTTACTTTATCTAATGAGAGGAACTCTTTCTGATGATATCACAACAACCATTGACTCATAATCATCATTTATTCCATTTAAAAATGTTAGAATTAGCTCTGACTCTTTCATGATATTTCCTGTAGTTTCCAGTAAACCACAGTATTTCTTGACTTTTGCAAGGTACTTTCTCATTGATTTGTTGTCCATATTGAGATTCTACAACTCTTTTTTATAGTATACAATTTTTGCATATGATTGGCTATTGAAACTTTTCTCTACAACCATCCTTATTTCATTAGAAATTATGCACCCTATAACTTGAGATAGTAAATTAGGACTAATAGATGACAATAGCCAGGAACTAATAAGTCTACCTTGTCTATTGTATCTAATATAGTTTTCATTATTGATAGTTTTATTATCTTTATCGATGGTAAATCTTGATGGTATTGGTAGTATGCCAAAAATGAATCCCTCTAATCCATATCCTTGTATTGGAGTTTCTATTTGAAGCTTCCAATGAAGATAACTATCTTCTTATAAGCGCACGGTTACGAGTTGGTTTTGAGGGATAGTGACAGTTTTGACCAGTTGATGGATCGAGGCAGAAGTTTAATTGTTGTTGAGATCATTATCCAAGGAAATCGATGTAGTATCACCACCCATGATGCTTTTGTTCTGAAATGATGAAGGATAAAAAAGAATACAAGTTGCAGCAGTGAAGCAAAAATGAATCAGATAGGAGAGATATCCAAAAAAGCAAGCGTGAGCAAGTAGATTATTTTTGATGATGTGATAAACTTGCTAAAATGATTTTTGGTATGGAACTTGTTTGATTTCTTGATAATTTCTTGAGTTTCTTGATTTTTTTTCTGGATTTCCGATATGCGATAATGAGTTTTGATAAAAATTAGTTGTTATAGTCAAAAGTTTATGTGAATTCTGGTGAGGCTCTCTATACAGTATTATATATATACATGGAACTAGTTGAAGAAAAGAAAGGCAGTTGGGCCAAAAAGCAAGTGGCAGCCTGCTTAAGAATAGAATTCATTTCACAAAGCGGACTTGGATCCAACAAATGATGAACCCTATTTGAATAGAGAGTATAAGTTGTATCAACCAATGGAAAGCCGAGCATTATAATTTCTCATTAGTCTAGCAATTAACGTTTCAAAACTATAACATTGGTAAAAATATATTAAAGGCAAATATAGTTACTCGCTAAAACCTGAATAGTTTACTTTATGTAGAAATCTCCCAACATAAATCATGTAACAAAACATTCACAATTAATTGTGTTAATTACGAAAAAAATAAGAATAGATGAGGGACAACAAAGAAAACAGAAGAATGTTAAAGGGAACAATAGAGGGGATGAAGGATAGAAGAATTAATGAGTTATACCTCATTCTTCCACAACTTTCCAAAACATAGAAAATAATAAATGTTATTTTCTATTTTGTGTGTTAATTCGTCTTCTAAAACGGTAATATTTAATGATATACATACATCGTTCACAATTTATATGGATGAAATCCCAAAACTAAAACTTGTAAACCAAACATTCGCCTTCTAGGTTTCTCATAGGATAATCCATCGTGGACATCAAGGTTTGTATATTAAGGGATACTCTACCGTGGACACTAAGGTTTACATATATAGTTGTCAATAGGAGTATCATTTCATAAATTTCTAATTTACTTCAAAGTTAGAAGACAAAGTAATATTCATTTATAACTTTAGTTCAGGTGATTTGTTTTATCGAAGAATGCATAATAAGTAATGAAATGGAGTTCCTCCTTTTTTACATGGATCACTTCTCCTAAGTACCAGTTACAAGTTAATAGTTAACCACAGTTATTACTATCGAGCCCAAACTAATGTCAAACCCTAAAAACCGCCAACAATGGCCTATAATGGCCTGGAATGACAACATTCGAGATCTGCACTGTTGTTTGATGATGGTACGATTAGAATTACACAATTTATTTATCAATTTTGAACCAAACAAAAATAGCTTATTTTGCATAGGCCCACTAATTATGTTCTTTTGGGTTTCCCCTGTGTGGGAGCATGTATTTCTAGTTGATATACACTGTGTATATCACATATGTACATTGTAACCTTTTCCTTTTTTAATAAATAGTGTTACGGATCACTATAAAAATTGGTCAGCCTTGCAAAAAAAGACCATGCTGTAGTCCAAATAATTACTTTAGAGCTACACTTACCTTAAATTAACAATGACAGCCTACTTTATAGCTAAGTATTCAAAATATTTCTGCTTTAACCACCAATTTCGGACTATTACTAAGCATATGAACACTAAACATGTTATAATGCTTTCTCTCATCCTGCTTGGTTTTGCAGCTACAACTTCGTTGAACATTATTTGACCACCACATTGTTACCTACATTTTCCCATTTTTAGATTAAATTCTAATTTCGAATTAACATGGTTCTAACGGTTCAATCAACCCACCCTCCAGAGCCTTTGACCTTTTATTATCATAGTTAGACTTGCGCTTTGGTTGTGATAACTATGAAGTTAACGACCAAATAAGAGGTTATATTCAAGGGAAACGAACTTGTGACAAGTCGATCTCTGTAATTCCTACCTAGGCATTAACCTCATGGAAACTCTCATCATACTTCAAAATGATTATTTTTCAAGACTATTAATTGATTACCATCTCAATCTCAAGATCCAGTGATCACCTCCCTAAGCTTGGCCAATGACTTTATGATTTTTACCAAGCCACAATACATTGATGGAATCTTTCAAGTCTTAGAATATTTAAAGAATTGATGAATATGAATAATTGATGAATCTCTACTTACGTTATTATCAATCATGAAACCACATATTTATAGGACAAGCACACCAAATTTCCTACCTTGCCCAAATCTAGAAAACTGGAAACAAATAATCTAGAAAACATGAAACAAATATCATATCCCTGAAATCACGTCCAAATCTAGAAAATAGGAAACAAATAGATAAATATGTAAAAAGATATTTCCTAATAATTGTTTAACAATTGTTTTCCTAAAAATATCCTTTCCCAAAAATATCTCTTTCCAAATATATCTCGATACCCCTCCTCAAATTGGAGCATGGGATTCAAAAATGCCCAACTTGGAAAGAAGAAAATCAAACCAAGTTTTCCCTAGAGATTTTGTGAAAATATCCGCTAGTTGAAACGATGTGGAGACATGAGATGGTGAAATTAAACCCTCATTTATTGGATCCAGAACAAAATGACAATCAACTTCAATATGTTTTGTTCGCTCGTGAAAAATTGGTTTGCAATACGCAAAGCAGACTCACTATCACAATATAATTTAATTGCTCCAGGATGATGAACAATCAAACTCAATAATAGAATTTTTAACCATTTTAATTCACAAGTAACCGCAGTCATGGACTTGTACCTAGCTTCGGCAGAGGACTGGGAAATCGTGCTTTGTTTCTTCGTCTTTCAAGAAATCGAAGTTTGACCTAAAAATACTAGCCATCGTGTTAGAGAACAACAGGTGAAGGGACAGGCTGCCCAGTCCGAATCACACCAACCTTCAAATGTCAACTCACTATTTGCACATAGCAAAATACCATGATCAGAGATCACTTTCAAATAGCGAACAACTCAAAGCGCTGCTTCCCAATGCTCCATGTGAGGTTCTTGCATAAACTGAGACAAAATATGAACCGAATAAGCTACGTGTGGTTGGATGATGGAAAGATAAACCGAACGACCCATAAGTCGTCAATATGATTTAGTATCCAGCAAAAATTCGCCAGTAGCAAGACCAAGCTTATGATTCTGCTAAATTGGAAAGGCACTTGGCTTTACTCCTAATAAACATGTTTCAAAAATTATGTCCAAAGTGTATTTTCGTTGACATAAAAAATCCTAATGAGCTACAGGCCACTTCAATGCCTAAAAAGTATTTGAGAAGTCCTAGGTCTTTCATTTTGAAACAATCACATAGATAAGATTTGAAAACTTTAAGTGCAAGGAATCATTCTTAGAGATAAGAAGATCATCTACATAAACTAAGACAGTTACGCGAACAGTGCCTTTAGTATATGTAAAGAGAGAATAGTCTTAGTAGGATTGATATAAACCATAGCCTTTCAAAGCTGACACCAATTTTGCAAACCAACACCTAGGAGCTTGTTTCAAGCCATACAATGACTTGCACAACCGACACACCATAGACGGTTACAGACTCTCAAATTCGGAAGGTAATTTCATGCACACCTTTTCATCTTGAAGAAGGCATTATGGATAACCATCTGTGTAATTCCTAATTTTTTGAAGCTGCTACTACTAGGAAGACACGAACTGTTGTCATCTTGACCACTAGAGCAAATGTTTCACTATAGTCAATACCCTCCTATTGGTGATTTCCCAACACTACCAGACTTGATTGGAGGTGCTCGACATCCCCATTTGACAAATAGTTGGTCTTGTACATCCATCAACTAGCAAGAGCACGTTTTCCTGGCGGAAGATGTTCTAAAGACCACGTTCCATTGTCCTCAAGAGCCTGGATTCCCACCTTCATTGATTGTCTCCACCAATCGTACTCATAGCCTCTTTAAAAGATTTAGGGTCATTACCCTTGACAATAACTACAATAAATCTTCGATAATTTACAGAAAAATTATCACAATGTAGTATCATTACCCTTGACAATATCTCTTTCTAAATATATTGCAATAACATTTGAGTAATATTACTGGCCTTGATACTAATATTCAGGAGTCCTCTTTCAACTTCAGTGAGTTGGAGATAATGAATGTTAAAGCTATTGAAAGGAGGTACAATATTCAAATTCAGTAGTCAGGCAGGTTTAACTATTTCGGAGTCCCCCTCACTTCCACTAGGTTCCACCCATTACTGTCTTCGGCTATATGGAAAAATAAAAACCAGAATGTCTTTTTGGCATAAGAGCACTTATACTCATAGCAGCATCACATGTAAGAGTCGATGCTTTTAGGCAATACTTGGGTTCTTCTGGTTGTTGGAGCACTCAAAAGAAGTAGAATATTTAGCAGGTTATGGAGAGGAATAATTGACTGTATAGGCAAACATAAACATTAAATGCAACTTGGCATCACCAGTACCTCTAATGCCTCCTTTTCGGATGCTCGATGGATCTCGTGTGTGATTCTATATAATAATTTACATAGCTACAACGAACGAACTAAGACTGGTATTCGATTCAAACTAAAGATACATCCTATATACAAAACAATCAATCGTCGCTGCATTCAATTAGCAACCCGAGGTAAGGCATTTATGGAACCAGATTCAGATTTTCTACCTGATAGCCTCTGGGAATGAAGCGATACTATGAGGAATTCCTTCCTCCAAGCACTCGATCAATCTTGTCTATAATTTGTTGACTCTGGCTATTCTCACCCCTTCGTTGCTTTTAACCTCATTTCTAATGTAAAATTATTAATTCTAGTTTTATCCTCAATCATTTTTCTTCTTAATTTGTCTCTATTTTTTATTGAGTGAAATCGTGAAATGGATACTGAAAATTCAATGGATGAGGAATGTACTAAGGTTGAGGACTTACAACCATCTCTAAACAAAAAATAGATGATGAGAAAATAGAAGAAAAAAAGATAATACTAATTTGAGAATCATGATACTACTTTGATCTTCTTTCTTCTAACGTTTCTTTCTGCTTACCTTTTTTTGTTGCTGTCAAATTTTAGGAATTAAGATTCAGATTTTTTTAGAAAAAGAACAAAGCAATCAAATAAATGTGAAATGAAAAAAGAAGAAGAATGCTAGATATTACTATTTTAAGAGGTAAGGGTGGAATAAGAATAAACGGGTAAGAAAAGTAAAAGGTGGGGTGAGAAATTTATTTTTAAAATGATGGGGTGGGAAAAGAAATTAGCGGGGTGCAAATAGCCGAGGCCTAATTTCTTACACCAATAGAAACAACGTAACTTGCGACACAAGTCTGCGACGGCTAAAACCAAACGATTATCGCTAACCAGGGTATAACCTGCGAACTAGGTGAACGAAAGCATTTCACTCTTTCTTCCCCACCATGACCCTTAAAAAAAAAAAAAAAAAAAAAAAAACCTGAACCTGATCGTCCCCGTCGCCTCCACATCCACTACTCCTCCCGTGGATGCTTCTTTTGATAAAGAGCTTTTTATCCAATTTTAAAGGTATGATTTTTGATTCTGATAAGTTTAGATGATTGTGTGTTTTCATATGTTGATTAACCATTAATAGATGGTAATAATAGGTTATTACTTGATTTAGGAATATTGCTAAAATCTTATATTAGAAAGGGAAATTTAACGACAAGGACAAAAGTCCACTAAAATTTATCCATAAGGACAGCCGCCTAATATTTTATCCTAAAGGGCAATACATTGAAAATAAAAATCGGCCGCTGCTTTCTTCTTCTCTCCTCTCGCGCGTAAGTCGAATTCATCAATAATCACAAAATCAAAAAATCACGAAATCATAAATTGCGAAATCACGAATTTCAAAATATAAAAGAATCGAAATTCGAAATTGAATTCAAACATCACGAAATCAAAATCGATAAGGAGAGCATTCGAAACAAAAATCGCGAGAAACAGAAACCCTAGAAAAAAAATTGTCGAACAACATAAATCCATTGGAAATCACAATTGAATTGAATAGTAATATTTTTCTAACGATGGAAAACGCAGTTGAAGAAGTCGAAATTGTTGAAATAATTTTTTCGTGATTGGAAATGTTTTTTTTTTTTTTCGTTACTAGTATAGCAGTTCGTAGGTATCATTTTTCTATTTTTTAAGGTATCATTTTTCCTATTTTAACTTTAAACATCACAGCAGTTTTTAGCTATCATTTTTCTATTTTTCTAGGTATCATTTTTACTGCAGTTTATGTGTTGTGTTAAACATCACAGCAGTTTTAAGGTATCATTTTTATATTTTTTAATGTAATTTCTTTGTTATGTTACACATTACTGCAGTTTGAAGGTATCATTTATATATTTTTTAAGTTATCATTTTTACTGTAATTTATGTGTTATGTTAAACATCACAGCAGTTTTAACGTATCATTTTTATATTTTTATGGTATCATTTTTACTGCAGTTTATGTGTTATGTTAAACATCATAACAGTTTGAATGTATCATTTTTATATTTTTTAAGTTATCATTTTTACTGTAATTTATGTGTTATGTTCATATACGTCTTTTTTTTATGTGATAATTTTTGTGATGGTGTACTGGTGCAAAATTAACGCAAGAACAAAATCACATGGAAAAAACACATAACACAGTTAAAACATGAAAACTGATAATTGAAAAAAATAGAAAACTGATACTTACAAACTCCATCAATGTTTTAAACAAAAACCAATGCAAAAAATGTTTACATCACAATTTAATTGAATATAATGAAATAAATTCGACTAAGTTAAAAAGTTGATGCAACAATATAACTTCAAAATTAACACAGCAATAAAATTGCATGGAAAAAAAGCATAACACAGTTAATAATGTAAAACTGATATCTAAAAAATTACAAAATGATACCTATAAACTACAACAATGTTTTGAAGAAAAAATAATGGAAAAAAATTATATAACTGAAACGTAAAATGATAACTAAAAAATATAGAAATGAAACATAAAATGAAATAAGTTGGACTGAGTGACGAAGTTGATGCAAAAATATAGTTTCAAAATTAACACAGCAATAAAATCACAACAAAACAACACATAACACTGTTAAAACAGAAAAAATGATACCTAAAAAATTAGAAAAATAATACATAAATACTGATGCAATGTTTTAAAGATAAAATAATAGGAAAAAAAATTTATATCATAGATTTATTGATTAAAATGAAAAAAGTTCGACTTAGTTTCAAAGCTGATACAACAATATAACTTCAAAATTAACACAGCAACAAAATCTCATGAAAAAAAACATATGACACAGTTAAAACGGTAAAAATGATAACTAAAAAAATAGCAAACTGATACCTAAAAACTGCTGCTACGTTTTAAAGTTAAAAACAAGAAAAATGATACCTAGAAAAATAGAAAAATGATACCTAAAAACTACTGCTACGATTTAAAGTTAAAAACATGAAAAATGATACCTAAAAAAATAGAAAAATGATACATACGAACTGTAGTAGTGGTAAATTAAAAAAAAAAACATTTCCAACCTAAAAAAATTGTTTCAACCATTTCGTGTTCTTCATATACGCTTTCCATCGTTTGAAAAATATTTTTATTCCATTCAATTGTGATTTCAAATGGATTTTTGTTGTTCGACCTACTTTTTTTCTAGGGTTTTTGTTTCGGCTGATTTATGGTCGTGATTTTGATTTCGTGATTTTTGTCTTCGATTGAGACGGCCGATTCTAATGTATTATCATATTTGTGATTTAAGCGATTTATGATTTCGTGATAAACGATGAAATCGACAAAGACGTGAGAGAGGGAGAAGAAGAAAGGAGTGGCCGAAATTAATTTTTAGTGTATTGTCCTCCTGAGTAAAATTTTAGTGGGCTGTCCTTATGGATAAAAAGGCCTTCAATTTTGTCCTTCTAAATATTTTCCTGTATTAGAAAATTAGATGATTTCGATAGAAATAGAGGAATATTATATAGGGGTTTTTAGGCATAAGGAATAGAGAAAATTTAGGCATAAGCACAAGAGGCCAAAAATATAGCCACAATGATACTTTTTAATGTAAATAAAAAATTCAGGAGTCCACCATCATTTTCTATTTTACACTGAAATGTGTTCTTATGGCTAAATTTTTCACCTCTTGTCCTTATGCCTAAATTTCTCTAATTTTGCCCTTCACACTATTTTCTTATATTATTATGTATTAGTCGATGATAATATAGGGTGTTTTTTGATTTGGAATTATAACTAGTGATTTAATTTTTTTATTTTGTAATTAAAATTAAGAATTGATTTAAATTTCAAAAAATTAGAATAGAATAAGTGATTCATATACTGGTTGATAAGTTTACGGGAAAGTAAAAGCAAAATAACGTTTGTATTAGTTTACGTAAAAAGGTTAATATTTATATAAATTTTTATTAAAACAAATACTATACTAAAATCGGTTTTATATAAATTTCAAAAATGAATTTAACAAGAAAAAAATATTCTATCAAAATTAATTTTCTAATAAATTAACAACAATTTAACAATAAAAATTGTACTTAAAAACAAATTTCAAAAAGTTAATAAATGAATCATAGTATAACAGAAATGCTAATTAAATAGTTTTTAAAAAAATTCAAGAAATGAATATACAAGAATAAATATAGTACTAAATTATTTCTCGAAAAAGTGTTGAATGATTACAACATCAGATAATGTACTGAAATCGATTTTCCAAATAGTCCAAAAATAAATATGTCATCTACCTAATATTTTACTGAAATTTATTTCCTAAATAACTTATAAATATAAATGGTAACAACAAATATTGTACTAAATCAATTTAATAGGACGTAAAAAAAATTGTTGTCTAGTTAATTTAAGCTAGCTTCAGTGTTGTAAGCCTGTAAGATAGAGTGGACAGAACACTATAAATTCCATAAACGGTGGACGGCCAACCTCAAAAACCATAGTAGTTGATTATCAACTAACAATCACCTGTACTATAATGTATTTATTATTATTATTTATAATAAAAGATGTTTGTGGTCACCTTAAAAACTGGTCGGCTTTGCCGAATTAGGAAGTAAAAGAAATATGTACAAAATTAAATATTCCTCTAAAATAGTTACTTTTTTTGAAATTTTGAAATGAATATAACTTGTTTTAATAATAACCCTTAAGTACCATTTGATGTGTAAAAGAAAACTGAAGTACTGCCGAGATATGACAGTGTGGTGTGTAATGAAAATATACCCCTTGGATGCAACTAATGCGTAGAAGAAAAGTGCAGTGAAGCATTGTAGAGATTTGATAGAAGTGTGATCAACGAAACCTTTAGTCCCAAATGGATTTGCTATTTTATTTAGAGGCATAGTGTATGAGTCCTTAGATTGGTCCTAAAAGGATTTAACGTTTTCTAGATCGAAGTTATGTTTATTATTGAAATCACTAACATATATTTTTAAATTAGGAACAATGTTTGATTATTATATAGATCATAGTATGTTGGGTGTATGAAGTTAGAACTGGAATGAAAGGTCCGATGAAAACATATTTCAACAATGGTGTAAACAAATTTAATAGATTCGTAGTATCTAATAACAAAAATTACAAGGACTTGGTTGCCCTTGTAATAAGTGCAAACTAATGAGGTTTTGAAAATCAAACATAACTGAAGAACATTTTTATAAATCTTTTTTGTACCAAATTATCATTTATGAGATCTCCATGGAGAACTTGTTGCACCAACAGTAAATCCTATAGTGTTAGAGGTGGATTTAGTTACGACGAATCCAATAGAAGATATGATCGAAGATGCAGCATGATCAATATTTCCTACCGTTCAATTTGACAATGATGGCGTCAATATAAAAAAAGAACCAAACGTGGAAGCGGATTTTTTTCTATGATTCATAGGATTTTGCTTAAAATCCGTTGTAGGATGGTTGTACTAGTGGAAATGAATTATCAGTAACCTCTAAACACATCACTATAAAATCAAAATTCAACCTTACAAAAACTGAAAACATGACGTTTATACATGCTGCAAAAAGACATATATCACCCAATAATCTATGTGCGATTAGTCATTACAAAGTAAAACACTAATGTGGGCTTTTGGTTTGCCATATCAAAAAATAGATACTTGTATACATGGTCGCATGTTGTAATGGAAAGATGACAGTTATCTTAGGAATTTAAAAATATGTGATGAGAAAAGATAAAGATCTAGAAAAAAGAAAGGAAATGAAGATTCATACAAGAGAATGCATTATTTACCCATCACCTCGAGACTACAAAGGTGTAACACCCCGCATTTTTTAACGACAATTAAAAATGTGCATATATGTATATATTGTATGCGTAGACATATTTAAAGGAAAAATTAAATAATGAATATAATTGCATGTAATAAGTTCATGTGGTGAAATGAAGAAAAAGATTAATGAAGCAAATTACATGCAATATATGAAATGAGAAGGAATGCAATACAATGCAGTGGAAATTACATGCGAACATTTAAAAAGAAATTAAAAGGAAAATTTGAAGAGCTTCCAAAACTTGGTCAGCGTCATTGCGTTCGTGACAACTTTCTGGTCAACTTAGACCTATGGTTTGTAGAAAAATGATCTAAAATGAAAGAGATAACTTTAATTTAAATAATGTAACAAACGTGAAAAAGAGGAATGAGAAAAAGGATAATATCTAGCATTGTCATAAGTCCTGTTAACAAAAGACTTAGTAGCTCAGTTGGTTAGAACATGTGACTTGTATACAAGAGGTTCTGAGTTTGGTCCCCGCCAGCTCTATATTTTTGTTTTGAGGGAATAGCTCAAAAGTGGCTTAGTGTGAAAGCAGTTAATAAGTGGCTTAGTATGAAAAGGGTTAAAAATGGGTTTAATTCAGAGAATGTTTCAAAAGAGGAAAAAAATATTAATTGGTTTGAAATTTGAAATTGTTAGCGTACAAAGTTTAGCATACGCGCAAGAGTGGAATACATATGAACATAATTCAAAATAGAAGTTGCACGCGAACAAAGAAGCAAACAAAGAAAGGATATTTGGAATTTGATTTATATGCGAATAAATAAATCAAATTTCAAATAAATAAATAAATACATGTAAAGGGAACGACACCCACAAGGGGGTGTCGACAGCCAAGCGGGGGTGTTAACACCCATGCGCGTCATACTGTACACGTGGCTTGTTTTTATTGGTGAGCGCTGCAACGTGGCCATTTCCTATTGGTAGGATGGCATGGTTAGTTCTGATGGAGTTTTAATTAAATCTAAAGGCCCATATATTTCTACAACAATAAACCCCTAGACCTAACCCTAAACCTCATAACTTGGCGGCTACGCTGCAGCTTTGTCATGGCTTCCTCTCTCTCTCTCTCTCTCTCTTTCTGTTCTCAAATCTATTCTGAAACTAAATATTAGTTAGGAAAATTATGAATCCATATCTGGAGGAGGGGATCAACGTTAATGAAAGATTAATCAAAGCAAAGTTCTAAATCCAATTAAGAGTAAATCGTGGAATGATAGACCAGATTCAGGATTAGGAAAACAAATCAAGGTGAGTGGGTTTAAATTATCCCTTGTGAATAATAGTATGTTTACCGTTTAATCATTCCCCATGGATATTTATAATGAATGTTTTGAAAAAGTTAATTGATGCGATGGATATTTGCGCTAAATTGAAAATTATGTTCAATCAGTTGGGAAGTGCATTTATTTGAATGTTTAGGATGAATACTGTTGTATAGATCCATTTTATGAACCTATAAATTAGGATAATTGAGACATTGGGTAAAAGATGCACTATTTGAGATCTACATATTATTAATTACATGTAGAAAGACATGCGACTCATATTGAGAGATTTGGGGGCATAAATTATGATGGGGTTAATGGCATAACTATGGTGGAAATTATGCATATAAATTGAATTGGAATTATGAATGTGAATTAGAAATTATGCATATAAATTGAATTGGAATTATGAATGTAAATTAGAAATTATGCATATAAATTGAATTGGAATTATGAATGTGAAATGGAAATTATAGGCATAACTTATTGGTAGAATTATAAGCATATATTTGAATTGGGGAATAAACATGTGTTATGTTTTAAAACTTTAAATTGAAGGCGCAATTTGATATGAACATAAATAATGGAATAGAGATGAATATGCCTAAAACTGAACTGTGCCTAGGCACGTGGTTAGATTGCACTTGTGGTAGAAGTCTGCTCTGACCCGACTGGCATATCCAACAACTACAAGAGGTGAATCTAATGTGAGAGGCCTAGTGCGTATATATGAAATGGTACTAAGACACGAGGTTAGGTTGCATTAGTGGTGCAAGTCTACCCGAACCCGACCGGCATATCCAGCGACCACTAATGTTGAACCTTATGTGAGGAGTCTAAGTGCATAAATGAAACAAGTAGTTTTGCTAAGATACGATGTTAAGTCAACTTGTGGTAGAAGACTGCCCGGACCCGCCCGGAAAATCTAGCATCCACAGGTGTAGACTTAATGGTAGGACCGACGAATACCATTAATTGTAATTAATGGAAATAAATGAAATTGAATGAAAGATAATTACAACTATAAGGAAAAGGGAACGAATGGGGAATGATAATAACCTACTATGAATAAACTCAAGAAAAGGAAAGATAATAGGTAAACTTGTCCTAGGGACAAGTGGGAATTATAACTTATGGAATAAGGTAAGTTATAATGAACACTAGAGAAAAATGAAATGACTTATGTAATAAGGTAAGTTGTACTTAATGGTAAATTAAGTTATCTGTAAGGGCAAGAATAAATCTACGAATGAAGATAACATAAGATTGGTTTAGTTGAGTGATTCTCTGAGTGTCAGTCCGATGTTGATTTCGGTCTTCGGGGTTGATACTTAGGGAGTTGTTCTCTTACCAAGGTGTATGTGAATTATGATGTACTTAATTATAAATTAAGTAGAACATGTTATAGTAAGATGGGACAATGAATAAATTATGAGAATAACATGCTATAGGCTTATTAATGAACTTAAATGGATTAAGTTATAAATGGAATTAATGAGCAAGGGTAACTTGGTAAACTTGAAAAGGAAGTCATTATGAATGAGAATAACCAAGTTAATAAGAAAACTGATGAGGTGGAGCAAGCGCTTAATTAATGATTAGACGTAGGGTCTAGTGACATATTAAACTGAGGCGCTTGGAACAGTCCGTACGTAATAGAATGAATAGCCCAACGAGGTAGATCATCACGGTGTCATAAGGCACAAGGGGAGCGCACGTTAATCTGATTATTCTGGCGGCTCCGACGGACTGAAGGGGAAGCATGCAGGATTCCTAAGATGTTAAAGGTGCTCCTGATAGTCCTTTATGGTGGGCTAGACTCGGGGCTAGCATTGCAAAGGTTTAGTCTGCGTGGAACTATCAGGTGGGTGGGCCTTGACTGCATCGATAGAATGGAAGTCAGAATGTTGTGACATGGTGACATTAAGGGTAGCCCGGCGGCTGCCCCACTACAGAGGCGGAGGGTCAGGACCAACAAAGATAGTATAGGTCGTCGAGAACCTGTCATCGGCAGCCAGCGAGATGCGGAAAGACTAGAGCTAAACCCAAGAGGTCATCGACCTTTCACCATCGAGGCGGTGGTTGAGGGTAGACGCCACATGGATGTTTAGATTGTTTGCTTAGGGGCTTGTCGCTTAGCTCTTGTAGTCTTTACTAGTTAAGGGAGGGACCGAGGTGGGGCCATAGCCACCATAGAAAACAGACCCTAGGGATATTTGTGTGGAAGGCTCTTAAAGGCGGGCCTGCACAAATAAAAGGAAAGCTCCCGACCGAGTTCCGTGTGTAGCCCTGCCACGAAAATCGGGCACGCACACACGATAAGTGTGCGGCTTAGGCATTATTCGTAGATTAGAGGACACACATGTCATTACGCTTTGACAATACGTACGTGGGAAAGTCTAGGTACACACATGTCTGCTCTGGTTGGTGTATCGTAGACTAGAGGACATTATTCGAGGATGGCAGTCATTACGCTTACGTATAGGATAAGGGACTGCATATATTCCTGCAATGATACAGTGAGGACCGTGCGAGTGGGGTACCATGGGGTGCACCTTAATTTGGGGGTATCTACATATACACTATATTAGGTTAATCTACTAAGGGGTAGATGGGTACGACGTGTGTAAGCGTGGAGCGCTGTTGATATAAATAACCTAATAAATAAGAAGAAGTAATTGAACGGTATATGTAGGATTATCCATAAGTGTAATTTAAATTCATTCACACAGAACTTATGTTCTGACCCCCTCCTCACAACGTTCGGAGGTTAGGTTCATGACAGAGATGACATAGCTTTGTATACTGGCTAGGCAGTATTATTAATACGGTAAGGCTATAATTGTTTACATTATATTTTATCTCTTCCGCTGTGAGATGTTTTTCTGAGCTCTGATATATTTTTATATCTCTATCTTTTCTGCAGGATACCAGGGCAAACTAACTCGGGTTTTGGTAGATTGGAATTTTGAAAAAAATTCGGTCTGTCAGGACCTGGGTTGTTACACTTAGTATCAGAGCTTAGGTTTAGGATTCATATATAA
The DNA here is from genome assembly GCA_030737875.1 of Allium sativum. Lineage (NCBI taxonomy): Eukaryota > Viridiplantae > Streptophyta > Magnoliopsida > Asparagales > Amaryllidaceae > Allium > Allium sativum. The sequence goes on from CM060919.1 coordinate 719,489,232, forward strand.
ATAGTGAGTGAACGTATTTGTATTTTCAAAAATATAAATATATTTTATATAAACCTAGATCCATAAAGGAGCCCACTAAATGGAAAGAGTTGGGATATTAGTTTTGTACACTAAAAGAATGAATATGGAAATTTGAGACCCTTAGGTAAGTTGGGTGGAAAGTGTACAAAATGGTTGGTATAAAAGGAGGATGTATCCCATATATTAGAAACTGAAATATTATGTATTTCAGATTATGGGTTTGGTAGTGAAACCTTATAAATTAGAGAAGGATTAAAAAGTGGAAAATGGATTAGGAATATATATAGTTGAGAGAATTAATTTCATGTGAGTGTCTAGGAAAACCTAGTTGTGTTGGAGACCACTTTGAGTCTAACCCATTTGTTAACTTTTAAGAAATTGAAAATGCAAAAGTTTTGACAAAATAGTTTGGGGGTGTTTTCAAGTTTTATTCTTAAAAGTATTTTTGATGTCTGAGAAAAATATGTAAAAGAACATATTTAATGCATATTGGGTTTTAAAGTAAAATGGGGTATGTTTTTGAAAACAATGATTTCTTGTTTTAAAAAGAATTCTCTCATGCAATGGTGTACATTATAGAGAATGTATAGCCCATTAGTTTTCATATTATAATATATAAAAGGATTAAAAAGTAGCATACAAAATGTTGCATTTTGTAAGAAGTTTTGATTTTTTTATTCTTTTGACAATAAATTTTGATTATTGTTTTAAGAAGAAAATAAAAGTTTTAGCATTTTTAATTTTTGAAAAAAAAGTTTGAAGCTATGAAGTAAATAGTAAGGGCTATCTTGAAATAATGAAAAAAGTTCCCATAGAATGCATAAGCATTGTAAAGCGTAGGATTATTGCTTGAAAAAAATATAGGCTAGTAATACACAGCAAGGACTAGTAGAGACTACTAGATAGTGAAGGGAAAGTTAGTGTTGAGAGTTTATGGTTGGACTTTTCTTAAGTGAATTAGTCTTAAGATTCTTGGCCCTTGGTAGTAGCTGCGCAGGATGTTGAAAGATGGAAAGGCTTATTTGAAAAGGATAAACTTAAATCATTGGATTAAATAAAATAAGCTAAGAAAGGAAGAAAAATAGCCTAACTAAAAAGAAAACAATAAATTCAGAAAAGCAACAAACATGACGGGAAAAGAAAATGAAAATCATAAGAAAAGATGAATAAAAATGAAAATTTTCCAAGATAAGTTGATTTTTTTTACGTAGTTGTGCTTGGATAGGAAAATAAGAAATCTTTATAGAATAGCTACATAAAATTAAAGTACAATTGGAAATGGTACACAAAAGAAAAACGAAAGATGTAAAATTTTTCCATTTATACCTTTTTGTAACACAAAAAATCAAATTTAGAAAATTAGTTTTTTCTAAATTTTGAAATTTAATGATGGTTGGTAGGGTTTTGGATGTAACAATTGGATGAACTACGCCTTATTCAGTAAGAGTGTGGGAAAATTTGGATGAAAAAGATGTTTTAATTTTCAAAATATTGCATCCATATAGAATTGCTAGTATATTTAGGATGTGAGCATCATATTTTAAAAGGATTTTTGAAAAATTTGCATACATATAGGAGGTACCGCTTAGGCATACATGTATTATTGTAATGTATTGAACTATGCACATGTACACAATGGTTGCAAAAATTGGATGCACACATGATGGATGTATATTATGTGAGGGACTATTTGATTTTATGCTTACCAAATTTCGGGGATGAAATTTCTTTAAGGTGGGAGAATGTAACACCCCGCATTTTTAATGACAAATAAAAACATGCGTATATGTATATATTGTATGCATAGACATATTTAAAGGAAAAACTAAATAATGAATATAATTGCATGTAATAAGTTTATGCGGTGAAATGAAGAAAAAGATTAATAAAGGAAATTACATGCAATATATGAAATGAGAAGGAATGCAATACAATGTTGTGGAAATTACATGCGAACATTTAAAAAGAAATTAAAAGGAAAATTTGAAGAGCTTCCAGAATTTGGTCACGAGATTAGCGTCATTGCGTTCATGGCAATTTTCTGGTCAACTTAGACCTATGATTTGTAGAAAACTGATTTAAAATGAAAGAGATGTCTTTAATTTAAATAATGTAACAAAAGTGCAAAAGAGGAATGAGAAAAAGGATAATATCTAGCCTTGTCATAAGTCTTTTAAAAAAACTTGGTAGCTCAGTTGGTTAGAACCTGTGACTTGTATACAAGAGGTTCTGAGTTCGATCCCCGCCAGTGCCATATTTTTATTTTGAGGGAATAGCTTAAAAGTTGCTTAGTGTGAAAGCAGTTAAAAAGTGGTTTAGTGTGAAAGCACTTAAAAAGTGGCTTAGTGTGAAAGCAGTTAAAAAGGGATTTAATTGAGATAATGTTTCAAAAGAGGAAAAAAATATATTAATTGGTTTGAAATTTGAAATTGTTCGCGTACAAAATTTAGCATACGCGCAAGAGTGGAGTACATATGAACATAATTCAAAATAGAAGTTGCGCGCGAACAAAGAAGCAAACAAAGAAAGGATATATGGAATTTGATTTATATGCGAATAAATAAATCAAATTTCAAATAAATAAATATATATATGCAAGGGGGACGACACCCACAAGGGGTGTCGACACCCAAGCGGGGGTGTTGACACCCCTGCGCGTCATACTATACATGTGGCTTGTTTTTATTGGTGAGCGCTGCAACGTGGCCATTTCCTATTGGTCGGATAACGTGGTTAGTTCTGATGAAGTTTTAATTAAATCTAAAGGCCCATAACTTTCTACCACACCTATAAATAAACCCCTAGACCTGACCCTAAACCTCATAACTTGGTGGCTACGCCGGAGCTTTTCCATGTCTTCCTCTCTCTCTCTCTTTCTGTTCTCAAATTTATTCTGAAACTAAATATTAGTTAGGAAAATTATGAATCCATATCTGGAGGAGGGGATCAACGTTAATGAAAGATTAATCAAAGAAAAGTTCTGAATCCAATTAAGAGTAAATCGTGGAATGATAGACCAGATTCAGGATTGGGAAAACAAATCAAGGTGAGTGGGTTTAAATTATCCCTTGTGAATAATAGTATGTTTACCGTTTAATCATTCCCCATGGATATTTATAATGAATGTTTTGAAAAAGTTAATTGATGCGATTGATACTTGCGCTAAATTGAAAATTATGTTCAATCAGTTGGGAAGTGCATTTATTTGAATGTTTAAGATGAATATTGTTGTATAGATCCATTTTATGAACCTATTAATTAGGATAATTGAGATATTGGGTAAAAGATGCACTATTTGAGATCTACATATTATTAATTACATGTAGAAAGACATGCGACTCATATTGAGAGATTTGGGGGCATAAATTATGATGGGGTTAATGGCATAACTAGGGTGGAAATTATGCATATAAATTGAATTGGAATTATGAATGTGAATTAGAAATTATGCATATAAATTGAATTGGAATTATGAATGTAAATTAGAAATTATACATATAAATTGAATTGGAATTATGAATGTGAATTGGAAATTATGCATATAAATTATAGGTATAACTTATTGGTAGATTTATAAGCATAAATTTGAATTGGGGAATAAACATGTGTTATGTTTTAATACTTTAATTTGAAGGCACAATTTGATATGAACATAAATAATGGAATAGAGATGAATATGCCTAAAACTGAACTGCGCCTAGGCACGAGGTTAGATTGCACTTGTGGTAGAAGTCTGCTCTGACCCGACCGGCATATCCAGCAACCATAAGAGGTGAATCTAATGTCAGAGGCCTAGTGCGTATATATGAAATGGTACTAAGACACGAGGTTAGGTTGCATTAGTGGTGGAAGTCTACCCGGACCCGACCGGCATATCCAGCGACCACTAATGTTGAACCTAATGTGAGGAGTCTAAGCACGTAAATGAAACAAGTAGTTTTGTTAATATACGAGGTTAAGTCAACTTGTGGTAGAAGACTGCCCGGACCCGCCCGGAAAATCCAGCATCCATAGGTGCAGACTTAATGTGAGAGGTCTAATACATGTATATACACATATATGAAAATATGTAAATGGCAGGACCGACGAATACCATTAATTGTAATTAACGGAAATAAATGAAATTGAATGAAAGATAATTACAACTGTAAGGAAAAGGGAACGAATGGGGAATGATAATAACCTATTATGAGTAAACTCAAGAAAAGGAAAGATAATAGGCAAACTTGTCCTATGGACTAGTGGGAATTATAACTTATGGAATAAGGTAAGTTATAATGAATGATAGAGAAAAATGAAATAACTTATGTAATAAGGTAAGTTGTACTTAATTGTAAATTTAGTAATCTGTAAGGGCCAGAATAAATCTACGAATGAAGATAACATAAGATTGGTTTAGTTGAGTGATTCTCTGAGTGTTAGTCTGATGTTGATTTTGGTCTTTGGGGTTGATACTTAGGGAGTTGTTCTCTTACGAAGGTATATGTGAATTAAGATGTACTTAATTATAAATTAAGTAGAGCATGTTATAGTAAGATGGGACAATGAATAAATTACGAGAATAACATGTTATAGGCTTATTAATGAACTTAAATGGATTAAGTTATAAATGGAATTAATAAGCAAGGGTAACTTGGTAAACTTTAAAAGGAAGTCATTATGAATGAGAATAACCAAGTTAATAAGAAAACTGACGAGGTGGAGCAAGCGTGTAATTAATGATTAGACGTAGGGTCTAGTGACATATTAAACTGAGGCGCTTGGAACAGTCCGTACGTTATAGAATGAATAGCCCAACGACGTAGATCATCATGGTGTCATAAGGCACAAGGGGAGCGCACGTTAATCTGATTATTCTGGCGGCTCCGACGGACTGAAAGGGAAGCACGTAGGCTTCCTAAGATGTTAAAGGTGCTCCTGATAGTCCTTTATGGTGGGCTAGACTCGGGGCTAGCATTGCAAAGGTTTAGTCTGTGTGGAATTATCAGGTGGGTGGGCCTTGACTGCATCGATAGAATGGAAGTCAGAATGCTGTGACATGGTGACATTAAGGGTAGCCCGGCGGCTGCCCCACTACGGAGGCGGAGGGCCAAGACCAACAAAGATAGTACAGGTCGTCGAGAACCTGTCATCGGCAGCCAGCGAGATGCGGAAAGACTAGAGCTAAACCCAAGAGGCCATCGACCTTTCACTATCGAGGCGGTGGTTGAGGGTAGATGCCACATGGATGTTTAGATTGTTTGCTTAGGGGCTTGTCGCTTAGTTCTTGTAGTCTTTTACTAATTAAGGGAGTGGCCGAGGTGGGGCCATAGCCACCATAAAAAAACAGACCCTAGGGACATTTGTGTGAGAGGCTCTTAAAGGAGGGCCTGCACAAATATAAGGAAAGCTCCCTACCGAGTTCCGTGTGTAGCCCTGCCACGGAACTCGGGCACGTGCACACGATAGGTGTGCGGGTTAGGCATCGAATACGGTTGACGATACGTACGTGGGAAAGTCTAGGTACACACATGTCTGCTTGGGTTGGTGTATCGTAGACTAGAGGGCATTATTCGAGGATGGCAGCCATTACGCTTACGTATGGGATGAGGGACTGCATATATTCCTGCGATGATACGGTGAAGACCGTGCGAGTTGGGTACCGTAGGGTGTACCTTAATTTGGGGGTAGCTACATATACACTATATTAGGTTAATCTACTAGGGGGTATATGGGTACGACGTGTGTAAGCGTGGAGCGCTGTTGACACAAATAACCTAATTAGTAGGAAGAAGTAATTGAACGGTATATGTAGGATTATCCAGAAGTCTAATTTAAATTCATTCACACAGAACTTATGTTCTGACCCACTCGTCACGACATTCGCAGGTTAGGTTCATGACAGAGATGATACAGCTTTGGATACTGGCTAGGCAGTATTATTAATACGGTAAGGCTATAATTGTTTACGTTATATTTTATCTCTTCTGCTGTGAGATGTTTTTCTGAGCTCTTATATATTTTTATGTCTCTGTCTTTTCTGCAGGATATCAGGGCAAACCAACTCGGGTTTTGGTAGATTGGAATTTTGAAAAAAAATTCGGTCTGTCAGAACCTGGGTTGTTACAAAAGGGTACATGCATTCTTAGTCACTGCATGTTATATACGATCACACAATGCGAAAACACCAGAAGATGAAATTTTGACACATCCGTCTGATGAAAAATCATGGAATTTTTTGGTAGGACGTATTATATATTTGTCCAGAGAGAACGTCAAATTTGATTTATATATTGATCGATTTTCACCATTCTCACTACTGTCGTTCCTGTCCTTGTTGATCCAACACAAGACTTCGATGTTTTTCTACAACCATTAATCAAAGTTTCAAGAAAAAAATACAACCTTTGATCAATTTATATATTGAAACATATGACATCTATGTTTATCGATAACCATTAATCTATTTATATATTGAAACATACTACATTTCAAAAAAAAAAAAAAAAGAATTTTAATATGTTCACTTCTTGATACAGACTATTAATGATTTTCTTGCATATGGGATTCTTTCAGGTTGTAGTAAGGCCAGTCGTATAGCTTGTCCTCATTGCATGGAATAAACACGACCATTTTTCTTTTGGTATAAGAGGAAAAGTTCTTAGTTTGATTGTTATCGATGTTTTCTCGATCCCAGTCAAACTTTTAGAAGAGATTAAAAAAAACTTTGAAGCTAATAGAGAAAAGAATATTAAAGCACCAAAGATTTAGTCTAGTGGAAAAATTTATGAAATTGTAAAGGACTATCCCAAGAAACATGAAACTAGAGTACAAACTAAAATTCCCAGTAAATCTGACATTTATAATTAGTGCAAACAAAGAATATTTTGGGAGCTACCTTATTGGAAAGATGACATGATGCACAATGAAAAAAACGTGTTTGATAATGTGTTTAATGCAATTTTATATGTTAAGAAAAAAAATCGAAATACGATATGAATTTAAGACGTGACATATAAAATTTCTGTAAACGTCCTGAACTTCACATGAAGTCCAATGACAACAAAAAACCCAAAACATGCTATGAACTAGACAACAAACAAATAAAACTCGTGCGAAAATGTGTTGAAAGACTGAAATGTCCTGATGAGATTTCTTCTTATTTCCATAGAGGTGTTGACTTTAAAAACAATAAATTGAGTAGGATGAAAAGTCATGATTGTCATATCATGATAGAATATTTATTACCAGTGGAGTTTAAAAAACTGTTGTCTATAAAAATGTGGAGTGTTATAACAGGGTTAAGTCTGTTTTAAAACAGCTTTATTCGACAACGATAGAAATCGACCATCTACGTAAACTTGAAGAAGAAATCTCAATATTGCTTTGCAAGTTGAAGAAAATATTTCCTCTATGTTTCTTTCATGTAATGGAGCATTTATTTTTTCATCTTCCATTTAAAGCAATTCTTCGAGATCTAGTGCAATATGAATGGATGTATCCATTGGAGCAGTAATATAAAATATTAGTAAAATTTATGTTATTTCAAACTTCAGACTTAAGTAAGTATATTTAAACTGAATTAATTTTGTAATAGGTATTTGAATCATATGAAGAAAAAAGTTCGACAAAAAGAACGAGTTGAAGGTTCAATTTGCAAATCTTATCTTAAAGAAGCTTCGTTCTTTTTTCTCATTACTTCAGTGACCATTTAAACTTATTGTTTGTAAGTGTGCTCATAATGATGAAGCAGTTGAACAAGATTTTATTCCGAGTATGTTACCTATTTTTAGACAACATGATCTACCTGTTAGAAAATGTGTGAAAATATAGTTAGATGATAGAGATTAACATGTATATTCTTCTAAATTATGTTTTAATTGCATCATTTGTTAGATAATATAAATTCATATGTATTTCAATTGTACTTACATCAGTGGTTAGGCAATAATAAACTTATACATGTTTGCCGAATTTGCGAATCATAGCATCCATGTGGTGATCTCAGTAAAGATTTTTGCTAAATGGTTTTCAAACTACGTTTTGATCCAATAAACCTCGTCAACGATAAAGGATTGCAACATCTTGTGCTCGGACCGAAAAGAAACGTCAAGACTTATGCAATATTCGTCAATGGATTTAAATTCAAAACCAGAGGCCATAGTATTGAAAAATTAAAATACACTAGTGGTGTACTCGTCAAATGTAGTGACAACCCAGATGAACATATATTAGACTTTTACAGCGTCTTAACACAGGTTTCAGAGTCGACATTTTATGTACAACCTGATGAAAAAGTTGTTTTATCCAAGTGCAACTGATTCAGCAATGTTTCTAGTTTCAAAATCAACATACATAAAGAATATAAGCTTATAGAAATACATCATGCGTCACATTACTATAAGTATGGTCCTTTCGTATTAACCAAGCAAGTATTACAAGTTTATTTTGTTTCGTATCCATCCTTAAAAAGAGATAAGGTATATTTCTATATTGTTTTTGAAACAAAGGTAAAGTTTAAATTTGATGGAACTACTATTATAGATGATGCAGCGTATCAAACAGATGTAAAGCAAAATGATAAAATAATATAATATAATAATAACTGATGATATTGATTTAGGGTCGTTGAATAATGAATCAAATGTTTTAATATAAGTATTTGGGAGTACAGAGGAAAATGATATAGAGTATGAGACCGAGGATAAATCAGAAAGACCGATAATATATGTATACATATATTCCAAATTCTAACTATGTTGTGAGCTATATTATATAATGATATGTTTTCTAATGACAAGCTGATATTATGTACTGAGTTTATGAATTCATATAATGTACATATACAATGTAAGTTCTAAGTTTATTAACTGATGTACTGTATGACATTGGTTTTATGTGGTAATGAATATATTGATGAGTATGCTCTGAGTATATTTATGAGTATTTTTATGAGTATGTTCTGAGTTTATCAATTGATATACATTGTATCATTATACGAAAAGATATGTCTGTGACATATATTCCTCCTAAGTGATATCCCATCCACTCTTCTTCTCCAGGTGCGAGCGGCGCAATGCCGGATTTACTTCCAGTCGTAGAGCTCCTGCCCAGAGTGCAGGGTAAGTATTTAATTTAGTAAATGTTTATTATTTAAAATTTATTAAATGCTTACATCATATTTTCTGCAGAGCTTTAAGATCCAGCCACCTGATTATCTACTTGTAGATAGGCCTATATCAACAGAGTGACAGGCTGTTGGGCTCATCGAGACGAGACTCTTGCTCATGTCAGATCCTCGTCGAAGTGCTGCTAAGTATAAATTTATATTTCATTTGAAAATTAATTTAATGTAATACAATTTTTTCTAATTCGCGGGCTGCTGCTCGGGTTGAGCCCCAAGAAATGGATTTCTTTCTCAACCACTAGAATAAGAAGACGCAAAAGAACAATAAAGACATTTATACAAAGCAAAAGGAAAGAAAAAGAAGCATTCAGGATGAGTAAGGAGGTATGGGCATGGTTTTTTTGCTATGGGAAACTCCCAGAGCGAGGTAAGTTATATAAAATCATTTTTAATTTTTGTTTTCTTTTAGTTTCGTATATTAATTTAATCATATATTTAGCGAAACCAGGCTAACAGGAATAAAAATCATTTCTGCGGAAATTGATACATATCATAAATTGCATTTATAAGTAGTTGTAACATTATTTGATCATATTAGTAACATTGTTCAATTGTATAGAGACCTACACTTGCTAAGGTGTTTACCTAGACTCACGTTGTCGAGCAGGCCAACGAAGAGGGTGATAAATCCTATAATTGGATGGGTGCTAAGTCTGAACGTGTGATGGTAAGCATTCTTAATTTTTCTATTTTACAGTCAATAAATTTGACATTGAATATTTAATGTGTCAATTCATCGTTTAATATTGCAGGAATGATACACACAGAGGTTATTTGAGTGGCGCAGTCCTTAGGTCGCGAACCCACCCCATAGGAGTGCAACCATGTTCGAGATGTCATCATTGATTCGCCTACTCATAATAGACGGTATGGATTTGATAGCATAGAGGTAAAGTATTTTATTAACTAAATTATGAATTACATTTGAGCTTGAATTATTAATTTAAACTCCTAATAAAATAAATTACAGGTAGCGATGACCCAGATCGCTTACGGGAGATCCCAACAAGAGTAGGAGATTGTTATGCTCCATCACTTGGTGGTCGTTCTTTAGGACTGATAAAACAGTGGATTGACTACCATACTCGATGAGAGGATCACCGCATATCTATCAAAGAATGGGAGGATAGGGATCATGATAGGACAAGGAATGGGGAGGATAAAGATGATGACGATCTTGTTGACGAGTATGTACTAGTCTTTTATATTATTTTTTAAATATAAACATATGCTATTGAATGTTTTTTGTGTGTGTGGATGTCTTTTTGTTAGATACGAGTTATTATGGATATTCTGGTTTGGTAGGTGAATATGCTATATTGGTATTTATGTATATATATGTTATTTTATTGTATATTTGTTTGGCTTTTGAGATTTATATGGACATGTCTTGTGAAATCGAGTATATGTGGTATGTGGGATTATTAGATACAGAAATATGTTATAGAATTTAGTGTATATGAGTTGTGGAATGATTGGATATAAGTATTACGAGTATGTGTGGCTGGAAGGCAACAAGGAAGTTGAAATTCAAAGAATCAGTTTCAGCTTTGCGACGGTTAACGACGACTAGCGACGACTTATTAGTCATGTTGTGTGTCGGTTGACGATGGATAGCGTCGTATTATATTCTCAGGCTTACTATGGCTGACGACGGCTAGCGTCGAAGTATGTGTCCAGGTTAGCAACAGTACCCAATAAGCCCACAATTTGTTATGTGCCCCCATAGCCGTCGGTAACCGATGCTAAACTAGCTACAAAAGTCGACGCTAGAAATGTCGTTAATTTTTTAACGTCAGAGTGTATAGCGACATCTTTTGGTGTCGGTTGGCAACGACTAGCGACAACCATCGATGGATTTTAGCCGTGGCTAGCCGAAGCCATTCTTGAAGTGTTATCTCATGAAGAAACTCTGCCTCTTGATCCTTGGCACACCAAAATGTGGGATAGTTTAGGGATTCAACGCCCGAATCTTCACCACTGGAAAGCGTTGAAAAATTCTTTCCTTACTCAAGATTAGCATCGTTACATAGGGATGATTAATCATTCAATGTGCAGTTTCTGTTCCAATGCAAATGAGAATAACACAAATTTATACTGTGAATGTCGATTTGTTTATGATATCTAGAAGTCTGTTTTAGATATAGGAGGTTATCACCAGGTTAATACCAGTAGCATGCAGGAATGGTATATAAATTTTTTGGCGACTCGTTGGAGAAATGAAGGTTCGAAAATATTGTTGCTAACCCTTAAAAGTAGGAATGACAAAGAGACAATGCATGCAAGCTTAGAGCATCTCCAACAGACTTATGGGTCGTAACATTACGACCCTAAGATTTGGGGGGATTGGGGAGATTGTACCAACAGGAACGAGCTGATTTTATCGGCGCCCGCCGATAAAATCAGCTCGTCACATGGCGAGCCGATTAAATCGGCTTGTCGCCTCCCCCTTTTCCAACCCAATAGACAATACAATCAATGACGACTTAGTAATAATCACACGGAAAAAAGTGGTTATGATCAAAATGATTCAACTAGTATTTCGCATAACAATAAGCATACAGATACAACCGGTCATTAAAGATACAACAACTAATAATAGTACATGCCAACTAAAACATCAAAGCAAAGATCAAAGCAAAGTACATGTTACACGTTCAATCTTAAGGGAGTCTCATTGCGTTCAGTCGCAACTGTTCAATATAATTTTCGAGATGCCTAATCTCTCGTTCGAGTTCGTTTGCATATACTATTCCCCTTGGGCACAACGGTTCGTCAATCCATTCCGTGTAACTACATCCATTTGGATAGGATGGACATTTCTGCATGCGCCGATCAATATTGTTGCCTTCTGTTCGAACCACAACTTCAATTGCATGACCGCAATAGCAAAGTATAAGATGAGATTCAACTTCATGTTCATGCGGTGGTACTCGATAGAACTCTACTTCTTGTTGTGGTTGAGAGAGAGCCTGTTCATTCGATAGTTGAACATGTGGTACTTGTACTTCTTGTGGAAGATATATGTTCCCCTGTTCATGCGATGGTTCATCCTGGCGTTTAATTTGGATTAGAAACTGGAATTCATCTTCAAGCTGCTGAAGTCTCATCTGTTCGAATGCTTGTTCATCAGAGTCAGTATCTGATGGCCATGAAGGCATTTTGAGTGAGTGATAAAAGGAGGAGGAAGTACTAGAATGAGAATGAATTTGTTTGAGTGAGTTATTATGTGAGTAAATTGACAGAAATATATAGCTGCATAGTGTACAAATCAATAAAATAAATAATGATGTTACCGGTCACTGTTACGACTGTGCTTTACGTACTGCCTGACACTCTTTCGCCTCACGTAATACTGTAGGGAATCTGTTTTTCTTACTGTCATGATGTGAATGGTCACTGATTCCACTTTGCTTTACGTGATGCGGTTTCCAAAGCAATAGTCAGCACTAATGCTCAAGTGAATGAGAACGACCCTATTTTTTAACTTCTTTGTGTGTTGAAATGTTTAATTTAAACGGGGACGATCCGAGTTGTTTGAGGGAGATAAGTTGTGAGTCAGTTGACGGAAATCCTTTTTGAAGAGGTCCATAATAGTGGATGAGCACGACCTAATTCTTTAACACCTTTTTGTATTGAAATGTTTTATTTAAACAGGGACGGCTCGAGTTTTTAACTATTTTGCAGTCATAAATATATATAATACCTTTTAACTTGCATACAAACTACATTTAATATATAGAAAAATACAAAGATACATGCATGTAGTGGATGTTTGACACAATATACAACTACGATATAGTGCCACATAACGTGAAACACGATACAGGGAAATAATACATAGTACGATATAGCTAGATCCTGGTTTCCGGATACACGGGGGAACCCATACAACATTTCAGCCTTTGCTGCAACAATCACCCTTTCAAGGCGACCTACCTCTGCTTGCATCTTTAGAGCGTACGTGACACCCCTCTCCGTCAGTGGTGGATCGATCCATAAGAAAAAATTACAACATTCCACCCCTTGTCGATTAAGTGCAGTAATGCACGCTTTGCAACCATAAAAGCGCCGACCTGCGTTGCTTTTGCTTTTAGAAACAACCACATTACATAGTACTCCATAGTAGCAAAGTACTGAACGACTCATCATGCTGGAGTTTGACCTATCTGGGTTCTCCCGAGCAATTACTTCCCTTAACTGAGCATTGTGGTTTTTTTTGAAGAGGTCCAATACGTTGACGGCAACGTTCGATTGCGTGGCACTGAAGAGCTCAGAATCCACTTCTCCAACTTGCACTTGATCATCCAATTGCGTTTCGGGCACAACTCAACTGGTTGCTTATTTCTTTCATATTGCTCGTACATTTGGACCATGGTTTCATCATCGTATTCCCAAGCAGACATGTTGAACTACTAGAAAAGTGGCAGGGAGATAAAATAAATAATTTGACAGCCTTAGTGTTCGAGAGTGCTGGATTTAAAGGTAAAGTGCTAAGTGGTCGTAAAGGTTGACAAGTCCCTGGATTTTGTGTTTTGCTTTATTAAAGCAGTTCACATGTCAGATTTTTAAAGGTTGCAGCATGAAGTAAAATCAACTGTTTTACGTCAGAGGCAGAGCAACTCAACTCTTGAGGTCATAGTGTAGCCGTGTCATATGTCTCGATGCTATAGCTCGAGTAATGATGACAGAGCTTTATCAACAATCACCTCCACTTGTTTAAATAGTTCATACTTCGTCTCCCAACCATAACTATTATTTGTGCTTTCAACATCAACCACGACATTAAGGTGAGAAACCACTAATCTTTTTGTTTCTATGTGTTCAAGTACTTCTTTGTATTAGAAAATACTTTTTTTGTTTCCGTGTAGCTTAAATGGACGATGGGGAAATCAGTGATGACCTAGTGAATAAAATGTTTGATGAGTACGAACGGAACAAGGAGGAGGAGAAAGTGGGTGGATTCGTTCCAGATACGCAAGTAGTTGAAGTTAATAAACCCGAAACACGTCCACGAAAAAACACATCGAGGCAAAGGGTTAACCATAATCGTCACAATTGAAGTAATGCTAGCTCCAGTGCTACTACAACTGAATTCTCTCCTAAGGACTTACTTATACTCGGGAAATCCTATATCGAAGTTAATAAAAGAGATTTGATACTGATGCAAAATAGAGGAGGGCTTACCCATGAAGAATTTTTCCATGATAACGAGATTACATAACAACCATCGTACATGCACTACTACACGAACGTCTGCTGAAATTCATATGACTCATCGGCGGTTCGTTGAAGCTTGTGAAAGATACCAGAAGATTATACAGACATGTGAAGACGAAAACATATTTAAAATGACTAAGTCAACTTTTGGTTCTCGTTACCTTATAGAGTACGACACTGATTTTGTTGGCCATGAGGCATATAAACTATGTTGTAGTTGGCTAACTCGATGATCCTTCGTTTACTTGTTATTGAATCTTTCGTTTATTTGATGATCCTTCGAAAAAAAGTATGAAGTTCTTCTAAATTTTTACTTTAGTACACAATATAAAATGATCAGGCTAAGATGCAAATAGCAAAAAAAATAAAGCACACATTGCATTAATAAGAAAACGGTTGCTACAGTAGGAAATAAAACGTTACTACATCAACATAATACAAGCAACTACTAATACATATACTAGTCAGTGATCTACTTATAACTGCGGAAACCTTGACGTTAAAATATGATGTTTCATCCCCATCCAAAATTCCATCTCCATCCAAAATTCCATCTCCAACGCAGACATTCCAGTCAGATCTTTGTCCATGATAGCATTCTCTTCTTGTTCTTAATTTCTTTATATACATCTTGCTCTTTCTTATACGCATCTTGCTCTTTCTTGTGCGCTAAGTCATCCGCAAGCATTTGTAGCTTCTTCTCTTCCAGATCAACAATCCTTTTCAAAACTTCTGTTCTTTCCTTAGCTTCTACAAGTCTTTTTTCCGCTCTACGACTGTGTTCTTTGTGATGTGCGTTTACTTTTGCTTCAAGCTCAACCATTGTTTTGCCCTTTCTTTCCGCCGCTTTGGCTCCCTCAGTTCTAAAATCTTCATCAATCGAGGCATTGAACTCATCAAGTAGGTTTTCCCCTTCACATTGAGAAATATTGGCGGTTGACCAGCTTAGACTAGAAGAATACCCAGATTTTGAACTTTTTTCTTGCTCTTGCTAGCACTTTGAACATCGCGGAGGCTCTTAACAAGTCCTGAGTTCCACTTTGGTTGACTAGTAAGCAGATCATAACAATGCATAAACTGGTAATAGTGTGGCCTTTTCGTCCCATTTTCTCTAGGAAAAAGCTTCTTGAACTCCTTGTTTGCCAGTCGTTTCTAATTACAAAAAAAGTAATATGTATCAAAAAAACATGCTAACAACCACTAATGTAAGTACAAATATAAATATACCAGATTATCTCCTCCTCCATGCCGCTTGGATTCGCTATCTTTAATTTGTACACTTGTGACTCATAATATTGGGTTTGGCGGATTATTTTCCCAAAACAGCCTGCAATCGCCGACAAAGTCCTTAGGTATTTTGGATGCTTCTGAACAAAGGCATTCTTAGATTTTTTCCAAAACGTGACATTTGATCGTTGCCCATTGCCGAATCTTACGAGAAATGACAATAGATGTTGAATAGATTGATGTCCTCTTCGTCTGTCCACGGACTGGCTCCTTTCATGCTTAACGGAGTTTCAAATAAATTGCTCGTGTTGCCTTGGGAAAACTGGCTTCCATCTATCGTCAGATGTAAAAAATCTCCAAATGGTGAAGACATTATATAGCAAGAGTTTGTTTAGAGTAAAGAGATATAGAAAGAAATTGTGAATATGTTGTGATGTACAATGGTGAAATGGAACCATTTTATAACTGAAAATATAGACGTTTGAAAAGTTTTGACCGTTTTATGGCCGTTGGGAAACAAAACCTTAAGTGGAAATAGCCATTGGGAAAGATCCGTTGGGAATATAGTTGGGGGAATTGCGAGATGATTTTATCAGCTCGCCATGTGGCGAGCCGATTTTATCAGGATAAATCGGCTCGCCGGACCAATTCATGATTCTGAATTGGCCCCGTAATATTACCCTGAATATTCTGGGAAATAAAAACTGTTGGTTATCCAATTCATGATTCAGACCATGAATTGGGTAGCTGTTGGAGATGCTCTTAATGCAAACAAGGCGAATACTTTATCATTGAATATAGCTCATATGCCTTATCTAGATCGATGGCTTAGTTTTTTTTGTTAGTCCAAGCTTTGTATTGTGTATATATATATATATATATATATATATATATATATTTGTGATGTTATTATTTAATGAATGATACAAGAGTCCTGGTTAAAAGTCATGCTTAAAATTGAAAAAAAAATAATGAAATGAAAGGGAAAAATGAAATAAAGCATGAATTGAAGTTTCAGTATACCGGAGATACCAATTTTAACATTTTTTTTTCAAAAAGAAACAAAATCTATTAAGTTAAAGTATATCACTTCTTGTCATTTTTATCCTCTTAGTGACACCACAAATAAAACTAATAAACCTTCAGTCAAGATGAAAGTAAAATCATACACAAAATTGGTGATTCAAACATCACACCTAGAATGATCTTGCATATCAAGAGCTATCATTATAGATCTAAATCATTTCCACCTCCATGCTTCTAACTTCTATATTCTTCACAGAATTAAACCAAAGCGTGCATCAATTATCTATAATGGACCATGAAAAATCTAAAAAGCAAGCATGGAGAATTATATATATCTAAACAAATCCAAAATGGTCTTATGGATTTATATACAGTAGGTTTAATTGAGTTAGTAATTTAATTTGTTTAGGAAAAAATCACAATAGGATACCAAGATGAATAAACAATGGATAAATGCTAACTAATTAACTGACCGACTATATATATATATATATTGTGTGTGTGTAAGCATTCCGGGATACCCCTATTTTGTACCATTCCTTTAGCACCCATGTCTGTTCGGAGCTACCGTAATCCAAATCTAGCGAGAATTTGCAGATGTTCAATCCATGTACATATCATCTATCAAAAATTTGAGATCGTTCTGACATTCCTAATATTTTCAAAATCTTAGCTCAATTATTCACCGTTCAGACATTTATTTGAACTATTAAATTTAAACATCAAATATATTATTCTACGAATGTCGGAACGAGCTCAAATTTTGGGTAAATGATTATATATATATATATATATATATGGATTGAACATCTACAAATTCTTGTTGAATTTGGATTAGTGTATCTCACAAACGGGTAGGGGTGGGGGTGTTGCAAAAAAGGGAAGCCCTGAAACGCTCCTTTCTCCCCCTCTCCTCCTCTCTCTGCATGTATGTGTGTGTGTGTATATAGGATCGAGAGCACCCCAAATAGTGCAGCACCCCTATAGCCCCATGATTTCCACCACACATTTACGTTTCTCTCTCCTCCGACTAACATACTTTAATATAAATGAATAGCTATAAACGAGGTGCATTTGGGGTGCTACCAAATAAGTGTCATGGAGCATACATATATATATATATACATATAATATGAAAAATTATTTTATATAAGAGGTCTTAACGTAAAATGAGGGAAATTATCGTGGTTGTTTATTCAAACGATTGATGAATTAGCATGCACGTAGCATTGGTCACAAAGATCATATAAAAATGGGTTTTTTGAATTTTTATAAAGAAAAACATATGTAAATGATCCAAAGAAAAATTTAGTTGGATGACATATATTATATCAAATGCGCTTATATACAATCCATATAGTAAAAATGTGCTGGAAAGCAACAAGAAGTTTCCTTTTAGAGGTTACAAGTAAAACAGATTTTCTTTAAAGTGGCCATTACAGGTCTTGTGTGATTAACTTATAACATGGAATTGTACTGATTAACTTATGTTAAGGGGGAACAGAGAGAAACCGACTTAAAACCATGGCGTCTTCCAGCAAATATCTTTGGAAACTAAACCCTAAGCTTGCACCTCTCCTTTCAACCGCATACTTCCTCCCCTCCTCCTCCACAGCCAGCGAAGCCTATAGCGAACCAAAACTCCAATGAACTGCCTCATATCCTCCCAAATTCTCAAGCCTCCATCGATTCGGAGGAATTTCAACTAGTTATTCCCAGGAGAATTCGAAGTCATGCTCTCCACCTACCAGACCACTTGCCCTACCTGTAGGAGGGCGCACCAAGTAACAACGCCTAGCTCTTTCAGATGTTCACTACAAAAATAAAAGCCATTTCTGACGGCTCAGAACTGTCAGTGGTCGTCGGAAGCCATCCGCCGACGTCGGAAATAGTTGTCGAAAATAAGGGCGTCGGGGAACAGAGTTTTTGACGGCTTTCGACACAGTCCATCGTCCCTATTTCCGACGATTACTGACGGCTAGTGACGATTTCCGATGGCTAGCGACGGTTTCCGACGGTTGGTGTCACGTGTCGGAAGCCGTCTGAAAATCTGCAAATTATTTTTCATATTAAAGCTACTATTTAGCCTTTCAACCACATTCTCATGCAACCACTATTTTAGCAACAATATACAATCTCAACATACCATATATCAACCAAATATCAAAATCAAACCAATCCGAACTCACTAAACAAAAAAAACAGAAAAACAAAATAAATTCCACCACCAAATCAAACCACTAATTATACAATACATAAATTTACATACCACATAGTCTACCATCAAATAACAATAAATGCATCAAGTCAACCATATAACAATAAAGTCTGCCATCAGATAATAAGTACAAAACATCAAACCATACCGTCTAGTCAACCACCAAGTCATACTGCACAAAAAAAACATACCTCACACTGAAGTCACTCATCTCCAGAACTTGTAGAGCTAGTAGAAGATGGAAAGCGGCCATGCTGCTGCACATGAACTTGGTCATACGCTACTCCATAAGTTGTGTCATCTCAATGGACTGGCGGCGATTATGGTCCTCAAGTTGCGCAATTTTAGACCTCAAGTCCTCGATCTCTGCTAAGTCGATATCGACTTTGGTCTGCCTGCTCCGTCTCTAAGTGCTAGCGTGTAACAATTATTTAATAATCTTTCAATCATATGTGATTATATTAATAACCTTTAACTCGTAAATGTTATTTTATTTCTAAACTAAAAACTAAATCATGGAAAAAATTGATTACCACTTGATTTCCAAATCCATAACGCCTGTTCCGCAATGTTGGATCCATTATTGACTCGAGTATAACGTTCTCCTCATCTACGTGAGTTTCTCTCGACCCATATCTGTTAGAAGCTGCTGGCGCTGCTCCATAAACTTTGTCTGCATGACTAAACAAGAATGTAGACAAAATTAATATCATTATATCTTATTTCATTATAATTTAAAATTTATTACAAATACTACTTCATAATTGAAATATGCTTACATTGCTCTTCCTAGTTTTGCCCATGCCATGTGTATGAGACTGTCCCATTCGGATTTACATGCTCGATGGCATGCATATGAGTGAACACATCCATATATGAGACTAGACCATGCCCTCAACCTCCTGAATTTGTTTATTACATACAATTATTATACATTCAAAATTATATAGCATATGAACTTTTTATAATTCACATTTATAAAATTTACCAACATGTGCCGATACTGCTGAAATGATTTCGATGCTCCTCGATCAGTTACTGGATTTATATTCCTATATGCAGTGTTTCTTTCCGACTCTGCCTACACATTCAAATTTTGATACATTATTTATCGATCAAATATTTTTTTGATATATGAAAAAAGTTTAGTACACTTACCTTAGCCCCAACAGTTTCCTAATATTTGAGTCATCCTTCCCATACGCTCACCCCCATCCAGTTAGGCTTTTCCATTTTTTCTTTATCAATGATATGCAATCTTTATAATTCTTTCTCATATTTTGCATACAATTATGTCAGGCAAGTTGCAAGTCGTCAGTCTCTATATCCAGCTCGGTATGTATTTCAAGATAAACAAACAATTAAACATTAAGCGGTAAAATATGTACGGTATATGAGCAATAAAAAAACTAAAAAGGAAAAATATATAGAAGAATATACTTACAAGGACGTCCTGCCAAATGCACTCTATGATGTTTCAAAAGTAGCGTACGTGGCTAGGATGTTAGCTTGTTGGCCGAAATGGGATTTTTACCCCTTGGCTCTAGGTGCTAAGAAAATTTCAAGGCGTTGTGACTGCTGCAATCGACCACAATCATCGCCTCTTGGAGAACGGGAAGAACTCCTGCCTCTCAATTACATATGTATATGCCTGTCACATACACATCATTTTAAAAGAGAACAATAACAAGATATTGAAATATAATTTACAGTTAAATAACATAAACGATATAAATTGCTAAATAAATGACATAAAATGAAATGTAATTGTATATACCTGTATTAGATTGGGCCTCATATTCCGAGGACAAACATATAACATTGCAGTTTTAACATAAATGAATAAATAGAAAAAAAATGCATATAACATAAAAGATGTAACTAATGGTAAGCTGGTAATACTCAAGAATTTAATAGAGTTACATGAATTGCGAAATATACGTTGTATACTGCATAATTACCTTATAACTAGGAAGATAATACTCATCATCTACATCAGTCATCATCGTCTTCTGATTCATAATCGGCCTCATATTCTATGATATTATCCTCCGTACTTTCGAACGCTTCTACCAAAAGGTTTGATTCATTGATCAGAGATCCAGAATCTATATGATCGATTATAATTATTATTTCATTGTTTTTCTTAAGATCTGTCTAATAAGCTTCTTTGTCTGAAATATTCTTCCCATCGAACGTAAATCGGGCCTTTGTTTTAAAAACTACCAACCAATCTGTTTTATCTCTTTTTAGAGATGGATAAGGAGTGTAATAAACTTGGAATGCTTGTTTGGCTAGTACAAAAGGATCATACTTGTGATAGAGCGATGCATGCTTTATTTCAATCAGATTATAATCCTTGTGCTCATTAATCCCAAAACTTGGAACATTGCTAAACCAACTGCATCTAAATAGAAACATCTCCTCCGCGGATCATGAGAAATATGTCAGTTGCAAAATTTGTGTTAAAACGCCATAAAAATCATTTTTGCAATTTTGGATCGTCACTTCCTTTTACAAATACACTTGTATTATTCGTTAATTTTTTAACTTTATATTCTTTGGTGTTAGATTTATATCCACTGACAAAATATATTGGATATGTCTTGACCACTCTTTTTGGTCCCATTGCAAGATGTTTCAACCCTTCGTCAATAATGCAATTTCCAGGCTCGTAAACTTAATTTGAAAACCAACCGATTTTTTTTACTCGGTTCTCCGTTTGGATGTTCACGTTCAAAACACTTTATATATAAATAAAATATTACATTAGATTATACACACGCAAACATTATAGAAATGAATAAAACAAAAATTGTTATTTCAAATTACCTAACAAGTGGTGTAACATCATCACAATTTAGAAGAACATAAGTGTGTGTTACATGAACATCTCTATCTTCTAACCATATTTCTACACATTTCCCAGAAGGTCGACCATATTGTCTAAAAATATATAACATTGTTTGAGATGATTCTTGTTCGTTGCCTTCGTCATTACAAGGAATACTTTCAAATGATATATTCAAATGGTCACTGAAACAGTTAGAGAATAGAACGAAGCTTCTTCTTGGATGTAAGGTGTACATATCGAACATTTAATTCGTGCTTTTTTCTCACTTTTTTCTTTAAATGATTCATATATCTATGCAAAATTAATTTACATTAACTTCGTATTTTAAATGCAATTAAATTACTAGGTAATATGTTTTATACCTCTCAAATGGATATATCCATCCATATTGGACGGGACCTCGAAGTCGTGCTTGATATGGAAGATAAACAGGTAAATGCTCTTTTACATTAAAAAAAACCTAACGGAAATATTTTCTCTAATGTGTAGAGAAATATAGGAATATCCACTTCAAGTTTACGTAAACATTGCTCTTTTAAAGTAGCCAAACAAAGCTCTTTGTAAAACATACTAAGCTCCGTTACTACCTTCCAAAATTTTAACGACGGTGGTTCTTTGAATAGAATGGGTAATATATTTTCCATTATTATGTGATAGTCATAGCTTTTCACTCCGCTCAATTTACCATTTTTAAAGTCAACAAATCTACGAAGGTTTGATGAAATCCCATCAGGAAATCTTGACTCTTCCAATCATTTTAACACAACTTTAACTTGATTATTATCTAATTCATAACATGCTTTGGTTTTTTTTTTACTATCATTTGGTTTCATATGAAGCCCAGGACGTTTGCATAATTCTTCTATATCTCATCTTGATTTCAAATCAACTTTAGTCTCCCCTTTCACATTCAAAATTATGTTAAAAACATTATCAAATACGTTTTTCTCAGTGTGCATCATGTCAATTTTATGACGAAGCAGAAAATATTTCAATACGACAACTCCCAAAAAATAGACTGTTTGCACCAATTATGAACAGTCGATTTGCTTTCAATTTCTGTTTGTACTCCAATTTCATATACCTTTGGATACTCCGTAACCAGTTCGTATATATCTTTGCTTGACCATATCGTTGGTGGTTGTCTGGTTTTACTCTATTAGCTAAAAAAAATTCTCTTGTCCCCTTTGAAAAGATGATTTACATAGTGAAAACATCGATAACAGTCAAACCATGAAATTATCTTACCATGCGATAAAGAGAATTCTCGTGTTTCTTCCATGCAATACAACATGCTAGGCAGCTGACAATACCCCATCCTGAAAGCATTGTATAGGCAGGAAAATAACTCATAGTCCACAGTAAAGAAACAAACATACGAATTTTTTTCCTTTTTGAAACATCGTATGTTCCCAATCCTTTGATCCACTAATTTTCTAATTCTTCAATCAACTGTGGTAAACATCAATTCCTTGTGTTGAATCGTTGGGGTCAGAAACAACAATAGTAATGAACATATATTGCGTTTTCATACACATCCATGGAGATAAATTATTCGACGTGATGATAATGGGCCATGATGAATATTTAGCACCAAATCGAGAAAATTGTGAAAAACCATCCATACATAATCCTCATTTGACATTATGAGTTTCTGCTGCAAAATTGGGAATAGTTTTACCGAAATGCTTCCATGCTTCTCCATCGGCTGGATGGGTCAACGTACCCTCTTCCTCCGAACTCACACTATGCCATCTCATATGAGATGCAATTACTGAAGATGCATAGAATTTTTGATGCCTTGGAGTGATGGTTAAGTAATATATACGCCTGTTTAAAACTTCCTTTCTCTTCTTTTTCCTTGATTTATATCTTTCCTGATTACATATTTAACAATTTCTAAGGTTTACGTGTTCTTTCCAAAATAACATGCAGCCATTTAAACATGTATCTATTTTTTGATACGGTAAACCAAAAGCCGACATAAGTTTTTTAACTTCGTAGTGGATTTCACGCATTAAATTAACGGCGACATGTGTCTTTTTGTAGCTTATAAAATAACCGTAAACTCAGCATCAATGATGCAGTATTTTGACTTCATCGCAATGTATTCTGCAATTACTAACAGCTGAGTGCCGCTTTTACAACCATTCCAAATAGATTTCCTAGCAGCGTCCAGTAGCTCATGAATTTTTTGGCTTCAATATTCGGTTCTTCAACATTTCTATCGTCGTCGTCAACTTCAACCACAGGAATCATTGATTCTGCTGCATCTTCGACCATATCGTCAATACGGGTCGTATTAACATTTTCATTAACAACACTTTCAACCTCAGACTCTGCAGAATTGTTTGCCAAAACTTTTTCATGACAATCCACACATAATACTCATGTATGAATCCGTTTTTGCACAAATGGACTTTCACAATATTGGGTAATAAACACTTCAAATGTCTACACTTGCTACATGGACAACGAATTTCTGGATTGTTTTTGTTATTACTTAAAGCGAATTCAATAAAGATATTTATACCATTATAGATATCTTCTTTTATTGAGCCTGTCAGTCCTCTTCTTTGATACATCCAACTCCTCCGATCAACAAAATAATCAATTATTTTTCCTACTTGAGAAACTGAGTCATGAGTTCAAAAATTAATATTTCTTTTCAAGAATACAGATTCAAAAATTATTTTCATGGTCGTACAACACATATATAATATTTGAATTTGAATAAAAATTTAATAAATTCTAAATTATTTTCAAATATATCACATTTTATTTTTTAAGGTATCCTTTTTCCATGGTTAGACATCCTACTTCCCATTACAAACACAGTATCAACAAAAATACTCTTTTTACAACGGGCAGTGCCCATTGTAATATGCTTTTCACAACAGGCATTGCGCACAATGTAATAGGCCACCTTTTTACAACAGGCAATGCCAGTTGTAAAAAGGTGGCATATTGCAACATGGCTTATTACAACGGGCACAACTCACATTGCGAAAAAC
The DNA here is from genome assembly GCA_030737875.1 of Allium sativum. Taxonomy (NCBI): domain Eukaryota; kingdom Viridiplantae; phylum Streptophyta; class Magnoliopsida; order Asparagales; family Amaryllidaceae; genus Allium; species Allium sativum. Next base: position 719,513,978 of record CM060919.1, read on the forward strand.
ATATTACAACAGGTATTGCCCATTGTAAAAAGACTGTTTTGTTGTAATATAAAATATTTACAAGAATTAAAATATTCAAAACAAAATTTCTGATTTTGAATAAATATTTTATTCAAATAAATATTTTGTTACACTTTTTAATAGTACAAAGTCCTTTTCTCTATTACAAAATGTTTATACAAAATACTCATTTGTACAAGCAGTGTTTCACTGCATACACTCATTAGATGCTGACATGTATATTTATGCATTATACATTAATGAATGCCACATCATTTGTACTATATATAGTTATCCTAGTTCCAAGCCTTCTGATGAAGCTTCAATCCCTAAAAGGGTGCCTTCTGTAGTCTATGATCCTAGACTCACATAATCCATATACCTTTTGTTTCTACAAATCTGCACGGGGTATAAAAATCAGATAGATTGACGGGAATTCCATCATGAACACCTCCATGCTCATCGTCTCCATGGAAAGCATGAGGAAACTTCAAAAATAGTTATGGCTGAGAAACCAACTGAAGACACCCACCGCTCCAAGAAACCGATACCATGAGAAAATATCCTCCCTACACTAAAACAAAATAACCATTTAGCAACTGGGAAAGCTAGTTGCAACAGACTTATTGCAACTGGTAGGATCTCGTCTGGATAAGCCCAATTACTTGATTATTAGAATGAACATGATTCACATCTTATTGTCAGGCAAAACGCTAGAATAAGAAAAAATAGATTCAACTCCACCATTAAGAAACTAAGAAATAACATTACATCCTTTTCTATAAAATGAACCAAAAATTTATTTTATAATGAATGGTACCTACATAAGTGTTCAGTAAAAGAAACACTTAGATGACTTTGAACCAACTTATCTGAGATAGCACCAACAACAAACTGTAAAACTACCACCACAACCCTTGGAAGTGTAATAAATTACTAAGCTTCTTTTCTCAGGTCCATGCGGTATATGATCTGTTCAGATAACAACCAATTTCATTGTTCAACAAACATTTAGAAGTACTATCTTATAGGTTACGTGTACAAGAAGGCATACCGATTTGAATTACACGGGCATCCATGAAAGTATGGAAAAAAAATCCCTATAAGTCAGTACACTTAGCTCTAAAACTTATAAAAATTATACCGCTTCTAATAAAGGTTATTACCCAATTGATGAATATATCGAAGTAACCCACTCTTTTAAGAAAATAGAAAGCATTCGATGCTAAGATCCTATACTGCATTTAAAAATATATTACAAATTGATGCGGAGGAAGTATGAAACCTACTCTTCGGTATTACAGAACTCAGTTTAAACTCAAACAACCAACAGAGAGTTCAGCTGCTCATACAGTAGACAAGAAATAAAAAAATAACATTAAAATGGACTGTACTTTCAATTCTATAAAAAGGAAACATTTCCATAGTTAAAATAAAAGGTGTAGGCTCATCTTATGACAAAGAATCATTTACTCTATAAACCTTTTAAATAGAGACCCAAATTCATTGCTCCAAGACTTGCAAACATAATATGAAATTAACCATAATTCCTAACCGTCCATGTGCATGTGGAAGAATTGCATATTGTAACAAATTTCCAAAGGTGATAATGAAAATGTTGACTAAGTGCTGCTACAAAATTGCACTTGAAATAAAGACTTGATGAATTACAATATGAAGATTCATGAATCACATATAAGTTTTTCCAGCTCCGTAGATGAGATAAAAGTTTATGCATCAAATCAAATAGACTAAAACTCTAAGACACAACACCTGAAGTTCTACACACATTATACCTCATTTGTACTTGAAAAGGCGGGCAAACCTAGTGGCTTCCATTGAGCATCAACAGAAATCTAAGGTTGACTCTCCCACCTAAGGTGCTATGGTTTGACCTGACAAAGGATAACTGGGGATAGTTGGAAAAGGAATAACTTATAGGTCTGTTGAAATAAACTTTAAGAAATAAGACATCATACCATCCTTTAAAAAAATCATAACAAACCCGTCTTATATTTCAGTGCATGCCAGAAAATAAGGACTCTTCTGTCGAAAACAAGGATTTTGATTAATGTCAACAAAGGAAGAGAATGGAGATCATGTGTAACACCCCACCTCCGCTAGGGTCACTCACAAAGGGAATGTACTAGTTTTGGTGGAGTATTATCTAGGTAAACATACACAGAGATATCACAAGGCAGAACATAAATAAAGCAGCGGTAGAAATTAAAAACCAAATTTCATTACTTTCAAGAAAAGAGTCAAAACCTCATATATCCAAAGTATAAATTATTCCATTACATCAAGTTCTAAATAAAGAAGCACAAACTTAAGATAACAAAAGTAAATTATTCCCCAAAAATAGCAGAAGTGTAGCCATAGCATAGCTCAAGACCAAACCGTACATGAGCTGACAGAAAGCAAGCTAAATCCAAGCTAAGAGCTAGCGTTTCCTCCCTGAGAACCTGGGGGGGTGAACGAAAGAAAAGGGGAGAAAGAAAAAAGGGTCAGTCATAAAGACTGGTAAGCCCTAGTGACTTTCAGCATAAAAACTAGTAAAAGTAACATGACATGTGAAAACTGGAATTAAACATAAGGATGATAACAGGACTGGTATGATAACTAAGATAACAAGATAAGTCAAGTCTCGCATCGCATATTCAAGATTCGCTGCACCAACTGTACTAGTATTCTAACCTATGTCAAGTATTAACTATGAAATGATCCCTTGGCCCAATATCATGAAATGACCTATTACGGGGTCCTACAGTACGATCTACTAATCGATCGGCTCCCTACAAGTTCTAGCTCGTCATGTGTCTGTGTCATACGACCCAATCACGAAATGTAGTCACCTGTGATAGGTCCACCATAGGGTGTATCGAGCCCTAGGGTGCCAACCATCGACACGAATCAAGCACGCACAGTGTAAACCTACTGGTGCCCAATGCCTGCTTTTTCAACTCCGGACTAAGTGCACAACCATAGTCCGCCAGAACCTACAATGGCGCACCAACTCGGCCGTCGTTCTGGTCGCTCACAATCAACCCAATAATCGTGCCCCACCCTGCCTAGTCTCAGGGTATCGTGATACATCAAAGTGGGTTACTACTGAAAAGGACCGCGTAACTAGGGTTTCTAATGGGTTAAGTGTTGTCATTCAAATTCGTGACTTAACCCTATCCAATCATGTATCAAGTTGGTTAAGTGTTGTCTTTCATGTTCATGACTTAACCCTATCATGTAGCATAAATTCATTAATGCACCCCAACCTTTCACATTAGACTAGTTGTTGTGGTCACTGGATTTGTCGGGCGGTTCCGGGCAGATTTACACCACAACATAGTCTAACCTCGGGTTTTAGGTGCGATATGACCAACTACCCTCATTGGATCCTATTGTTTGCAGTCATTGGATTCGCCGGCCGGTTCTGAGCAGATTTACACTGCAAACTCAACCCAACCTTGACTTGGCCATTTTCAAGTTCGTTCTAGAGTCATGACCATGTTCCAGTCTCATATCAAATCCGTGACAAGTTTCGAGGTAAGTTTCATGTCCATATTCAGATTCAAGTTATAACAATGTTCATGTTCCAAGTTCATGGTAAATTCCGGTTTGCCTAAACTACCCAAATCGTATTCCTATCGCATGTGAATTCGAATTGATACAAACAAATCTAATTAGGGAATAACATAGAAAGAACAGGCATAAGGTGGCAAAAGTGATTACAAGTCAAGCATGGTATAACTTGAGATAAACGATTACAACAATACTGGCATATGGAGTAGTGGTCTCAAATATCAAATCTAGCAAAATAGGGTGATAGTTATGGTAACAGTTGACATAAGATAATAACCCCAAACTCGTGAATAACAACTAATTCAACATCACAGGCATGAATATTATGGACATTAGGGGTTTTAGATCTACAACATATATAGGCCCCAAATCAATTTCATATAAATATTACCACAAGTCAAGATTCAAGATGAATAGATCCAGGGTGAACAAATAGTAGATCCAAAATACTAGATCCAAAATGAACAATGGTAGACCCAAGATATACAATGATAGATCCAAGATAATTGTCATACTTAGGTTCAATTTCAATTTACAACATGTCCATATTAAGTTTAAAGTTTAGATCTAAAAGTAACTGGGGCTTACAGATCGTGGTTTGAGAATTAGAAAACAAAGAGGCGATGTTGAATCTCGAGTCTAACAGAAATCCCCCAAACAACAATACTCTACATGTAGCCTTGTTGGAGAAGAAGCAATCCCTTTTCTCTAACTTTTAGGCCAGAGAGAATTTGTGTAGAGAGACTAGAGTTAGGGGCTGTTTATATAGGGTCAGGCCAACAAATTTAGACAGAAATCGGACTAGAAACATCAGAGTGAACTCTGACTCAAAAATGGGCTCGGCAACTAGGTCGACACCCAGGTCGACTCTATGGTCGACCTGGTCCTGGGCAGGACGACACTATGGTCGACCCCCAGGTCGACCTGGTCCTGGGCGGGAAATTTTCCGCCCAGTCCGTTCTGGGGTTTGAATTCGAAATTTGAATTCGAATTCTGAGCTGTTTTTGAACTTGATATTTCTGAAACTTTGAAGGGTCATAACTTGGTTATACGGACTCCGATTTTCGAAAACTTGGACTCGTTTCCAAGAAGAATTTCGAGACGAACGTAATGGTGTAACCCGTTGCCCTTGATCCTTATTTTAAAAAATTAATTCTGCCTTTATTTATGGTTATAACACGTTATTAAAATACAGGTTGTTACATTCTCCCCTCCTTAAAGGATTTCGTCCCCGAAATCTCTAAGTTAGAAAGAATATATCCTACATTCAATCATCCATCTACTCAAAACATCATCCACAGGTAACCATTGTCCTTAAAAAATTTCTAGTGCTGTATGAACATATGCAGTAAGTGTGTGTTTATGTACTTATCTAATGCAAAAGATCAGGCGGTTACTGATTCAGTAAACCTCCTTAATGCAAAATATGTTAGTATAATGAGTCCAAAATGTATGCAAATTCCTAACATAATTTATAATCTCTACATGAGTGCACATAACATTCATTCATATGCAACATCCAAGTGATAGCATAACAAGTTCCATCCATGTACAAGTATGAGCACTCATGCATATGCAACATGAAAATGTGATTGAGCCGATCTAGTGCCTAATGTGTGTCATGCATCCACTAGCAATAACTTGCAAACACTTGCAACCATTTGCAAACATCAACCATAACATGTTTCAATCATATGTTTACATCCATATGGTTCTACCTAAGGTTCTTAAGATAAGATCGAGAAGATAACAAGGCGAACATAGGTAGTAAAAGCATGATATGAAAGGTTTTCAAGTTTATAGGAAAAGAGATCGAGAATGTACCCTCAAAAAGAAATGGGTAAAGCGCGCGTATCTTCTCTTCGGTTTCCCAAGTTGCGTCTTCTTGGGCTTCACTCCACTGTACTTTAACTAGCTTGACTTCTCGATTCCTTAGCTTCTTGATTTCTGTTCCTAAGATACGAATCGGAACTCGCCTCAATGTTGCTTCTTTTTCCACTACTACGCCTTCAAGGATGCTTGGCTCAACCACTTCGGCCGAATCATGTAAGCACTTTCGGAGATGCGAGACGTGAAAGACATTGCGTACTCCGGTCAGCTTCTCGGGTAAGTCTACCTTATAGGCCATCTGCCCAATCCTCTCAGTGATAGGGAACTGTCCTACAAACCTTGGTGCTAGCTTTCCAACCGCTCCAAAACGAACCACATTGTGTAAAGGAGAAACTTTTATAAAGACCATATCTCTGACTTCGAACTCTAGGTCTGTCCTTCTCTTGTCCGCATAAAATTTCTGTCTATCTTGGGCCGTTTTCAACCGTCTTCGTATCAACTCAACCTTCTCAGAAGTGTCCCTTATCATGTCGGGCCCAAGTATAAGCCTGTCTATCGTCTCCCACCAACAAGTTGGCGACTTGCACGGTCTTCCATACAGGGCTTCGAACGGTGCCATTCCGATGCTAGCTTGGTAACTATTATTATATGCAAACTCCACGAGAGGAAGACGGTCTTCCCAAGTACCACCAAAGTCAAGAATGCATAGCCTCAAAAGATCCTCCAATACCCTATTTACCCTTTCGGTTTGTCCATCCGTCTGTGGGTGATAGGCCATGCTTAAACTTAGTCATGAACCCATTGCTTCTTGTAGACTATTCCAAAACTGGCTAGTGAAAATCGGGTCACGATCACTAACTATACTAGAAGGAACCCCGTGCAACCGTACTATCTCTCGAAGGTAAATAGACGCTAGCCATGATGCGGTCCTTTTGCTTTTCACCGGAATGAAGTGAGCACTTTTCGTGAGTCTATCAACTATGACCCATATGCTAGTATTTCCCTTCCTTGACTTAGGTAGTCCATCCACGAAATCCATCAAGAAACTCTCCCATTTCCACTGCGGAACCTCCAAAGGATGTAATAGCCCACCAGGCTTCTTCGACTCGGCCTTTACTTGTTGGCACACCATGCACTTCAAAACGAACTCTGCCACGTCCTTTTTCATTCCAGGCCAAAAGAAAATGTGTTTCATATCCCTGTACATCTTATCCCCTCCGGGATGTATGGTCATCTTCGAGTGATGCGCCTCCTCGAGGACTTTCCTTACTAAATCTCCCACTTGTGGGACACATAGCCTTCCATCACGCCTTAGCCATCCCTTGTCATCTATGGCATACCTACCGAGGTGACTTGACGTCTCACCACTAATCAGCTTGTCCATGATTTCGACTATCTGTGGGTCTTCCTTCTGTGAAGTCCCTACTTGATCTAGAAGTGTAGGTCTTAACTCAAGAGATGCTAACGTAACAGTCAATGACTCAACAGCAGGTGTAAAATCAATAGTTGCTATAAGCTCTAGAATTTTCCTTTCAACAAACAAGGGGCTCAAGGTCAACCTTTTCCTACTTAGCGCATCCGCCACCACGTTACCCTTGCCAGGGGTATAAGCTATATCGAGGTCATATGATGCCAAGAATTCCATCCATCGCTGTTGTCTCAGATTCAAATCTTTCTGTGAGAAGAGGTACTTAAGCGATTAGTGGTCGGTATACAGCTCGAACCTCTCCCCTAGAAGATAATGGCGCCAAGATTTAAGTGCAAAAACGATCGCCGCCAACTCCAAGTCATGTGTGGGATAGTTCTTCTCATGAACTTTAAGTTGTCTACCCCCATAGCATATCACTTTCCCTTCTTGCATTAGGACAGTGCCTAATCATGTGCCACACGCATCTGTGTACACCGTAAACATCTTACTTCCGTCGGGTAATGCCAAAACTGGAGCTGTGGTGAGGGCTCTCTTGAGTCTCTGAAAAGCAATCTCACATTCTATGTCCCATGCAAACGCTAGGGTTTTCTTCGTTAACCTAGTAAGAGGGGCTGAAATCTTAGCGAAGTCCTTAATGAACTTCCTATAATAGCCTGCCAAACTGAGAAAGCTTCTCACCTCCGTTTCGTTCTTAGGAATTTTCCAGTCTTGCACCGCAACTACCTTTGCGGGGTCCACGGCTATGCCTTGTTTAGAAACTACATGTTAAAGAAACCGAACTTTCTTCCTCCAAAAATGTCATTTGGAGAACTTAGTCTTTAACTGGTGTGCTCTAAGCGTATCCATGACTTCCTTGAGATGTCTAGCATGCTCTTCTTCATCCTTTGAGAATATCAAAATATCGTCCACGAAAACCACTACAAACTTGTTAAGGAACTCCCAAAACACCCTACTCATCAAATCTACAAAGTACGCGGGTGCATTCGTTAACCCAAATGACATGACGAGCCATTCGAAGAACCCATCTGGAGTCCTAAACGCAGTTTTGTCAATGCTATCCTCAGCCACTCTAAGCTGATGGAATCCTGTGGCTAGATCGAGTTGAGAGAAAACAGATGCTCCCACAAGCTGGTTAAACAAATCGTCGATTCTTGGTAGTGGGTGTCTATTTTTTTTAGTTAGCTTGCTTAACTCACGATAATCTACGCATAGACGAAGCAAACCATCCGCCTTAGTAGCGAATACCACCGGAGCACCCCATTCAGAAATGCTTCGTCTTATGAAATTTTTATCAAGCAACTCCTTAACTTGTTTACTGAGCTCTCTTCTTTCCCGCGGGGCCATGTGCCTAACAGGCAATGAAACTGGCTTGGCATTATCAACAAGATAAATTCGGAAGTCTATCTCGCGTTTAGGAGGTAACCCCTTCACCTCATCAAAGACATCTGGATATTCTCGGACCACTCTTACAGATTGCAAATTGTCGATGGACGAGTCAAGAGATTCAAGATAACACAACATGACCGGACCCTTAGGTTACAAGAAATTTCAAGGGTATTACCAAGGCGAGTCATGAGCCTCACTACCCTTCGTTCACAATCAATAATGGCTCCATAATTGGACAGCCAATCCATACTTAGGATCAAACCGTATCCCATAAATCCGAGAACATAAGCATGACACGTGAATTCTACGCTTAAGATAGAAATCCTCAAATCCACACACATCATAGATAAATGAGCGGAGCCCCCAATTGGATTTGAAACTATAACGGGATCCTCAACCAGACTAGTACTTAGGTGCAGATTTTTAACAACATCAGAAGAAATAAAAGTATGCGATGCGCCAGAGTCAAATAAGGTTCGAACAGGAAATTCAGAAATGTAAACAAGGCTTTCTACGAAAATATTACTACCTCGGTCAAGTGCTAGAGTGGTGTTGAGAGCATGCAACTGCCCTCCAGAAGGTCCTGCTCGCTGGGTCTGCCCTTGCCCTTGCTTCTTTGGGCAATCTTTGCTGATGTGTCCAGTATCTCCACAATGAAAGCATTCACCCAACTTTCTCTTCTTCCTTCTACAGTCTTTAGCTAGATGTCCTGTAATACCACAAAAGTTGCACTTCCTTGTCTCACGTGGTTTGTTAGTATTGTTGTTGTTGTTCTTGTTATTCTTGTTATCCTTGTTGCCTCCCTTCTTGAAGTCAACCTTCTTATTCTGAGTATCATTAGGCTTAACCTTCTTCTTGCTATTCTTGTCTTCCTCATGAAGTAGGGCCATATCCACCAAGCTTTCAAAGGTCGCCCCCATGGGTATATGAGTTATGGTCAAACTGTGTAGTGGCTCGTTCAATCCTTGAGAAAAGCGTACAGCCTTCTTCTGAGTTGTGTTAACCAAGTCCAGTCCGAACCTAGCAAGCTGATTAAACTTATTCACGTACCCCCTAATGGTCATGTCCCCTTGCTTAAGTGCTAGGAACCTCTCCATCTGAAGGTTCTCTTCTGCTAACGATAAGAATTTAAGCCCAAACCTCTCTCTAAAGTCTGCCCAAGTCTCAACTGGCCTGGTAACGATGGTGACTTCCTACAAAAATGCAGCTTCCTCTTTCAACAACCATGCTGCCAACTGAACTTTCCTATGATCCTCCACATCGAAGATAATAAATAAGTCTTCAGTCTCCTTTAGCTAGTTTCGTGCCTCAACGAAGGTTTCAGTTCCAACGAAGTTCTTGCCACCCATTGCTTTAAAGTCTTTGCATATTTTGGCAAAGGCGGTACCAGGAGGAGGAGGAGGAGGAATCGCGGCCACTGGTGGAGGAGGAGGAGGGATGTCTGTCGGGCCTGCGCCGTTGGCCCTAGCTTCTAAGTACCTTCGGAACCATCCAGGTACAGGTACTCCCTTAGGAAGGTTAAGATCAGACATGCTGAAAAACGAAAAGAAAAAGATTCAAACGAGGAAACAAAGGAAAGTGCTAATGGCTTTTGGGGAATAGCCTTTTTAAACATAAAACTTTTATTGAAAAATGCTTCTTTATAAACGGTTTGGGAAAATAGTTTTAGAAGGTTTTTATGCCCCATCTAGTAACCTTCTGCTCTGATACCAAATGTAACACCCCACCTCCGCTAGGGTCACTCACAAAGGGAATGCACTAGTTTTGGTGGAGTGTTATCTAGGTAAACTTACACAGAGATATCACAAGGCAGAACATAAATAAAGCAGCGGTAGAAATTAAAAACCAAATTTCATTACTTTCAAGAAAAGAGTCAAATCCTCATATATCCAAAGTACAAATTATTCCATTACTTAAAGTTCTAAATAAATAAGCTTAAACTTAAGATAACAAAAGTAAATTATTCCCCAAAAATAGCAAAAGTGCAGCCATAGCATAGCTCAAGACCAAACCGTACATGAGCTGACAGAAAGCAAGCTAAATTCAAGCTAAGAGCTAGCATTTCCTCCCTGAGAACCTGGGGGGAAAACGAAAGAAAAAGGGGCAAAATAAAAAAGGGTCAGTCATAAAGACTGGTAAGCCCTAGTAACTTTCAGCATAAAAACTAGTAAAAGTAACATGACATGTGAAAACTGGAATTAAACATAAGGATGATAACAGGACTGGTATGATAACTAATATAATAAGATAAGTCAAGTCTAGCATCGCATATTCAAGATTCGATGCACCAACTGTACTAGTATTCTAACCTATGTCAAGTATTAACCATAAATGATCCCTTGCCCCAATATCATGAAATGACCCATTACGGGGTCATACAGTACGATCTACTATTCGATCGGCTCCCTACAAGTTCTAGCTCGTCATGTGTCTGTGTCATACGGCCCAATCACGAAATGTAGTCACCTGTGCTAGGTTCACGATAGGGTGTATCAAGCCCTAGGGTGCCAACCATCGACACGAATCAAGCACGCACAGTGTAAACATACTGGTGCCCAATGCCTGCTTTTTCAACTCCGGACTACGTGCACGACCATAGTCAGCCTGAACCTATAATGGCGCACCAACTCAGCCGTCGTTCTGGTCGCTTACAATCAACCCAATAATCGTGCCCCACCCTGCCTAGTCCCAGGGTATCGTGATACATCTAAGTGGGTTACTGCTGAAAGGAACCGCGTAACTAGGGTTTCTAATGGGTTAAGTGTTGTCATTCAAATTTGTGACTTAACCCTATCCAATCATGTATCAAGTTGGTTAAGTGTTATCTTTCATGTTCATGACTTAACCCTATCATGTAGCATAAATTCATTAATGCACCCCCAACCTCTCACATTAGACTAGTTGTTGTGGTCACTGGATTTGCCGGGCGGTTCCGGGCAGATTTACACCACAACATGGTCTAAACTCAGGTTTTAGGTGCGATATGACCAACTACCCTCATTGGATCCTATTGTTTGCAGTCACTGGATACGCCGGGCGGTTCCGGGCAGATTTACACTGCAAACTCAACCCAACCTCGATTGGCCATTTTCAAGTTCGTTCTAGAGTCATGACCATGTTCAAGTCTCATATCAAGTTCGTGACAAGTTTCGAGGTAAGTTTCATGTCCACATTCAGATTCAAGTTATAACAATGTTCATGTTCCAAGTTCATGGTAAATTCAAGTTTGCCTAAACTACCCAAATCGTATTCCCATCACATGTGAATTCGAATTGATACAAACAAATCTAATTAGGGAATAACATAGAAAGAACGGGCATAAGGTGGCAAAAGTGATTACAAGTCAAGCGTGGTATAACTTGAGATAAATGATTACAACAATACTGGCATATGGAGTAGTGGTCTCAAATATCAAGTCTAGCAAAATAGGGCGATAGTTATGGTAACAGTTGACATAAGATAATAACCCCAAACTTGTGAATAACAACTAATTCAACATCACAGGCATGAATATTATGGACATTAGGGGTTTTAGATCTACAACATATATAGGCCCCAAATCAATTTCATATAAATATTACCACAAGTCAAGATTCAAGATGAATAGATCCAAGGTGAACAAATAGTAGATCCAAAATGAGCAATGATAGACCTAAGATATACAATGATAGATCCAAGATAATTGTCATACTTAGGTTCAATTTCAATTTACAACATGTCCATATTAAGTTTAAAGTTTAGGTCTAAAAGTAACTGGGGCTTACAGATCGTGGTTTGAGAATTAGAAAACAAAGAGGCGATGTTGAATCTCGAGTCTAACAGAAATCCCCCAAACAACAATACTCTACACGTAGCCTTGTTGGAGAAGAAGCAATCCCTTTTCTCTAACTTTTCAACCAGAGTTTTAGCAGCATAAGGCCAGAGAGAATTTGTGTAGAGAGACTAGAGTTAGGGGCTGTTTATATAGGGTCAGGCCAATGAATTTAGACAGAAATCGGACTAGAAACATCAGAGTGAACTATGACTCAAAAATGGGCTCGGCAATCAGGTCGACACCCAGGTCGACTCTATGGCGACCTAGTCCTGGGAAGGTCGAAACAATGGTCGACCCCCAGGTCGACCTGGTCTTGGGCGGGAAATTTCCCGCCCAGTCCGTTCTGGGGTTTGAATTCGAAATTTGAATTCAAATTCTAAGCTGCTTTTGAACTTGAAATTTCTGAAACTTTGAAGGGTCATAACTTGGTCATTCGGACTCCGATTTTCGAAAACTCGGACTCGTTTCCAAGCAGAATTTCGAGACGAACGTAATGGCGTAACCCGTTGCCCTTGATCTTTATTTTAAAAATTAATTCTGCCTTGATTTATGGTTATAACACGTTATTAAAATACGGGTTGTTACATCATGTCATGAGGTTATATATATATATATGTTGAGTTGTGTTAGAATGATGCTAAAGTCTATCCTCAAGTATGACATGAATATACAAAACAAAGTAAATATACATATATATAAGGCTTTAAAAAGCCTAACTGTACAAACTCAGCTCTACTAGTCGACTGGTAGAAAAATGACTAGTCGACTGGTCAGTGACTTTTTGTACATAACGGCTGGTTTTAAAAAGGTTTTAATCCAAATGTTTTAAAGTATGATTTAACCAATCGAATGATGGTTTTTAGACCAGTCGACTGATTCGAAACAGAAACTTTTTTTATGAAGACTCACCTTCTTTCATGAAGAGATTCCTCTTCGATTATCAATGGAAATGGACACAATTTTTTACTGAAACTCTTTGTGAAGGAATGCTACTCTTCTACTATTATATAAACACTTCAAACACTTTTTCCAAATCACTGATTTAAAAATTCTTATTCTATTCTCTCTATTTTCTGAAATTGCACTTATATATATAAAGCTCTCTCAAAATCAAGTTACTTGTTGAATCTTTGATATCATTTCACATCTTTTAATTCAACAAGCAACAAACTTCCTTCAAATCCTTGCATTCACTTAAAATACTTGAGGATAAGATTATAGTAAGGGTGTACTTCATCTTGACTATTCCGTATTGATTAGAGAACACATTCAAGAGTCAAAAATATTTGTAAAGTGTGAAGTCGTGTGTGGGTGCTCAGGCGGGAACTTCCTTGTTGGTGCTCGGCTGTATTGTGACCTATTCCTCCGGGTTAAGAGAGGGCGTGATAGTGAATTTCGAAGAGGAGCTTCGGGACTGGACATAGGGCGGGAAGTCTGAATCAATATAAAATTCCTGGGTTGTTTCTTATCGCATTTATTTCCTATTTGTGATATATTTATCTAGCTTAGCTTTTACCTGCATAACTATTGTAGATTACTAGTTAGTTAATTATTTTCGCTTTATCCATATTGGTATCCAGATTAAGTCGTATACACTGACAATTTTCATCTTCTTTGTTCTTTGCCTTCTAAATCCCAATTTCGTATCACAAAACTGCAAATTTGCTCAATTTTAACAAATATCAAACTAAATTTCTAGTGCTACAATGCTTAGATTGAGCTACAATGGAAGGTTAAAGGCTTTGAGCTACTTTCTTCGGTCGTTATCTTCCACTTCGAGATGTATACATGATTTCACTATTGTGGTTGCTGATGAGATTTCTGGCTTTCCACCAGCACAAGTGAATTTGGTTCAGGGTGAATGGAAGCGGTCCAATATACAGAACTCAATAGTTGATCCTTTGAACGGTGAACCTTTTATTAATGTTTCAGAGGTTTAGCGAGATGATATAAAGCCTTTCGTGGAGGGCTTGTCTATGTTCCCCAAGTATGGGTTGCATAACCCAATCGTAACCCAGAAAGATTAAGAAAAAAAGGATTTCTCATGTTTGGAGAGATATCTGCAAAAGCGGCTCATATGCTTGAAAAACCTGAGATAGAAAGATTCTTCTCAAGGCTTATTCCTACAGGTTGTACTTGGGAAGTCTATAAATGGAACAACCTATGCTGGCATCCGTTCAAGGACTATGGGAGCTCCGCAAAACAACTAGTGTGTCCCTACTGCTGATCCAAGAGGTGTAGGAATAGGAACCCCTAAAGCAATTATACTTGTATGGTCGTGTCATAGAGAAATCATATATAATATTAGACCTCTACCACATAAAAATGGGAACTCCCCCAACCATTGTAAGTAAGACTATATGGCTACATCCAACAAAGTAGAAATGAGGGAGAACAATTAGTGTAAAGCTGAAATGTGGTTGTTCTTGAGAGAATAAAGTCATTTTCAGCTGAGATGTCCTTGCTTTTACGAGAATATAATCACTTTCTGTTGCTTGTTTGTAAAGCATACAGCTGTGGCATGTAGCAGACTCTTATTTCTAGTTAAAAATATGAATTTGCTATTGCAAACTAGTTTCATAATATTATGACTAGGGATGGAATTACCACTAATACTAGAAATAATATGCAACTGAGTATAATGTGCAAAAACAAAGAAATCCTTTAGAAAATATATCAAATTTGAATTCATCTAAACTCCCCCTTAATGTTTCACGATTTCCTTTATATTTTTTCCACTATTAGAAACTTCTTACTATTATTGCTAGTTCCTTTACAAATATTTGTGAATTGAGGCACTAAGCAACTTGCAACTTTAGTTCTTCCAACATGATGCCTAAACATAAAAAAAAAATCAATCAAAAATATAGAATTAGGTAGAATTGTTTCAAATCCCAAATAAAACAATATACTAATATTCAGTCTCACATTAATATTTAACCTGTCAGAGATAAAACATCGACTTTGTGGAAAGAAAAGCATGTATCACTCTATAACAACCGATCACCACAAGACTGCACCACCTCTAACCTGCGACATCACCCGAAGGACCATCATCACATCTCTTAGAGTGCTTGCCTATCCTGACTGTAACTCCATCTCGTCTCTGGTTTTCATCTTAGATCAACTGATCAAGCTCCTGTTCACGCGACATCAACATGTCATGAATCAAACCATGCCTCATGCATTCACCCAAACCGACTTAGTGGAAGCAAGAGCCCCAACCTCCAAGCGGTGATCGTCCCCAATGTACAACCATCCTTTGATGCCGCCTCGAATATCGAGATTTCTATTGTGATGGATTTACATCCGCCTTTTTCCATCTTTTTCTATATGTTGATTTTGTTTTCCCTTTTGGGAGATTTAGGGTAGGGCAAAAGAAATAGGAACGAGTTCGTAGGTAAGCCATGAAGCAATGAGGAATTTCTAGAGAAAGGTAGGGAAAAACGATTTAAAATGGTTTTGGACTTAAATAAATATGGGATTGATCAGACTGAAAATTAGTAAGGGGGTACACGAGATTCGGCTATAAGCAGAATGCACAGGTTTTGAGGCATTAGGGCGGCGTGAGATTTGAGGCACAAGCATAGAGAGGGAGGCGAAGCAGAAGGACGTAGGGGACTGGATCTGAATATATCTTTAGATTATTCAGAAGGAGGGAGGTGAAGCACGGGATTTGACTTTTGAGACGTGGATGAATTTTGTACATGTAAAGTGAAAATTTGGGGTTTGGAGCCAAAACTTTGAGCATGGGAGCCAAAAGTATCATTTTGGAGCCAAATGAAGATCTGTATATATCTTTAGATTAATTTAAATATGTAACAAAATTATACATGAGTGTTGAGATTTAAAACATAATATATATATTTTTCAAATGCGCCAAAAAGCAAAGTGATCAGTTAAAACTTGTATGTTTTGGTTAATGTGCCAAACATGCTTCTACGTTTTAGAAAATTTCAAAATTTTGAAATATGATATAGGTATTAATTATAATTATTAATTATCAAATACAAACTAACAAACATAACTTGTTAATTATTAATATTAACTACTTACTGACCAATAATTATCAAATATTAGTCTTAATTACTAGATAAATTATTAAAAAGAAATTATTAAATGTCTTTTGTCATTTATTAATTATTAAATAATGTTAATATTAATATAATTAATTATTAATGATTAATGATTAAATATTAATAAATAATATAATATTATTAATGATTAGTAATTAGTAATATATTATTATAATTAACAATTAGTAACACCAGACTAATATAATATTATTAAATATTAATAAATAATAGATATTGATTTTAAGAAAGCTTTGTAATTAATAATTGTTGATTGTCGAAAATTGGCAACAGACGTTTATTGCAACAGGGACTTTTTGATTATTGTATAATTGGTAAATTTTATCATATGTTACTTCATATTTATTAATTATAATTTGATGTTTAATTATAAATTATTATATTTAATAATAATAACTAAATATTACTTACTAATAACTGGAAAGTAAAATCAAGCTTGGTGGAATAATGATTACATATAATAACTAGTAATTAGAGATTATTTATAAATAATCATTAATTATTATAAGTTATAAATGATTAATATAATGTTTTTTTTTGAAATTTGGTTCACTTTATTGCTAAAAACCAAATAAAAACCTCCTTTATGAGCCTCGTTAAAACCCTATAATCCTCCTAGTGGGTACCTTATAGGGAAAAAGAGTATTCATAAATTTGGTATACAAATAATGTCTAAAAACAAACACAACATACAATAAAACCCCAAATAAAGAACATCTTCAAATTCCAAAGCCTCTTTACTTCTTCAAAGCCCACTACCAGGCCGATTAGAAACCGACATAAGTCTTTGTCCTTTCTCCTTTAACCGGCATCCATCAGTTCGATCCCCCACTTTTGCAACAGCAAAATATTCTTCATGGTTCGAATAGTCTTTGATCCATTATTTTGGGTCAAAAAATACACCTCTCTTTCAATCTTCTTCAGAGTTATTGATGCTTGATTCCTCTTTCCCTGGAATATCCTCAGATTTCGTTCTCTCCATATATAGTATATTGTAGTTGTAAAAGCTCTGAAAGCTATATCCTTTAGTTGATCTTTTGCTTTGAAATTTGCAAGGTGAAGACTGGCTTCTTCCTTCAAATCAGACAAATTTGCAAGTGAAAGATCCAACTTTTGTCTCAAAGAAAGCCAAATATATGCTGAATAATCGCACTAGAAGAAGAGATGATGAATTGACTCTGAATGGTTCTCGCATAGAGGACAGAGATCATTATCAACTGAACTGAAGCGCAAGATCCTATCTTTCGTGTTCAATCTGCCTAAAGCAGCAAGGTAAGCTATAAATGACGTCCTTTTACTATACTTTTTATGCCATATTACTTAAAAAACTGGATCTGAATTTGCATGAGTTCTAGAATGCTCCCAAACTTTATGAAACGAAAAGGCTCCTCCTTCACACCATTCATACCTATCTGCCTCCAAATTAGGATGAATTTCCACTGAATTTATTTCATCTAATAATTCTCTTGTTGCAGGATGTAATTCAGGATGAAGATCTTCATTCCTTATGATTTCAGAGACTCTTTGCTTTGAATGTCCCAACATATGCAGCCTATCATGCCCCAGCAAGTCTACCATACATTTACAATTTATCCAGGGTTCATACCATAGATAAGTATTTTGACCTGTTGCAATTGTCTTTTTGAACAACTGATTTGTATTTGTTCTTAATCTGAGAATAGATTTCCAAGTACTAGATGCATTAGAATCAATTGCCATAGACCAGAAAAACTTATTCTTACAGTATCTATTGTGAACCCACTTGCTCCAAAGAGATGAATTTGATAAGAAATTCCATAGTAGTTTTATACAAGCCACTTTCTTTAGTTCTAAAAACTTGTTTAGT
Source organism: Allium sativum (assembly GCA_030737875.1). NCBI lineage: Eukaryota > Viridiplantae > Streptophyta > Magnoliopsida > Asparagales > Amaryllidaceae > Allium > Allium sativum. Next base: position 719,531,956 of record CM060919.1, read on the forward strand.
CCTATAACCCCTTCTTCCTTAGGTTACATAAAGTATCCCAAGTTACTTTATGAGTTGTTCCTCCCCAAAAAAAGTCAGCATAAAGTGTTTGTAATTTATTTAGAGTAAATTCTGGGATCTGATAAATGAATAACCAGTAAAGAATTATAGGGGTAATAACTGAATTTATCAATTCTGCTCTACCTGGAAAACTAAGTAACTTTGTTTCCCATCCTTGTATTTTCTGTTGAACTCTTTGAATCAGTGAATTGCATTCTGAATAATGTAGATAATTTGATGATAAAGGTACTCCAAGATATTTTATAGGTAGAGAACCCTGCTCATACCTTAAAATATTTAAGATTTCTTATGAATTAATCACTGAACTGCTAAAGATAATCTTTGTCTTGGAAGAATTTACATTCAAGTCAGCATAGTTACTCAAATTCTGAAAAATAGATTTAAGAGAATTTGCATTTTGAGTAGAGGATTTTCCAAATATCATCAGATCATTTGCATATAGAAGATGTGAAATGATAGGCTGCACTTGACTACTTGGCTGAAATTCTTTTCATAATGTTGCTTCATCCATCAAATATGTGAAATACTGCATAGCTATGGCAAAAAGATATGGAGACAAAGGATCTCCCTGCCTTAAACCCCTTGTTGAAGTTATAAATCCTTTAGGCACTCCCTGAATCATGATAGAAAAAGTAGCAGTATCCATGCATTCAAATATTAAATTTATAAAGTGTGTAGGAAAATTCATCTTAGCCATGAGAAAGCAAATCAATTTCCTATTCACTTTATCATAAGCTTTCTGCAAATCCACTTTTACACACATTTTTGGCATTCCTGATTTTCTGAAATCCCTCAACAACTCATGAGCTAACAAAATGTTATCCCCAATATATCTATCTTAGATAAAAGCACTCTGATTTGGAGATATTACGTAAGGAAGAAAAAGTTTTAGTCTATTACATAAAATTTTTGAATTTTTTTTATAATAGACATTACAACAAGATATAGGCCTATAATATGAAATTTCTGAGGGTCTTTCATTCTTTGGAATAAGGGTGACAAATGTATGATTCAATGATTTTGGTAATTTCCCTGATTGAAAAATATCAGATAAAGCAGCCCATAAATCCCCTTTTATCAATTCCCAATGCACTTTAAAAAAAATTGTACTCATTCCATCAGATCCAGGACTTGAATCATCATGAATAGAGAAAACTGCTTCTTTAATTTTAGTTAATTCAATGTACCTTAATAAAAAGTTCTGACCATTTTCATTTATCAATGAAATAGCTTGAAAGGAAGGAAATTCATTAGAGCACTGACCATTAAACATGGAGGTAAAGTATTCTATAGCTTCAATTTCTATCTCATTCACATTTATCAATAAATTTCCATCTTGATTTATGAGAGCTCTAATGTGATTAAAATATCTTCTATTAGACATTCTAGAATAAAAGAATTTAGAATTTGTATCACCTTGTTGGAGCCAAGAAATTTTTGCTTGTTGTTTCAAACCACTAAAATAAATTATCTGCAGGTTATGATAATTCTTTTTGGCTTGCAAATAATCATCATACATCTGAACATCATATGGGTTTTGATCAACTGAAGCTTCCATCTGCGCTACAACTTGCTCTGCTTGTTCAAGGTTTGAAGAATTTCTATTCCTTACTTTATTCCAGTTTTTCAGCTCTCTTTTACAATTTCTCAGTTTATCCATGAATTTATAACTGTAGTACCCCCAGCCATTTACACTTAAACCTTTTTGAACAGCCTCATTATATCCTTCATGATTTAACCAGTCATTTCTGTATCTAAAAGGATAGCCTTTTATAGTTGGAGTAGGAATAACATCCAACAATAAAGGATTATGGTCACTTGATCTCTGAGATAAAGAAAGAGCCTTCATATTTAAAAATTGATTCATGCACATATTATTCACCAAAATTTTATCAATATGTGTTGCAATTCCTCTTCGTCTCCATGTAAATAAAAAACCCAATGGCTTAATCTCTGTAAGTCCAGTTTGAATTATGAATTTCTGAAATTCCCTAATTTGATGATATGGTACAGGAAGGCCACCTGTTTTATCATTTGGAGATAAAACATTATTAAAATCTCTCATAATTATCCATGTATCAGTATATGAACTAGATTCCATTACCAATTGATTCCATAGATTTATTCTTTCTGCAAAGGTGTTACTTCCATATACCACTGTAAATGTCATGTTATATCCTCCCATGTTTACAGCTTTTACAGTCAAATGTTGAGGTGATATTGATATAGTATCTAGCACCCAAACATTGAAATCCCACATCAAAAGAATTCTTCCATTAGATAATGAAGAGTTATTAGTAATCAACTTCCATCCATTTGGTAACATTGAAGAAAAGAGAGCTAAATTTGTTGAATTCAACTTTGTTTCAACTAAACCAATAATTGTTGATTTAGTTTTATTTAGGAGTGTGAACACTTCTTTTTCATTCTAAAAGAAGTATTCATACCCCTAACATTCCACACTAAAATTGTCATTTAATGGATGAAGAACTCCTCGTATTTCTTTTAGCAGGAGTAGGGTTTTTTGATTTTGCTGCTTGAAGATAGCTTGTATTTTTGTTAACTAAAGAGGTAACATCAACTTGCTTGCCTTTTTCCTTCACTTTATCATTTTTTGTTATTACATCTCCAATGTTATTTAAAACATCTGGAATTACCTTTTCAGGTAATTTGTGTCTCTGAACTTCATCTTCAGCTTGATTTTCAGAAATAGAGGAATCAATACCATGTAAAGATGATGTTCCTATATCAGGTACATTTAAATTTGCTTGTTCATTTAAGGGAATATTCATTGATGCTTGTTCTTCCAAATTCTCTACTAAAACCTGATCCTCATCATTTACTTGATGTTCCTCTTGATCAACATGAGGAATCCATCTAGCTTCCTTAGAAACTTCATGAAATTCATCTTCATGACCAAACAATCCACACTGAATACACTTTAAAGGTATGAATTCATATTCTACAGATAATGATATTTTTTGACCATTATGAAGTAAAATTGGGATTTCTGTTTTCAGATCTATTTGAGTATCAATAGATATGAGAACTCTAGCATACTTTGTGAATTTTTTCTCTGCGGTATTTTCATCAATTAACAATGGATTTGAAATATAACTAGCTAAAATCTGGATAGCTTCAATAGTCCACAGTTATAAAGGTAGTTCATGTAATCTAATCCAGATTTGAGCCTCATTACATTTTTTTCCTTTAAAGTCAAAACCTGGATACCATGCTTCAACATAAAGTAATCTCCCAAAATAAGAGTATGTAATACTTTCTATTATTCGATTAAAATCCGCCTTACATTCAAACTGTACTACAAAACCATAACCAGGAGATACATGAATACTGAATGACCCAGAAGGCTTCCATACCTTTGAAATATAAACCTTTAGTTTTATAGTAGTTAACCTTCAATAGATCGGAATCAATGTTATTGTATTAATCCAAGTAGTCTCTGATAGATTATATATTTTCTCAGGTACAAAAACATATTCTAAAGCTGGTTTCACATATTCGAGCTTTCTGCTTTTCATTCCTTGAACCAGATCTGGATTCAGGACTTGCTGAGAAGATAAATTCTGATTAGGCTTCACTGATGTAGTTGCTGTAGATCCGACAGATGTATTTGGATTCTGATTTTATGATGATTTAGATTTATTTTGATTAGAAGATTGATTTCCTGTATTTGGTAAAGTAAAAGAAGAGGGATGAAAATTTTCCGCCACTAGAGATGTAAAACGAAAGTTATTCTAATTAATATAATGTTATTAATGAATAATTATTAAATATTAATAAATAATATAATATTACTAACGATTAGTAATTAGTAATTAGTAACATAATACTATAGTTAATAATTAGTAATATATGATTAATGATTAATTATTAAATAGTAAAAAATAATCAGTATTAATTTTATGGAAGTGCAGTAATTATTAATTATTACCGTCGAAAATTGGCACCTATTACAACAGGCATTGTATGACCGTTGTAAAATAGACATCTATTAAAATAGACATTTTGTTAATGTTTTTAAAATTGACATCTATTACAATGGGCCTAAAATGACCGTTGTAATAACAGTTTATTACAACGGGTAGTCATTACCCATTGTAAAAAGAGCGTTGTAAAGGATATATATTACAACTGTCCAGAAACGACCGTTGTAATAAAACCGTTGTAATAGGATTATTACAACGGATAGTCTATGCCCATTGTAAAAAGGATATTGTACAGACATCTATTACAACGGTCCAAAAAATGACCTTTGTAATGGCATTCTATTATAACAGGTAGCCAATGCCCATTGTAGTTGTAAAATGGAGGTTGTAATAGGGTTTTTTTGTTGTAGTGATAAACATTTACATTTCATATACTACTTCGTCTCAAACAAATCTAGAAAATTTTGGTAGCATTCCCTTTTGTTCCATGCATTGTACACAAACGAGTGTATGCAAGAAAAAAAAGGCAACGTTAGACCGAAATTTTGTGAACTGTTTGAAACAAAGTGGTATACAAAATGTAAATGCTTACTATGTTCATAACATGTCCAATACAGGGACAAATCCAACAAACATTGTACCAGAAGAATAGAAATGGTCGTTTTTTTTACAAAAATGATTATTTATATAACAATCATTTACAACACTCATCGGACGAAGCCAAAAGCTCTCTAAGGGACATTAGTTAATTTGATGTGTGCATTTTCCAAAAAAATAAAGTTTTACTAATTGTTCACATTTACCCAAAAAAAAAAAAAAACTTACCACATTTGTTCGACGTAATACATCATCTTAAAGATGAATTAGCATTATTGTCTTTTCAATAGGCTCAATTAGACTTTAGACTCATGCTTTTTTTTTGTGCTTAAGTTAAATGTGCACAATATATTATTCCTAGCTTATGCATTTAATTTATCTTATTTCAGCTAACACAATACAACGACCACATATATAAAATGGCGCACAAATTAACAAATAACCATAATTATACAATGTGCCCAAAATGCACTAAGTACATACACATAAATAACCAAAAATTGTGCATACATTTTTCAATTTCACTATATCATATGAAACTTGCACATAGAAGGATTATACAGTCCACTACAATGTTATTATAACCAATTGTATTCAATAAATAATGCTAATTTACCAATTTAAGCATATGCTTTGAGGTAAAAGATTGATTTTTATTAAAAATAAGAGATTATACCTTAAATTGGTTGCTCTAGACGTTAACGTTGAAGTCGTATGTTCCGAGATGAAGAAATTGACGATTGGAGGTTAAAAATTCAGATTGGGGGGGGGGGGGGGGTTTAAGGATTTGTTTTCGTGTTGGAAGAAAAAGAAAATAGGGAAGAAGAAGGATTCGGCTTCGGTATAATCGATAATTTCCGACGGTCTCCGATGGCCCATCGAAAGCCGTTGGAAACCGTCGGTACACCCTGTCGGAAAAAACATATTTTCTAGTAGCGGTTTCCTTAGATTGTTTCCCCTTCAATCGACCAAATGGTCATGTCAGGTGATTCGATGCCTCCTTGGATGGGAAGTCAGCCTTGAATTCTGAATCTTACTCCAACTCTTGCGTTGCTGCAAATTCCAACTTCAGCTTTGCTGCCAACACTGGCCTCCTGCAAAGCTTCCCCGCCTTCTAGTACAAGCAAAGCCTGGAAATACATCGTATTAGGTAATCGATTTTCAGTTTACGTTCCTTTTAAATATTTTCAGCCTAAATGTGACGGCCCGCCCCGCACCAGCCTGCATTTCCTCCGAAAGTGCGCTGTACACATGCCCAGCTAGCACGGAACGGTCGTCAGAAGAAAAGAAAGAAGAGAATGAACTAATCAAGAAACCTGTAGAATGTCTTACAGCGCATGGAATAAAATATAATAATAACATACTTGACAAAAAATAGGTGAGACAGTGCATAAGCTGATAACTAAGATCAACATCAATCATCAAAGCAGCGGAAATCCAAATACAGCTTATTACAATTTTTCCAAATTTACTGTCTCTAAACAAAAGAAAGCTAAAGTAGAAGATACACCAACAATGCCCAAGCAGTGATCTTCAACAACACAGGGAGAGTATTATGTATATAGTACGTGGAAGCCTCCTGCTCGTCTCCGGATCATCTACCCGTGCATCACCAGCTAACCTGTCTCTAGTCTGCTCGTGTGAGCACCCAGAGTAATAAGAGGAGACATAAAACTCTGGGTCAGACATAAAGCCTGGTATGAGCGATAAGCATCTAAACAGAGTAATAACAGGTATACTAAACCATACCTGAACCTGGACCTGCAACCAAAGAGTTAGTACCACATACCGTACAATACTCCAAGGTGCCATAATAAATAGTGTAAGAATACGGGGGTGGGGTGTGCATGTCATAATGATAGCAAACAAATCATCCATAGCAACCATCCTCACATTTCTCACTCAGTGCGTAAAGCATACGATATCTACCACTTTGGAACACTAGACAAATTGAAGTAACGACGGATCCCGATTTGTAGAAACCCTGCTGTGACCAAGCCAAACACTTAGAGTCATGACCAAACATTTCAATGACCCACTTCATTGGTCGTAGCCCTTGGTTCTACCGATGCCATAATGGCCCTGAATCCGCCTTCGTACCTCCTACCATAGTGGTCCAAAGCTATAGACGTCGATAACTCCTTGGCACGCGTCCCGCAGCAAAGCCCAATCATGAAGCGAACTCGTTGATTCCCATCTGAATCTTGAGCTCTAACTTCTCATTTGGACTTCCTTTGCATCTCGGGTTATAGTCTTCACTTCCGGATCGGCCTTCATTCAGTTCGTAGTCATCACCGTCGGATCGTGAGTAACCTCCTCCCCCTGCTCGGATCGTGAACACCCTCCAGGTCGGGTCATCATCATCGGATCGTGCTCCACCTCGGATCGGTTCGCGGATCGCATCGCCTTCACCAGGTCGGATCGGGTCAAGGCACTTCCACTGGTTCGGGTCGTGCTTCTGAAGTGGATCGGGTCGGCCTTCGAATCCAATCGTCACCCATCGGTTCGGGTCGGAGTAGCTCATGCTCACGAGAGGCAGATCGGGTAGTGTGAGCGGGTTGGTTCGGATCGAGGTCACCTCACTGGATCGGTTCGGGCTCCCCTTCGTGATCCTTCATGGCCATCAATTCGCAAGCTTCCAGGTGGTCCGGATCGGGTTCCATCACCACAAGCGGTTCGGAGGGACGGTTCCACAATGGCTCGGTTCGGACCTCCCATCCGATCCGATCCGTTCAGGTACTTTCCTGCACTGACTTTCCAGCGACTGTTTTGCGCCATACGACGGCGTCTTCGACCAATCTAACTATTTTAATCAATCACAATTCATGTCAAACTGTCATAGCAACATATAACATCAATTGCAAACACCATAACAACAATTTGATAGATTTAAAATGGATCAAACATAGCTAGAACCCCTCATTTTCCCTTAATCACTCTTAATCATGTTTAAGCATACAATTAGCAAAACACATCGAAATTATCTCAAATTTCTAACAGAGCCTTAGAACATTATTTTAGAATTTTAGGAATTTTTCCAGAATTTATTAGTGTATAAATTCGCAAATCTTCACTAATTACCCTTAATTACCGTAATTAGTGCAAAAACTATGCAAATCACTCACCTTGGCCACAAATGAAACACCAAATCTGAAATAATCTCTGTTTGGGTCGAATTCCTTTGTATAGCAGCAGCTCCAACCTTGCTTTGTTGCTATTTGGCCTTGCTTTGATGTAGTTTAGGCTTAATCTTCACTAAAAATGTGTTTTGGGATGGTTTTAGAGGATGGAAGCCATTACTAAGGTCTCAAGAAGGTTTGTGGCGGCTCAAAACTAAAATGAAAGTGATAACCTAACCCTAATCAGTCCTCCTATACCTCTAAACCCGAAATTCCCCTCTGGGCCTAGCTGCTAATCACCCGGTTAAGCCCAATTAAGCTGTTTTTCACCATCTGAAACTTGTTTCAGCCATATCTCCCAAACGGTAAGCCCGTTTGGCTAATATGACCACTCTACGGAAAGAGAAACCATCATCCGAAGCCAATGGAAGTGGTTTCAGGTCAAAATTCATTTCCAGTCAAAAGTTATGGCCAAAACAGTGCCAACTAAGGGGTAAAATTGACATTTAAAAATCGGGAAAAATCATGAACATGGGAAATGACCCCTATAGTCGTCTCCCAAAGTTACATGACCATACGACTTCGTATGTGAAAGAAATAAATATTCTACGATCCTATGATGCGTAGAATGCGGGTCGTTACACTCTCCCCCCCTTAAGAAATTTCGCCCCCGAAATTCCTTAACCCAAAACATACAAAGGATCCCGCATGCCTAACAACCACATACAACAATCAATCATGCAAAACAAGCAAACAAGCCTACCCTAGCATGCGGAAAAACTAAATCGAAGCCAAAACCTTACCAGGCAAAGAGTTCTGGGTGTGACTTCCTAATGTTCTCCTCTGTCTCCCAAGTACAATCATTTTCGTCCTCGCCCCACTGAACCTTGACTAGCTTCACCGCCTTCCTTCGAAGTCGCTTCATGTCGTGCTCGACAATACGGGTCGGCTTGCGGTTCCCAACCGCCTCGGGTTCTACTTCGAAGTCCTCTAACTGATCAGGTGAAATAGTCATATCTGAGTCGTGAACGAACTTCCTTAGTTGGGAAACATGAAATACGTCGTGAACTCCCGCCATCTTCTTCGGTAAGTCAATTCTGTATGCCAAATTCCCGACTAGTTCAAGAACAGGGAATGGGCCAACGAACCTTGGTGCTAACTTGCCTCTCCTGCCAAATCGTATTACGCTCTTCAACGGAGAAATCTTGACAAACACCAAGTCGCCAACGGAGAATTTTAAGTCTCTTCTCCTCTTATCAGCATAACTCTTCTGCCTATCTTGGGCAGCCTTCATTCGTTGTTGAATGGTCTCGATTTTATCTGAAGTTTCCCTCACCACATCTGGTCCAAGCATAAACTTCTCGCCAGTCTCTATCCAACATGATGGTGAGTTGCACGGTCTTCCATACAAAGCTTCAAATAGAGCCATACCAATACTGGATTGGTAGCTATTATTATATGCAAACTCTACTAGATGCAAATGGTCATCCCATGATCCACCAAAATCCAATATACACGCTCTCAAGAGATCTTCTAAAATACGATTCACCCTCTCCGTCTGACCGTCGGTCTGAGGATGATATGCGGTACTGAGATGTAACTCTGACCCTAGAGCCTCTTGTAAGCTCTTCCAAAACCCACTAGTGAACAACGGGTCTCGGTCGCTCACAATGCCTTTAGGTACTCCATGAAATCTCACTATCCACTTCATATACAATTCTGCTAACTTAGCTGCCGTTCTGGTCGATTTGACTGGTATAAACCTTGCACTTTTAGTCAGTCGATCTACAATTACCCAAATGCTGTCATATCCCGATCTAGTCCTTGGTAATCCATCGATGAAATCCATCGAGACTTGCTCCCATTTCCATTCGGGAATTTCTAAGGGCTGTAACAACCCACTAGGCTTCTTTTGCTCGGCTTTAACTAGCTGGCAATTCATGCACTTGGATATAAACTTCCCAACGTCTCGTTTCATCCCTTCCCAGTAGTAAGTCTGTTTCATATCTCGATACATCTTGTTACCACCGGGGTGTATAGTCAGCTTTGAGTGATGACATTCTCTAAGCACTTCATCCCTCAATCCATTGACATTGGGTACAACAAGCTTTCCATTCTTTCTAAGCCATCTATCTCGATCAAGCCCATACTTGTTCATCTCCTCATCGATACCCATCTCTAACTTGGAGATGATTTCCAATAGGTTAGGAACGTCCCTCTGACTAGAGCCGATCCGTTCAATCAAAGTGGGTCTGATCGTCAAACTTGCTAACATTTCTGGATCCAATTCGCACTTTGGTCTGAAATCAAACCCCGCGATAAACTCCAGTTGCTTCCATTCAAGGAACATAGCCCCTAAGCTAGCATGTCTTCTACTCAATGCATCAGCCACCGCATTGCCCTTTCCCGGTGTGTATGCGATGTCAAAATCATAGGAAGCTAAGAACTCTAACCATCTCTGCTGACGGAGATTTAAATCCTTCTGGGAGAATAGATACTTCAATGACTTATGATCTGTAAACAGCTCAAATCTTTCTCCCAAGAGATAGTGTCTCCACATCTTTAACGCGAACACTATCGCTGCCAATTCTAAATCATGGGTAGGGTATCTTCTCTCGTGCGGTTTCAATTGCCGACTTGCGTAAGCTACAACCCTACCGCCTTGCATCAATACAGCTCCCAGTCCGGTACCACAGGCATCCGTGTATACCGTCATCTCTTCATCCCCTTTAGGAATGACTAACACTGGTGCGCTTGTCAACTTGTCCTTTAGACTTTTAAATGCATCCTCGCACCTTTCATCCCAGACAAAAGCTTGATTCTTCTTGGTCAACTGGGTCAATGGTGCTGCTACCTTGGAGAAACCTTGGATAAACTTACGATAATATCCAGCTAATCCCAAGAAACTTCTTACATTTGTTGCATTCTTGGGCGTAGGCCAATCTTGTACCGTAGCCACCTTTGCTGGGTCCACGGCAATACCGTTCTCTGATACAACATGGCCCAAGAACCTCACTTCCCTCTTCCAGAAGTGACACTTAGAAAACTTTGCTTTCAATTGGTGTTTTCTCAACACCTCCATCGCTACTCTTAAATGTTCCTTGTGTTCTTCCTCTGTCCTCGAATAGACCAAAATATCATCAACGAACACAAGGACAGACTTATTCAACTGATCTCTGAATACCCTATTCATAATATCCACAAAATATGCTGGGGCATTGGTTAGCCCAAATGGCATAACCAACCATTCATAAAATCCAGACGGCGTTCGAAATGCCGTTTTAGCTATACTCTCAGCTTCCACTCTAAGCTGATGAAAACCTGTCGCGAGATCCAACTGAGAAAATACTCTCGCGCCACTCAACTGATCGAACAAATCATCTATCCGCGGTAGAGGATACTTGTTCTTCCTCGTCACTTTATTCAACTCGCGGTAGTCTACACACAAACGAAGGGAACCATCCGCCTTGGTAGCAAACACAACTGGTGCTCCCCATTCAGAAACACTCCTTCTGATAAATCCCTTCTTCAAAAGATCGCTGACTTGCACCTCGAGCTCTCGCTGCTCTCTTGGTGCCATACGACGAAGTGGCATCACTATAGGCCTGGCATCTTTTACCAAATCAATACGAAACTCAATCTCTCGGTGTGGTGGAAGTCCGGTCACTTCTTCGAAAACATCCGGATACTGGCCAACCACGGGCAAACCTGACAACTCACTATGCGGAATGTCAAGGGAGTTTAGAAAACTAGCCAATACCCCCTCACTGGGTAGACCACCAAACACTATCCTCCGCCCATCATCCGCTCTAGGTTTCACCAAAAAGCCCTCACAGTCTACCACCACCCCGTACCTTCGGAGCCAATCTACTCCCAAAATAATGCCAAACCCAGTAAAGCCCAAAACAAAGCAATCACAAACAAACATGCATCCATGACTCGATAAGACCACATTACGACAAATCATGCTAAGGCTAGTCGAACCACCAATCGGGTTCGTCACTACTAAAGGTCTATCGACAATCTCGGGCTCCAATCCCAACCTATCTACCAGGTCACTAGATATGAAAGAACTGGAAGCTCCGGTATCAAACAAAACTCTAACAGGAACATCATAAACAGAAAGCATACCTTGAATGACGACATTCTTTCCCTTCTCCGCCGCAGTTGGGGCATTCGACGAAGAAGGAATAGCATTAAGAGCATATGCTTTCACCCTTTGCTTTTCCTTAGGGGGCTGTGGACACTTGTCCTTGTGATGTCCCAATTGGCCACAATTGAAGCACTTCCTATCCGCTGGCTTGGCCCGACAATTACTAGCATAATGGCCCTTCTTACCACAGCTGAAGCACTCCACATCTTGCTTATTCTTTTTCTTCTGGCCATCCTTAGCTTGGTTCTGCTTTCTCTTATTCTGGGAACCACCCTTGCCCCTACCACTTGCTTGTGGCTTTGGCTCATTTGCGGATGCAACCTCAGTCTTTGACTTAGGGTAGAGACTTTCTGATCTTAACGCTTTCCCCACAATCGATTCAAACGTCTCATCGATGTGGTTAATAAGTTTTTCCCCCAAGTACTGATCCAAACCAGTTATGAATTTCTCATTCTTTTTCTCGGCAGTATCTATAAGAGATAACCCATATTTTGACAAAGTGTCAAATTCAGCAATATACTCCGAGACAGCTCTGCTATTCTGCTTGAGCTCCAAGAATTTCTTAAACAGCATTGACTTCTGAGCAACCGGAATGAACTTCTCACTAAAACGAGCCTTAAACTGCTCCCAAGTAATCTGATCTTTGGGAGTAGCTGCCTTTATAGCATTCCACCAATTCATTGCCCACCCTTGCAGCTGACGGGACGCTAGCTTTCTCTTCATCGCATCCTCGATACCCAAATCCTCGAAGATACGTTCGCAACTATCCAACCAATCCTGAACGTCCGTAGCCGACTCCGTTCCGTGGAATGACTTCCCACCAAGACTAGTATAATCCTTATTCAGCTTGGCGAAGTCGACTCTTAGCGCCTGCACTATTGGACCACCACCATTTCCACCGTTGGGAGCTGCCCTCTGTACATCTCTAAGCATCTCTCTCATGAGGTCAGTAAACATCGTCCTCATGTCAGCAGCATTCCCATTATTGGCTCCCCTACCGGTACCTCTAACATATCGGCTCATCGTCAATCTGAAAAAGGAAATGATTAACGACTCCATAGTGGTGCTAGTGCAGTACGACTTCATCCTTATACTACAAATAGTATACATATATACTTTTAAAAACCAAAGTAACCACAAATACGCTCTCTCGTATACGTATATTATCCCTCCCTGATAACTTCCCTAGGTTAACTACGCAACCTAGAGCTCTGATACCAAGTGTGACGGCCCGCCCCGCACCAGCCTGCATTTCCTCTGAAAGTGCGTTGTACACATGCCCAGCTAGCACGGAACGGTCGTCAGAAGAAAAGAAAGAAGAGAATGAACTAATCAAGAAACCTGTAGAATGTCTCACAGCGCATGGAATAAAATATAATAATAACATACTTGACATAAAATAGGTGAGACAGTGCATAAGCTGATAACTAAGATCAACATCAATCATCAAAGCAGCGGAAATCCAAATACAGCTTATTACAATTTTTCCAAATTTACTGTCTCTAAACAAAAGTAAGCTAAAGTAGAAGATACACCAACAATGCCCAAGCAGTGATCTTCAACAACACAGGGAGAATATTATGTATATAGTACGTGGAAGCCTCCTGCTCGTCTCCGGATCATCTACCCGTGCATCACCAGCTAACCTGTCTCTAGTCTGCTCGTGTGAGCACCCAGAGTAATAAGAGGAGACATAAAACTCTGGGTCAGACATAAAGCCTGGTATGAGCGATAAGCATCTAAACAGAGTAATAACAGGTATACTAAACCATACCGGAACCTGGACCTGCAACCAAAGAGTTAGTACCACATACCGTACAATACTCCAAGGTGCCATAATAAATAGTGTAAGAATACGGGGGTGGGGTGTGCATGTCATAATGATAGCAAACAAATCATCCATAGCAACCATCCTCACATTTCTCACTCAGTGCGTAAAGCATACGATATCTACCACTTTGGAACACTAGACAAATTGAAGTAACGACGGATCCCGACTTGTAGAAACCCTGCTGTGACCAAGCCAAACACTTAGAGTCATGACCAAACATTTCAATGACCCACTTCATTAGTCGTAGCCCTTGGTTCTACCGATGCCATAATGGCCCTGAATCCGCCTTCGTACCTTCTACCATAGTGGTCCAAAACTATAGACGTCGATAACTCCTTGGCATGCGTCCCGCAGCAAAGCCCAATCATGAAGCGAACTCGTTGATTCCCATCTGAATCTTGAGCTCTAACTTCTCATTTGGACTTCCTTTGCATCTCGGGTTATAGTCTTCACTTCCGGATCGGCCTTCATTCAGTTCGTAGTCATCACCGTCGGATCGTGAGTAACCTCCTCCCCCTGCTCGGATCGTGAACACCCTCCAGGTCGGGTCATCATCATCGGATCGTGCTCCACCTCGGATCGGTTCGCGGATCGCATCGCCTTCACCAGGTCGGATCGGGTCAAGGCACTTCCACTGGTTCGGGTCGTGCTTCTGAAGTGGATCGGGTCGGCCTTCGAATCCAATCGTCACCCATCGGTTCGGGTCGGAGTAGCTCATGCTCACGAGAGGCAGATCGGGTAGTGTGAGCGGGTCGGTTCGGATCGAGGTCACCTCACTGGATCGGTTCGGGCTCCCCTTCGTGATCCTTCATGGCCATCAATTCGCAAGCTTCCAGGTGGTCCGGATCGGGTTCCATCACCACAAGCGGTTCGGAGGGACGGTTCCACAATGGTTCGGTTCGGACCTCCCATCCGATCCGATCCGTTCAGGTACTTTCCTGCACTGACTTTCCAGCGACTGTTTTGTGCCATACGACGGCGTCTTCGACCAATCTAACTATTTTAATCAATCACAATTCATGTCAAACTGTCATAGCAACATATAACATCAATTGCAAACACCATAACAACAATTTGATAGATTTAAAATGGATCAAACATAGCTAGAACCCCTCATTTTCCCTTAATCACTCTTAATCATGTTTAAGCATACAATTAGCAAAACACATCGAAATTATCTCAAATTTCTAACAGAGCCATAGAACATTATTTTAGAATTTTAGGAATTTTTCCAGAATTTATTAGTGTATAAATTCGCAAATCTTCACTAATTACCCTTAATTACCGTAATTAGTGCAAAAACTATGCAAATCACTCACCTTGGCCACAAATGAAACACCAAATCTGAAATAATCTCTGTTTGGGTCGAATTCCTATGTATAGCAGCAGCTCCAACCTTGCTTTGTTGCTATTTGGCCTTGCTTTGATGTAGTTTAGGCTTAATCTTCACTAAAAATGTGTTTTGAGATGGTTTTAGAGGATGGAAGCCATTACTAAGGTCTCAAGAAGGTTTGTGGCGGCTCAAAACTGAAATGAAAGTGATAACCTAACCCTAATCAGTCCTCCTATACCTCTAAACCCGAAATTCCCCTCTGGGCCTAGCTGCTAATCACCCGGTTAAGCCCAATTAAGCTGTTTTTCACCATCTGAAACTTGTTTCAGCCATATCTCCCAAACGGTAAGCCCGTTTGGCTAATGTGACCACTCTACGGAAAGAGAAACCATCATCCGAAGCCAATGGAAGTGGTTTCAGGTCAAAATTCATTTCCAGTCAAAAGTTATGGCCAAAACAGTGCCAACTAGGGGTAAAATGGACATTTAAAAATCGGGAAAAATCATGAACATGGGAAATGACCCCTATAGTCGTCTCCCAAAGTTACATGACCATACGACTTCGTATGTGAAAGAAATAAATATTCTACGATCCTATGATGTGTAGAATGTGGGTCGTTACACTAAAGTTTTTAATAATATGAGGTGCGCGAAAATGTCTCCTGAGATTGTTTTTAAAGCTAGAAAATAGTGGGACAATGCCATTGCAATTTATGTTGTAGATTCCAAACCTCATTACGCATTTTTTGAAGATTATATACATAGATTTTGGAAATCAACTGGGGATTTTGTTTACTCTAAGGAAGATGGATTTTATATGATAAAGTTTGATAAGAAGGAATATTGTGATAGAATATTGGAGGAGGGCCTTATTTTTACAATGGAAAATTAATTATGATGAGATGTTGGGAAGTTATTATGAAACTGAATAAGGAATTTTAAGTATTATACCTATTTGGATTCGATTACCAGGACTACCGCTAGAATATTGGTAGGAGGAAGGAATAAGCCGAATTGCATCTGTTTTGGGTGCTCTGGATAAGTTTCCGAAAGGAATCAAGAAGATTGCGTTTTCTCGTGTGCTAGTTGAAATTTTCATATCATTTTCCTTCCCTAGGCACATTCCTATATTTTTTGAAGATGATCGGTTGCTTAAGCAAGAAGTGGAATATGAATGGTTCCCTCCTAAATGTTCCAAATGTCAGAGTTTTGGTTATTTGATTGATATGTGTCAGTTTACTAAAGTTTGAGTTCCTAAGAAGTTGGTTTCTGATGCTAGTTCTTCGAATGAAATGGAAATTAACCTTGCATTGCCATCAACATCCTAATATTCCTTCTTCGTCTCAGGATAAAGAAAGTCCTAATGATAGGTTGACTAATAATCAACAGGCACATGTATTTGTCGGATCTACTTCTGAAATTGATAACTATGATACGGAAGTGACTACTGATGATTTACAGCCAGTGATGGTAGAGAATGATATGGATATTCCTGATAACAACCAACCAGATATTCATAGTTTTGATCAGTAGGGTCGAGATCTAAGCCAACGCGTAAGGATATATCAGTTGAGCCTTCTTTCGAATTTCAGTTGGGTTCATTTGTTGATGTAATAGACAATCCAGCATGGGAATCCATGGTTAAACAAATAAAAGACAAGAATAAGAAAAGGTGAAGAAGTCTAACAAGTTGGAATAGTTATCGTTTTCTGGGTAGGGTACTTCCTCTAGGACTTACTGCTATTTCATGATGGAAGAGTGATTGACGCCTATTTATTTATGTGTCATCTACTTTTAGTCTTTCATTAGTCAAAATATAGATGTCGGATATAACATCTTTAGTTTAATATTTCTAGGTTATATAGTTATTTCAGTACGAGTTAATTTTCAGGTTAAGCGCTTCATAACTTGTTTTGAAATATATGATAAAGAATGTAAAATCTTTAATACATACATATAAATATATATTAAAGCACCAATTTTCTATATAAAAAACATATAACATAAATAAAGGAACGAACTGGGTTTCCATCGTTCTCATTCTGGTTCCCACATGACCCAAAACGAACTCTATAAAAACCCTTTTTGTAGTTTAGTAAAAGGGGAAAAGATTCCAGAGAAATTGATTCATAGAAAGTAAAACATACTGAAATATTACCTCTTTTGATGTTGTCTTTCTCCATTTCGAGCACTAGAAGAGCCAAACTTGTGAAACCTAGTTTTAGCATCAAATAGGAGATGAAATCAAATTTGTGGAAGCGCCGAACAGGAGATGAAATTGAATTGGGAAAACACAAGAGTAGCATAGTATTTTCTTTCTTTCGTTACCATTTCCTGAGGCTCCCTCGTTGATCGAAATTTTATCGTCGACCACAAAGAAAAACAACAGCGGGATTTGGAGAAGGTCAGTGGGTTTTGCTAAGGTTATTTGTGCCTTTAATTTGCCAATGTAACAAGTCTTGGGTTTTATGTACGTAGATATGGTATTTTGGTGGGTATATATGGTAACAGGGCAAGTAAAATATTGAGCTAAAAATGGTTTGTTTATTTGTTTAACTCAGTTTGATTTTGGGCAACATTAGGAGCAGGGTCGGCCCTGAACAATTGGAGTCCCAAAGCCAAAAGTGTGAAGGTGAATAAACAATGTAAGCTGCGGAGGCCTAAGGTGGAAGGAGGAAAGCCAGTATGAGCTACAAATGAAATCACGGCTACTTGAACCAATGACCCCAACGTAGGAAGCTGGCTTCCCTTCCGACTCGACCACGTTCATTTTGACCAACAATCTCTAATCAAAATTTACACATACAAAAATTCCCAGTCTGAGGCCCCCTCTCAGCCTCCTCCCGGTTCGAGGCCCTAGACGGCCGCCTAGTAGGCCTAGGCCCAGGGCTAAGCCTGATTAGGAGATAAAATAAATATGGGTTGTAGCTATTTCGTTGATAAATTTGATATACACTGGTGCTTACTCCGTAGATATGTAGAATTATATTTTTAGTTATGTATGACAGTATCGAATAACATGCAGTTATTTAATTATATGGGCGAATTAATTAATAAGAAAAGGAGAAGAAATCCAGAACCGAAATTAAAATGGAATTTCTAAAATATTCGAATGAAATCAAAATTTTAAAACATCCATTGATCGGAACGGAAGTGAAAACCCAAATTTAAAACCTTGGTAAATTGTTACAAAAAAGAGATATAGTACTCACGAAATATATGACTTGATATTTCTCCAACATAGAAAACATCCATATTGATTTGTCGGTATGAAATCCAAATTAAATGTAGTTAGTCAGAAACTATAACACAAGAAGAATTGAAACATTGTGGTGATAATAATACAACATGGGACTTGTGTTGAGGCGTGGCATGCAACAACTTATAGAAACTTTAAATAACCTTATGTTTTGCAATTTCAAAGCGTTTGATATATACCAAGATAACCTAACGTAGTACCACTAGACATGGAGTTTAATAGTTAAAACTACTAACTGATAATGGTATCAACAATACCTTGATTATGTACACCACGTCATCGACTTTAGCGGATGTATGTGCTGAAATACTAACATAGATTTCATTGATGTTTGTTGTGTTAGGCCCATATGGATGATCTCAAATGTATTCACATGAATCATGCGCATCCGTTCTCAAAATCATTTGCTAGATAATCCTGGAAATTTGTATGTTTGGAAGAAATTATGAAAGTCCATCGAATTGTAACAACGGAAGAATCATATGGAAAAACTTACTAAAGGTTATTTTCTCTCGCCAACACCGCATATATTACTATTTTGGTTATTATAGTACACAACAAAGGTTAGTGCAATGTTTTAGAGACCCAACTCAGCTTTGATTCAACCACTATCAACCTTCAAACATAGGACATCATGACTTTGAAAATGAAATAACCCTGCACGCGTATAGTCCCACGGTTTAACCTCAAAACCTTTGAATAACTCATACATCGACCTCTTTGTACCTCACGGTTCTTAAAATTAAGAAAAAAAAATTACCCTTCGTTTTTTCGCATTGTTAATTTAATAAATAATTTCATAGTAATTGTCGTTGAATTTTATATGAAATAATTCATCATTAATGCATATTTTACACATTTTTGTTTGCTTAATCTTCTTTTCATATAAAAGATAAGTAAATTTACAACATTGCTATAAGAAGTTGTTATATAACTATTCCAATTGGTATTTATAAAGAAATATCCAGGAATATATATTTTAAATTTTAATGCATAAATTGTAATTAGTTAAATTCAAACATATTTAAAATAATTTACGTTTAAATTAGAAAAATAGAAATAAATTATTAGCGCGGTTCTGATGGTCTGACCAGTTGAACTAGTATAATTTCTATCCTTGCACCAATGCGGTTTGACTCACGGTTCGATCTTTTAAACTATAAGCGAGTGGATGCTACTTCAATGTAAAAGAGACCAAATTTGGACATGTAGGCATAACTTACATGATGACGAATGCAATGTAAATATTTCTAAAGGAAATAACTCTTTAAAATACTTTATAACATGTGTAGTATTCAACTGGGTGAAAAGTTAACTTGTTGACAGAAATTGTGTATTTATTTTGAAATTAGGTAGTGATTGCTACTTTTTTGTAAATATTCAATGTTTTAAAGTATATAAGTCATCAAGAAGTAACAATGATAACTTAGAGTATAAAACTGTGGAGTTTATCGGGAGTTTAAATATATGTATGTGTATATATGTATATATATACACAAACACATACAGTTACAACGTTGGATCGAAGTCTCTTATTCTAGCTAATTAGGCCATGACCAGTTACATTATTTCATTCTTTGTAAAAATAAATGCTCTACGCACAAACTTGGTACTCAGAATTCTATTATTACATTACCTTTCAATTAGATTAAAATAGAACCTTTGATGTGCCATAGGTTATCTGGTATCAGAGCCACCACCCAACGGCCATTCATCACCAGATTTGGATCACCACAGGGCTGGTAGTTTCTTCTTTCCATCTTGAAACTGATTCATGCAGAGATTTGTGTTTTGGCAATCTCCTCAGAAAAATATCATCATCGGATAACTTATACTATTCTCTTTGATCAAGAAATATCTATGTTCATCAGTTTCTACTAATTCGTGCCATGCCAAAGAGAGATCATGTTTTTCCATCACTTCTGCCTTGGTTGCACCGAATCCTTGGCTATCAGAGTATCGCTAATCATCTCTTTCTCTCTGTCACTTAGGTGACCACCATTGTTGGTTGCATCATTTATTCCCCGCCAGATGTTCTGGTTCTTGAATCTTGCTTACGAATCGATACCCATCTTTCTATATCCTTTTCACATTTGCATCGCAAACAAAAACGGAAAGATACAACGAAGATGTAACCTTGGTAACAACAAAAATCAATGCTAACAAGCCTATAACCTCTATCAATATCCTTGTCAAACCCAAAAGTTAAGTGATCATAATTCCCTTAGACGAAGAAAACTTCATTTTATGGAAATATCAGATCGAAACTACACTTAAAGGGTATGGGTTGCAAGATTACGTGAAAGGCACAAAGCTCATACAACCTATAATGATCGTCAACAAAGAAGGAAACACTGTTAGTAATCCAGAACATGTATTTCATCAAAAATAGGACAATTTTCTATCATCATGGCCCTTATCAGCAATTAGTGCAAACGTTATATCTCAAATAGTTGGATGTAACAGTTCATTTGAAATATGGTCAAGCATTGAAGAAATTTTCCATTCCTAGTCATCTGCATGAATAATGCAGAAACACCCCACCTCCGTTAAGGTCACTCACAAAGGGAATGCCTTAACTTTGGTGGAGGTTTATAAGTAAAAGCCACAGATAAACTCAAGACATATATAAATACACATATTTTAAACAGCGGAAAACCAAACAGGCTTTTATTTCTTCAATACGTGTTCAAAACAAAACATTCCATAATTGTCTCAAAATACTTCCAACATTACATCCTCATAACTGTCTTGATTATTAAAGAAGCATAAAACATAATTAAAGTGACAAAAATCCCCCATAGTGATATCCAAAGCCATAATCCGAGCAAAAGAGATCCCAATCATACATCTACGGTCTTGGAGCTTGTAAAGAGCCTGACTAAGCTGAGTTGTTCCCTCCTTGTGGACCGTGGGGGGGGGGGGACGAAAGGAAAGAAGACGAAAAGAAAATAGAGTCAGACATAAAGCCTGAGTAAATCTAGTAACTTTTCAGTATGTGAATAAGAAAAGGGCATGATAGATATATACTGAAAATAGGAAAGTGCCACAAGCTAAGGAAGTGTCGAATGTACTATCGCACCCATACTATATCTCTGCATTTACTTGAGTTTATTCTAACTGGCACCCCACGCTGAGGTTGAATTGATCCCCATTCTTATTAAAAGATCGGCTCCTATTCGCGTTAACATGTGTCATACGGCCCCCAAGAATTGTAGATACCTATGCTGGTCCCACCATGGGGTGTATCAAGACCCATGGTGGCGGCCCCGACACAAATTCTAAGAGGCATAGGTTATACTACTGGTGTCCCCAGTGCCCTGGTTGTCTGCTTCGGAGTGTGCGCACGCCCGCACCCCATTAGACCTGCACTGTGCACCCACCGCCGTCGTTTGACCGCTTACAATCAGCCCAATAATTGTGCCCCACCCTGCCTAGTTTCAGGGTACCATTGATACCTAAGTTGGGTTACTGCTGAAACGGGTCCCTCGTTACCAGGATTTTCTAGTCAAACATGTTAAGTGGTTAAGTGTCTGTATTTACCTAACCCCACCCATCAATTCTTGTTAACATGTTGAATTTGGTTAAGTGTTATAGTTGACTTAACCCTACCATCTGTCCTTAGCCTCTTAGGAGCACCTGACCACACACATTAGACAGGTATTGCTACGGTTACTGGATATGCCGGTCGGTTCCGGGCAGGTTTACACTGTATCTCAGTCTAACTTCAGGTCCTTAATGGGCTCAATGCTTAACCACCCACATTGGATAGGTATTGTTGTGACTACTGGACAGCCGGGCGGTTCCGGGCAGGTTTACATCACAACTCAATCCAACCTCGGGTTAAGCATATCGTGTTTTCTAAATTTACATATTTTATTACTTCTCAATTATATATGTAAATGTCATATCTTTTATTCTTGGGTATATCAATTCATACCGCTAAAATGTCATTGTCATTGGCATGTGCCAAACATGCCAACATATTTTTTTCATGTTTTACACCCAACGTTATTACCCCTGTTTGTAACGTTCGCAACACTATAACAAATGTTGGGCTCGACACAATTCAGCCCAACTTTATAAACGTGAGAAAAAGGGGAAAATCAATAACATGTAATATTTTACAACATATAAGGGTGTGTGGCGCATGAACTTGCAATTTAGCGATACTAACATAAATGATGGGTCATGTAAACTTGCATTCGAATCAAAGTATAACTAAGTAGGTGACATATGAAATGGCATAGTTTAGGCTAATACAAACTTGTGTTTAAACATGTTGAACTTGGCATAATGTCGACCACAAAACTAGCATGTTGAATATTTACCAAAATGTACAATTTTTACATCTAATCATATAGCCTATTTCAACATGAACTTGCATAGTTTATGAAACCCAAACGATACTTATCATAGATCCAATTATACTTGCAAATAAACATGAACTTGCATAGTTTATGAAACCCAAACGATACTTAACATAGATCCAATTATACTTGCAAATAAACATAAAAATGACATCATAGGATTTGGGGTCATGTAGGCATAAAAGGTTTCAAATCTAGAACATGTTTACATAAATTCCAATTTAGACTAAGGGAATATACATAGTCCATGCCATAGTTTTTGCCACAAACTTGCAAGTGCCATTGTTTTCATATACAATTGTTCAATAGGTTTGCATCAATTAATTTATGCCACAAACATCAATACACAAGTCATGATAGAACCATTACAATACACATAATTTATACAATACAATAACACAATTCTATTTTCGTTTACGTCAAATCACATCACCATTTTTATTCATATTCTGAAAGGTCACTATTCTTACAACGAATGCAGAATCTTGAATTCTGGATTCTGAATTCTGAAACTGAGATGCGCTCCTTTGGGTAGACTAACGTTGCGTTGATTAATTTGATTAAACTTTAATCTTCTTCTTAATTTGATTCATCTCTAAGCTTTTCTCACTTGACGGCTATGTTCAATTCCTCCCTGGCAGCATGACGACTCCTTTCTTATTTTTTTGTGTGAATTTTCAGTTGAGACTTAGGGTGTATTCATAGATTTTTAAATTGTTTTGAGCCGTCAAATGAAGACAGGAGGAATCTAGACCATACAAAGTTCAAAGAGCCAATCAAGAGGTGACACGTCAGCCCTAGTGACACACAGAGCCACAGAAATTCGAGCCAGAGCCAGACCTAGCCAACCAGGTCGACCAGGCAGGTCGACACCCAGGTCGACACTATGGTCGACCTGGGGGGGACCAGGTCGACACCATGGTCGACCTGGGGTGACCAGGTCGACACCATGGTCGACCCTATGGTCGACCTGGTCTGTGGGCGGGAATTTTCCCGCCCAGCCCAGTTTGAACCTAAAATTCGAATTTTGAATTTTAAACTGAGCTGTTTGAATTTAAATTTTATTCTGAAACTTCCGAAGGCCATAACTTCTTCATACGGAGTCCGTTTCACGCAAACTCGGACTCTCTTTCAGCAGAATTCCGAGACGAACGCAATGGCGTAACCCATTTCCCTTAATTCTTTCATTTAGAATTAATTACACTTTAATTTGTGAAGCTTAACGTAATAGAATTCACGGGGTGTTACATTCTCTCCCCTTAAAAGGATTTCGTCCCCGAAATCTTCAAGTTAGGAAGAATGTATATCCTACCATCCAACAGTCCATCTACTCATCCAACAAACACAGGCATCCACTGTCTTTAAAAGACTTCTAATGCTTCATGATCATATGCATAGTGTGTGTACATGTCCTTATCTAATGCTGAAATCAGGCGGTCTACTGATTCAGTTGACCTCCTTAATGCGAATCATGTAAGTGTCATGAATCCATTATGTATGCAAATTTTTCCTACTCATAATTCTACATGAGTGCACAACTATTCATACAAATGCGACGACCATATGACAGCATATCAAGTTTTCAACCATATACAAATGAGAATACATATATGCATATGCAATATGAAGTGGCTGAGCCGATCTATAACCTAGGGTGTGTGTATATATGCATCCACGAGCAACCACTAGCAATCACTAGCAACCATTTGCAGCCATCATCCATAACATGTTTTCAAATACATGTTTGCATCCATTTGTTTTCTACCTAAGGAGTTAGGAAAAGGACCGAGGAGGTATACCTAAAAAGATAGATAAAGCATAACTTAAGGAAAAAGAGAGATCGAAGATGTACCCTCAAAAAGAAGAGGGTAGGCAGCGCGTATTCTGTCCTCAGTTTCCCAAGTCGCGTCTTCCTCGGCGTCGCTCCACTGAACTTTAACGAGTTTGACTTCGCGGTTGGGTAGCTTTTTCACTTCAGTTCCTAAGATGCGGGTTGGAACTCTCCTTACAGTTGCTTCACGTTCCACTTCAGCTTCTTCTAGAATGCTAGGTTCCACCACTTCCGCAGACTCATGCAAACACTTCCGGAGGTGAGAAACATGAAAGACATTGTGAACTCCGGCCAGTCTCTCGGGTAGCTCTAGTCTATAGGCCATCTTCTCAACCTTCTCGATGATAGGAAATGGTCCTACAAATCTTGGTGCTAGCTTTCCTGGGGATCCAAAGCGAACGACGTTCCTTAAAGGAGATACCTTAAGGAAAACCCTATCCCTAACCTCAAACTCAAGGTCGGTCCTTCTTTTGTCGGCGTAGGATTTTTGTCTGTCTTGGGCAGTCTTCATTCTCCTACGTATCAAGTCCACTTTCTCCGAAGTCTCTCGAATCATGTCTGGCCCAAGTATAAGCTTATCTGTAGACTCCCACCAACAAGTTGGTGATTTGCACGGTCTTCCATACAAGGCTTCGAAGGGCGCCATGCCTATGGTAGTTTGGTAGCTGTTGTTGTAGGCAAATTCCACTAAAGGAAGGTGATCCTCCCACGTCCCTCCAAAGTCAAGAACGCAAAGTCTCAAAAGATCCTCTAAAACTCTATTCACCCTTTCCGTCTGGCCATCGGTTTGGGGGTGATAGGCCGTGCTTAAACATAACTGTGTGCCTACAGCTTCTTGCAGACTCCGCCAAAACTCACTTGTGAAGATAGGGTCTCGGTCACTAACAATGCTGGAGGGTATCCCATGGAGTCGAACTATTTCCTTGAGATAAAGAGATGCTAGAGATGCGGAAGTCTTTCTACTCTTGATAGGTATGAAGTTGGCACTCTTAGTAAGCCTATCCACTATTACCCAAATGCTAGTGTTGCCTCTTCTCGACCTAGGCAGTCCATCAATGAAGTCCATTGAAATGCTATCCCACTTCCACTGTGGGACCTCTAAGGGATGAAGTAGTCCTTCAGGTTTCTTCTGTTCCGCCTTGACCCGTTGGTAGGTCATGCACTTAGAAACGAAATCTGCCACGTCTTGTTTCATGCCATTCCAAAAGAAAGTCCTTTTTATATCCTTGTACATCTTATCACCGCCAGGGTGTATAGTCATCTTGGAATGATGCGCTTCCTCGAGAACCTTCTTTGTCAATTCCCTTGCTTGTGGGACGCATAATCTTCCATCTCGCCTCAGCCAACCCTTATCATCGATGGCGTACCTACTGAGATGACTAGAAGTCTCACCCCTAATAAGTTTATCAATCACATCAACAAGCTGAGGGTCTTCACGTTGTGCAACTCCTATTGAGTCCAAGAGAGTAGGGCGTACTTCGAGAGATGCTAGCAAACCCGGTACAAAATCTAAGGAGGGCCTAAAGTTAAAACTGGCTATATACTCCAGGCTTTGCCTTTCCACAAAGGGAGGGCTTAAGGTCAATTTCTTTTGGCTCAACGCGTCTGCTACTACGTTGCCTTTGCCGGGAGTATAAGAAATTTCAAAGTCATACGACGCAAGAAACTCCATCCATCTTTGCTGCCTCAAGTTAAGATCTTTCTACGAGAAGAGATATTTCAACGATTTATGGTCAGTGTATAATTCGAACTTCTCACTTAGGAGATAATGGCGCCAAGACTTAAGCGCAAAGATGATGGCGGCTAACTCGAGATTGTGGGTTGGGTAGTTCTTTTCATGAACTTTCAATTGTCTTCCGCCATAAGCTACTACCCTTCCTTCTTGCATTAGAACAACGCCTAGTCCCGTTCCACATGCATCCGTGTATACGGTGAACATTTTGCTTCCGTCAGGCAGAGTTAGAACTGGGGCTGTTGTAAGAGCCCTTTTTAATCGTTGGAAAGCAAACTCGCAATCCAAATCCCAAGTGAACGCCAGATTCTTCTTTGTTAGCCTTGTGAGTGGGGCTGAGATTTTCGTGAAATCCCTAATAAACTTTCAGTAAAAACCGGCTAGCCTAAGAAAGCTTCGAACTTCGGTTGCATTTCTTGGTGTCTTCCAATCTTGCACTGCCACTACTTTCGCGGGGTCTACGGCCAACCCTTCTTTGGACACTATATGCCCCAGAAATCTTACCTCCTTTCTCCAAAAGTGGAACTTGGAGAATTTGGCTTTTAGCTGATGTGCGCGGAGAGTATCCATGATTTCTTTTAGATGTTGAGCATGTTCTTCCTCATTCTTTGAGAAGATCAAGATATCATCTACGAAGACAACCAAAAATTTGTTGAGGAATTCTCTGAACACCCTGCTCATTAGGTCTACGAAATAAGCGGGTGCGTTTGTCAAGCCGAAAGGCATGACAAGCCACTCGAAGAAACCGTCTGGGATTCTGAATGCCATTTTATCAATGCTATCTTCAGCTACTCTTAGCTGATGGAACCCAGTTGCCAGATCAAGTTGGGAGAAGACCGTCGCACCTACAAGCTGATCAAACAAATCGTCGATTCAGGGAAGAGGGTTCCTATTTTTCTTGGTCAGTTTTTTTTAACTCCCTATAGTCGACGCAAAGGCGAAGCGAACCGTCCGCTTTGGTTGCGAACACCACTGGAGCACCCCATTCCGAAATGCTCCGTCTAATGAACCCTTTTTCGAGAAGTTCTTTAACCTGCTTACTGAGCTCCTTTCTCTCCCTTGGAGCCATGTGTCTGACAGGTAAAGCTACTGGCTTTGCGTTATCCACAAGATATATGCGGAAGTCTATTTTCCGGCTCGAAGGTAAGCCTTTCACCTCCTCAAAGACATCCGGATATTCCCGGACTACTCTAACTGATTGCAAATTCTCATCAGAAGCATCAAGCGACTCTAGATAACTAAGCATAACAGCATTCAAGGGATTACAAGAAATTTCTAGAGTGTTACCAAGCCGAGTCAAGAGTCTAACTACTCTTTTCTCACAATTAAGGATGGCACCATTACTGGATAACCAATCCACGCCTAAGATCAAACCATATCCCGAGAAGCCCAAAACAAAGGCATTACAACTAAACTCAACGCTGAGAATAGAGATTTTCAAACCCAAACAAACCATTGACAAGTAAGCGGAGCCCCCAATTGGATTTGAAACTACTAAGGGATCTTCTACCATACTAGTGTCTAGATGCAGAGATTCTACTAAGGCAGACGAAATAAAAGAGTGTGATGTGCCAGAGTCAAAAAGTGTGTGAATTGGATGATCATAAAGATAGACTACACTTTCTACAGAAATATTACTACCTCGTTCCTGTTGAGGTGCCACTAGCGCATGAACCTGACCCCCTGAAGTGGATCCGGCTTTCTGTCCCTTCCCTTTCTTCTTTGGGCAGTCCTTAGCTTGGTGCCCAGTCTCTCCACAATGGAAGCAACCACCCATCTTCGCCTTTCTCTCCCGGCAGTCTTTTGATATATGGCCCACAATGCCACAGAAATTGCACCTTCTCTTCTCACGGGGCTTATTGTTCTTCCCTCCTTTCTTGAAGTCTGTTTTCTTTGCTTGTAGACCCTCTTTCTTCTCTTCCACCTTAGTTTCTTTCTTGCCATGGTCTTCCTCGTGTAGCAATGCCATGTCCACCAAGCTTTCATAAGTCGCTCCCGTGGATACATGGGTCATGGCAAGGCTGTGTAAAGGCTCATTCAAACCCTTGACGAAGCGAAGTGCCTTCTTGTGTTGGGTGTTTAATAAGTCTAGCCCAAATCTGGCCAGCTGACTAAACTGATTAACATATTCCCTAATCGTCATGCTTCCCTGTTTCAGAGTTAGAAACTTCTCCATTTGCAGGCTTCTTTCTGCTTGGGAGAGGAATTTCATATCTAACCTTGTCCTGAAGTCTTCCCATGTTTCCACTGCCCTTTGAGCATTGGTAACTTCCCACCAATAGGAAGCTTCATCCTTAAGAAACCATACCGCTAGTTGTATCTTTTGCCTGTCATCAACTCCAAAAATGACAAACAGATCCTCAGTTTCCTTTAACCAGTTTCTTGCTCCTACAAAGGATTTTGTCCCATAAAAGTCTTTTCCACCCATAGCCTTGATGTCCCGACATGTTTTTGCGAAGGCATTTCCACGGGGAGGCGGAGGAGGAGGAGGAGCCGCGGCCACTGGAGGAGGGATGTCTGCTGGGCCCGCGCCATTGGCCCTTGCTTCTAGGTACCTCCTAAACCAGCCGGGAATCGGCACTCCTTCCCGGAGGTTAAGGTCTCCAGACTTGCTGAAACAGAAAGGAAAGATTCAAAACGAAGGATAGAAAGAGATAATGCATATGGCTTTGGGGGATTTTGTCTTTTTATAAATATAACACTTTTTCTTGAAAAATGCTTCTTTAAACTTTCTTTTTGAAAACAATTTCAAAAACTTTTATCTTATCTGGTAAACCTATGCTCTGATACCAAGTGAAACACCCCACCTCCGTTAAGGTCACTCACAAAGGGAATGCCTTAACTTTGGTGGAGGTTTATAAGTAAAAGCCACAGATAAACTCAAGACAGATATAAATACACATATTTTAAACAGTGGAAAACCAAATAGACTTTTATTTCTTCAATACGTGTTCAAAACAAAACATTCCATAATTATCTCAAAATACTTCCAACATTACATCCTCATAACTGTCTTGATTATTAAAGAAGCATAAAACATAATTAAAGTGACAAAAATCCCCATAGTGATATCCATAGCCATAATCCGAGCAAAAGAGATCCCAATCATACATCTACGGTCTTGGAGCTTGTAAAGAGCCTGACTAAGCCGAGCTGTTCCGTCCCTGTGGACCTGGGGTGGGGGGGGGGACGAAAGGAAAGAAGACGAAAAGAAAATAGAGTCAGACATAAAGCCTGAGTAAATCTAGTAACTTTTCAGTATGTGAATAAGAAAAGGGCATGATAGATATATACTGAAAATAGGAAAGTTTCACAAGCTAAGGAAGTGTCGAATGTACTATCGCACCCATACTATATCTCTGCATTTACTTGAGTTTATTCTAACTGGCACCCCACGCTGAGGGTGAAGTGATCCCCATTCTTATTAAAAGATCGTCTCCTACTCGCGTTAACATGTGTCATACGGCCCCCAAGAATTGTAGATACCTATGCTGGTCCCACCATAGGGTGAATCAAGACCCATGGTGGCGGCCCCGACGCAGATTCTAGAAGGCATAGGTTATACTACTGGTGTCCCCAGTGCCCTGGTTATCTGCTCCGGAGTGTGTGCACGCCCGCACCCCGTTAGACCTGCACTGTGCACCCACCGCCGTCGTTTGACCGCTTACAATCAGCCCAGTAATCGTGCCCTACCCTGCCTAGTTTCAGGGTACCGTTGATACCTAAGTTGGGTTACTGCTGAAACGGGTCCCTCGTTACCAGGATTTTCTAGTCAAACATGTTAAGTGGTTAAGTGTCTGTATTTACCTAACCCCACCCATCAATTCTTGTTAACATGTTGAATTTGGTTAAGTGTTATAGTTGACTTAACCCTACCATCTGTCCTTAGCCTCTTAGGAGCACCTGACCACTCACATTAGACAGGTATTGCTACGGTTACTGGATATGCCGGTCGGTTCCGGGCAGGTTTACACCGTAGCTCAGTCTAACCTCGGGTCCTTATTGGGCTCAATGCTTAACCACCCACATTGGATAAGTATTGTTGTGACTACTGGACAGCCGGGCGGTTCCGGGCAGGTTTACATCACAACTCAATCCAACCTCGGGTTAAGCATGTCATGTTTTCTAAATTTACATATTTTATTACTTCTCAATTATATATGTAAATGTCATATCTTTTATTCTTGGGTATATCAATTCATACCGCTGAAAAGTCATTGTCATTGGCATGTGCCAAACATGCCAACATATATTTTTTCATGTTTTACACCCAACGTTATTACCCCCGTTTGTAACGTTCGCAACACTATAACAAATGTTGGGCTCGACACAATTCAGCCCAACTTTATAAACGTGAGAAAAAGGGAGAAATCAATAACATGTAATATTTTACAACATATAAGGGTGTGTGGCGCATGAACTTGCAATTTGGCGATACTAACATAAATGATGGGTCATGTAAACTTGCATTCGAATCAAAGTATAACTAAGTAGGTGACATATGAAATGGCATAGTTTAGGCTAATACAAACTTGTGTTTAAACATGTTGAACTTGGCATAATGTCAACCACAAAACTAGCATGTTGAATATTTACCAAAATGTACAATTTTTACATCTAATCATATAGCCTATTTCAACATGAACTTGCATAGTTTATGAAACCCAAACGACACTTATCATAGATCTAATTATACTTGCAAATAAACATGAACTTGCATAGTTTATGAAACCCAAACGATACTTAACATAGATCCAATTATACTTGCAAATAAACATAAAAATGACATCATAGGTTTTGGGGTCATGTAGGCATAAAAGGTTTCAAATCTAGAACATGTTTACATAAATTCCAATTTAGACTAAGGGAATATACATAGTCCATGCCACAAGGTATAAACATAAAGGGATCAAATTCTAGTTTTTGCCACAAACTTGCAAGTGCCATTGTTTTCATATACAATTGTTCAATAGGCTTGCATCAATTAATTTATGCCACAAACATCAATACACAAGTCATGATAGAACCATTACAATACACAGAATTTATACAATACAATAACACAATTCTATTTTCGTTTACATCAAATCACATCACCATTTTTATTCATATTCTGAAAGGTCACTATACTTACAACGAATGCAGAATCTTGAATTCTGCATTCTGAATTCTGAAACTGAGATGCGCTCCTTTGGGTAGACTAACGTTGCATTGATTAATTTGATTAAACTTTAATCTTCTTCTTAATTTGATTCGTCTCTAAGCTTTTCTCTCTTGACGGTTATATTCAATTCCTCCCTGGCAGCATGACGACTCCTTTCTTATTTTTTTGTGTGAATTTTCAGTTGAGACTTAGGGTGTATTTATAGATTTTTAAATTGTTTTGAGCCGTCAGATGAAGACAGGAGGAATCTAGACCATACAAAGTTCAAAGAGCCAATCAAGAGGTGACACGTCAGTCCTAGTGACACACAGAGCCACAGAAATTCGAGCCAGAGCCAGACCTAGCCAGGCAGGTCGACACCCAGGTCGACAGTATGGTCGACCTGGGGGGACCAGGGTCGACCTGGGGTGACCAGGTCGACACCATGGTCGACCCTATTGTCGACCTAGTCTCTGGGCGGGAATTTTCCCGCCCAGCCCAATTTGGACCTGAAATTCGAATTTTGAATTTTAAACTGAGCTGTTTGAATTTAAATTTTATTCTGAAACTTCCGAAGGTCATAACTTCTTAATACGGAGTCCGTTTCGCGCAAAATCGAACTCTATTTCAAGCAGAATTCCGAGAAGAACGCGATGGCCTAACCCATTTCCCTTAATTCTTTCATTTAGAATTAATTATACTTTAATTTGTGAAGCTTAACGTTATAGAATTCACGGGGTGTTACAAATGTAGTATAGATGAGAGTTACAGAATGCTAGAAAAGAAGACATGTCAATAAAGGATTACATTACGAAAATAAAGTCACTGCATGGTAAATTAAATGCTATTGGACATAAGATATTAGATAGTGAACAGATTCTTGTGATCAAAAATGGATTAGAGCAAGAATATGAATCCTTGGTTACATATATAGCTATGCAAAAGACATAACCTAATATGTAGTTTTTACATTCTTCACTGCTATATCATGAAGGAAGGGTAAAGCAGAGAAAAACCATGTAAAAGGAATTTTTAATCAATTATGCATCAACATCAAGAAACAAGAATTAGCAAGAAATGCATCTAATCAGAATAAATCAGAAATTCCAAGGCCAAAGAAACCATCAGCCTCAAAGAGGAAGAGGCCGTGGAAGATGGAGCAATAACAATAGGGTGAAATGTCAAATTTGTGAGAAGCTTGGCCACATTGCTAGTAAGTGTTATTTTAGATTTAATTCTGAGTTTAATGTAGCACAGATAAACCAGAGCAATCAGAGGGCACCAAGTGCTAACATGGCTCAAATAAACAGTCATACTAATGGCAATACAGCAAGAAGTGGTGGCAGTGATGATGGCACAAGACTAAAGGATATCAATACTAAAGAATGGTCTCCAGATTCAGGTGCCACCAATCATTTTACCAGCAATTTGAAAAATCTAAATCTTAAAAATAGGAGCTACTCAGGTAAACAAACTATTTTTATGGGAAATGGTGAAGCAATAAGTATATCACATGTTGTTGATGGCTATATTAAAGGTAGAAGGCAACTTTACCTTAACAACTTATTAAGAGTCACTCACACTAAGAAAAAATAAATTAGTGTATCACAATTCGCCAATGACAATGTTGTATACTTTGAGTTTCACCTGAAGTTCTGCTTGTTAAGGACTAATGAAGCCACAACAAATTATTACAAGGTAGAATGCACAATGATTTATACAAGTTTACTGTTGGATAGATAAGAAATGCCAATGACCATGTTGTAAGCTGTAATAATGTTGCTACTAATGATGCTAATGGTATTGATTGAACTTGTGTTAACATCAATAATAGTGATGAAAACAAATGTAATATTGATGAAACTATTGATATAAATAATGCCACTGATAAAAATATCAATAATTTGTGGCATTATGTGTTGGGACACCGCAGTACTGACACTATAAAACAAATCCTAAATGAATGCACTATCCCTTTCAAAAACACATGTTCCCCACAAATATTCACACATTTCCAATTAGGCAAAAGCCACAAACAACCATTTGAGCTGTTAAAGATTGTATATACAAAGACGCTTGAACTTGTAGCGGCAGACTTGTGGGGATCAACTCCAGTAAATTTAATTCAAGGCTACAGGTATTATTAGTCCCTAGTAGATGCTTAATCTAGATATACATGGATATATTTTCTTAAGTAAAAATATGATACTCGTATTGTTGTTATACAATATACTACATTCATTGAAAGACAGTTGAATCATAGTGTTATAGTTTTTTTGACTGATGATAGGACAGAATTTAAACCACTAAAAAAAATTCAACAAAAAGAGAATTGTGCATAGACTTACATTCCCTTATACATCTGAACAAAATGGGCTGGTAGAAAGAAAACATATTAAGAGACAAATGCCCATATGAGGCCTTCAATACATCAGCGTATTTAATAAATAAGATGCCGACCAAAATATTAAGAGACAAATGCCCATATGAGAAACTGTTTGAACTAAAACATGACTACAAACAGTTAAGGGCATTTGGTTGCCTATGTTTTCCATACCTCAGACGATTCAATAATCACAAATTAAGCCTAAGGTCTAGCCCATGCACTTTCCTAGGATATGTTAATGATCAGAAGGGATACGTGCATGGACAACAAAGGAAATTATTATGTCTAAACATGTGATGTTTAGCGAAAGTGTTTTCCTCATGTAGAAAATGAAAAAAACAACAATCAAGCAACAAAGGGAAGAGGAGTGGTGATACCATCCGTACCAACATAACATGATAAATGAAGCGATGCTGACATAGATGCACACCATAAAGGATCAAACCAACAGCCCACTGTATCAAGCACAAAATCTTGGTACAACTCAAATGGCATTAGCATGAATCTAGATCAACACTCTGATAATAATGAGGCACAAGATGAAGACTGTTAATAGTAGTCAAACATCCAATGACAAATATAGCCAGGAACAACAACATGATGATGAACACCATGAAGATGCTTAAACTGGACATCGTATGATCACAAGATCAAAATGCGGGATATTCAAACCAAAACTATTCATTGCAACTTTGGGAAACACATAACCAACTACTTATGAACAAGCTGTTACCCATGAAAAATGGAGAAAATCCATGTACGAAGAGTACAGTGCATTAATCAAAAATAAGACCGGGAGTATATTTGACCCACCAAAACACAAGAATATAGTTAGCTGCAAGTGGACTTACAAAATCAAAAGAGATGCTAATGAGAACATATCAAAATATAATTCTAGATCAGTTACAAAGGGATACTCCCAAAAATATGGATTTGATTTGAGACCTTTTCTAATGTAGTGAAACCAACCACTATTCGAGTTATACTGACCATGACAATACATAAACAATGGAATATAAGACAGCTAGATGTAAATAATGCATTCTTAAATGGTGAACTTCAAGAAGAAGTTTATATGCAGTAACCAAGGGCGTATGACATGGAATGCCACAAAGACAAAGTATGTAGACTCCAAAAAGCCATATATGGATTAAAGCAGGTTTCTAGGATTTGGCATGATAAATATAAAGATACATAAAAAGGCATGGGATTCAATGCCACCAAAGCATACAACTCCCTCTACTCAAAACAGATAAACATCACACTCTATATATCTTAGTGTATGTGGATGATATCCTAATCACTAGGGACAATGATAATGATATCAATAGAGTTATGCAACATCTGGACCAAACTTTTTCCATCAAAGACTTAAGGGAACTGAATTACTTTTTGGGAATACAAATTCAAAGAATATCCAGCAAAAAATTATTCCTATCTCAAAAAGAGTACATACAAGAAATTCTAGCCAGAGCTAGCATAGAGCAAGCCAGACCAATTGCTACACCTATGGTAAGCAACTTTCAGCCGTCTAAACATAAAGGGGAAGCAATTAACAACATCAAACAGTATAGAAGTATAGTGGGAGCATTACAATACGTAACTATCAAAAAACTAGAAATATGATACAGTGTAAACAAAGTATGCCAACATAAGCAAAATCCAGTAAGCAACCACTGGAAAGCAGTAAGCATATTCTACCTACTTAAATGGACTATAAATTTTGGTATATCACTAAAATACTGTAAAAGTACTGAATTAGAGGTTTACAGTGATGCAAATTGGGCTAACGATCCATATGATCAAAAATCGATCACTGGATATTATGCGTACCTTGCTTCAAATCCTAACTTCTAGTGCATGAAAAAGCAAAGCACTATATCACGATCGAGCACTGAAGCAGAATATAGAGCATAACCAGCACCACAACTGAACTCATCTAGGTAGAAACCTTAATTCGTGAATTAGGGTTCCATCATACGAAGAGACCTATTATTTGGTGCAACAACTTGAGCGCAGTGTCCTTATCCATCAACCCAATCCAACCCTTGAGGACAAAGGATATTGACGCTAATTTAAATTTCATTTGTGAAAATGGCAAACTAAAAGTAAGGCATGTTCCAGCTTACTACCAAAGAGCCGACATCTTAACTAAGGCCATATCCTCCAAGAATTTTGATCGATTAAGGCATGAATTAAAGGTAGAAAATGACGGCGTAAAATTAGAGAAGGGGGCTCTAAGCCTAGCTGAGTTTGAAGGGGGTATTGAGAGTTCGAATATATACAGTGTTACAACGTTTGGACCGAAGTCTCTTATTCTAGCTGATTAGGCCACGAGCCGTTACATTATTTCATTCATTGTATAAATAAGTGCCATACGCACAAAGTTGGTACTGTAAATTCTATTATTACATTTTCTTTCAATTAGAATAAAACAAAATTGTTGTTGTGCCAAAACTTTTAGACTTAAAATTGTTGTCTTTCGAATATCAAATAATGAAAATTAAAGTGCAGTATCAAAGCATGATGAATCAAGAAGAAGAAAAATAAGAACAGGAAAGGTGATGAGAGAAATGAGCTTATACCTTTTCTTACTTATATAAATCCAACTTATTTACATTCGTACTTATACAAATCAGTTCTTCACCATGATATTATCCATTTTTATTAGAAATTGTATTAGAGTTATTGATGGTACATATTGTTAGACCAAAAAATGGCACTAACACCCAAATGCAGGCCACATATCACAGAATGCAATAAACAGTAAAATCAGAGGGAACACACGAAATTTTTATAGTGGTTCGGCCGTAGATGTAGCCTACGTCCACTTTATAATCTTATTGTTATACTGACAGATTACAGGAATCAGTTACATATAGACACACAATCCGTGTGTTAATTGAGATTATAAGAGGAGAATCTAGATGTAGGAAGGTTCAAAGTCCTTGCATTTTAGTAATGGTGGAAGTCGTGAAGAAGAATGGCCAAAAGATCCTTGAAAATCCTCCAAACGGTGTATTTATAGTCGTTTCTTGATAGCGATTAGTGAGACACGTGGCACGCATCCCAAAAATCTCGAAATGTGGTGGAAAACGTCCAGAAACCCTCTCCAAGTCGTCATATGACATGTGTAATAAGATTCATGCAAGTTGGAGCGAAAATAGCCATCAGAATAGGTCAAACTAGAGTGCAGCGTGACTGTTCCTAGACGGTTCGTGACCTAAGGGTGCACCACGAACCGGAGGGGGAGAGCGGATTTGGATTGCGATGAAGTCGGTGCTGAGGTACATGGCCGATTCATGGTCTCCGGGGTCGTGACTCCTATGTGCTCCACGAGCCGGAGCTGGTTCACGAGTAGAAGAAGAGGGCGATCCCTGAGGGGGCGAGCCGGGGTTAAGCCACAAGCGGAGGTGGGTCCGCGAGCCGAGGAAGATGCTTCACGAGATGAGGAGGCTTCACGAGCCAGTTCATATTCGGAACTTTCTGATGTTTCGTCACTTCATCCAAGTGATCGTCAGTCCATACTTCTACATGCGTTCACGGAAACGGGAATAACTTTCAAACCGTAAGTCTGATTGAGCCAAACGAAAGATCTACCTGAAGCTAATTCAGAGAGCTACAAAATTTACCAAGATAAGCTCTGTAATTGCTGTTTTCGGGCCCAAAAGAGGTCGTTTGATAGGAGTTTCTGGCCATTTTACGCTGATAATGTGATTTCGACTAAATCGATCTGTGTCTTCTGACGATGTTTCCACTGCCTGAGAGCGCTACTATCCATAGATTCCATGTGTGACAGCTTTTAACAAAAAGTGTGTCAACACATATTGTTGGGATTTTGTGCGCAGTGGAAGTTTGAGAAAACACCCGAAAAATAAATCTTTTCCACCCAATCACTTGAAGATGATTTTGATTTAAAATATCAACATAATAGATCGAAAAGAATAGAAATACACAAATATTTCACCCAATCACCCTCTTTATTGATTCACCAAAGCCAAATTTTGTTTACACTTAATGGATCAAAAACAAAAATAAACAAAAATGTAACTAAATCAATAATCTTATTGAGATAGGCAAAGAATTATCTAAATGACTACAAACATAGTTGGAGTAGAAGAGCAATGAAGAATGACAATAAACCCTTGGACAATCTAGAGGCACCAACTACATCTTTCAGTAGTAAATAGGAATAACTACTCTCAGCCCAAATTCCTACATCTTCGTCTCCAGGGCGCAATCCCCTAGAGGCATACAACCTCACCAGATATTCTCACATGGTTTCTTGTTTGTTTAATTGATCTAACCAAGAAGGCTGCATATATAGAGAATAGAAAACCTAGGCAAATATCCAAATTGTCCCTTTCAAAATATCTCCAGAAT
This sequence comes from Allium sativum, assembly GCA_030737875.1. NCBI lineage: Eukaryota > Viridiplantae > Streptophyta > Magnoliopsida > Asparagales > Amaryllidaceae > Allium > Allium sativum. The sequence goes on from CM060919.1 coordinate 719,570,099, forward strand.
ATAAACTTTCATTTTTTTCCTTCTATGATAAAATCAATCAAATCAATTGGTCGATTAATCAATCAATCAAATCAATTAATTGATTACATCCTCGTCATAAAATATTTGAATAAAAAAATTCAACACTCCACATTGATTCAAATATCACATATCTCCAACAATCCACAAACAAGTCAACCTAGCTTTTTCAACAACATCTACTCTCAATTAAAACAAACCTCGATTTCAAGGCAATGAGATACACCCCACTCGATTTGAAAGGATAACGACCACACCTCAATTATAAACACAACCCACCGCCTGTAAAAGATGCACCTACTACTTGAGCTGCACCGCACAAAACCAACAGTCTAAAAGTGCTTGTAATACCACAAAGACTTCCATCTCATCTTTGTGGATTTCACAACTCGACATCTGTCTTCCATTTGGCATGATGTCTTCATCTCCGGGATTCCTCGAGCATCATCAACATCTAGACCCATGTCGATACCATGATCCTCCATCTTAAGACCATCAGCAGTGACCATATTAACCATTCCACCTTGTCGTGGACTAGGTTCTTCAACCGTCACCCGCCTTCTTCTTCATCTTCTTCCATCTTCCCTCATCCATATCAGAGGGCTTCTTCCCATCTCCATCAATCAGACAATTGAGGCATGGAACATTCACCGCCAAAGGCTTCCAAATCCCCTCAATATCTGCTATCAAAAATAGTCATCCACGAAAGCGATATCATCTCCGACATCTACAATCTTCAATCCAAAATCACTCCAATCTGTGAATGAACCTAGCTTCGATACCAACTGTTGGGGTTTTGTGCACAGTGGAAGTTTGACAAAACACCCAAAAAATAGATCTTCTCCACCCAATCACTTTAAGATGAATTCGATTGAAAATAACAACATGATAGATCAAAAATAATAGTAATACACAAATATTCCACCCAACCACCCTCTTTATTGATTCACCAAAAAACAAATTTTGTTTACATTTAATGGATCAAAACCAAAAATAAACAAAATACAATTGAATCAATAATCTTATTGAGATAGGCAAAGAATATCTAGATGACTACAAATATTGTTGCAGAAGAAGAGTCATGAAGAACGACGACAAACCCTTGTACATTCTAGAGGCACCAACTACATCTTTCAGCAGTAAGTAGGAATAGCTACTCTCAGCACAATTCCTACATCTTCCTCTCTAGGGCGCAAGCCCCTGGAGGCACACAACCTCACCAGATATTCTCACATGGTTTCTTATTTGTTTAATTGATATAAGCAAGAAGGTTGCATATATAGAGAATAAAAGACCTAGGCAAATATCCAAATTGTCCCTTTTAAAATATTTCCAAAATATAAACTTTCATTTCTTTCCTTCTATGATAAAATCAATCAACCAATCATTCAAGTCAATTAATTAATTAATCAATTAGTCAAATCAATTAATTAATTGCATCCTCTTCATAAAATATTTGAATCAAAAAATTCAACACATATGTAATGACTTATGTTCCACAGGAAGATCTGCAACAACTTGTAGGATGTAAAGACGTGCCTATGCAAAATATAATGGCTATATGCGCTTTTGAATTGACATTTACATTTGTCAGGGAAGGGTAAGAAGAAACTGCACGTGATTCTAGAATCTTTCATGGAGTTCTAAATACTCCTAGTCTGAATTTTCTACATCCATCGAGAGGACAATATTATTTAGTGGATTCAAGGTATTCACTACTGGATGGGTATTTATCGTATGTAAGATACCACATTCTAGATTTCAATGAAATTTAAAATGAACTAAAAAAAGAAAAGAAGCTTTCAACTACTACCATTCAAGTCTGTGTATGGCAATCAAAAGAATTTTTGGCATTTGAAAGAAAAAATTTGCAGTCTTACGTAACATGCCAACATATCCATATAATGTTCAGGTACAGACTGTCACTACCACAATGACTATTCACAATTTCATATGAAGATACAATGCAGGGGATCCATACTTTAAGACATATGACGATAATCCGGGTCTGGTGTTCGAAGAATAAGTAGAAAAGTATTATAGCATTTGGAACCATCAAAATAATGATCATGAACAAGTTCAAAGAAACACAACAATAATCGCTATGACATTAGTTCGAGATACCATACGAAATGAACTGGTTGCTACTGGGTTACGTTAGGAAATATTTGTATTTTTAATTGCGCATTCTTTAGTTTGTATTCTACATCTGTAATTTCTTCTTTGTATTTCATATTCTGTATTCTGCATTTTGATTTCTGCAATAACACGACTAAGACGGAAAAGAATTGAGCACCATTTCAAATTTTAGACAGATAAATCAGAAAATAAGCTAATAATTCATTATATAATTTTAGAGTGGTGCAATTATGTATCTTTTTTGTTTACTTATTTTGGAGAGAAAGAGAGAGTGAAATGCATCATATGAATAAATAAATGAATAAACAAATGACCGAGAAGGTATGAGAAGTGGTGATTGAAAGGGACGCATTTACTCTGATGATTATAATATGAATATTACTTTAGGATTTGGTGTTTAGCGCTAACTCAGCTATTTTTCTTGTTAACAATTACAAGATTTTTCTTGATTTGTGGTATCGTCAGTAGATTATTTAGGTAAATTTGCTTTTCACCTCTTAGGGAAGCAACTCCAGTGCATGTAATTTGGACATATTGACAATTTTTTTAACCTTTGTACTCTATGTTTTCAATGTTCATATTTTCAAGATTATTTGTTACATGATTTGTTGCACCACTGTCAGGATACCATGTTTCATCTTGTATGTCATCAACTTTGGCTGTGTCATTTACTTAATTCTTTCCAATGTCATTCTTATACCTTGAGTCAGTTTGCACACTTGTCATGTTTGTACTATAATTTCTTGAGTTTGGTGAAGAGTTATTTTTGTTGTTTGATGTCTAATTGAGATTAAAATTATTGTCAAATCTGAAACAACACTTGTTTGCCTTGTGTCCAATATTCTCAATATTTGGCATCTTGAACTGTTGTTATTATTTCCATATCTACTACCTCTTCGTCTACCCCTTGAATTTTGACCACCTCTTTGAAAGTTCTGATTGAAATTCTTGTTCCTTGGTTGAGATTCGATGGCGAAGTTTACTGACATGTCCATATGATGTTGGAGAATGGTGTTTTGATGACAACAAACTTATTTCAATATTAATTGATTATAAAATATATACTAACACCTTTATCTAGAATATATATACACACACATATGCAGGATTTGTATGCAAGAATTCATATTGAAGACTGTACAGTTTAAGAGCATCTATAGATTCACAATTCAGAGATGATTCAAGACTCATGAGTAATCAATATTTCAAGAGTTCAAGATAAATATAGCAATAGAGTCTAGTTTATGTAAGACTCTGAATAGCACTCCAGTTTCAAATTAAAATTTTGTTTTTCAATTTCTGATTTTCAAATCTCAAATTCTATTTTCAAATTCTATCTTCAATCTTTATTAAGTTTCTCTATTTTACTTTTGATTTTAGATCCACGTTTTAAATCTATAAGTTATATATATATATTTATATAGTTATATACTTTTATATACTTTATATTTATATAGTTTTAAACTTTATAATTTTATAAATATGTTTATATAGTTTATACTTATGATTTCAAATGATTTTCTGCTTTATAATATTCATTTATATCACTATGTTTTAATTCAAGAATTTCCAGAATTATATATATATATATATATATATCAAAACACTGAAAAAATACTCAGATTTCAATTTTGAACTAGTATATGTCGACGTACATAGTTCCCTATGTCGACATATAACTGTCATATTTTTTATTTTAAAAGGAAGTGTCTTTTCACTATTTGTAACGTTCCAGAAGCGTTGCAACCTTTCAAATCTTACAAATAGGGGCTGATTTCGAATTTTTTCATCATTCTTCTTCTCCATCTTCATCCCCTTTTTTTACACCATTAATATTTCATATTTTTATGATTTCTACACTTATACTCTGCTGAATTCAATTCTATTCATATAAAACTTCTTCTTTTCTCATTCTCTACTCATTACTCTCTGAATCAAAGTGTTATTGAAGAGTTATAGGGAAATTGTAGTTGTTTGCGAAGTGTTTGGAAAAAGATGTGTCTTTGTAGCCTTAAAATCAAGGAAACTGAGCGGTGTTAATCTTGTAGCCGGAAAATCAAAGGGAATATACCTGATCAAGGGTGTTTGGAGTCGGTGGTAACCTTATGGCCATGAAATCATAGGTGTTGTACTTGGATATTGATATAGCAATAAAACTCTGCGCAATTCAACGTTGTGTGGGACTGGACGTATGAGTAATCCAAACCAGCATAAAATCTGGTATTCTTTCTTTTGCTACATTTTATTTCTGTTTATTTTGTGTTTGCGTTTGATTATGTGTTTGTGATTGTTTCTGTGGTGTGTAAATCATATAGGATATCATATAAGTTAAAGATTTTGTTAAATTTCTTAAAAGCACTATTCACCCTCCCTCTAGTGTTAGTTTTGCCTTACCGATCCATTACGGAATCCCTAACATATTACACCCTTTTTGTTCTATTCTGCCCTCATGAGCAAAGAGGGTCGAATGTACATACTCTAAGTTTGGTGCGGCTGGCATAGATAAGATCACGGTCGTCATTGGTCATCTTCTAATCTATTCATAATATCTAAGACTTGTTCATTCTCTAGCACTTTATTATCATTTGCCTCAAGAAGATCACAAAATGACTTCATTTTTGCCAAATATTATCTCATAGGTAGATTTTCTTTCCTTAAGTTATGAATATGTCCTTTGTAGTGAATAATCTTGGCAGTTGGTTAAAGATTAAATATTTGTTCTATCTTTGATCAGATTTCATGTGCAGATTTGCATCCCACTATTTGTGGTATGAAGGTAGATCCAATGGATGATATAAGTCAGGCACTGAGTTGACTATTTTGTCTGAAGTACTTGGTATACTCTTTGTTGCTGATCATTCTACCATCAATTTCTGTTGCTAGAATTTCTGTTGTACCTTTGATGAACTCATTCAGACTTCATTGATGGTTGTTTCAACTTGATATTTCCAAAATAATTGGTTATTTTCATCTAAATGAGTGGTGATGAGTTGGCTTTGAGGATTAATGATGGTTTTTATACTACCATTAACATTTGTCAATTGATCAGTTGTAGTTTGTTGTTGTGATGCCAGAGAATTGTCAACAGTTCCTTCAACTGTGTCAAGAAGTTGAAAAAAGAAGAATAATTCGATTCAAAAAGTGGAAAACGGGTAGTTTATCAGGAGAACTATCTGTAAAAATTAAGAAGATGCAGCCTGGATTTCTCTAGTGATGCTTGAAAGGGAGATCTATTAAGAGGTGCTTCAAAATTGAGGAGAGAACGATCATATATAAGCAAATTTTCGAAAAGAACGTATTTTCTTGACGTTCTGATGATTATAAAATCTGACTCTTATCAGATGGTGAAGCAATCAGTCTCAGATATATTGATAATAAGGCCACTGTGTAGCCAAAATCACATGATGATTATTCTCTGATGACTTTTGGCTTGGTTGATTTTTGATTTTGAAATGTTTTGATCGAGTTTTGAATTTTGAGATGATTTAAATGAATTGTCTTTCGGCTGAGAAGCTCTGCTACCATGCAAGAGTTGTAAATGAAATGAAGAAATGAAATCCATTGTATCATCCATATTCGAAATGTACATAATACACTGCTCTTATATACAAAAAGTGTTTACCTGAGTAAACAAAATGTTTACAAACAATCAGAAGAAAAAACATTATTCTTTGGATGATTGAGCTTTGTATAATAACAAGTGTGTGGCCCGTGCTACGATACGGGCAATGTTCAGCTTATTAAATTGATATTAAAAGTTATTTAGAATATAATCTACATAAAATAAATGAATTGTGCATAGAGAGAAGTGTGTGGCCCGTACTACGCATACGGGCAATGTTCTTATTGAATTGATATTCAAAGTTATATATAATATAGTCTGCATAAAATAAATGAAATGTACAAAGACAGAATATAGATTTGTATAATATTATGATGTGCCTATACAAACGTAATGTGTGTGTATTCATGTAGTTAAATATATTATATGTGTGCCTTAGTTTATTAATAGATTTTTAGCATAAGTTGACATCTTCATTCTATCTACAAAATCATTGTTTAAATTACAGTAAAATATAAATAAAATATACTATAGAATGAAAATACAAATAGGAAGATGGATGACACTCTACGTAATATGGCTTATGCAATTTACTTAATATACTGACTGAGACGCTGAGTAACTTGAATAATGTAGGCATTAAGCTAAGAGACCACAGAGGTAAATTATCCGTTATTACTAACAAATTGAGTTTACCAAAATCTAGGCATAATTCTATATAAAATGAGATAGTCTTTCACACCAACAATGGGTGATAAAAAAATGGCTACGTTGAGCAATCAATTGATATGTGTGAAGGTTTCTAATCTCCATAAATAGCAGCAAGTATCCTAGTCCGACTTATTTTCAGAAATGTCATAGAAAACTAAATGGTCCAAATAAACGTCTTCTACCTCAATTGTCCCACCGTTGTGGCTGCTTAACAGAACAATTGATTTGATGTGAATAGACCCTTGTATTGTTTGAATACTAAGTAAAAGATAAGAATGTACTGAAATTGTGTATTTTTTTGACGACAAAAGAAACTCGACGTTCAAATGACATCTTAAATGAAGTACATAATAAAGTATTATAATAAAAAGATGATGCGTTAAAATGATAAAATAACGCATACTCGACACTCGGCGGTGACTCAACGACACCACTGACAGCGACAAACATGTAGACAGAATTTGCACAGCTAAAACGTTGTTATTTAGTGGACCAACATTTACTCCAAGAGCTGGGTATAAAGGACATATGTTAGTAGTAGTGGTGAATTAGTTAATACCATTGCTTCTATAAAATATAGTAAAGAAAAAGAACGCTTGAAGAAAAACACGAAAGACTTCATGTATTTTTCTCTTAAAATAATACCAATAATTTTGTCTTAATTTACAAAGAAAAATATCCTCACATAAATTCCAAAGATGGAACAGGAAGATCAATCAAATATCATTTATTCCCAACATATTCATTTCTGATGCTTCATAAATTTGATCTCAAATACAGCAGTTGTATAAGTCTATTAAGTTTTAAATTAAGTGGTTGAAAACAGTAAATAAAAACATAGACATATCAGATAAAAAATATGACAATTGGATAAACATAATACAGTCTTTTTTGAAAGAAAACCATCAGTCAATTCTTAATTTACCACTTGAGGATTACATTCAGCTTATCCATCTAATAGATCTCAAGATTCAAATAGATAAATATAAATTATATATCTCAAAAGTTTAACATAATATGATATAAGGATACCATAAATAAACCAGTAATATACAAAACTAATGACAGCCACAATCTAACTAATCTGCACAGTCAAGTCCTGCAGTCCAGAACAACATCAAAACTTGTTTCACTTCCTATAGCTCCACATGAAAGCAATCAAGTTCACATTGTCTGCATTCTTGGGAGCTAATGTAAAGCAGCTTTTTACTTTTGCAGCTCGTTCTTTACGGAGCGGCATCAACAGACCATGCACTAAAAAAAATACAACTTTGAAAGTGTGAAAGCAGAAAATTATTCGTTTTTTTTTTCTTTTACAAATTCACTTCTGCAATAATTAGCCTCAAATTGGAAAGCATTTAGAGGTTGTATACCACAATTTATAATTTTACTATACAGTATTCTGATTTTATAATAAATGTTTCTACATTCATTTACAAATCATATTCGTAATATCCAAATAAATATATTCGAGCGAAACACTCTCCAAGAATGAGATGTTCAGAAGAAGTCACCAGGTTTTCAACTCTGTTTTTTTGCTCGGCTAAATAACTTGTGATTGCATTTTTCTGCCAGCTCTTGGAACTCTTCTGATCGAGATGTGCAATTATTTCTCCTCCACGAAAAGCTGATCTAGTAGCTTCATAAGCTACATTAATCAATTGTTTCAAACTTCCACCTATTTCATTCTTAGAGCAAAGAGTTCTATTTTGATTAGGATCTTTCATTGGCAAAGAGTATACTGATAACAGGTGGCCTACCATACTCCATCCTTCAGCACAATATCCATGTGGGTTTGCCAAGCTACTAAGGAAAAATTGTTTAAGGGCTTTATTGTTCTAGGAAGCTGCAACTTCCCTTTTCATTTGGTTTGGAATCATCTTTCATATCCATACCTGATGCTATACTGGCCATTTTTAGAAAAGAGGTCAAAATAGTCAAAGAGCGAAACGTGATAGTTTTATAGAGGAAAAGAAAGGCAAAGACAATGGACCAAAAAAAAGTATTACATCTGGAATAAGAAGAGAAAATAACCAGCTAAAAAAGTAAACAATAATAATCACTTTTTAAGCCTTACATCCATTTTTTCAATCCTACTAAAATTTCAGTTTATATAGTACTGTCGCAATCAATTTCGATGCATAAATCTATGTGATTTATCCTGAACTACTTCATACACATAAATTTTCATTATGTTTGTACTATCAGATCAATCTAATTTTAAATAACTACTGTAGATATCTAGTTAAAATAATATTGTACAAAAAGATGAGATCATATGCAGTAAAACCAAACTGTCTTCTATGTCTTCATTTATATTCACATCAAATTTCATTACGTACAAATAAAAACTTTTAAAGTTTTTATTTTGTTACTTTTTTCGTGCGAGTTTAACAAAATTTGGTTGGTCGCGAATTTTCATAAAATGAGAAGGGGTGAGGACAATTCAGTCAAAAACCAATATTTATTTGAAACTCCATTAAGGTTTTGCAATAGATTAAAGTTGGATTACTTTACTTGGTTTAATGTAAATAATCAAAAAATTGGTGATTAATTTAAAAATGAAATATTATTGACCAACAGTGCATTCAAACCCAGCTAAGATGCACCATTAATCAGATGACTATTGTTATTCAGTTCTAATAAAATTAAGGAAGTGATTCTACTCATAACAGATATGTCCACATTCGTAAGTGTAAAACATAATTTTCTCAAATACAAATAAATAATACACATACCTGGAGAATGTGTCATCCCACAAATAAATAATAAATTGTATACAATATAAAATTGGAGTATAACAAATGTCGCATTTATCACTAAGCCAGAAGAGGATGTAGTAATAGTCCTGTCATGCTTATTTTTATACCTATATTATATAGGCTTTCAATAGTACTTGAATGCAGCAAATCAACATATACAACTACTTCTCAAATGGGACTTCATCTCATTCACTAAATAAGTATACTTATTGAGAATCATAGGTGAGAATTATTTGGCATGTAAACCAACTTACTTAAACTAATATAACATACTGTTTTCAGTCCCATTGATTACTACAGTGTTAAACATAAATAAATATAATGATAACATACAAATATGATGTTTAAATGCCATAAAAGATAAGTGGGCATAAAAAAATTAGAAATATTGAGGGTGCATTCTTTACACCCTTTTTAATTTTCGGTTTCCGCATATACAAAAACGCGAACGATGCACATAAATTATGAAGAAGAAAAAAATAGTTTTAAAAAACGATGTTAACACATAAAACCGAAAACAACTTTTTATTATTTTTGGCTTTTAAGAAATGAAAAAAAAAACGATAGCCAATTTGTCCGTCCACCATCCCTACATCCCCTCCCTCGTCTACTCTGTCTTTGAAGTCATCACTTAACTCTAGCCATCTTTTATATTTAATTTTGAAAACTCAAAACACAAAATAAACCAAATGCACCCTTAGGTTTTCAGATTTGATTACTGCAGAATAATCGGTTAAAGGCCTTACTGCATAATCATCGGTTAAAGGCCTTCAACACAGAGTTGTATCTACCAATAGTGTCATTCCTTTTGCACAAAGTTCTGATACAATCAGTATGTTTGATGTAAATATGAAGTTTAAAGGATATTGATTTTATGCCATTTAAACTTTATATTTGCTGCATAAAGTCGGTATTCAATTACAGGATGTGTAAATATTTCCAAAATGAAATTGTTAAAATTGGTACGTGTGATTACATTGTCCATAAAGTAAAATTACACTATTTCTTTACTCTATTTAAAATGAAACTGCTAAACTAATATTATGTTTTATAGGAATATACCTTCTTGCAATCCCAACCATTAATGAGCAGCCACCAGAGCTAGAGACAAAGGCATAAAAATTGGAAATTATAAGGCTATATACTGCATTTCTTTTACTTTGCCTTGCAGGAATATTTGGAGTTGATCAAGTAACTATATAGAGAAACATAACCAACGTCGGCTTAGAAACAAATGCTACATCATTGAATAAAGATTTTAAGTTTTGATAAACTTTACTCAGTGGCACTCAAGTGGTTTTTCCCATGTCGATTTCTTTTTTAGCAGGGAAGGGTAAAGACCATTTCTTGCTCATCTTTGCCCAGATTCTATGACGTCTCCTGAGTTCGTCTTGGAACTCAAAGCTATGTAGAATTGCAACACAAATCAGTAGATCATGTACACAAAAGATATATTTCGTGTACACAAAAAGACATATTTCATATCAATGCACCAGGAGAAGATATATTTCATGTACATAGGAAAGCTACCAGTCACTACCATTTTCCAATACATCAATGCGCAGGAACATATATATTTCATGTGCACAAAAAACTAATGTCCGATCAAAAATTAAACGTTTCATATCAATATACAGAATAGTTAAGATAAGGACAACTTTAGATAATCAAGTTGATAATTAAATCATTGGTAAAAAAATAAGAAACTTTTGTTTAACGTCCATATTTTTAGTGTTAGGAATCCAGAACTTGCAGCCGGAGATAAGACAAAAACCGCGTTAACGAAGCTATGTTAAATATTTTGACCATAAACTAACAAAACTAACTTAAAAACATGGCATTTTTATGCAATCTGATTATCAATTGGACAACAATAACAAAGGTTAACAGCTTGCTTGTTAGGATTTAGCTAAGCACAACTAAACATTAATTCGTAATCATCGTCTCCAATTGTCTGAGGGAATAAAGAATAATTAGGTTTCTATAAATTTATTTCTCAAGAATAATCAAATATGAATTATAAAGTGCATAAAAGATAATTGGACATAAAATTTCCTTATCAACCCAATTTTCTATCACATTAGTTAGAATTTTATAGTTCCAACCATAATCAATTCAAGTTTTTGATACGTACGATTTTCAATCAAATCAATAATATTAATGTCCAGGTTATAGTGGAGTAACAGCAACATGGTATATGGTATATTCTTGAAGAAAAAATACTATGCTATACAAATGTAAGGTGAGTAATTTGGTAGTTGTAGAATAATTAACAGCATATTACTTGCATGCTCTCATGCTCTCTTTAACTTCCGCAGCTCCTTACTTACATATGAGTTTAGACCAATTACCTTTTTTCATTGCCAAACACAATATTGCAATCCAATTGGGCACAAATGAATTTCTTTAATCTATAATGCCCTATAACTGTAGTAATAAAACTGATGTAAAAGTTTAGAAAACGTGATTTGATATTTGTCACATTTTATAATTCCATTATGTGATATTCGCTAACTTCTGCTTATGCAATTTTAGAGTGACCACCTTCACCAAATATCGGATCTGCTATATCCTGACGTGGATTAAATGAGATTAAAGTGTAAATACGGCTGAGAAAGGATGCAAAATTTCTGTTTATAAAAGCCCTAACTTCTTGCTAGTAATATATTTACTTATAATATAAATATATAAATATAAACATAAATAATATATATAAATAGTATGTAGCATGTGCCGATGGCACGGATATAAATGTTTCATTCCTATTAAATCTGTAAAGTTGCATGATGTGCTTCATGCATAGATTTATCAAACTAAATATTATTACGCATAAAAAAGAGAATGGAACAATAATATGTTATTGAATCAGTCCTAAATCAACCAAAATGTTCCACATATCAATATTTGGATATTGTAACCTGAATGAATCGAGTGCCCTTTACCTCTTGTTCTCGTACCACGTACATGATGAAAGCGTATTTCAATTAGCATAATCTACTTCTGTTGATTTTAAGGAAACACACGTTACGCAACATTTACAATTAGTGTTTTTAGCTAAAGTTAAGACTTCGGAAAACAGAAATAAGAGTCCACAGTGCAGAAATTAGATTAATTAGTTATTACTGAAATTGATTAATTATTATTATGGGTAATCGTCATTAGTAATTATTCTAGCTAATTGTTATTAATTATTATTTTTAAATTAGATGAAATATATAAATTAGTTATGATCAGTAAACAATCATTGAAACTTTGTTAATTAATAAAATAACATAGCTTTACTTCAAAATGCAACATCATTGGTTAAAATGTTTTAAAATGCAAATGAAGAAAACCACTATTTGTTCCATAGATAAAAAATTAAACCTCAATACAATTGTTCAATTTCATAATGCAACACAAATGTTTCTTTCTTATATATTCCACTGGACAAAATGCTCATCTTTTATTTGTTATGCAGTTATAGGTTAAACAGATAAGTAATTGGAAGACTGTATGATAGTACTACGAAAATTTATTTATATTTCCATGTACAGTATTTAGTATTAATAAAAATAATGAATATATTGAGAAAAACACAGTAAGTTGGAAAACTGCTGAAATTGTAGACTAAAATAGTTTACGATATAAAAACGTATTTATGATGTGTAAATGCCTAGAATAGTAATATGATGAAAACATAAATAAATAATGTACAAAGAAATATTTTGGAAATCACATATTTCAAGTTTATAATTTGTGGAAAGTGGAGTAATCGTTAAAAGCAATCTAATTATATCAAGATATAGTAATGGATTTCAACGTTAACATAGATGCAAAGATTTAAAAAGTGACTCATGTTAAAAAAAAATCATGTTCAAAGAAAATAATAATCGAAGGTGAATGAATTTTATCAAGAATATAAATGGAACATGCCGTTCGATTCAAATGATTAAGCATAAAGTATCATTCGAGAATCAAGAACACAGAAATATTGTGCCAAACATTGGAAACACTCAATTAAATCTTGCATTTACCTTATCTTATCAGCAGCTTTATGTTGTCGAAAAAATGTATATTTCACTTAATCACCGGATCTCCTCACTTTAGAAGCAAAATATTGTAAACAAAAAAAACCTTTTCATGCGCAGTTACAAAATCTTCTATGGACTAATTGCAATTCGGCTAGGTGATTTGCTCATGATTGATTGAAAACATTGATATGTCAATGAATGTGAATTTAATGGATGGATACAATGAAAAGAACAGTCGTAGATTAAATGTCAATACATAATACGTCGAGCCTCTATATTAATATACTTTATAATGTAATACAAAAACACGTTTACAACCTAATACATTATACACTTCCTCAAATTTCCAACCCCAGTAACTGGTGTCTCAATATTGTTAACGTAGGTAATGTGAGGCTTTGCCAGAAGACTTTGGCAAACAATATAGTCTAAATAAGTAATAAATAATCGACCTGATGGAATTTGAATGCATGATACAAAATTCTGTAAAAATCTTGCTTTCTTTAAAGAAATCCTTTAAAACGATGAAATTAAAATAGTAATAGGAAGCAAATAAGGGAATAGTTCATTTCCATAGCACTGAGACTAAAGATGACACATGGTAACTTCAATTTATTACCAAAATTACTGCCAAAACACTACTTTAAATACTTAATAATGGCATGTGTAAAATATATTAGCTACTAAAAAAACTAGAAAAAAAAACGTAGCATAATAATATAAAGAAAATTCAAATTCTGAAGTAGAAAGAATCCAATAATATAGGCGTAGGGAAGTTGGTCTGAGTGCTATGTTCTAATAATACAATGTCTAGAATATCCAATTGAATTCCACATTAGTCATATATGAAAATGGATGACTATTATCACAACAGACCAACAAAATTATTATACTAAATAAGTATAAGAGGTGAGTTCATAAATAACATACTAATAAGTTAAGTATGTTGTCTTTCAAAATATTAATAAAGCAATTTTATATCAAACATAGATTAGAAAAATAGAAATGTCGTTTTAAATGGAATTCCTAATCTATTTCCAACTTTATTTTTATTTTTATACTTAATTATGCTATTAGTTTCCTAGAAAATAGATATGTAACATTAGTATCAAAGTTTGGGGTTCCATCTAAACTAAGAATTTTGAACATAGCATAAACAACGATGAAGAAGATCAGCAAGTATAGTCAAAATGTCCTTTGATTGGGTACCTATATATATTTGATGATGGGAAAAAACCACTGAAATGTGTAAAGAGAAATTGGGACTTAAAATAATTGAAAGGAATAAAATGTAGAAGTCATACTGTAACGACCCAGAAAATCTGAACCAATTTAAAAATTTTAAATTGGCTAAAATATTCGATTTTAAATATTTAAAATAAATATTTTAAATAATGGCAATGGAAACTGAGTTTGAATCGACAATTGAAAACGAATATAATTAATTATAATTATAAACAAGGCTTGAAAAGGTGCTGCAGTTTCAAAAATTGAATTCAAACTTTGTCGGACTGTACCGGGTGCAAAACAAAACGGATTTTAGTGAAACCAAAAATATTTAAATCTGTTAGTGAATACCTTTCTAACGAATATGAAAAATCGAATTTTCATAGCGGAAAGCAAAAGTTATGGCCGAATGAATTTTCAGAAAGGTCGCTATGGAATTTATATAGCCCGTGAAATTGGCCATTTTGCATACGACCTCGGAATTCGACGAAACAACTTTTGTTGGATCCGAGATGTGAAGTTATTGCAAGGTTTCAAATTTCATAATTTTTTAAGCTAGTATGTGAGCGTGGCAAAGGAAAACGTGTTTTGACCAATTACAGTTAAATTGGATCGACCAGAAATGGGCCTTTTTGCAAACGGTCTCAGAGTTCGATGAAACTAGTTTTGTGGGGACCGTATCGTCAAAACATAGCTATATTTATTTTTCTGGAATTTTTCGAATCAGTTTGTGGCCCTGGTAAATTGAAATGTACGTTCAAATTAAATAATGAATGTTATATATTTTAATTTGAAGGAAAACTGGCTGAAACAGTCGAATGGGCCTTCGAAACATATCCCATTGTGTTCGGAATGGGGGTAAAACGCTAGGGACGACAGTCGTTGGGTTTGAATTGGGGGTCGTGGGCGAAAGGGGTATTTTGGAGATTTTAAATTATAAAATAAAAAAAATATCATTGGTCCACATCATTTCTCTCTCCCCCGACATTCTCTCTCCCCGATCGACGCACGGCAGAAAAGAACACCCCGCTTCCCTCTCAATTTCTGGCCAATCCACTCAATAAAATTCAAGGCCGATGTTGAGCTTTTCGTAGATCTTCCCGAGCTCTTCAAATCCGTATAAGCCTCGTCCCTTACCATCGCGTGTTCGTCGAGATACAAGCCCCCAAAGTTGCACCGTTCGCAGCCGATTTCCTCCTCCTCGCCGCCGCCGAGTTCGCCGCCGTCAGGGGTGCAGGCGCGCCTCTCCAAGCTCGTCGACGTGGCATAGGCTGATCGGCATATCGTGCTTCGGATTGAGAGAAAAATTCAAACCTAGTTTTGATGATTTTGTAAGGTAATCGGCTGTTTAATTTAAAACTGATTTTAACAGTTTAAAACCGTTGCAAACTTCGAAAAATTATATCTTTTTGCTATGTTAACGAAATTCGATGAAACAAGAAACATCGTGACCGTGTGGACGCCTTCTACATTTTAGAAGAGACCGCATATTTTTCTGAGCCTTCTGCTATTTTTGGTGGAGTGGAACCCAATGTGAGATTTCTAATTTATAAACAATATGGAAAACGACGATGTATAAATTATATAGTCGATGTATGAGTTATATAAGCGTTGTACACCTCATGTATAAGCGTTGTATAAGTTGTACGTTCGATGTATAAGTTGTATATGCGTTGTAAAAATTATATATGTACTGAAATAGAAGTGAATTGCTATATACATATACGCCCCTCGTCCACAAACCATGGACGATATTTATTGATTGTGATTGGTGTGAAAATTGATTGATAGCGAATGGTTGTTTGGGATTGTTTGTGGTTGATATTGATTGATTGTGGTTGAAAAATACCCGTTTGTGGTTGAGAAATATTTGGTTGAAACCACACAGGATTAGTTTGTGGAAATGAAATAAATATATACATGCCGCCTGCATGCGAACTAGATGCATGATCCCCATTGTTAAAAACCGCGAGGTTTTAAGGTAGAGCGAGGAGCCGTACTAGGGACGGTCCCGGTTTTAACTACCCTGCCGTTATGCTGCCGAAATTTTGAATAATATTCATGTGTTTGAATTATTTTCATTTGCGGAAACTATATTTATTCATTGAATAGAAAACCTTCATGTGTTGAATCGATATTCATTCGTTGATTAGAAATTCATGTGTTGAATGGTATTCGTGTTTTAAATATAAAAATCACATTTTTATCTATATATAGAAACTATAGAAAACCTTCATGTGTTGAATCGATATTCATTCGTTGAATTGAAATTCATGTGTTGAATGGTATTCATATTTTGAAATAAATTGTTTCATAATAAAAATCACCTTTTGTCAACTATATGGACTATGTAAAATAATCTCGTTTTAAAAGAAAATGTTTTATAATAAAAATCCCATTTTAATCACCTATATAAACTATATAAAATAATAATGTTTTGAAATGAATTGTTTTAAAATAAAAATCACATTTTTATTATACACATGAATTGTTGAAATGGGAAGTGTTAAAAATAGCAACTCGTTCAAATAAATATGCATGAGTTGAAATATTCATTAATTAGCTAATGATATGATTTTTGCCTATGCATGCAACATTAGAGTGAATGGTGTTTTTTAAACCAAATGGAATCAAATATGAAGTTGAATAGAAAATGATAAGTGATAAGAACTGTATATCTGTACATGCATATTTATTGAACAGGTTATAGCAAAGTGGCTAGAGAAGAGGAATAAAATTTTGTGCCCAACAAATAGGTACACATTTACTATTTTGTTTGGGTGATGATTTTATGAGCCTGTTGGCTAGCCGCTTGGCTTTTTCTTTTTCTTTTTGACATGAGACGCCCGTGTGGCTATTTGGGAATTTTCCCAGCCCCTCCCGTACAAAGGAGGTTATGGCGAAATTTTCCAAAATTTAAAGGCGTTAGTGAAATATTTGAAGTGAAAACGATATTGAAATTGTTGAATGAACTATATTTATATAAATATATAAATATAAATAAAATTAAAACGAAACGTGGCCATGCAGTTCGTGTTTCGAAACCGTGATTTCAAACAACTAGTGCGGGAAATCCGACCATTGGATTTTCCCGAAACCGCAACCGTTGGGTTCGCCTTGGAAATATCTTTCCAACGGCACCAACTTTGTAAAAATCCAACGGTTGGATTGTCTGGAATGTTTAATTCAAATCTGAAGAAAAACAGCGCCAGAAACGATTATATTTATATATATATATAATTATAATTAATCGAATAACGACGCTGCAGTTCGTATTTTGAAATTGAAACTTCAAACGATTGTACCGGGAGATCCGACCGTCGGATTTTCCCGAAACTGGAACCGTTGGATTCGTTTTGAAAAGACCTTTCTAATGATGTAAATTTTGTGAAGATCCAACGATTAGATTTTCAGATATGTGTAAATCAAATCTGAAGAAAAACAGCGCCACGGCCGCGTTATGGCCCGAAGCGTCGTTTTGAATAAATTGGCTATTTTAAAATAAATAAAAATAACGATAAATAGTTATAAAATATCGTAAACGATATGGAATGGAAATAAACTGAATTTGCTCGATTTATGTGCTATTTGATGGTTGAATGTGTTTGGTGTGAAAATTACATTAAAGAACAAAATTGGTGTTGTCGAATGATTTAACCATTGAAATAAATTGATTTGAAATTCTAAATATACGTGAATTATTTGAAAAGGCCGAGTTAATTCTCATTTCAAATAATTGACCGACGATTGAAAGTCGAAGATGAAGACGGTGGTCGAAGACCGGAGATCTTCACCTCGTTTGGATGGTAACCGAGGTCGTGATTGGGAGGCATCCCGAAATATGGATAATGAGTGGTGATCGTCCAGACGTACGTGGTGATCGATGGGTTTGCGAGGTATTTAGTGCCTCCGGTTTCGTTCAGACCCAGAACGGACTTGTAAATGGACTGTGTGTCTGATATTGGATTTTATTCTGTGTTGATTGATCTCTATTAAATATACATCTGTTTGGCGGTGGAGAATTTATTCTTTTGCTTAACGCCCTTCTCTGAGACGCACAAGCTCAGAGGTTGTACATCGATGGACATCAGTCGCATGGCATGAATTGTCTGTGTGGCATGCTAAGATGCAGTGATCAGGGCTTCTGTTGAAAAGCAAAGTCTTGTGGTGATGATCGAAGCACCGCCGGTGTGGCGTAGCTTTGTGTATAACGTAAAATCGCGAGCCTCACACCCCGGTATGAACCAGAAACGGGAGAGGACATCAGAGAGGGCCTGCGTTACTTTCTAGCTAGGGTGGTGTCAGTGACCTACCAGCCCTGACATTTTTATACTTTTCACCTGTGTGGTTGTTGTTGTTGCGAGGCGCCTCGGTTTGATCGGACGATCCGGGTCCGATGGAGTCATTCGTTGGCTCGTTTACGCCCCAAAGGGCGGGGAGACGTAGTGTTCAGGCATAATAATCCACATCAGTGGACCGGCCCTGACGATCCAAGGGGCAGTTGCGGCTGTTCCTGAGGGGCGGGCTAGAGCGTCTCGAATTCGGTAAGGACTATCTTTTGCCTTGGTTCAGGACGGAAATCCAATTTCCAAATACGACATCGTGCGGTTTTGATTGTATATATATATGGTGACATGATATATGGTACCCATGCCGTCTATGATTGATAGTTATGATTGAAATCGTTTTTGAAACAAATAGACACTAGTAATAATATCAAATGCTTTGGTTTTATTCGTATCAATCATACCTTGGCCATTATAAGGTAAAACTCTATCCTCCGGTTTGCGTTGCATTGTGTGATGGGAACTGAGTCTTATAATGGCTTCATTTTTATAAAAAGCATTGCGATGTTTAAAAGAAAGATTTGTTTTATAGCACTGGCAATCCAATGGAGTAAACCCGTTCCACGAAAGTGGCGTGGTCCTGTGATTGGCCATATTATATATGTGTTGAGTAGATTTCTCATACCAGTCCCATGACTGACTCGTAGTTTGCTTCACTTTCAAACTCGGGTGCCCCTTTTTCTACACGGGCAGCCTTGTATTCAGGTTTAGCTGGTTCTTTCTGGATAGCTGGAGCTGAAGATGGATTCTATCATTTATCTCTTTTTATGCTGTTCAGCTCCTATTGTACATATTTTGTTTGTTTTCCGCTGTAGACATTTATGTATAGCTGAACTGTATTTGTACAAAGTAAGATCCTGTATACTGTGTAACTCTGATAATTACTTTTATCCAGTATATTGTTTTGTTCATTATCTGGTGTATTTATTTAATTTTGTTCTGGTATTATCTGTTTCTGTGTTATATTCCAAAGATTACCCTTGTCTCCGTCTGTACGGGAAATGGGGTCGTCACACATACTTTGAACCAAAATATCCAAAGCAATTGTCAATTTATATACGTGAACCAAAAGTAATATAATATTAGGTTCGTTCATATCTCATATCCTTGTATTTTAAGGCATAACCCATCTTTAGATAAAGTAAAAAAAAGTGCCTAAAAATAATTTGAATCCACGAAGATTAAAAATGTATTAAATCTAAAGGATATGATATACTTACCTCAGCTATGTTGTCCCGAATATTAAATCAATCAAGCAACTGACCATTGTCGTCCTCAATCTTAAATCAGCCTAGAAACTGATGCAAGGTTTGATGGTGATAGAGAAATGATTTTTGTAACTGGAACCAAAAATGTCAGCAAACTCCAATTCAGAAATTTTCAGTAAATCAAACAATACCAATTTTCAATTATTAATTAATATTACCAAACATCTGAATAAAATTTATTCAACTAAAACGTAAATAGTTAGTTTATGTAAGTAAGAATAACAAAAAAAATGTCAACCAGTTAAAACAAAGCTCCAAAATCGAACTTTTCAACAGTAACCTGCTTCTATTTAATCGAAAATGCTATATCCACCGAATCCAAGCAAATAAAAGTTGTGGTACCCAAAAAGAATCCAGATCCCCATAAACTGGTTTGTCGCTCTCTCTCTCCCTCCCTCCCACTCTCTCCCCCTCCCTCTCGCCCTCCCTCCCTCTCCCTCTCTCCGCCCCCCTTCATTCTTCTCTTTCTCGGTCGTTGTAGCAAATTCGTAGAAACTTTCTGATTTTCGTCTAAATAAAATAGCTTTTGATATGGGAATCGATTAGTTCTTGAGAGAATGAGGCGGTGTGATAAAAGGAAGAAAATATAGTAATCGTATGGGAAGAAGGAACTAAATTGTGATTATCGATCGTCATGGGGAGGCATTAATCGTGGGTAAGAAGATATGTTAATGTGTGTTAGAAAAGTTGGTGCCACCGTTTAAGAACTAATAACCCACTTAATTCACCACTTATTTGGATGATTGACAACCGCTTGATGTCTTTAGCTTATTTAAATTTGAAACACTCTTTGTCTCCTACATAAAACCCAAGGGATTTTATTATATATATATAAATATAAATATATAAACGTAATATATAACAATTATTGAAACTCGATCCATCTTCTCTGTAATTTGAAAAAAAAAGCCTACAATAGACCTAAATTTAATCAAAAAGGGTGTAATATTATGTCTTATGTGTTCAAAGTTTAACACATTAACATGCGGTGATCTGACATAGAGTAGAATAATATTCCAAACCTTTTAAAAACGTCAGAAACATTGACTTTCTACATATATTTACATAGTAGTACATCCACATGTATTTTATACTTAAATCAAAACCATGTGCATTATAAGTTATTCCACTATTTCACAAATTATAGTTTTGGTTCATGGTGAAGGTTGAATGGTCTAAATTTATGGATTTCCAAGTTACAATAAATGTTTTTTGAGGGAGAAACCTAAATCGAGCCGCCTTTGTATAATATATTACTAAACTTTTGTACCAATAAATGAGATGAAATGTGGATTCAGTCAATAGTAATATAAAGGATTTTGAAACAATCTCAACTTTGAAAACATACCAAGAAGGGAAAATGCCAAGGAGGAAAATATGCAGAATTGTTAATTTGTAGAACAATAAACATCAAAGAGTATGGAAGGGAAAATCTCTACTGCAATCATCCAGGGTGGTTTCAATGAACACAGAAAGAAGGGATAATATGAAGAAAATATTTTAGGCATTTAAGAATGGGCAATAGATGTATTAAAATTAATGGAATAATATATAGGCGGGGAAACAGTTATTGTTAAGTAAGAAATACAGTCGCCTAAACATCTAAATTGGGAATACCCAAACTGACGTAGATCAGTACAAAGCAGTTACCTTTGAAACCCAATGTTTCAGACGATGTGGACCGGCTATGAATCAGTACCTTCAGTGTAAGCATCAACGTTGTCACAGTACGGATGGGAGGAATTTCAGTTTAAAACATTGTTCAGTTGGAAGCATTCCTGAAAGGCGGTGTGATCCAACGTCTATGTTTCCGACGAAGGATATGTTGCGATAGCATATTATCTGAGGTAGTGTTAGTAGTGGTAAATAGGGCGAGAAATTGAAGAAGAGGGAAAGGGCATCAAATCGAATTTCGAAGAAGGGGCGGTCGCAGTTATAACGGTTAGGGTTTTCTGAAAAGTGCATAAATTTGAAAGAGGAGTAAAATTGAGAAAGGACATCGAAGAGAGCCGAGATATTAGGCAGATTTCGAAGTTGGGTTAGTCATAGCGAAAAGAGAATTTTGAGGTGGAAAGAAGGGCATGAAGTCTAAATGAGATGGGGGTAACCGGGGAAGGACATGGAAAGGGCTTGGTTTAGCAGTTTGAAAAGGAGAAGTGGACCGAGAAACAGAGAAGAGAGCGCTTGAAATGAAAAGGACACATGTCAGCATACTAATGTTTTGGTTCCTGCTATCTAGTATAAGTAATAGATGTGATGGACAGGTTCCAAGCCCAAACCAATATCACCATATATAAGTTTCCATATATTCAGTTTTATTATTTCCTTCGTTATAGTATTAGTTGTGTAAGGAAGAATTAAATTTCCATTGCCTGTATATTTACCAATTGTAGCATTCAAAGGAACAGTAGTCTGATCGATTAATACGACTTTTATATAATAAATTATATAATATTGATCCTTCCTTATGGGATCAGTCCACAAACTAGGGGTTGAATTAGCAGCCGGCTTGCTTTGTTCCACAAACTAGGGGATAAAATAACATATATAATATGAGGTAGTAGACAAAATCCAGATTTAATGATAAATCTGAAAATCCAACTACAATTGATAGGTATATGCACAGGCCCAAAATTATTTCTTTGGACACAGTGATTGTGGATCTACTAATCCCAAATATTTTTACTTAGAAGAGCAATATTAGCAATCATAGAAGACATGGCTGCCTTGTTTTAGTTATTCCAAACTAGGGCTGTTATGGTAAATGTAAATTTACCATTACTGGTCGATTGGTAATCATTTTTAAATGAAATCGGTATACAAGTTAAAACAATATAGTAACGGTAAATATACCATTTTTAACAGTAAGTTATCGGTAATATTTCTTCAATACCAGTGGTAACCTTTATTTTACCAGTTAATTTAAAACATAAGTATACCCATTTGATATGCATTATTACATGCATTTAGAACCAAATAAATGATTATATTTAGTTAAATAACAAGGTGAAATAATTTCATGTACACTTTTTTTTCTCATTTATGTTTTTCTATAAACTAACACTACATATAGTATAATAAAGTTGTACTACGTACAAAAAATATGTCAAAGTATCAACTTTGATGGACAAACGGTAATTAACCATTTTCAATGTAATGGTTACCATATTATTGTTATACTGATCTTTGGTATACCAGTTGATCGGTAGCGGTAGCGGTAAGCAATTCTTGCTTACCAATAAAAACAGTACGATAACGGTATTTGTCGAGCGGTAACAATAATCATTATCATAACAACCCTATTCCTAACCACCTTCTGCCTAGGGTTTGAAGCTTTCCGAATACGGTTAGAATGTATATCTTTGAATTATAATTCCTGACCACAAAAAGTGGTTCACAGCTTTAGTAAGTGATAATAACATCCTAACCCAATAAGTTTTCATGGTAAAAATAACAAACTTAACTATTACTACCCTTCTAGCCAGACTAAGAGTTTATTAATCCAAATTGTTCATTTTGTAGTATTTTTTTTAAAACATAGGTGAACAAGGAGTTGTTTTGAGTCTTGCAAAACTAAAGGTGTATCAACATACCATCGATTAGTTCGGGGATCTTAGATTCTTGTAATGGTTTTTCAAGTAATACTTGAGATGCCTTAACTATAAAATATAAGACTTAGCAGTCTTAATACTTAGGCAGTTAATTCTTTAAACTGAAGTAAATCAGAAAGAATGGTATCAATATATGATCAAATAGGCTTAATAAAAGCAATCAAGTCATAACAAACCTTAAATATATTATCTTAGAGCATCTCCACCAAATTTGTGATCTAAGAGCATCTCCAACAAATTAACAAATTTGTGATCTAAAATTACAAATTCATCAATTACAAAATCTAATCACACGAACTTCCCAATAAAATATAGGTCAAGCTAATGTTCAACAAGCGCCTAAGCTCAATGGGCCCGACCAAAAGAAGAAGAAAAAACTTTAGGCACCTGTTGAACAGATGCCTGAAGAGTGTGTGTGCGTGTGTGTGTATATATACATATACATACATATATACATACATACCTATATATATATATATATGCGCCGGTTGAACAGGCGCTCTACCCTTGGCGTCTGTTCAACTAGCGCCTCTCTTGATTACGTTTTTGTAACCAAAAATGTTGAATTTTGGATCAATCGAAATTTCTACATTTTGTCGGAGGTTAACTTCAGTGCATATATTACAAATATGTAATAATAGAGCATTGTTGGAGATACTCTAAATTACAACTTCATTGAGTACAAAATGTAATCACATAATCTCCCCAACAAAATATGGGTCAGGCACATATTCAATAATGCCTAAGCTCCATAGGCCCGGTCAAAAGAAGAAAAAAACCTTCGGGCAGCTGTTGAACATGCGCTCCATCCCTGGCGTCTGTTCAACCAACACCTCTCCTTATTATGTTTTTGTAGCAAAAAGCGCTGAATTCTGAATTAATCGAAATTTCTGCACTCTGTTGGAGGCTAACTTCAATGCATATATTACAAATATATAATAATAAAGCATTGTTGGTGATGCTCTTAGGACCTTTTTAAGAGAATATTTTAAACTTCCGTAACAGTTACAAAAAGAGAAGGAAACAGGGTCACCTTGCCTTGATCCCCTCTTTTCAACAATATATGCTCATGACTACATCTTTTATACAAATGGATGAAAAGGAAATGATATACATGAATAAATTCAACTAGATTTTATTTGGAAAGTTCAACTTGATCGGAACGACCATTATATAATTCAAATGAATTGAATCAAAAGCCTTCTTCAAACCAATTTTCATGGGACTTCTTGTAAAATTATTGATGACTTTCGAGCAACTTATAAAGAGTTCAAGGTATAGAATTACAATATTTCTTTCATTCTAGAGGATAGTAACGAAGACAATAGAGCCGTTACAATAGAGCCGTTAGAGTGTGAACACGTTTTTATCATATTTAGCATGCTTTGTCATTATCTACTAGCCGTTAGCCTCATGCATACTTGGCATATTAAATACTAGCCGTTATGCTCATACGTATTTGGTATATTTTGTACTAGCCGTTGGGCTCATAGCACTATATATATGTGCTCTTTGTATCATGTTTTGCATCAATAAAAATTGCAATTGTTCCTCTCTAATAACTCTCCTCCTCATCCCTTAATATGGTATCAGAGCCAAATTGCTGAAAGGCTTAATCATCAAGCAGAAAGTTGTTTTTGTTTTATGGCCAACAACAATGAAGTAACCTCCGCTGTTTCAAGAAGTATGGGGTACAATGCTCCACCTAACCATCATGACCTGATTAAACCAAAAAGCCAAATTATCACCACATCTCTAGACGAAGACAATTACATTCTATGGAAATATCAAGTAGAGATCGCTTTAAGAGGGTATGATTTACTGCAGTACATTAATGGGACAATAACAGTCCCACCAGTGACGATAACCAATTCGGAAGGAGAAATTGTGCCTAACACAGACTACACAAAGTTTCAAAAACAAGACAGCCTCCTCTCCTCATGGCTCCTATCGTCAGTAAGTTCGAATTTATTATCACAAATAGTTGGATGTAGCACGTCTTATGAAATATGGAAAACAGTTGAACAAATTTTCAGTTCACAATCAGCTGCTAGAATCATGCAATATAGAAGGGAATTACAAAATTCTAGAAAAAAGGAGGCAAGCATGAAAGAATACTTAGGAAAAATTAAAAATCTGTGTGACAAACTAAATGCTGTTGGTCATAAGATCAGCGACAATGAGCAAATCCTATTTATTATTGGTGGGTTAGATGAAGAATATGAATCTCTAGTAACTGTGTTAGCCACACAACAAACTTTACCTGATTTACAGTTCGTTCGATCAGCACTCCTTGCTCATGAAGGCAGAATTGACCAAAGAAAAATAGCACAAAATAAGTTCTCTGCCAATTATACCACAGTCAGAAATAAGCAGATACAAGGAGATAACAACAACTATCGTGTGAAATGTCAAATATGCCAAAAGTTTGGTCACATGGCGAACAAATGTTACTTCAGGTATAATTCAGACACAGGTAGACAACAGGCAAGCCAAAATTACTTTTCACAAAGAAGAGCACAAGCAAATATGGCAACAATAGGGAATTCAACTCAAAATAATAATAATGCAAACCGAAGACATAATGCTACAGATGATGATGAAGTAAAAAATGAAGACAATGGCTTCGAAGAATGGTACCCTGACTCAGGAGCGACTCACCACATAACTAGCAATCTTCAAAATTTAAACATTGGGAGCAGAAATTACTCAGGTATGAGAAATTTGCATATGGGTAATGGTAGTACTGCTAGTATCACACACATAGGCAAAGGGACTATCTTTGGGAAAAGACAACTCAAATTAAACAATCTTCTTAGGGTACCTACGATTAATAAAAATTTGTTAAGTGTATCAAAATTTTCCAACGACAATAATGTTTACTTTGAATTTCATCCTAAGTTTTGTTTAGTTAAAGATTCCCTAAATCATGAAATATTACTTCGAGGTAACCTATACGATGGTCTATACAAATTCAAGACTGCAAACTCAAGTGGAGAATTCTGGTACAATAATGTAGATGCTAGTAGTGACAATGACTGTATTAGGAATAATTGCAATAACGTTGATTATGACAATAATAGCAATGAATGTAATGTGATTAATTCTTGGCATATAAAATTAGGACATCCTAATCTGGAAACTGTTAAGACTGTTCTGCGTAATAATAACATTCATTATAAAAATGTACCTATCAAACACACATGCACGCACTGCCAACTCGGCAAGAGCCACAAGCTCCCTTTTAGTGATTCTAAAACCAGCTATAATGAGCCACTGGAACTTATAGCCGCTGACTTGTGGGGACCCGCGCCTCTAAATTCATATCAGGGACACAGGTATTATCTTTCTTTTGTGGATGCTTATTCTAGATATACTTGGATATACATGCTGAAAACTAAATCAGAAGCTTGCAATACAGTTATGCAATTTATAACTCATGTCGAAAAACAAATGAACAGTACTGTTAAGGTTATTCAGACAGATGGAGGAGCTGAGTTTAAACCTCTAACTAATTACTTTCTCAAAAGAGGGATCCAACATAGATTAACTTGCCCGCATACGTCCGAACAAAACGGTTTAGTCGAAAGAAAACATCGACACATAATAGAGACTGGTCTAACTTTGTTATCACAAAGCTCATTACCCATGAAATATTGGAATGAAGCTTTCTACACATCTGTATTCCTCATTAACAAGTTGCCAACAGAAGTCTTAAACAATAAAAGCCCACATGAAATGATATACAGTGTTAGACCAGAATATAGTTTTCTGAAAGCCTATGGGTGTCTATGTTTTCCATGTTTGAGAGACTATAACAATCATAAACTAAGTATGAGATCAAGCCCATGCACATTCATTGGGTATGCTCAAAACCAAAAAGGTTATAAGTGCATGGACAAAAATGGAAAAATATATGTTTCTAGGCATGTGATATTTGATGAAAACAAGTTTCCTTATGCAGAAAAGCAAATTGGCAAAAAGGATGGGGAACAAAACATAAACAATAACATACAGTTCGAGCCATTCATTACTGAACCACCTTCAATTGATAGAAATGAAGAGCAACAACGCACAAGCAATTTAAACACCCAGGAAGAAACTATGGATCAAACAAACGAGCAAACCAATAAGACACACAATGACTCAGAAGATACAAACATACATCAAAACATGCAGCATAGTGAAGATACAGAAAACAACAACCATGTTGACAATACCAGCAACAATGATACACAGCAGCAAACACCACCACAATCAACTGGACATCACATGATCACCAGGTCAAAGAGAGGCATCTTCAAACCCAAAGTATATAATATTCCTGCCTGTGAGATCGAACCATTGAATTTCACTCAGGCTATAAGATCAAACAAATGGAAGGAGGCAATGGACACTGAATATAAAGCTCTCATAAAAAACAACACTTGGAGCTTAGTGACTCAACCAAAACACAAAAATGTGATTGGTTGTAGGTGGACATACAAAATAAAAAGAAAAGAAGATGGATCTATTGACAAATACAAGGCCAGACTGGTTGCAATAGGTTACGCGCAACAATTTGGTTTTGATTTCAATGAAACTTTTTCCCCAATCATAAAACCCACAACCATCAGAATTATACTGACCATTGCTCTAAATAAAGGATGGAATGTGAGGCAACTGGATGTCAACAATGCTTTTTTGAATGGGGAATTGACTAAAGAGGTATACATACAACAGCCTGAAGGATATGGTACTGGTGATAAAGTATGCAAACTACACAAAGCAATATATGGCTTAAAACAAGCTTCGAGAGCTTGGTATGAAAAGCTAAAGTCAACTTTGTCTAACATGGGTTTCTCACAAGTTAAATCGGACAATTCTCTATATATGAAGAAGGGCATACATGGAACTGTGTTCATTTTAGTATACGTTGACGACATGCTAATAACAGGAGACAACAACAAAGAAATAAACAGAATCGTTCACAAGCTGGATCAAAATTTCGCCATTAAAGACTTGGGGGAACTAAAAAAAATTCTTGGAATACAAGTGATTAGGAAAAAAATGGTGAATTAATATTATCCCAACAAAATTATATCACTGAAATACTGCAAAGGGCAAATATGCACAAGGCAAACTCATTACCTACGCCTATGATTAGTAACCTAAGACTATCTAAGCATAAAGGAGAAGCTATCGACAATGCCAAACAATATAGAAGCATAATAGGAGCGTTACAATACGCAACTATTACTCGACCAGACATATGCTATAGCGTCAATAAACTCAGTCAATACATGCAGAACCCTTTATCAGAACATTGGATGGCATTAAAGAGAGTGTTACGATACTTACAAGGCACAAAACATTACGGTATACACCTAAATTCAGAAAAGGAACTTAACTTACAGTGCTTTAGCGATGCCGATTGGGCCAACGATATTGATGATCGAAAGTCTGTCTCAGGATACTGCGTTTACCTCGGTTCCAATATCATTTCCTGGTGTGCGAAGAAACAACAGACCACATCAAGATCTAGCACAGAGACTGAGTACCGTGCACTGGCAAGCGCTACAGTCGAAATCATGTGGATAGAATCACTGATGGAGGAGCTTGGTTTCACTCCAAAACTAAAGCCGGTCATTTGGTGCGATAATAAGAGCACAGTATCTTTATCTCTAAACCCTATTCAACATTCAAGGACGAAACATCTTGAAATTGATCTCCACTTTGTGAGAGAAAGAACGCAATCAGGAAGACTTGCAATATGTCATGTGCCCGCATACTATCAGAGAGCAGATGCTCTCAAAAAGGCCCTTTCGACCAAATTTTTTATCAGAATGAGAGAGGAACTTCGCGTTATCAGTGCAGGCGGAAGCCAGAATGAGCAAGGAAACCCTAGTTCGAACTGAGGGGGCATAACGAAGACAATAGAGCCGTTACAATAGAGCCGTTAGAGTGTGAACATGTTTTTATCATATTTAGCATGCTTTGTCATTATCTACTAGCCGTTAGGCTCATGCATACTTGGCATATTTAATACTAGCCGTTATGCTCATACGTATTTGGTATATTTTGTACTAGCCGTTGGGCTCATAGCAGTATATATATGTGCTCTTTGTATCATGTTTTGCATCAATAAAAATTGCAATTGTTCCTCTCTAATAACTCTCCTCCTCATCCCTTAATAGATAGGATTTTAGAAACACATCCATAAGTGACATTACAACAAGCTATCAGTCTGAAGTCACTTACAGTGGAAGGTTTTTCTTTTCCAGGAATGAGGAAAATTTAGTAGACTTAATTCATGCCATTAACTTATTACTTCTGAAAAAAGTATTGATTTCCTAAATGAAGTCGATCCTTATTATGCTCCAAGTGCTGTTAGAAAAATGACTGTCAAATCCATCAGGACCATAAGAAGATTCAGAATTTAAAAAGAAAACAACATTGTAATTCCAAATTCAAAAACATTAAATGTCAAAGCAACATCTTGAACCCTATTGCTTCTACGTATTTGTATATCGCTTGACAAATTCCAATTGTAGTCTGCATGGGTTTCCTCCAACAGAACCTTATGGAAATTAACAAAACATTTACTAATGTCTTCTTGGTTTGTGTAACTATTATCCTCCATGTCAAAGATATAAAGTTTGTTTTCTACAACATTAGAACACTTAAGAGATTAGTGGAGATATTCAATGCTCTTACCACCTAGGTACTCCTAACTTTCTCTTAACTTCTGTCATAAAATACTTGTCTCGGAGAAAATGATTAAGGAACATACATTGTTGTAATTTGTGTAGTGTTGCCCTCAAGGAATGAGGAAGCTTAGGGTGCGTTTGGTTTCAATTTTGAGTTTTCATGGTTGTTTTCAAATTTTCATTTTGAATGTTTTCACTATTTCCCAAAATGCGTTTGGTTATCCTTTTTTCAAAAATAAGTTTTCAAAACTAAAAATTGAAAAATGCGTTTGGTTTGAAATATAGTTTTCAAATTTTGAAAATTTAAGTTTTCATTTTGGCAATTCAAACATATACTATTCAAATAGTCGCTCCCAATAATATATACTATTCATTTTTGATGTTTGCATGGACATACTACATGTTGTAAATGGAACAAAAAACAAAATGAAAAATTCAAACATAAAGAAGTTGAATAAAAATAACAGTAAATATATCAAGCTGCTAATTAAAAACTTTAATATATGAAAGACAATAAGCTGAATTTTAAACATAATGATTAAACATTAAAGAGAATACAATATTTTAAACTACATAAGGCCGAACTGTACATGAATAAAATTACAATAAAAAGGTTCATAACACAGTTTTAAATATATAATATAAGAGATAAGCTAGATAAAGAGAAAGTTGAAAGAGAACAACTCAAGCACATATCATAACAATATGATATTTATATAAGCCACAAATTTTATAAGAAACGTTCTTCTGATGTCTTCTAAGTTACGTCTGTAAACGATAATACAAAAGTAAGACATCTACTGAATCACAACATAAAAGTAAATAAAAACAAGAGTACATGAACTACTCAAATATGTTACTGAAATAAAGATGGAATGAATTATTAAATTGAAATTGAAATAAAATTGTACCTGAACTATAAATGACGAGTTTTTACATACTTGTTCCACATCTGTGTGGCTATTTGATCTCTAACATATCCCATTTGTGTCGATTGACTAATATTAAACTTCACAACTTCTTGTTCATGACTTGACTCCAATGTGGGTTGAAACACCATGTTTTCAAATGAATATTTAGTAAACAGAGTATACATCGTGTGCTCTTCCCGAATAAAGTTGTGTATTGTGCAACATGCAATTGGAATTTGTCTTTGTCTAGAAAGCGGGAAATTTGTCATCAACTTTAAAATAGGAAATTGTGCTTTTAGAAATCCAATACAACGCTTAATAATGTTTCGACATGATGAATGTCTATAGTTAAATAAGTCTTCCTTCCCACTTAGTCTTCCTTGTCCGTTATGGTCACATAAATGATATCTTTGTCCACGATAACGAGAAAGAAATCCAGGTATGTTTGGATATCCAGAATCAACACGATAGAATTGTTCTAAAATAAATTATAAAAACCATCATATGAAAGAATTGTGCTTTGGAATAAGTTAATTATAAATATTTGTAAATTTGTCTTTATCTATCAAAAATAAACTAGTTAAAAGTATCTCCTCGTGGCATTGGAAATTTGTTGCTTAGTTTTGAAACTGCATCGATAAATACTCGAGAACCATTAGTTGTACCTTCCCATCCAGTATATACAAATATGAATCTCATATCGAAGTCACATGCAACCATCACATTTTGTGTCACGACATTTTTCCTGCCACGGAAGGATGTTTGCCTTAAAGAAGGAGCCCACGCTGAAACATGTGTTCCATCTATTGCTCCAATACAATTTTGTTATAAGATATTAGATGACAATATTATTATTACTCTATTTCTAACTAGATAAATATCATAAGTATTTGATTGTATCACCTTGAAATGAGGATACTTTTGCAAAAGGCGTTGATGGACAGTATCCTAATTTTTTGGTCGAATAGCCTCCATGCCTAACGAGCAACACTCGCAAAACTTTGCGAAACCATTTTGAGATTATATGATTGGAATGTTGAAAATGATCACCAACCGCTCTATAGCATGTTGTGTGTCCTATAATCATCAAAAACATAGCAACACCCTCCTTAACATCGACATTTTAACCATTTTTTAGTAGTCCCTTCTCTTTCAAAGCATCACAAAAGTTCAGAAACACATGTTTTTGCATGCGAAACATTTCATGACAAACGTATGGATGCCCATTTAAAATCTCAAGCATAAATCCTTTTTCGGTAAGAGATGATGTCCTAATAGGCTTTCTACTAATAATACTTCTTCGGTTAGCAAATAAAAAATTAAACATCATTATATCTTCACTGTCATCTGATGTAATGTCATCCATTGTTATGGAATCATCATCGCTTGAACCATCATTAGAGATGTTTGAAATTTCACCAAACTCAACAGGCATCTCACTGGAAAAATGCTTAACATGAATTCATCAATTAATGAACTTTAGCATTTATAATAAATTTTCAAAAGATTGACTGAAAAGTTAGACAAGTGTTAAATTATAAACTTACTTGGTAGAATTCACTATGCTCACTTCATCCATGTTATAATAACTACAATACCTAATATAAAGTTAACGGAGCAAAATGTCAAACAAATGCATGTTATATGTAGTATAAAATTTATTAAACTACCTTTGTATTGGACTACACAATACTGTACTTATTCCATTCACAGTCAAACTATGAACCACAACAAAACATAGCCAAAACCAGAAAATGTCAAAACCAAATAGGACATAACAACACAAATCAAAACCAGAAATTGCCAGAGTTAAATTGCAAACAACAGTGCACAATACAACATAATAACGTACAAACAAGCATAACATAACAATATACCATAGTTTAGAACTAGCTAAGCTCATAACACAAAAGAATAATAGAGCAAAATACAACAGTAATATGATTTAAATTTAGCTAAGCTCCTAACACATAATTCAGATAAATATTATGTGAATCAAAGAAGCTCTAAAATAGGTAAGCGTCTATGCTCCGCCATCTTCAAAAATGTCACTCGAAAAGCTGGATGCTTAAAAGCATTTACTGCTTTGATATAAACTTCGTTGGTCACCTTGGTCATGCTATTCAATATATATAAACAAGCCATGTGTGAGTAAGGGCCCAAATTAGTGGCACTGCTCTCCGAAGTTGACGAATTTCTCTGAAGGCATGTAAGCTTTTCTTTCAAGCATGCATTTTTCAGCCTAGCTTCTTCATTTCGTATGTTAATCCACTTTTCCATACAAGTTCAAGTTTGTCTGTCTTTCTACTTTTCAATTTCTTATGATGACGATCGTTCATACTCGTATCATCACTCATACGGAAGCTTGCTCCATCTTCATCTTTAGTGTCCATGTGCACATGCACACCTTTGGATAAGAAAATTTCTTCTAATTGTCGTTTTTCATCTGAAGTAGGAGGTTGCTGAGTTGAAGCTTTTCCTAATCCACCTGTGACGGTTGTCCAACCAAATATCTCTCCAAGAATTAATGCCCACATCCTTCCTTCCTAAATTTATTGTACTCTGTCTTGTTTTTCTATAATTGCAAAAATAATATCTTATATATTATTTAATTACAATATATACATGTATTATAAATTTTAATTTAATTGTATTCTTTATAATGTATATTCCAATATAGAAGTGTTGCCAAACTTCTTCCGGAGCATTGACTTGATTTGTATTAGAATCCCATGTGACTCCCGTACATGCTAAAAGATCAGAAAATAGACGATGCTCACAACGAAGACGGTTCCATTTTCCTTTTAGCTTCTCTATCCTGTAATCTAATTTCGTTGCCTGAATCATCTGCTGATTAATCTGACCCCATATATCTTTTGTGAAAATAGAATATTGTAATTTTCCCGCTTTCACATTCTCATAAAGTATATCAATGAAAATCTTCTCATTCTTTGCGGACCATGACATCGGTTCTTTTGTTGTTCACCTCCCATATTCTATTTTTTAAGAAGAGCATCATATATAATCAGAAAAAACTATGAACAAGATCATCACAAGTATAATCCACTCACTCAAAACCATACCTAACTGTCCAACACAATTAATATGTGCCAACTTTACAAGTCAAACACAGGTAAGACGTATACCTTATCTACAATGCAGTACCGACCAACCAGTGAGATAATACGTATTATTTCCTTTTAAGGTTGCTTAATTCTAGGAACTGTATCCATCAATTCCTTAGCTATCTTAATCACTTCATTAATGGTCAAAGCTTTAAACTCAGTATTATTTGATATTATGAATAACAATTGCTTTTTAAAAGTTCACTGATCACTTCCTGTTAAACATTCAGTGGAAACCAAACAAGTAGTAAAAAGTTACTAATGCAACACCAGTTAAAATGACAACATAAGCTCCGAAAAACCGATAAAAATCTCAAAGCTCAATGCAAAATCATGAGCTACACATGTTTATCTTTCATTTGAGAGACTTGCAGAATTGCACAACCAAAATTGACATATTATGCACCAACCGTTGACATTCAACAGGACTGATTTTTGCATGATATCACTTCAAAATTACAATTACAAAACAAGTCTTCTTAGATGCCTCAATGTAGTTTATTGTAAGATGCTTCACAAAGCCTGTGGAATTTATTAACAATACAACCGCTCGCAGTCATTTTAGGCCATTTGAATTTCAAATCTAACAATGTTATTGGATTTTGTTATGATAATTTTAAATCAGAATTATGCAAATGATTATCAAATCAACTAAAAAATTCAAAACCAAAATAACCATCCATAAAAAATGTCTGGCAAACGATTTTCAATTTTCCTAAAATGAATCAAAGTGCTCATACAAGTACATGGATACTTCTAGATCATTAGTTGTACCGATCTTCCCAAATAGGACTCAATTTCCATCAGTCTATATAATGAAGGATGGAGTCATTTTCTTCTTTTACCGAATCCTTTCTCCATCAAGTATTCATTGAAATCTAATCGACTCCAAAATCATCACTCATTGTAACTATGCGGTGAAGTCAAGTATACTCTAATTGGTTTGTAAGTATAACTCAAACACTTTATTATTTGAGTTGTAAGATATCCAATGTCACCGATGTCTTTTACATGCATATTTTGTATTGTTCCACATTCCCATTTAAAATATCCAGTAACCATTATTTCATAAACCAAAGTACTTATATTCCAAGATTATAATATATAGTGATATATTACCTTTGGATATCACAAACATGTATACTTGTTACTTTAATAATGCATGTATGCCAGGTTTTCTAATAAGGCATATCACACAACTCTCATATAATACAAAATTGCATTGAAAACCAAACCTAAAACCTGTTGTAACAAAGTCTATATGAACTAGTTTAAGTACTAGCTTCGTTTCTTTTTTTATTTTACTGTAACATTGTTTTACGCATATATAACACATTGACGACTAAGCAACTAGGTCCGGAAACATATTTCACTGGAGCGATATATACTTAAACATTAATCACAGGTCATGCATTATTTCATGAATTCAAGGACCTTACACTTTTAAGTATATTACTGTTACCTTAAATGGTCTATCTTAACGCGTAATGGGTATAATCTTCTAATACACCCAAACAAAAAGCAATGCCACTAAAGTATCTTCAGTCCAGGAAATATAATGCAAAACACTTGGTTCAAATCTGAAAGGGTGGTTATGAAACAACTAGAAATAAATATAAGCATGCAAACCCATTATAAAGCATTATAATACCGAGTAGTCATAAGCGGCACATGAAAAATTCATTGACGCCATCATATTTTAGTACCACCTATCGGTAACAAGACTGATTGCACAAACTAAGAAAATCCATCAGCTTCTCATTTGATATTTTAAATTTAGTGACATTACATTTCGGTTCACTATGTCCATAATGGTTGTAGTTCATACACCTTATAGGCGTCCAAAATTAGTAGACGATTCAAATATCAATCCTGTGCTATGCAGCACTATATAAGGCTACATGGTGTCAAACCACAAATAGTACAACCTGACAACCATTTGTCAATAAATTATTACAAAGAAACGAAGGTACTTTTTTTTATGATTTCAAATAGCATACCAGAAAAACAAAGACAGGTTGTTTTTTTATCAGTAGACAATGATTTAAAATAGTTTGAGTATTGGGGATAATTGATTTACTGTATGATTTCAATGTTCAAACTCATTAGTTACTCTATAAAAATCAATTAAGCATAAAGATTGATTAGTTATTAAATTTATATCATTGCAGAATAAAAGAACGTACCCAATATAGGTTTTTTGATTATCACAACCCGCAATATTACAGTTAGCAATTTTTTTTTAAAAACCAAACGCATCTAAGAGGATTTACAACATAATTCAAAATAGATGCATTCGACCAAACTGCAATATAATGAATCAAAGAATTTACCTTAGAACAACACCAAATTAAAAACGGTCCGCAAAACCCTAACCCGCACTAGAAGAAAGAAAATGTTAGCTATTTTAATTGCTCTGATACCACTTTGTTAGAATTTTTGGGGAGGAAGAGGAATAGATTAATGAGAAAAAGGAATATTTGAAAAAGAAAACTTTTAAATTGCTTTATTACTCTTTTCTTTTCTTAATTCTTCTTTCATACATCCTTCTTGATACTTCCTTCATACATACATACAAATGAGACAAACTCTTATTTATAACATCCAATACATCTTTCTAGATTTGCAGCATTAAAACCTCTCATTAATGAATAATTATCTTTTCCTAATTAATGAATAATTATCCTTTCAACATTAAAACCTTTCTAAAAATCTTCAATCTTTAATGGCTTGCCAAAAAACCATTTCAAATTATATTCCAACACTCCCTCCTAATTTGAAATTTCCTTTCTTACTCCATGCATAGCTTTCATTCTTCGAAAATCTTTGTATCTCACGTGTTTTGGCAGAAATAAAGAAATTATCCAAGCTTTCCTTTTTCTTCTCTTCTTTTTCACCATGAAGATCTTTAACATGATTTCTCGAATCCTTGTTGCAAAGCTCCGTTCTTTTTGTCCTCCTCCATTCGCACAAGATGTTCCAAAAAGTGTGTGCTCTAGCTTCCATTTAATTCTGGTGTCATTAACTTTGAATGAGTCATATAAGTCATCTTTCCATTCTTTCATAACTTACAAATTTTTCTTGTACTTGAAATCTCTAACAGTATATTGAATTTCTTTGACTTCTTTATTTCCATCTCTTTTGTTATCACCTTTCTTAAAAGGATCACTGACTACATGACTCAAACCACGAGCTTTTGACTTTTTCATGAACTCGTCGTATATTTTTTCATGCATAAAAGTACGAGAACCAGCACAATAATATTGTCCCTGATTAAAGAACAATGCAACATGGGCAAGCTCGTTAACATCCATGTGACTAGCAAAGGCTGCACTAGTTGTGGAGCCAAAACCAGAGATCACATTAAGAACACCATCAGGACCTCCTTTACATTCTTCTGCCTTCTTCGCATTTTCCCAAGCATCCTTTTTTATTGAATCATCATCGACCTCAGCATCGTCAGGGTCACTCATCTTGATATCCTTATTTTTATTATCTCCTTTGTCTTTTGTTTCTGCAACTTCTTTTATTTCACTGTAACTTTCTTCAACGTCCTTTACCTCCATGCCATCCTTTACGTCCTCTTCTGCTTCGATTATCCATTCATCTTTCATGTCTTTATTCTTTTCACCATTCTCAATTTTTAAATCCTCTTTGAGGTTTACATCAGCAACTTTATCACCATTTTCCTCCTCTGCATCAATAAATTTTTC
Organism: Allium sativum; assembly: GCA_030737875.1. NCBI lineage: Eukaryota > Viridiplantae > Streptophyta > Magnoliopsida > Asparagales > Amaryllidaceae > Allium > Allium sativum. Next base: position 719,608,194 of record CM060919.1, read on the forward strand.
ATTCGCTTTATTCTGGTCACTAACTTCTTCTTTCTCTTCTTTTACGTCATCTTCTACTTCTACTTCATATTCTTCCACGACTTCCTCCTCGATTTCTTCTTTAGCGGCTTTCTCTCTCATCAGCTCCTCTTCAGCTTTTAACTTCTTCTCCGCCATTCGAACATCAGCAATTTTTTCTCCATAGCCTCTTGACTGATTCACATTCACATTCGCCCTTGTAAAGTAATCCGAAGTCGATTCGGATTCACTCATCTTCATTGCTTTGAAATCACTCCTTAGCGATTGAAGCTTAACTTTCTTTACTTTGTCAACTCCTTGGAAAGATTTTTCCAAAATTTCCCAGGCTTCTTTTGAAGTGGCTGCATCGATTACTATTTCAAACATTGAATCATCCAAACATTGATGGATGAGGCTAAGTGCATATTGATCTTTTCCCTTCATGTTTGCTAATGCTTCCTTCTCTGCTCGAGATAACGCAGTTTCATTTTCTGGCTTGTCGTAGCCTTTGTCTACGATCTCCCATACATCTTGTCCGCCAAGTATAGCTTTCATTCGAAGACACCATTTTTCATAATTTTCTTTTGTGAGACGAGGATATTGGAGGAAAAACATTCCACTGTTTGACATTTTATCACACCTTCACGAACTTGGCTCTGATACCACTTTGTTAGCTATTTTAATTGCTCTGATACCACTTTGTTAGAATTTTTGGGGAGGAAGAGGAATAGATTAATGAGAAAAAGGAATATTTGGAAAAGAAAACTTTTAAATTGCTTTATTACTCTTTTCTTTTCTTAATTCTTCTTTCATACATCCTTCTTGATACTTCCTTCATACATACATACAAATGAGACAAACTCTTATTTATAACATACAATACATCTTTCTAGATTTGCAGCATTAAAACCTCTCATTAATGAATAATTATCTTTTCCTAATTAATGAATAATTATCCTTTCAACATTAAAACCTTTCTAAAAATCTTCAATCTTTAATGGCTTGCCAAAAAACCATTTCAAATTATATTCCAACAGAAAACGCTGTAACAAATTGCAAAAATCTAGATGACGTAGTAAAATTGAATCAAAGGAAGTATAAACAAAATAGGAAATCACGATTTTACCTGATGTTGACGATCGTCGAATTTTGGAGAAGCTGTTTTTTTATGGCCAGAAAACAAAGCTAGGTTATACGAACGTGTTTGGTTGCGTTTTGGGTGTTGTGTTTTGAATTTTTAAGGGGGCCCTCAATAGGAATGGCAATGGGGCAGGTTGGGGCAGGTTTCTCGTACCCCAAACCCAACCCAGACTTTTTACAACCTGCCCCAGACCCGTTCCGTAGACCCAGTGCGGGTCTGGAATTTCGCCCCGTACCCAAAACCTGTACGGGACAGGGTAGACCCGACCCGCCCCATGACCTGATGATATTGTGTTTTAATATACACAAATTCATATACTTATATTTTTATCACTAAATGATCATACATATTATAATGTGTTCACAATGATAAGAGAATATAATAAAATGAGTTGTAAGATAATAGTTCAAAATGCATGCATTTGTTATTGTGTGATTATCAATGATGCAACTTAATAACATGAAAATTTTATAGTTTGTTGATTGAAAGAATATAATATTCAAGTTATAACCATGTAAACCTAAGAAGATTAAAAAATAAACATTATAGTTATAAAGTGTTTTAATGATGATTCAATCATGCGAGTCGGGTTGGGGCTGGTTAGCCGTGCCCCAGACCCGACCTTAGACTCGGCCCTTTAAAAGTGGATCGCGGGTCTACCCGCCTCGAAGACCCTATGGGACGGTCTAAATGGATCAAAACAGGGGCGGGTCAAGTGGGTTTGAACCCTAAACCCGACCAATTTCCATCCTAGGCGTCAAAAGGGTGAAAATAAAATAAACTTGTTTTGAGTTTTTTTTAGGCCTATTTTCTAAGATAATAATTTTTCAAAATGGTAAAAGGAACGAGTTTTCATCATTTTTCAAAACTAAAAACTGAAAATAGTTTGAAAATGGTAAACCAAATGCACCCTTAGTTCCTATTCTAAACTTTGATTTAGTCCAAAATTTGAGAGCTAGTTTAGTTTCTTTAAGCATTTTTTGTAACACATACATATGGCTTCCCATAACATATCGCTTTCAACAAGAAGTATGAATTGTTCCTAATCAATGGATGCATCAAAATTTAAATGAAGCATTAATTTTAAGATCAAGCATACCCCAATTAAAAACATATAGGTAATAATCAGGTAAGCTAGGAAAGAGGACAATACTATTGTTGTGGAATTCCAATTCAAATCCAAATCCACAAGCACAATGAAAAAATGAATCATTAATAGATTTGCAAAAACAACAAAATCACAACATCTCAAATCATCAAACAACCAATCTCAATCACAGGTAATCGATAACAACTGATAGCAATGAAAATAAATCACACATCTATTTATAATGATTTCATTAACAACTTATTAGTGTACATCCACTTTGAAAAGAAAAATTTATTCCCATAATGAGAAGAGTACAAGAGATTGATACAATGATCACCAATAATCACTATAAAATTGAATTTGTGGTTAATAGAATTGAAATTTTAAAACTAGGTTATAACCCTAAGTTTCTTTTTGAGAATAACCCTTGATCAAACAAGCTTCTTTACTTCAAATCTAAAAAGAGCTTACAGGATAAGGATCCATGCGGATAAAAGACCATTTTGCCATTCTACACTTCAAAATATATGCTCTGGAAAACAAACTGAAAAACAGCCTCAAATCCGATTTAGATGCCCGGAAATCGATTAGGACGCCTGTACTAAGATCATTATCTGATCTCAGGAATTTGGGCATTAGGATTCATGACGTCTGGATTTTCTCTTGGAAAATCTTTTGAGATAATCCAAACGTCTGGATTTAGTTGCAACCCAGTGCAACTCAATCTAGAGCCAGCCGACTTTGTTTCTCGACATCTCAAGTTTCATAGCTCTAAATTGTATGTTGTCTTCAACGTTTCCAAGTTATCTTCGACCATTTCAATCCAACCACAGTGTCAACATAAAATTTAACACTCTACTTCAACATTCTAGCCATTTCCAAACTTCAAAATCCTATGCACCAAAGCATCTCCAAATCTACCTTCAACCGATCAACAAGAATACCTTCCCCAACGAGTTCCAATAATGCCACCGCCAATTGCACTCTGTCAACGAGCTTTAGTAAAGCCACCGTCCACTAATGCAATGTTGAAAGTATCCAAACCAAAAATAGTCTCACCATAACACAAACGTACTCGGAAGTGTAAACGAGTATTAACCATGAAAATAGATTTCCAACCTCTCACCGATACTTCTTATCAAACTAACCAAACCGTTCTCTCTAACCATGTCATCCAATGGTACCTAGCACTTCAACATGTGAATTAAGTTCGATCAATGCTCGAACATCCCAAATAGTAATGTCTCGATAAACATGTCTGTCACATTATCCATCGTGTACACCTTCCGATGTATACTAGCTTACCTTCATCCATGACTACTAGAAATGACTTCCTTACCTCAATGTTTAGTACGTGAGCTAAACAACAAATTATGCGCCAAATGTATAACACTTTGGCCATCACAATGAACAACAATACTATTATGCTCGAAAACCAAGTCACACAATAATCACTTCAAATAGAGGGCTTCCTTTGCCGCCTCCACTGCGACTATCAACTCCGCCTTCATAGTAGATAAAGCAACTACAGTTTGTAATCTTAGTCTCCAACAAATGGCTATACTACCAAGTGTAGATGTTGATTTCCTACAATCCCTATCATCAGCATAGTCCGAATCATAATAGCTGACCAATTTGTAACCCATCCATTCACTACCTCTAAAAACAAGACCATGAGAAGATGTATCACTAAGGTATCTCAAAATAACCTTCACAGTTTTCCAATATGATTTCCCGGATTAGCCATATACCAACTAACCAGCATTTTCAATATCGGACCTTGTACATACCATGATATACATCAAACTACCAGCCACATTTGCATATGACAGTTTTGCTATATAAGGCTCGTATTTCTCTAAGATAAGTGATCCCTTACTCGAAAGCTTCATATGTAAAGGTAAAGGTATATTTAAAGTCTTTTTATTCTCCATGCAAATCCGATAAATCACTTTATTTATGTATTCCTTTTTAGTTAATCTCAACTCAAAATTCTTTTGGTTCCTTTAAATTTTAATGCCCAAGATTTTTTTTAACCTCTACAAGATCTTTCGTTTCGAATTTTGATTTCAAAAACATCTTTAATTTGTTGATTTCATTTTTGTCTTTAGAAGCAATGAGCATATCATCCACGTACAAGGCTAAATACACTCGATAATCATTTTCCAATCTCTTAAAATAAACACAAACATCCTTTATGCTTCTATCAAAACCTTTTTCAAGCATGAAATGATCAAATATCTTGTACCATTACCTAGGTGATTGCTTCAAACTATATAATGATTTCTTAACATGGAAACCAAATTTGACTTATCGTCTATCACGAACCCTTCCGGTTGCTTCATGTAGATGTCTTCATCCAAGTCACTATGCAAGAAGGCGGGTTTCACATCAAGCTGCTCTAACTTAAAGTCATGGATAGTAACAGCAGCTAGTAAGACTCGGATCGAAGCATGACATACAACTGATGCGAAAATCTGATCATACTCATTTCTCTTTCTTTGTGCAAACTCCTTTCCCACTAGCCTACCTTTACATCTCCATTTACCTTGTATATCCATTTGCACCCTATATCACGGTTTCATTTGGGAAGTGGAATCAACTTCAAAGTTTGGTTCTTTATTAACGATTGCATTTCTTCCTCTATGGAAAAAATCCACATTAAGTTATCATTTGATTCCATAATGTCACCAAAACCCATCGAATCATCTTAGACTACATGAAGAGTATAGTCTAAATTAACACAAAAGCTAAGATAGTTCTAATCACCATACCTATCGGGTGGTCTTATTGCACACTGACCAACCGAAATAGCAATACTATCACCCAAACTACTTTCGGTTCCACCTTGAGCCAAGAATACACTCTAGTATGATGTACATCGCCAACTTACTAGAGGAACCATGTGGACTATCTAATGTTCCATCAATCTCTTCTACCTCATGAACTTCTTCAACAATTCTACTATTACTTGGACGGAATGTGGGAATAATTTATTTCTCCGTTGATTCTCCATGAACCAAATATGGAACATCTGATGATCTTTCATTCTCCTTGAACAAAGTTGAATCGTTAAAAGTGACATGACGAGAATTCACAACCTTCTTCGTTTTTAGATCCCAAATCCGATATCCTTTTACGTCATCTGTATAAAAAATAAAATCCTCTTGAAAGCTTTAGCCTCAAGCTTATCATTTCGCAGATCATACATATAAATTGGATAACCAAACATATGAAGATATATCAAATCAAAAAAATTCCTTCCACACTTCATCCCAATTTTTTTAATCAATAGCTAAGCACAGAATTTGATTCAGAATATGCGCCGTGGTTGACAAAGCTCTGGCTCAAAATTTCGACAAAGCTTCGGCTCAAAATTTCTTAGATTAACCCGATGTAAATCTCAAGCATCAAGCTTTCTTTAGTAGAGTTAGGTGCAGTAATAACCCGCCCAGAATGGGCCTAGATTCCGATCCAGAAAAGGTCCATCGGAACTTATAACCACTCTAAACGGATCATTGGTTCCTATAAGGAATTTCTAAATAGATATACAGAGTAGTCTAAACGAAAAATCATAATCTTACACAGCAGAATGGATAAATATAATAGCATAAAATAGATGTACCATTATTAAAAACCACAAACTCTGATACAACAAGTCTCACAGATCATAGCAGGTACATCATTCATTATTCCAGTTGCATAACAACAATAATAGTAAAGCTACTACCATAATAACTTAATCTTCGAGAGGCTCCTCCTCCAAGCAATCGTTCCTCATCCTCATTCAACAATCTCACCTATTAAAATGTTAACGTTAATAGGAGGGAGGTCAGAGCATAAATTTCTGGTGAATGAAATACATACAAAATTAGGAATAATTATTTCCTATATTTGGCAGTATAAACTCTTCATGTTATGGCTATACAACAATTATACACAAAATTAAACATATGAGGCAAACATCCTAACGGTCACTTAAGGCCTATATGTATAAATCTAAGGACAGACATGCTTACAGTCAATTAATGCCCCCATAAGGAACTTTTAAGGGCGGGCATTCTTACGATTGTTTAATACCCCATGAGGCATGCTATTCTTTGTCATTCAAGGTCGTTTACTGATTTGTTAGAGGTGGACATCCCTATAGTCACTTAATACTCTATGGAGTACCCTAGCCACTTAAGAGATCGCTTATAGCGTCAACATCATAAATAAATTCTGGTGCAGGTCGAGAAATAGAACCGACAACTTACTACCAGGTATGGGCCAGGAACTTAACATCATTTGAAAAGAATCCACCAAACATACCCTCTTGTTACTATCAAGCTATCCCCATGGGTGAACTCCTATCCACTTAATACTTCCATTAGACGGTTGTTCCTTTAGGCTATATATAATTCGTCCCTAGGTCAGAGAGGTACCTAGGTCAGCTTTCACTATCCCCTAGATAAGAAGCGGACATTACTTGGAGATCTAACATATTCACGTCATCGTCTATTAAGAACATTTAATACGTTATTGGAGGAAGGCAGACCCGATGACCATTTAAAACCTTTGTAAGGGCGAGTCCCATGACTTAGGTCCTAAACCAAGGAGTTAACCTTAGGAATGGACCTAGTCCTAACTACTTAATATCCAGTTAAGGTAGATCGGTCACTTAATACATAAGATCTACTTTACACACAAATACACACACACACACACACCAGACATCGCACATTAGACCAACCACTTATAGATATTGGATTTACCTGCCGTTTCCGAGCAGGCTTCTGCTGCAAGTTAGGCCTAACCTCGTATTATATCGTACTAATTGTAATGGCCTATGACACTTAGACCTCCCATATTAACTGAGCTTACTTGTAGATGCTAGATATTTCGGAGGATTATGGGTAGGCTTCTACTAAAAGTAAAAATTAACCTCATGTTTATGTGTCATTAACATATTTGAAGCCATTAACACACACAAACATACAAATTCCTATGTGGACATTCGAATTCAAATTCCTAATTTAACTGTATTTATTGCGCACTTAATATGTATTGATATTATGTTGTTTATGCTATATATATATATGCGTGATTTAAGCGAACACAATTAACATCCTAGCCACGTTTTGAAATGTCAATCCTTATTTCAAATTGAAAGGTGTACAAGTTATAATTTCCTGTATTTCCTTCAATCATGGCATAAATGTACATATTAACATGTAACAATCAAAATGGGAAAGCCAGCAATAGCAACACAAAACTTGCAACCTAGTTTTGACTTGATTATCTAAATAATAAAAGATAAATAAAGTGTCATATATCCAATATATATATAATTCCCACTTTTTAAGGGATTCACTTTTATGATTGTTTACATGCAAAACCTTAATACTTGGATATCTTGTAAATAATATGTCTAAATACTCTATTTAGAAAATAGAGATTTAAATCTATTCAAATTCACAATTTTATCCAAATATTAACCTTTTGCACAAAACCCTACATATGAAATTGCACAAAACAAAATAAGATCAGTCTGACAAAATGTAGAGAATTATGCAACATTAATCATGCTTCTCTTTTATTAATTCAATAATCCGAAAACTATAAACACAAATAGATTAACAATTTCATTGTACAAACAATAAACAAATGGAAAATTTGAGAAGTTTTACATTGTTTTCTTTTTGTAATAACTCAAATCCTCCTAGGCACAATAACCCAGCTTTAAACTAACAAATCATAGAAAATAGAATCTTAAATATATTCCACTCACACGAATGAGCAGCAATAGAATTGAATATAATAAATTTTGGATTTAGCCTCCGTAAACAATCGTGCTCCAACCTTTTGAATATATAAGAATCATATATATTGTATCTTATATATATATGTGTGTATGTATGTATGTTAATTCCAAAATGAATCTAAATCTAGATTAGAATTGAATAGAAGAGATAGAATAGGTTAGAAAGATATAAGAAGAACCTAAACCCTTTTTCTTTTACGGAATTAGTAATGGCAGAAAGGCATCATGGAGGCATGGAGAAGAATGGTTGTAAGGTTTTGAGTGAGGGTTTGAGGTCTTATTTATAGTTGATATCATGTAAATGGACCGTTTGATTCAATAGATTTAATACAAGCAATCTATTTTATGAAATTATAAATAAGTCCTCCTTTTAGAAAACACCCCACTGGGCACTCGATCGACCGCTCCTATAGGAGGGCGGTCACCGGGGCGATCGACACCCCTCCAAGAGGTGCGGTTGACCCATCTTTTGGGGCAGATCCTAGGAGACAACGTCTCCTGTACACTACTTTTTATTAATTCCTTAATTTATGCTAACTGTTTGCTTGCCTTATATTAATTATTCTTTTCCCAAATGTGTACAAATATACACACATTAAAAAGGAATATTCTTTTCATGCTTATCTAAATTAATATATTTCAGGTTTATATATTTATTTATTTGAAATTCAATTTTGTACGTTATTATATATGCATAACTTAATTTATTAATATCTTTTGCATGCAGAATCCGTTATCAGTAAATAAAATATGAAAAAAGATCGGAATCTCACACGAACGCAACTACTATACTTTCGTGGTCCAATTTCCGATTACTCAAAATTTCATTTTTCTACCCAATAGATTATTATTGATTTTCCTTAATTATTTTAAATTATATTATTATATGTTTAATATATGTTTATTTTACGGGGTGTTACCTTCTCCTTCCTTATTAGAGATTTCATCCTGAAATATTTTAAAGGGGCGAAGAACACAACTCGTTCTAAACAACCATGTTGTACACCCATGTTGTTTTAACAAACATCCATAACTCATAGTGATTATAAACTACAAACTTGCTAATAATGAGCTCGGTCCTAGCGTATATGTGTAATTAACGATGCAATATGTATGCAAATATCCTAGTATGCATATAATTCTATATGAGTGCACGCTGCACTTTGTTGCATCCATCTCCTTCCATCCAATCTAATAACTACCATGCAACCAAAAAAGGGATTTTTAGGAGAAATTAATTACCCGAGAAAAGCTTTGGATGAATTAGTCTAATTTTCTCCTTGGTTTTCCATTTGCTTTCCGAAGGTTATCTCCCTACTGGTAAGCCATTAAGATTGAATTTGTCGGTTGAATCATGAAGGCATTTGCGAAGATGAGAAACATGAAAAACATTGTGGACTTTCCAAAAACACTTGGAAAGATCCACTGGTAAGCCCTCTTCCCGATCTTGTCTAAAACCATTAAAGGCCCAATAAACATAGGATCCAACTTCCAGTCTTTCAAAACTGAAATGTCTTCTTTAGAGGGGAAACCTTAATGAACAGCAAATCTCCAACATCAAAGTCTACATCCTTCTTCCTCTTATCAGCATACGACTTCTATCTGTGTTAGGAAGTCTTCAGTCTTTTCCAAATCAAAGATATAATTTCCATGGACTCATGGATGAGGTCTGTTCTGAGTAAAACCTTATGAGTAGTTTCCCACCAACAAGTTGGCGATTTGCATGGCCACCCATACAAAGCTTCGTAAGGGACTATACCAATCGTCGCTTGGTAACTGTTATTGTATGAGAACTTTGCCAAGGGCAAGTGCTGCTTCCATGCTCCTTTGAAGTCAACTATGTAGGTTATGAGCAGATCTTCCAAGACTCTCTTAACTCTCTCTATCTTGCAGTCTATTTGCAGATGATAGGATGTACTTAAACTCAGGGTCATTCCCAAAGCTTCATGACGACTCTTCCAAATTTTGCTAGTAAATAACGGGTCTTTATCACTGACTATAGTAGTTGGATTCCCATGTAGCCTAATAGTCTCATTAACATACAACTAGGCTAATAAATTGGCGGTCCTACTCTTCTTGATCGGAATAAAATGGGCGCTCTTCATTAATTAGTCCACTACTACCAAAATGGCTTCATTTTCCTTCTTACTCCTAGGAAGTCGATCAATAAAATCCATAGAAATGTATTCACATTTCCAAGTTGGAATCTCTAAGGGTAAAAAAAATCCTTCAGCCCTTGCTCTGCCTTCACTCTTTGAGAAGTTAAGCATCTAGAAACAAACTCTTCCACGTCTCTTTTCATTCCTTCCCAATAAAATATTCTTTTCATATCCTTAAACATTTGTCACCTCTTAGGTGTATGGTTATTCTTGACCTATGACATTCCTCATGAATCTCCTTTCTAAGATCTAGACTCCTAGGGACACAAATCCTGCCATCTCTCCTCAAGCTACTACTACCATCAATAGAATATCTATCATAAAGAGGGAAAGATTCTTCCCCTGAAATTTTTTCCTTGATACCCTTGACTCATCATCAAGGTCTTGTTCAGCATTGATCCTTTCCAACAGAACCGGTCTTATCTCTATAGCTCCATGAAATCCTTGAGCTGCCTCATACGATGGTTGAAAATTGAAACTAGACAGAAACTCTAACTGTCTTCATTCGGTGATTGCACTAAGGATGGCATGTTTCCAACTCAAAGCGTCAGCCACGACGTTACCCTTACCAAGGGTATACTGAATGGTGAAATCAAAATGTGCAAAATATTCCATCCATCTCTGCTGTCAAAGGTTTAGATTTCGCTTAGAAAATAAATATGAGAGACTTATGATCAGTGAATAACTCAAACTTCTCTTCAAGAAGATAATGTATCCATAATTTAAGGGCTAAAACCACTGCTACTAATTCCAAATTATGGATGTGGTACCTTTTCTCGTGTTCCTTTTATTTATCTGCTTGCGTAAGGAACTACTCTACCCTCTTGGATGAGTACTACTCCCAAACCGGTCCTGCACACATTCATAAATGTTATAAACATCTTGGTTCCGTCTGAGATAATAAGGGTAGGTGCACTTGTGAGAGATTCTTTTAACATCTCAAAGGTTGTCCCACATTTCTCAGTCCATACAAACTTATGATCCTTTTTCGTCAATTGAGTTAGAGGGATTGCATTCTTCGTGAAGTCCTTGATAAATTTGAGATAGTAGCCTACTAACCTAAGGAAACTCCTAACTTCCGTTGCATTGCGTATCTTCCATTCTTAGACAGTTCCTACCTTAGTGGGATCTATTGCTAATCCTTTCCCTAAAACAATATGCTCTAGAAACCTGACTTTTTTCTTCCAAAAGTGGCATTTCGAGAATTTCTCTCTAAGTCGGTTCTCCCTTAGAATTCCAAGGACTTTTCTCAAGTGATTCTCGTGTTCCTTATGGTCCTTGGAAAAGATAGGAATATCATCTACAAACACTACCACAATCTTACAGAGTATGTCCCTAAATACCCTACTCATGAGGTCTACAAAGTCCCTAAATACCCTACTTATGAGGTCTACAAAGAAAGCAGAGGCATTTGTCAAACCAAAAGGCATAACCTCCCACATGAACAGTCCATCTAGCCTCCTAAACGATGTTTCGGGATTACTCTCTTTCGAGATCCTTAATTGGTGAAATCCAGTAGCCAATCTAATTAAGAAAATATTTGGCCTTCTCCCAAATGGTTAAACAAGTCATCAATCCTTGGTAAGGGGTATCTATTCTTTTTATTCAACTTGTTAAGTTCCCTATAATCCACATATAATCTTAAGGATCCATCAGACTTTGTGGCAAACACTACTGGTGCACCCTATTCAGAGGTGCTCCTACAAATAAACTCTTTTTGCAATATTTTCGAGATTTGTTTATCAAGCTCTCCCCTTTCCTTAGGATCCATATGCCTCAATGGAAATGCCGCATGCCTTACATCCTTTTCGAGGTCTATCCTAAATAATATTTCCCATTGGGGTGGGAGTCCAACGACCTCCTCAAAAATATCGGGAAACTCGCATACAATCGATACCAAAGATGGTCCTTCTAAATTGAAAGATAAGAAAAACATGATCGAATCCCCACTCCCTATCCTATATGGGATTTCTAAGCTGTAGTCTCTTCGACTTCTCAAACAAACTATCCTCCTATCGCAGTTAAGGATGGCCCCATAAAACAGTAGCCAGTTCATTCCCAAAATAAGACCATACCCCTTGAATTAAATTACATATGCATCACAAAAGAAGTCGGCATCACTAATGTCCAATACTAGGTCTTTACATGCAAACAAAAGTTGCATAGTCCCTCCAAAAGGGTTCGACACATCTATCGAACAGTTGGCAAGGGATAAGGGAAGATTCGATGAATCAACAATCTTCCTAGTAATGAAGGAGTGGGTCTCTCTCGAATCAAATAGGGTACACAAAGAAATCCCTAAGATAGAAATTATATCTTCTAACGTAGGATGCCTTTGATCTTTAGGGGGATGACTACGAATCAGTGCCGCCTCCAAGGCATATTTTTGACCACTCTACACAACCTTCGTCTTAGCGCAGTTCCTTGCCAAGTGCCTATCTTCATGACAGATAAAGCATTTTCCCTTGAACTCTGACTTTGCTAAGTTCACTCTACAATCTTTCGCTTCATGCCCTTTCTTATGGCATCTAGAACATGTCTTGGCTTCCTTCTTGAACTTGCATCCCTTCTTCTTCTTAAGCTAGAAATTTTCTTCTCTTTCTTCCCAAAGTTAGAGATATCTTCTCCCTTACCAGTCTTAATCTCCTTTACATTCTTAGTTGAATATAAGATAACTGCCTCAACTAGGGCTTCATATGTAGCTCTAAAAGTCACTTGGGCCAAAAGCATCTCTCTCAATAGAGAATTCAATCCTTTAACGAACCTAATAGCTTTATCCATTGGGGTATCCACTAACCCCTTTTCAAACTTAGATAATTCTGTAAACTTCGCCACATACTCTTTCAGATCCACCTCCCCTTGCTTCAACTGGATAAGCTTCTCTAGTTGCAAACTTTTTTCAGTATTTGTTAAGAACTTAGCCTCAAAAAGAGTCTTAAACTGTTCCCAAGTAAATACTCTGCCTACATTCTGTTGCAAAATCAGGTTCCACCATTCAAGGTCCTCTCCCTTCAAATGCCAGGCTGCTAACCTACACTTAAGCTGGTCATCCTATTGGGTAGATTCAAATATTCTTCCACACTTTGAGATCCGCGCTTTAGCTTCAAGGAAATTTTCAGTTCCCAAAAATGACTTGCATCCTAAATTCACAAAATCTTTGCAAAGGCAAGCGAAGTTGAGGGCCCATTCTGCAGGCTAAGCTGCTTGTTCCATTGGGGCAGGATTTGCAGTAGGGACATGTTCCGTAGTCTCAAGCCTTGTCGGGTTCCCTGCTCGGGCTGGTTGTTGGCAATTTTTACTATCTGAAAAAGGAAAAACCCTTTAGTGAACTTCCTATGATAATATGAAGGCCTAAAAAAAGAAATATAAGGTTGCCTAGTATAATTTCATATGTTTTAGGGTATAATACTTACATATATAAATTTGAAAACCTTTTCAAAAAATAAATACATCTCTCATACATATATTTCCACAAAATCGGGTAACCTAAGCTCTAATACCAAATGTAATAACCCGCTCGGAATGGGCTTAAATTCTAACCAAAAAAAGACCCATCGGAACTTAGAGTCACTCAAAACGAAGCGTTATTTCCTATGAGGAATTTCTAAATAGATATACAGAGCAGTCTAAACGAAAAATCAGAATCTCACACAGCGGGAGGGATAGATTATAATAGCATAAAATAGATGTAACATTATTAAAAACCACAATTCCGATACAATAAGTCTTACAGATCATAACAGGTACATCATTGATTATCTCAATTACGTAACAATGCTAATAGTATAACTAATGCCATAATAACTAAATCTTAGAGAGGCTCCTTCTCCAAGCAATCTTTCCTCATCCTCAATCAACGGTCTCACCTACTAACCTGTTAATGTTAATGTTAAGAGGATGGAGGTTAGACATAAAGTTATGGTGAATGAAATACAAATTAGGAATAACTGTTTTCTATATTTGGTAGTATAAACTCTCCATGTTATGTCTACGTAACAATCATATACAAAATTAAACATATGAGGCGGACTTCCTAACGGTCTCTTAAGGCCTATATGTATAAACCTAAGGGCGGACATGCTAACAGTCACTTAACACTCCACAAGATACTTTCGAAGACGTACATTCTTACGGTCACTTAATACCCCCATGAGGCAGGCTATTATTTGTCACTTAAGGCCGTTTATTAATTTGTTAGAGGCGGACATCCCTACTGTCACTTAATACCCTATAGCGAACCCTAGCCACTTAAGACCTCACTTCTAGCATCAACGTCATAAATAGTTTCTCTTGTAGGTAGAGAAAGAGTAATGGCCACTTACTACCAGGTTTGGGTCAGGAACTTAACTTCATTTGAAAAGAATCCTCCAAGTGGACCCTCTTGTTACCATCTAGCAGTCCCTACGCGTGAACTCATAGCCACTTAATACTTCCCTTAGATGGTGGTTCCTTTAGGCCATATATATTTCGTCCCTAGGTCAGCTCTCACTACCCCCTAGATAAAAAGCGGACATTACTTGGAGAACTACCGTACTCATGTTATCGTCCATTAAGACCATTTAGTATGTTATAGGAGGAAGGCAGGACCAATGACCATTTAAAACCTTTGTAATGGCGAGTCCTATGACTTAGGTCCTAAACCAAGGAGTGACCCTTAGGAATGGACCTAGTCCTAACTACTTAATATCCAATCAAGGTAGGTCAGTCACTTAATACCTTTTCTCTAAGGAATGCCTACTTTACGCACAAATACATACATACTAGACATTTCACATTAGACCAACCACTTGTAGATGCTGGATTTTTTGGACGGTTCAAGGCGGGATTCTACTAAAAGTTGGCCTAACCTTGTATCATAGTATAATAATTATAATGGCCCATGTGTGTATGTGTATGTGTAATAATTAAACATTTGGACAGTTATCATAATCTGTCCTCATATGTGTTGATGTATTCTGATGATTGTAAGTTTTTATTTAAAGATCTCAATAAAGTTTTATTTCTATACTATATTTTATTCCGCTGCGATGTGAGAATCCGATGTTGTTATGTTCTTCTTCTTCTACTAATATTTCTTTCTTTCTTATATCACCCTCTATTTTCTTTCCTTGAATATTTGGTGTTTTCGATACTTGAGTTCTATCAAGTAATACGGGTTTGTGTATTATTGTTGGAATTTGGACGTCGAATCTTCCGGGCCGTTACAAACAGAGACTGCATACGCGCCATCCCAAGGAACCCCAAGCACATGCGTCTTCGACTATGCCTGAGAGGATGTCTGCCAAAGGCAGTCTTCTCCAAGCCTAAGCTTTTGGTATGCCAACCGAACCGATGCCAAAAGAAACATGTAAATCCAGGACCTGCACGACTAGAAAACAACACAAGACCTTCTCTTGTCATATCCTTCCTTTCTTCTAAAATAGCTATTTCCTCTCCTCACCTCTGACATCGTCTCTTCCCCCTCTCTCCTCACCGACCCTCCCTTACCTATTCCCATCCATGATCCCATCCCCACTGCTCCGCCTCCTTTACCTAATCCTCCTTCTATCGTCCCCGCCATCTCCTCCTTTACCTCCTCAGCCTATCTCGACTACTTCGTCGGTGAAGTTCTCTTCGTTATTCTACTCTAAGCTTAGGAATGCTGGTGCATATGTCCCTATTCAATTTGAAGTGAATTATGAAGGTCGATCAGTTCCTTCGCCTAAGATAGTCATGGATAAAGGAACAAAATCGTGGACTAATTGCTTGGTAGGTTCTTTCCTCGTTGGTAATGTAAACTATATGGTTGTTAAGAAACATGTTGACAGGGTTTGGAAATTGAAGGGAGGATTTGAAATGTTTAATGAAAAGCAAAATTATTTCTTCAAATTTGTAAATCAGGAAGATAAGTTCTCTGTCTTGAAGAAGGACCCTATGTTCATTCATGGACAGATGTTCATCATATCAAACTGAACTCCTACTTTATCTTCTGCTCAAGCTGCTGTAAGAACAGTCCCTATATGGATTCATTTTTATCATATCCCTGCTTCGTTGTGGTCTCTTGTAGGCACTAATTGGATAGGATGTCACATTGGTAAGGTGTTGTGCGATGATGAAAACAAAGAAAAGACGAAAAGATTTGAATATGTCAAGTGTTTAATAGAAGTTGGCCCAGATAAAGAACTTCCAGAATTTCAAGTAGTGGGTGATGAAACTTGTCCAAATAATGTGGTGGAGTACTCATGGAAGCCCTTATTATGTACCAAGTGTAATATTTTTTGTCATGCAGCTGTACACTGTGATAAGCATAAAGATAGTAGGGAGGTAGCTAGCTATAACAAAGTTAAGATGCAAGAAAATTATGTAGAATGTGAAGATGTGGATAATGATGAAGGTGGTTATGAACACGAAACTAGGGAAGAGTTTACTGTTGTATAGAGGAAAAGGACTAGAAATACTAAAAAGGTTTGGAGGAAGGTAACAAAAGAAAATGTGGTTGGTGTAAAGAAGGATGAGGCTTTGAATAATCTACACATATATAATGGCAATAATGAATTCATTAAACTAGACAGAGTTGATGATCAACATGAAGTTGAAGTGTTACCAGACAAAGATGATGTAATTGCTGGTAAGGATACCAAATTGAAGAATACTGAAGAGAGTGCAATTTTTTACTTTTTTGCTAATGGAAAGCATTCTCGTGCCTCATTATCAAAACCTATAACTGTTGAAGTTTGTCAATCTACTGGTGTAAACATTAGCAATCCTTTTGAACTGCTTTGTAACAACACGCATTCTACGCATCGGGGGATCGTAGAATATTTATTTCGTTCCCATATGAAGTCGTATGGTCATGTAACTTTGGGAAACAACTATTAGAGCCATTTCCCATGTTCATGATTTTTGCCGATTTTTAAGTAACCGTTTTGCCCCTAGCTGATCTTGTTTTGGCCATAACTTTTGATTGGAAATGAATTTTGACCTAAAACCACCTCCATTAGATTCGTTTGATGGTTTACCTTTCCGTAGAGTGGTCACATGTGAAAAACGGACTTACCGTTTGGGAGATATGGCTGAAATAAAGTTTGGAAGGTGAAAAACTGCTTAACCGGGCCAAATAAGGTGATTAGTGAATGGGCCCATAACCCATTTCGGGATTAGGGTTAAGGGGAGGCTGAAAAGAGTTAGGTTTTCATCCCATTTCAGTTTTCTAGCCTCCACTTACCTCTAAGAAACCCTAAAAATGGCCTCCAACCTCTAAATCACCTCCAAATCACTTTCTACTTGAAGATTGGGCTTAGAAACATCAAATCAAGGGAGATCAACACCAAATCAACATTACAGCTATTGTTTAGCATTGATATTCACGTCCAAACAGAGAATCATTTCAGTTTGAGGTTTTATTTGTGGCTAATGTGAGTGATTTGCATAGTTCCTCACTAATCATGGCTAATTAAGGGTAATTAGTGTTAATTAGCGAATTTAAACATGATAAAATTCTGGAAAAATATTTATAAAATTCGAAATGATGTTTTAGACATCTGATATGAATTTGGGTTAATTTGGTTAAGTTTTGCTAATCATATCATTAGTTTCACCTAAACATGCTTAAGGGGAAATATGGGGTTTTGGCTATGTTTGATCCATTTTAACCTATCATATTGTTGTTTTGGTGTTTGTGGTTGATTATGCATGTTGCTATGACTGTATGGTATGCTTTGTAATTGATTAGAATAGTTGGAATGGTCGAAAACGCCGTCGAGTGGCGTAAACTGCTTGCTGGAAATAGTGCAGGAATCTGACCGATCCGGACCGGAACGGAGGAAAGGACCCGATCCGAACCCCCACTCGAATTCAGAAGCTCCGATCCGCTCTTGCGCTCCATACCCCGATCTGAACAGAGGAGGACAACAAGAACTGGGGAAGCTTCGATCCACTTGCACTTCTCATGACATGCATCATCCGATCCGACCGCATGGTAATCTCCGAACCGAACCGATGCGTGGTGAATGGAACTGAAGAACCCGACCCGATCCCCTGGGGGCGACGTCTACCGATCTGAACCGACGTACTGTGAGGGAGCTTGAGGTATCCGACTCGATCCAGTGAACAGGAGCATCCCGATCCGAACCGAACTTATGATTAGGGGGAGATCCGAACCGATCCGATGATGACCAATAACCTGAGATGCAAAGGTAGTCCAAATGGAAGTTAGAGCTCCAGATCTAGTTGGGAACCAATGAGTTCACTTCATGGTTGGGCTTTGCTGCGGGACATGTGCTAAGGAGTTTTCGACGTTCATAACTTCGATTCACCACTGAAAATGGATGATGGGCTACTTATCAGTGTAGAAGAGTCACTATGACTCGAGGGGCAAGGTGATGGTAGCAAGACTACGTTATCAGTGCAGTAGAGTCATTATGACTCGAGGGGCAAAGTGATGCGTAGTAAGGCTATGAGCCAGTGCAGTGGGGTCATTGCGACTCCATGGGGCAAAGTGGACATAGCGAAGGATTAGTGGCTATGTATCAGTGCAGTGAAGCCATTTATGACTTCATGGGGCAAGGTGATCATAGCAAAGTATTGAGGTGATCGAAGTGGTGAATATCGTATGCTTTACGCACTGAGTGAGAGATGTGAGGATGGTTGCTATGCTTGATTGTTTGCCATCACTATGACATGCACACCCCCACCCCCGTAACTTCACACCATATGTTATTGGCACCTTAGAGTATTGTACAGTATGTAGTGCTAACTCTTTGGTTGCAGGTCCAGGTATGGTTTAGTATACCTGTTATTGTTCTGTTTAGATGCTTATCGCTCATACCAGACTTTTTGTCAGACCCAGATTTTTATGTCTCGTCTTATTACTCTGGGTGCTCACACGAGCAGACTAGAGACAGGTTAGCTGGTGATGCGCGAGTAGCCGATTCGGAGGCGAGCAGGAGGCTTCCACGTATGATACATAGATATTCTCCCTGTGTCGTTGGTGATCGCTACTTGGGCATTAGTAGTGTATCTCCTTTATCTTGCTTTTGCTTTTTGAGACAGTTTGAAAAGTTGTAATAATGTTGGCTTTGGATCATAAGCTGTATTTAGATTTACCGCTGCTATGTTAGTTATTTTCAGCTTATGCACTGTCTCACCTATTTTATGTCAAGTATGTTGTTATTATATTTTATCCTATGCGCTGTGAGACATTCTACAGGTTCTTTGTTGTTTCTTCGTCTTCTTTCTTTTCTTCTGACGACCGTCCCGTGCTAACTGGACATGTGTACAACGCACTTTGGAGTAAATGTCGGTTGGTGCGGGTCGGGCCGTCACACTTGGTATCAGAGCTCTAGGTTGCGTAGTTAACCTAAGGAAAGACATTAGGGAGAGTTAGTACGTATATGAGAGCGCGTATTTGTGATTATTTTGGTTTTCAAAAACTATATATATATACTATTAGTAGTATAAGAATGAAGTCGTACTGCACTAGCACCACTATGGGGTCGTTAATCGTTTTCTCTTTACAGATTGAACGATGAGTAGAGACACCAGGGGTGCTGGTAGAGGGACCAACCATGGGAATTCTCCTGACATGAGGACAATGTTCACCAATTTCATGAGGGAGATGCTTAGGGATGTTCAGGGAGCAGTTCCCAATCCCGGAAAAGGTGGTGGTCCAGTAGTGCAGGCGCCTAGGGTCGATTTCGCCAAGCTGTGCAAGGATTACACTAACCTTGGTGGGAAGCCGTTCCACGGAACGGAGTCGGCCACAGATGTTCAGGATTGGTTGGATAGCTGTGATCGTATCTTCGACGACTTGGGTATCGAGGATGCGATGAAGAGAAGGCTAGCGTCTCGTCAGCTGCAAGGGCGAGCGATGAATTGGTGGAATGCCATTAGAACAGCTACTCCAGAAGATCAGGTTACTTGGGATCAGTTCAAGGCTCGCTTTAGCGAGAAGTTCATTCCAGCTGCCCAGAAGTCAGTGTTGTTTAAGAGATTCTTGGAACTCAAGCAGAATGGTAGGGCAGTTCTGACTATATTGCTGAGTTCGACACTTTGTCGATGTATGGACTATCCCTTATCGATACCCCTGAGAAGAAGAATGAGAAGTTCATTACTGGTTTGGATGGATACTTTGGGGAAAGGCTTATTAACCACATCGATGAGATTTTTGAATCGATTGTTGGAAAAGCTTTGAGATCAGAGAGTCTTTACCCTAAGCCAAAGACCGAGGTTGCATCTGCAGAAGGGTCAAAGCCGCAAGCAAACGGTGGAGGCAAGAATAACTCTCAGAACAAGAGGAAGCAGAACCAATCTAAGGATGACCAGAAAAAGAGCAAGAAAGATGTTGAGTGCTTCAGCTGTGGTAAGAAGGGCCATTATGCTAAAGAATGTCGGGTCAAGCCAGCGGAAAGGAAGTGCTACAACTGTGGCCAAGTGGGACATCATAAGGATAAGTGTCCACAACCTCCTAAAGAAAAGCAGATGGTGAAAGCATATGCCCTTAATGTTATTCCCTCTTCGTCGAATGCCCCAACTGCGGCGGAGAAAGGAAAGAATGGCGTCATTCAAGGTATGCTTTCTATTTATGATGTACCAGTTTGAGTTTTGTTTGATACTGGGGCTACCTGTTCCTTCATATCTAGTGACTTGGTGGATAGGTTGGGACTGGAACCCGAGATAGTCGATAGATCGTTGGTTGTGACGAACCCGATTGGTGGTTCGACTAACCTTAGTATGATTTGCCGAAATTTGGTCTTATCGAGTCATGGATGTATGTTTGTGATTGCTTTGTTTTGGGCTTTACTGGGTATGGCATTATATTGGGGGTCGATTGGCTCCAAAGATACGGGGTGGTGGTAGACTGTGAGGGCTTTTTGGTGATAGTTAGGGCGGATGATGGGCGGAGGGTAGTGTTTGGTAGTCTACCTAGTGATGGGGTAATGGCTAGTTTATAAATTCCCTCGACATCCCGCATGATGAGTTGTCAGACGTGCCCGTGGTTGGCCAGTATCCGGACGTCTTCGAGGAGGTGACCGGACTTCCACCACACCGAGAGATTGAGTTCCGTATTGATTTAGTGAAAGATGCCAGACCTATAGTAATGCCACTTCGTCGTATGGCACCAAGGGAGCAGCGAGAGCTCGGGGTGCAAGTCAGCAATCTTTTGAAGAAGCGGTTTATTAGAAGAAGCGTCTCCGAGTGGGGAGCACCAGTTGTGTTTGCCACTAAGGCAGATGGTTCCCTTCGTTTGTGTGTGGACTATCGCGAGTTGAATAAGGTGACGAGGAAGAATAAGTATCCTCTACCGCGGATAGATGATTTGTTTGATCAACTGGAAGGAGCAAGAGTGTTCTCCCAGTTGGACCTCGTGACAGGATTTCATCAGCTCCGAGTAGCAGATGAGAGTGTTTCGAAAATGGCATTTAGGACGCCGTCTGGATTCTATGAGTGGTTGGTTATGCCATTCGGGTTGACCAATGCACCAGCATATTTTGTGGACCTTATGAATCGGGTATTCAGAGATCAGTTGAATAAGTTTGTTCTTGTGTTCGTAGACGATATCCTTGTTTACTCGAGGACAGAGGAGGAACACAAGGGACACTTGAGGATAGTGATGGAGGTGTTGAGGAAACACCAATTGAAAGCGAAATTCTCTAAGTGTCACTTCTGGAGGAGGGAAGTGAGATTATTGGGTCATGTTGTTTCAGAGAATGGTATTGCCGTGGACCCTGCGAAGGTGGCTACGGTACAGGATTGGCCTACGCCCAAGAATGCAACAGATGTAAGAAGTTTCTTGGGGTTAGCTGGGTATTATCGTAAGTTTATCCAGGACTTCTCCAAGATAGCAGCACCGTTGACTCAGTTGACTAAGAAGAATCAGGCCTTCGTCTGGGACGAAGTGTGTGAGAATGCATTCAAGAGTCTAAAAGAAAAGTTGACGCGTGCGCCAGTGCTAGTCATTCCTAAAGGGAATGAGGAAATGACGGTATATACAAATGCTTGTGGTACCGGATTAGGTGCTGTGTTGATGCAAGGAGGTAGGGTTGTAGCTTATGCTAGTCGGTAACTAAAGCCACATGAGAAAAGTACCCTACCCATGATTTGGAACTAGCAGCGATCGTGTTTGCGCTGAAGATGTGGAGATATTATCTCTTGGGAGAGAGATTTGAGTTGTTTACCGATCATAAATCGTTAAAGTATCTCTTCTCCCAAAAGGATCTAAATCTCCGCCAACAGAGATGGTTAGAGTTCTTGGCTTCGTATGATTTTGATATCGCATACACACCTGGGAAAGGTAATGCAGTAGCCGATGTCTTGAGTAGAAGACATGCCAGTTTATGGGCTATGTTTCTTGAATGGAAGCAACTGGAGTATATCGTAGGGTTTGATTTCAGACCAAAGTGCGAATTGGATCCAGAAATGTTAGCTAGTTTGACGATCAGACCCACTTTGATTGAGCGGATTGGTTCCAGACAGAGGGACGATCCTAATCTATTGGAAATCATCTCCAAGTTAGAAATGAATATTGACGGTGAGGAGATGAATTTGTATGGGCTTGATCGAGAAGGATGGCTTCGAAAGAATGGAAGACTAGTTGTACCCAACGTGAATGGTTTGAGAGATGAAGTGCTTAGGGAATGTCATCACTCAAAACTGACTATACACCCCGGTGGTGATAAGATGTATCGAGACATGAGACAGACTTACTACTGGGAAGGGATGAAAAGAGACGTTGGGAAGTTTATATCCAAATGCATGAATTGCCAGCTAGTTAAAGCTGAGCAAAAGAAGCCGAGTGGGTAGTTGCAACCATTAGAAATTCCCGAATGGAAATGGGAGCAAGTCTCGATGGATTTCATCGATGGGTTACCAAGGACTAGATCGGGACATGATAGCATTTGGGTAATTGTTGATCGATTGACTAAGAGTGCAAAATTTATACCAGTCAAATCGACCAGAACGGCAGCTAAGTTAGCAGAATTGTATATGAAGTGGGTAGTGAGATTTCATGGAGTGCCTAAAAGCATTGTGAGTGACCGTGACCCGTTGTTTACTAGTGGGTTTTGGAAGAGCTTACAAGAGGCTCTGGGGTCAGAATTACATCTCAGTACCGCATATCATCCTCAGACCGACGGTCAGACGGAGAGGGTGAATCGTATATTGGAAGATCTTTTGAGAGCTTGTATATTGGATTTTGGTGGATTATGGGATGACCATTTGCATCTAGTAGAGTTTGCATATAATAATAGCTACCAATCCAGTATCGGTATGGCTCCATATGAAGCTTTGTACGGAAGACCGTGCAACTCACCATCATGTTGGATAGAGACCGGTGAGAAGTTTATGCTTGGACCAGATGTGGTAAGAGAAACCTCGAACAAGATTAAGATCATTCAGCAACGAATGAAGGCTTCCCAAGATAGTCAGAAGAGTTATGCTGATAAGAGGAGAAAAGACTTAAAATTCTCCGTTGGTGACTTGGTGTTTGTCAAGATTTCTCCGTTGAAGAGCGTGATACGATTTGGCAGGAGAGGCAAATTGGCACCAAGATTTGTTGGCCCATTCCCAATTCTTGAACTAGTTGGGAATTTGGCATATAGAGTTGACTTACCAGAAAAGATTGTGGGAGTTCACAACGTATTTCATGTTTACCAACTAAGGAAGTTTGTACACGACCCAGATATGACTATTTCACCTGATCAGTTAGAGGACTTCTAAGTGGAACCCGAGGCGGTTGGGAACCGCAAGCCGATTCGTATTGTCGAGCACGATACGAAGCAACTTCGAAGGAAGGCAGTGAAGCTAGTCAAGGTTCAGTGAGGCGAGAACGAGAATGACTGTACTTGGGAGACAGAGGAGAGCATTAGGAAGACGTATCCAGAACTCTTCGCCTGGTAAGATTTACTTTGCGACTTAGTTATTCCGCATGCTAGGATAGACTTGTTTTGCTTGTTTTGCATGTTTGATTGTTGTTTTATGGTTGATAGGCATGCGGGACCCTTTTGTGTGTTTTGGTTAGGGAATTTCGAGGGCGAAATTTCTTAAGGAGGGGAGAATGTAACAACCAGCATTCTACGCATCGGGGGATCGTAGAATATTTATTTCTTTCCCATATGAAGTCGTATGGTCATGTAACTTTGGGAAACAATTATTAGAGCCATTTCCCATGTTCATGATTTTTGCCGATTTTTAAATAACCGTTTTGCCCCTAGCTGATCTTGTTTTGGCCATAACTTTTGATTGGAAAGGAATTTTGACCTGAAACCACTTCCATTAGATTCGTTTGATGGTTTACCTTTTCGTAGAGTGGTCACATGTGAAAAACGGACTTACCGTTTGGGAGATATGGCTGAAATAAGGTTTGGAAGGTGAAAAACTGCTTAACCGGGCCAAATAGGGTGATTAGTGAATGGGCCCATAACCCATTTTGGGATTAGGGTTAAGGGGAGGCTGAAAAGAGTTAGGTTTTCATCCCATTTCAGTTTTCTAGCCTCCACTTACCTCTAAGAAACCCTAAAAATGGCCTCCAACCTCTAAATCACCTCCAAATCACTTTCTACTTGAAGATTGGGCTTAGCAACATCAAATCAAGGGAGATCAACACCAAATCAACATTAGAGCTGCTTTTTAGCATTGATATTCACGTCCAAACAGAGAATCATTTCAGTTTGAGGTTTTATTTGTGGCTAAGGTGAGTGATTTGCATAGTTCCTCACTAATCATGGCTAATTAAGGGTAATTAGTGTTAATTAGCGAATTTAAACATGATAAAATCTAGAAAAATATTTATAAAATTCAAAATGATGTTTTAGACCTCTGATATGAATTTGGGTTAATTTGGTTAAGTTTTGCTAATCATATCATTAGTTTCACCTAAACATGCTTAAGGGGAAATATGGGGTTTTGGCTATGTTTGATCCATTTTAACCTATCATATTGTTGTTTTAGTGTTTGTGGTTGATTATACATGTTGCTATGACTGTATGGTATGCTTTGTAATTGATTAGAATAGTTGGAATGGTCGAAAACGCCGTCGAGTAGCATAAACTGCTTGCTGGAAATAGTGCAGGAATCTGACCGATCCGGACCGGAACGGAGGAAAGGACCCGATCCGAACCCCCACTCGAATTCAGAAGCTCTGATCCGCTCTTGCGCTCCATACCCCGATATGAACAGAGGAGGACAACAAGAACTGGGGAAGCTTCGATCCACTTGCACTTCTCGTGACATGCATCATCCGATCCGACCCGCATGGTCATCTCCGAACCGAACCAACGCGTGGTGAATGGAATTGAAGAACCCGACCCGATCCCCTGGGGGCGACGTCTTCCGATCCGAACCGACGTACTGTAAGGGAGCTTGAGGTATCCGACTCGATCCAGTGAACAGGAGCATCCCGATCCGAACCGAACTGATGATTAGGGGGAGATCCGAACCGATCCGGTGATGACCAATAACCCGAGATGCAAAGGTAGTCCAAATGGAAGTTAGAGCTCCGGATCCAGTTGGGAACCAATGAGTTCACTTCATGGTTGGGCTTTGCTGCGGGACGTGTGCTAAGGAGTTGTCGACGTTCATAACTTCGATTCACCACTGAAAATGGATGATGGGCTACTTATCAGTGCAGAAGAGTCACTATGACTCGAGGGGCAAGGTGATGGTAGCAAGACTACGTTATCAGTGCAGTAGAGTCATTATGACTCGAGGGGCAAAGTGATGCGTAGTAAGGCTATGAGCCAGTGCAGTGGGGTCATTGCGACTCCATGGGGCAAAGTGGACAAAGCGAAGGATTAGTGGCTATGTATCAGTGCAGTGAAGCCATTTATGACTTCATAGGGCAAGGTGATCATAGCAAAGTATTGAGGTGATCGAAGTGGTGAATATCGTATGCTTTACGCACTGAGTGAGAGATGTGAGGATGGTTGCTATGCTTGATTGTTTGCCATCACTATGACATGCACACCCCCACCCCCGTAACTTCACACCATATGTTATTGGCACCTTAGAGTGTTGTACAGTATGTAGTGCTAACTCTTTGGTTGCAGGTCCAGGTTCAGGTATGGTTTAGTATACCTGTTATTGTTCTGTTTAGATGCTTATCGCTCATACCAGACTTTTTGTCTGACCCAGAGTTTTATGTCTCGTCTTATTACTCTGGGTGCTCACACGAGCAGACTAGAGACAGGTTAGCTGGTGATGCGCGAGTAGCCGATTCGGAGGCGAGCAGGAGGCTTCCACGTATGATATATAAATATTCTCCCTGTGTCGTTGGTGATCGCTACTTGGGCATTAGTAGTGTAACTCCTTTATCTTGCTTTTGTTTTTGAGACAATTTGAAAAGTTGAAATAATGTTGGCTTTGGATCATAAGCTGTATTTAGATTTTCCGCTGCTATGTAAGTTATTTTCAGCTTATGCACTGTCTCACCTGTTTTATGTCAAGTATGTTGTTATTATATTTTATCCTATGCGCTGTGAGACATTCTACAGGTTCTTTGTTGTTTCTTCGTCTTCTTTCTTTTCTTCTGACGACCGTCCCATGCTAACTGGACATGTGTACAGCGCACTTTTGGAGTAAATGTCGGTTGGTGCGGGGCGGGCTGTCACATGCTTAATCAAACTCTTATACCAAATCATGGTATTTTCCAATCCACCTCTTTGCACAATGTTTCTCATATGCATGCTATTATCTCTTCTGACAACATGCACACTTCACTTAATGATCACATGCAAAATTCCACTCAGGTTCCCATGCAATGTTTGTCTCCTTGCATGTCCCTTTCATTGCCTTATCATATATTCGGAGATTTAAACTCTCAGCCATCCTCCTCTAATTCCCCACCTTACATCCAACAATTTGTTCCATCCTCCTCTGCATCTAAAGTTCCCAAATCTCCATTATTTCATATACCTAAAAACAGAGTTACAAGAAGTAAAGAGAGGCCTAAAAAGAACCCATTCACATCTCTCAACCTAGATAATTCGACTGAATTTTCCATTGGAGAATCGGTTCTTTCCTTGCCTTCTCAACAACTACCCAATCTGTCTTCGTCTGGTGTTACAACCAGATCATCATTGTAACACCCTGTATTTTTAAGATAATAAAATAAGGATAACTTAATTAAATATTCAGAATTAAGTAAAACGGACTACGCCATTGCGTCAGTCTCGAAATTCTGATCAAGATAGACACCTGGTTTGCGTAAAACAGACATCGTATGAAGAATTATGAGCATTAGAAGTTTGTATACATATAAGGAGTTTATATGTATATATATTAAATAAATATATCCAGAAAATTCGAAAATCAGTTCAAAAATCAAAATTCATGAGCGGGAAAATCTGGAGGGAATTTAGATCGTTGGGGGTCGACCTAGGGGTCGACCCACCCAAAGGGGTGTCGACCTAGGGGTTGACCCACCCGTGGATCTGGAAACTTCTTCTCTAACGTGGACGATTCTAATGGCTTTTGTCCAATCTGAGGATCCTGGTTGCTCCAATACTCCTATAAATAAGACCCTGGACCTAATCCTAAATCTCATAATTCGGTAGCTAGGCCGAAGCTCTGCCATTACACTCTCTCTCTTCTCAAATCTATTCTGAAAATTAAAATATTAGCCTAGGAAATTATGAATCCAGATCTGGAAGAGAGAATCAACATTAATAAAAAGATTATTGAATCATGAAAGCAAGGTAACGTTCCAGATCTGATCTATTCAATTTTTTCTACTCTTTCTTTTCCCTTTCTCTTTTGGTAAAAAATAGTATATCCATGATTATTAGGTTCTGAATTCAATTAGGTGAAAATCATGGAAGATTAGATCTGGACCAAATCCATGATTTGGAAAGCTTACGAGGTGAGTGGATTTAAAACGTATTATTTTATATAATGGTATATTACCGTTTAGCATTCCCCATTATGACAAATTGGAATATGACATGTTAAGAAGCCTAAACATATGCTAATAATGATTAAAGTGGTACATGACATGTGGGAATGATTAGCATGATATAATGTCAAATTGTTAATATGAATAATTCATATACTGAATTAGTTGAAATATTGGAATGTTTACATGTTATAATATCAATTTGAACATATGGGGAAAAAATTCATATACAGGATTTGTTGGAGTGCTCAAAAATTTACATGTAAATTTGTCCCAATTATATACAGGGAATAATTGGGGTAAGTATATGATTATATGGATTCATGTTAACATAGAATTGAAAAAATAAATATGGGTTTGGGGCATCGACCAAATTATGTTTAAAGATCTTAAATTGGAACATAAGTATAGAAAAATGATTTGGGCGCAAATGGGATCATATGTAAAATATAAATTGGCATAATTTGAATAATATGAATTTAGACATATAATCCATCATGAATATAATTAGGTAAATGGGCATTAACACCTATAAAGGCATAAATTTAAATAATTGATTAAAAATGAATGCCTAGGATTACAATTATAAATTGTAACTGTAATTGCACTTACGACACGAGGTTAGGTTGAATTAGTGGTGGAAATCTGCCCGGACCTGACCGACATATCCAGCAGCCACTAATGTTGAATCTAATGTGAGAGGTCTAAGTGCGCAAATAGGAGACGGGCTATGACATGAGGTTAGGCCCAATTAGTGGAAGAAGTCTGCCCGGACCCGACCGGCATATCTAGTATCCATAAGTGGTAGGCCTAATGAGGGAGGTCTATCCCATTATAAACCATAAATGGACATGGTAATGAATTGGACTACTTAACCTAATTTAATCCATAAGGATGGTATGAGTATGAACTAAAGTTAGGGTTAAGTAAAATTGGTTGGACAGTGGGTGGGCTAAATAAATATGAGGGGGTAGCTAATATTTACATATAGGCCCGCAAACTTTACCCGATAAGGTTATGTAATTAAGGACACCTAGTGGTATACATAACTGGTAGAAATAATAAAGTTATGTAATTAAAAACACCTTTAGGGTAAGCATAACTTGTAGAAATGATAATTACCTATTATAAATAAATAACATTAATGAAATATTGTATAATAGGTAGACTTATCCTTGGGACAAGTGGGGATTATAACTTGGGTTATAATAAGTTAATAAGGAAATGGGATAGATGGTGAATTGAGTTAAGGGACATTTAATTGTAAATTAAGTAATCAAAAAAAAGGGAAAAACCTGAAACCAGCTAAGAAAAGAGGGAAAATTTATTATACTTAATTATAAATTAAGTAATCCATAAACTAGGAAGTCTGAAACCCGCTGATAAGAATAACATGTTCAGACTTGTCCTAGGGACAAAGGAAAATTATAACATAGGTTGTAATGAATGGGTAGAGAAACTTATTAATGGGCCTTAGTTAATAGAACTAAGTTAATAAGTAAACAACGATAAGTTGTATTGACGATGTAAAGTGGAATTATGATTAAATTAGAGGATGAGGAAAACTTATGAAATGAAATAAGTTATATTTAATCATAAATGGTAAGTGACATGTTGATTAGAAAACATGTGAAATAAGAGTACTTAATAACATATTAAGTATAACATGTTGTTATGACCTTGAAATCAAACAAGAATATAAAAGAGGTTGTGGATTACAGACCCTGGGCCATAATCTGGAGACTAACATGTTGTGGGCTTATTAATAAACTTAAATGGGTTAAGTTATAACTAAAATTAATAAGCAAGAGAAACTTGGTAATTTGAATAAGAATTCAATGTGAATGGGAATACCAGGTTAAAAGAAAACATGGTAAGGAAAAGCAAGCGCGTAAAAGAATATTTAGACATAAGGTCTAACAACATAGTAAAGTGAGGCGCTTGGACCAGTCCATACGTTTGAGGGTGAATAACCCAACAGGGTAGATCATCGAGGTGTTATAAGGAACAAGGTGAGCGCACATTCATCTGATTGTTCTGACATCTCCAAAGGACTGGAAGGGGAAACACGCGGCTTCCTGAGGTACGTAAGATGCTCCTAGTAATCCTCTGTGCGGTGACAGATGTCTTAGGTTGTGCTCGCAGAGGTTGGGTCTGCGCGTAACTACTAGGTGGGTGGGCCTTGACTGCAGAAGTAGCTATGCAGTCAGAATGCTATGGCGCGGTGACACCAGGGTGATTCGGCGGTTGCCTCAACGGGGAGGTAGAGGGTCACGACCAACAAGGATAGTAGAACGTCGGATACTCGTCATCGGCAGTCAATTGGATGCGGAAAGACTAGAGCTAAACCTAAGATACCATTTCACCCTTCACTATTGGGGTAAGGGGTTGAGGGGAGATGCCAAATGGATGTTTAGATTGTTTGTTAGTAGGGCAGTCGCTTAGCTCTTGTAGTCTTTACTAGTTGAGGAAGGGGCCGAGGTGGGGGCCATAGCCACCGTGAAAACATACCCTAGGTATATCTGTATATAGAGGCTCTTTAAAAATGGGCCTGTACAGATATGGAAAAGCTCTCGACCGAGTTCCATATTTCTTGTATCGCCCTGCCATGGAGCTCAGTGCACATTAGAGGATGTGCGATTGAGGCATCGAGCTATAATTGAAGATATGTATGGTGGACAATCTAGATAGATGCATGTGGGCTCTGGGTGGTGTATCGTAGGCTTGAGGTCATTACTCCGGTATGAATTTGGATTCGAACAAAGGTGGCAGTCCGTACGTTTGCGTAGCATAGTAATGACAAATATATGCGAAACGTAATATTGTTATCCATACGTCACTACGGCATAGGATGAGGGATTGTGTATATTTCGATGGTGTTACGGTGGAGACCGTGCGAGTGGGGTACCATGGGGTGTACCTCAATATTGCGGGTAGCTACATATACACTATATTAGGTTAATCCATTGAGAAGTAAATAGGTACGACGTGTGTGTAAGCCTTGAGTGCTGATAACCCAAGTAACCCAATAAATAAGGTAACATGATTGAACGGTATATGTAGGATTATCCAAAGTGTATAGTTTAAATTCAGTCACCAGAACTTGTTTTCTGACCCCCTCCTCATAACATACCCGCAGGTTAGATTTGTGGCAGGGACATGATAGCCTTGGATACTGGTTAGACATCATTATTAATACGGTAAGGCTATATTTTGAGTATATTATATTTTATCCATTCCGCTGTGAGATATTTTCTGAGCTCTAACATATTTTATGTCTATGTCTTTTCTGCAGGATGCCAGAGTAAACCAATCCGAGTTTCGATGGATTGGAATTTTGAAGAAAAAAACGGTCTCTCGAAATTGGCATTGTCATGTCTGGTATTAGAGCTTAGGTTTAGGATTCCTATATAAACAGTGAGTGAACGTATTTGTATTTTTAAAAATATAAATATATCATATATATATATATATACCTAGATCCATAGAGGAACCCACTAAATAGAAAGAGTATAACATGGTGAGAAATGGGATGTTTGTTTTGTATACTAAAGGAATGAATATGAGACCCTTAGGTAATTTGGGTGGAAAGTGTACAATGTATTTTTGTATGGAAGGAAGGCGAATCCCATATAATTAGTATTTTGGGTTAGTGTGTTTGGCAGTAAAACCTTATAGATTGGGAAAAGGTTAAAAAGAGAAAAAAAATGGATTAGGAAAATATACAATTGGGAAAATTGACCTTGGGGGTGTCTACGAAAGCCTAGAAAAAAAATTGGAAACCCGCTTTGAGTCTAACCCGATTGTTAACTTTTAAGAACTTGAAATTATAAAGGTTTTGGGAAAAAGATTTATGGTGTTTTTCAAGTTTTAACCTTAAAAGATATAGTTTTAAATATGTAAAGTATACATACGAGTTTTAAAGTAAAATGGGGTATATTTTGCAAACAGTGATTTCTTGTGAAAATTTTATCTAAAGTAAAATTCTCTCAGTAAAAGGTGCATATTATAGAGCATGTATAGCTCGCTAGTTTTCTTGTTATATTTCACAACAAGAAGTTTTATAAAAGGAAGATTTGAAATCTCTATTCTTATGATAAATCCTTTTTGATAAATTATTTTAACAAGAGGATTTTGTTGGGTGGACAAAATAAGTCGTAGAGATTAGGAGTAGAGTAGATGTTTGCACCTTATAGCAAGGGACTGAACCGGCCTTATAGGTAATAACCAGTCGTAAACCCGATTGAGGAATAGTTGCCTTAACTCTAGTTTTTGTGATTTGAAAAAAAAAGTGAATGAATGATTTGCATTTTTTTAAGATGACATGTTTTTGTGGTTTGGCAAAAGAAAGTTTTCATGATAAAGTTTTGACACTTCTAATTTTTGGAAGGAAATTTAAATGAAAAAGGGCCAAATCGTGTTTTAAAAGTATGGAGTAAGTAAGGATTAGTGCCTAGGGAAGACGGGAAAAGTTTTGAGGCTATGAAGCAGATAGCGAGAATTATCTTGGAATAATAATGAGTTCACGTGGAATGCATAAGCATTGAAAACCTAGGGTGTTGCTTGAAATAATTATTGGTACACAGCAAGGACTAGTGGTGACTACTAGATAGTAAAAAGGGCAAGTAAGTGTTTAGATCCACTTACTAATTTTCATGATAGGGGTAAAACCCGTTACTACATTTCGGTTTGAATTGTTCCGTTATACTGTTCTTGTCGGGAAGTTAGGGTAACACCTAAATTTGTCGTGGATCCCATAGTTTGGACTTTTCTGTCTGAGGGGGACATAGTCTCGAGATCCTTGGCCCTTAGTAGTAGTTGTGTAAGGTGTTTGTTCTCCTGTTTTATTTGAAAGACTAGAAGGCTTATTTAAATTTAAGCTAAGATCAAATGATTAAAAAAGTTAATAAAAGAGAAAAGGTACAACTAAAAAGGATACAAAAAATTTAGTAAAGCAACAAAAATGGAAAATTATGAGAAAATACGAAAAAAATCCAAGATAAGATGAAAAAGAAAATCAGTAAGAAAGAAAATTTTCTTATGTCGGTCGTGCTTGGATAGGAAGATAGGAAAGCTTTATAAATAGTTTCGAAAAATCCAAGTACGATTGGAAAAAGGTATATAAAATAAAAACAGAAGGTGTAAAATTTTCCGTTTTCCACCTTTTTGAACATAAGAAATCGAATTTAGAAAATTAGATTTTTCTGAAATTCGAAAAATAAAATTGGTTGGTAGGATTATGGATGCAACAATTGGATGAACTATGCTCTTACTCAGTAAGAGTGTGGGAAAATTTGGATGAAAAAGCTTTTTGATTTTCAAAATATTGCTTTCATGTAGAACTGCCAATATATTTAGGATGTGAGCATCATATATTGAAAGGGTTTTTGAGAAATTTGCATACACATAGAAGGTACCGCTTAGGCATACATACATTATTATATTGTACTTCACTTTGCACAAGTGCACGATGTTTGCAAAAATTAGATGCACACATAATGGATGTATATTATGCGAGGGGTTAATTGATTTTACCCTTATCGAATTTCGGGGACGAAATTTCCTAAGGGTGGGAGAATGTAACACCCCGTGTTTTTAAGATAATAAAATAAGGATAACTTAATTAAATATTCAGAATTAAGTAAAACGGACTACGCCATTGCGTCCGTTTCGAAATTCTGGTCTAGATAGGCACCTGGTTTGCGTTAAACGGACACAAGTTATGAGCATTAGAAGTTTGTATACATATGAGGAATTTATATGTATGTATATATTAAATAAATATATCCATAAAATTCGAAAATCAGTTCAAAAATCAAAATTTATGAGTGGGAAAATTTGGAGGGAATTTAGACAGTTGGGGATCGACCAAGGGGTCGACCCACCCGCGGATCTGGAAACTTCTTCTCTGACGTAGAGGATTCTGATGGCTTTTGGTCTAATCTGAGGGTCCTGGTTGCTCCAATACTCCTATAAATAAGACCCTAGACCTAACCTTATAAATCTCATAATTCGGTAGCTACGCTGGAGCATTGCGATTACACTCTCTCTCTTCTCAAATCTATTCTGAAAATTAAAATATTAGCTTAGGAAATTATGAATCCAGATCTGGAAGAGAGAATCAACATTAAAAAAAGAATATTGAATCATGAAAGCAAGGTAATGTTCTAGATCCGATCTATTCAATTTTTCCACCTCTTTCTTTTCCCTTTCTCTTTTAGTAAGAAATAGTAAATCCATGATTATTAGGTTCTGAATTCAATTAGGGGAAAATCATGGAAGATTAGATCTGGACCAGATCCAGGATTTGGAAAGCTTACGAGGTGAGTGGATTTAAACCATATAATTTTAGATAATGGTATATTACCGTTTAGCATTCCCCCATTATGACAAATTGGAATATGACATGTTAAGATGCCTAAACATATGCTAATAATGATTAAAGTGGTATATGACATGTGGGAATGATTAGAATGATATAACGTCAAATTGTTAATATAACTAATTCATATATTGAATTAGTTGAAATATTGGAAAGTTTACATGTTATAATATTAATTTGAACATATGGGGAAAAATTCATATATTGGATTTGTTGGAGTGCTAAATAGTTTACATATAAATTTGTCCCAATTATATACAGGGAATAATTGGGGTAAGTATATGATTATATGGATTCATTTCAACATAGAATTGAATAAATAAATATAGGTTTGGGGCATCGACCAAATTATGTTTAAAGATCTTAAATTGGATCATAAGTATAGAAAAATGATTTGGGCGCAAATGGGATCATATGTAAAATATGAATTGGCATAATTTGAATAATATGAATTTAGACATATAATCCATTATGAATATAATTGGGTAAATGGGCATTAACACCTATAAAGGCATAGGTTTAAATAATTGATTAATAATGAATGCCTAGGATTACAATTAGAAATTGTAATTGCACTTATGACACGAGGTTAGGTTGCATTAGTTGTGGAAGTCTGCCCGGACCCGACCGGCATGTCCAGCAACCACTAATGTTGAACCTAATGTGAGAGGTCTAAGTGCACAAATACAAGACGGGCTATGACACGAGGTTAGGCCCAGCTTGTGATAGAAGTCAGCTCGGACCCGACCGGCATATCCAGCATCCACAAGTTGTAAGCCTAATGTGGGAGGTCTAGCCCATTATAAACCATAAATGGACATGGTAATGAATTGGACTGCTTAACCTAATCTAATCCATAGGGATTGTATGAGTATGAACTAAAGTTAGGATTAAGCAAAATTGGTTGGACAGTGGGTGGGCTAAGCAAATCTGAAGTGTTGGGTAATATTTACATATAGGCCGCAAACTTAGCCCGATAAGGTTATGTAATTAAGGACACCTAGTGGTATACATAACTGGTAGAAATAATTAAGTTATGTAATTAAAGACACCTTTTAGGGTAAGCATAACTTGTAGAAATGATAATTACCTATCATAAATAAATAACATCAATGAAAATGTTGTATAATAGGTAGACTTGTCCTAGGTACAAGTGGAGATTATAACTTAGGTTATAATAAGTTTGTAAGGAAATGGGATAACTGATGAATTGAGTTAAGGGACATTTAATTGTAAATTAAGTAATCAGAAAAAGGGGAAACCCTGAAACCAGTAACGAAAAGAGGGAGAATATATTATACTTAATTATAAATTAAGTAATCCGTAAATTAGGAAGTCTGAAATCCGCTGATAAGAATAACATGTTTGGACTTGTCCTAGGGACAAAGGAAAATCATAACATAGGTTATAATAAATGGGCAGAGAAACTTATTAATGGGCCTTAGTTAATAGAACTAAGTTAATAAGTAAACAATGATAAGTTGTATTGACGATGTAAAATGGAATTATGATTAAATGAGAGGATAAGGAAACTTATGAAATGAAATAAGTTATATTTAATCATAAATGATAAGTGACATGTTAATTAGAAAACATGTGAACTAAGAGATACTTAATAACATATTAAGTATAACATGTTATTGTAACCTTGAAATCAAACAAGAATATAGAAGAGATTGTGGATTATAGACCTTGGGCCATAATCTGGAGAATAACATGTTGTGGGCTTATTAATAAACTTAAATGGGTTAAGCTATAACTGAAATTAATAAGAAAAAAAACTTGGTAATTTGAATAAGAATTCAATGTGAATGGGAATAACCAAGTTAAAAGGAAACCTTGTAAGGAAAAGCAAGCGCGTAACATAGGGTCTAACAACAAAGTAAAGTGAGGCGCTTGGACCAGTCCGTACGTTCGAAGGTGAACAACCCAACGGGGTAGATCATCGAGGTGTTATAAGGTACGAGGGGAGCGCACATTCATCTGATTGTTCTGACGGCTCCAAAGGACTGGAAGGGAAAGCACGCAACTTCCTGAGGTACGTAAGGTGCTCCTAGTAGTCCTCTGTGCGATGGAAGATGCCTTAGGCTGTGCTTGCAGAGGTTGGGTCTACACGTAACTACTAGGTGGGCGGGCCTTGACTGCAGAAGTAGCTATGCAGTCAAAATGCTGTGACGCGGTGACATGAGGGTGATTCGGCAATTGCCTCAATGGGGAGGTAAAGGGTCACGACCAACAAGGATAGTAGATCGTCGAATACCCGTCATCAGCAGCCAGTGGGATGCGGAAAGACTAGAGCTAAACCCAAGATACCATTTCACCCTTCACTATCGGGGTAAGGGGTTGATGGGAGACGCCAAATGGATGTTTAGATTGTTTGTTAGTAGGGGAAGTCGCTTAGCTCTTGTGGTCTTTATTAGTTGAGGGAGGGGCCGAGGTGGGGCCATAGCCACCATGAAAACAGACCCTAGGTATGTCTGTATATAGAGGCTCTTTAAAGACGGGCCTGTACAGATATGGAAAAGCTCTCGACCGAGTTCCATGTTTTTTGTATCGCCCTGCCATGGAACTCGGTGCACATTAGAGGACGTGCGATTGAGGCATCGAGCTACAATTGAAGATATGTATAGTGGACAGTATAGATACATGCATGTGGGCTCTATGTGGTGTATCGTAGGCTTGAGGGCATTACTCTGGTATGAATTCGGATTCGAACAAAGGTGGCAGTCCGTACGTTTGCGTTGCATAGTAATGACAGATATATGCGGAACGTAATATTGTTATCCATACGTCACTATGGCGTAGGATGAGGGACTGCCTATATTTCGATGATGTTACGGTGGAGACCGTGCGAGTGGGGTACCATGGGGTGTACCTCAATATTGGGTGCAGCTACATATACACCATATTAGGTTTATCCGCTGGGAAGTAAATGGGTACGACGTGTGTGTAAGTCTTGAGTGCTGATAACCCAAGTAACCTAATAAATAAGATAACATGATTGAACGGTATATGTAGGATTATCCAAAGTGTATAGTTTAAATCCAGTCACCAGAACTTGTGTTCTGACCCCCTCCTCATTACATACTTGCAGGTTAGATTTGTGGCAGGGACATGATAGCCTTGGATACTAGTTAGGCAGTATTATTAATACGGTAAGGCTATTTTTTGATTATATTATATTTTATCCATTCCGTTGTGAGATATTTTCTAAGCTCTAACGTATTTTATGTCTCTGACTTTTCTACAGAATATTAGAGCAAACCAATCCGAGTTTCGAAGGATTGGAATTTTGAAAAAAAAAATCGATCCGTCGAAATTGGGGTTGTCACAATCATCTCTATTGTCTGCGCAATGATAGACAAATTTTTTTTTGGGTTATTAAGGGTGCTAATCCACTCCCTAAACAACTTGAAATTGCGAATTTGATCATGACTCATAACATTCACCTTATGGCTATTGCTGAAACTAAGCTGAACCATATCACTACTTCTAAAGTTATTCTCAACATGAAACCTTCGTTGAACAACATTCACAATCTTGCTTAAGCTCCTTTTGGGAGATTATTGATTTTATGGAACCCTCTGTCCTTTTCTCTTAAACCCATATCCGTTCATAGACAATTCATCCATTTTGAGATCACCCATATTCCATCTAATTCTATCTTCCGCTGAATTGTCATTTATGCAGATAATACTGTTGCCAATAGACAATTATTTCTTGATATCCTTCTTACCCTTCAGCATGATACTCTTCCTTGGATCTGTATAAGAGACTGGAACAGTATGCAAAATTCAAGTGACAAGTTTGGGTGTAACAGCCCGCATTTTACGTATCGGAAGATCGTAAAATATTTTATTTTATTCGCTGAGGGTTGGATCATTCTCATCTTTCGATATGTTGCTTATGGGGATGTGAGACATATCCATAATTTTTACCAAAATTTTTTGTGACCATTTTTCTCATATCAGTCTTGTACAGGGCATAACTTTCGACTCAGGTCGAACCAGAGGGTGAGACCTGTGCCATTGGAAAGGAATTGATGGTTGTCTTTCCGTAGAGTGGTTACATTAAAGATTTGGCTCAGCAGTTTGGGAGAAATCGTTGTTTTAAGATTTTTCAGTTGGTTGTCCAGGTTTTGGGAGTCTAATCGGCCGATTTGGGGAAGGTACATTCGTGGGTTGATGAAAGGGTATAAATAGGGGGTGAGGGATATGGGAAATGGTTTAGTTTCTCATTCTCCCATTTGGTGCCTTGTGCTCCTCTTTCCTCAAACACCTTTCCACCATTAGAAATCAAAATCCAAGGAGGGAAATTGAACATCTACACCATTGGAGGCTAGATCTACATCAATTGAGGCAAGGATTCATCAGATTAAGGTGTTTGGTGCGAGGTGCTTGCTGTCTGGATTCATATTCCATTGATTTTAGCATGTTTTGGAGGATCGGTGAGTGATTTACATCTCTTATATGAATGCAATGAAGTATATGAGTGTTTGCGTATGTTTTTTAATCATATTTAAGTGTTTTACCTTGGATCTACACCATGTTTAGTCCATGTTCACACAAATCATTCTATGATCTCATCTAGTAAGTTTAAATCATTGATTCTATGTTATTCCATATGATTATGCAAGTTAGATCTTTAGTTTTGTTCATATGTTCATTCATGATGGTTTTTGGTGTGATTGTGTATTGTTTGGGGAAACTATTGTTTTCATGTTGTTAGCAGATTCATACCGTGTCTTGATCATATTTGATGGATTAGACAAATTGATTTCATTGAATCTAATGTTTGGCGAAGTTTTGGTGGAAATTGGAGTGGAATTAGTGAAGTGCAGGTTTTGGGTTGCATGCAGGGGGTAGTTCGCACCAGGAGTAGTTTCTTGGAGGACAAGACAGAAACAGGGATCGGTTGCATGAAGCAGAAGCGATCAGGGTCGATTGTGCAAGTGGAAAAAGCTTGGGGTTTTGGCTTTAAGAAGCAGGTGATCGGTCGCTCCTGGTGTTGGGTCGGTCGTGCATTCCTAGATGGTTGTTTGGTTCGAGCGAGCTTGGGTGACGGGTCCGAGCAAGCCTATGGGTGAATTAGTCTGGTCGGTCGGTCATCTACTGGTCGTAAAAGGATGAGCTGGTCGGTCGTACATGTTTTAAAACATGGATGTATGGTCCAACTATCAGTGGTAGGTCAAGCCAAGAAGTACGGGTCGGTCGGTTGAGCAAGACAGGGTCGGTCGTAGAGGGTCATTTTCTGAAAAAGTACGTTTTTCGGGTACGACCAAGATTTGAGCAAAAAGAGCTTTTAAAAATTTTTACGGGAAAAAGTCCTCGAACCCGTGCTGCAGCGCAGTGGTGGTGTAACTTCGAAGTGAATTCAATGAGGAAGGTTCGAAGTGTTAAAAGGTGCTCGTTAATCGGTGTAGAACAATGAATGAGGTGACCACTGGAAGGTTGTGAGTTGGTGGATAATGGTTGCTCGAGAAGGTTGCTTGAGTTGTGAAAATTCGTCAAGTTGGATGACTAGAGATGTGAAGGCTGAGAGGTTATCGTTGTCGTAAGTTCTAGCAGGCTCAAAGCAAAGGTACGATGGGGGCATCCAAAAGACCGGTTGTAGGTCGAGTACCTTGGGTATTGTTGAAAGGCCTAGTTGTCAAGGTTGGACGTACATACGTATCGTTGAAAGGCGCATGGAGTTTATGCTAGAACTAGGGTTACCATTAGCCCTTGACATGTGGCAACGTTGGTCGTCATACGATTAACGATGGTTTCAAAGTAGGATTGGTGGTGATAGCCAGAGCCAGTCATGGATGATTGGTTGTTCTGTTTGTACCATCTCATGTAGGTTGTCCAACGTTCAAGGGGATGTTCCTTGGGTGCTTGTCTGATATTGGTTTAGGCCTCTGGGGCTTGTGCTTGGGGATGTTGAATTCGATTAGGATGGTTTACATGAGATAAAAATAATCTGGATGTTATGAGTGTTTTACCATGATTGAATGGGTGTTCTAGTTTCCATGGATGAATGGTTGAATTGTTTATCGTAAAGGTTATCACTGTCCAATGCGGGGAAGACGGGAGTTGAGTTCTTCTCTGATGTTTGGTAGATTGGTTTGTTAATCTACCTATTCTCATACACTTTGTTGATGAAGTTTGTTAGCTGTTTTATCTCTCACTAAGACTGTTGTCTGACTCAAGGTTTTATGTTTTCTCTTATTCCTTAGGTTGTTCGTCCGGTTGTGGATGGGCAAACTGAATAGCAGGTGACATGTGATGCTTTAGAGAGGACGATGATGTTGATCGATGGCGAGCAGAAGGCTCACGTACCAGTTTTACTACTATCTAGTATTTATCATACCGCTGTTTGAGTTGCTCTATGAGTGCTGTAGTGAGGCCTTATGTACATACTTGATATTTCCTATGATGTTGGAATTATCTTTCGGGATGTTGTGAAAGTTTGGAATGTTTTCTATATAATGCTTCACTGATATTACCTGTTGTATATGTTCTGTTATATTTTATCCTTGCGCTGTGAGTTCAACGACAGGTTCTGATGTGTTTACCTACCTTGATGATCGTCCATAGCTGTAGTGCATACCTTTTTGTGCATTATTCCTCTTGCTTAGTGCGGGGGCTATGGGCGGTCTTCACATTGGGGGTACTCCTCTCACATTCAGACAAATTAGGCCTTTAAATAATGCTATTTTTATGCCAATTTGTTACCCATTCCTTACTCCGGAGCTGATTATACATGGAATAACTGCTCTAGAAGTGGGTTAAGAACGTATTGCAAGCTGGATAGATCATATCAAAATTTCTCTAATGTTAATAATTGGCCTACCCTTTGCTCTCTCATTCCTCCTCCTTCATTATCTGATCATTCCCCTCTTGTGTTGGACTGGAGCAAGAGAATCATGAGAAAACACTCATCATTTTCATTTTTTAACAATTGGGTTGGCCATCCTGATTATTTAAATATTGTTTCTAATTGTTAAAAATTTAATGTACGAGGTAATCCCATGTTTGTTTTGCAGGAAAGATTAAAAGGTGTTTTGAATCCTTGGGCTGCAGTTAATTTTGGAAATGGATCTAGCCTATCAAACTCAATCAGACAGAGTCTATTTCAAACTCAAAACGAGATTCTTGTTTGTACTGATGCCTCTGCAATGTGTATCCTATCTGAAAAAGAAAGTAAACTCTCTGCTGAACTTGCAAAATCAATAACTAAAGAGGACAAAATGGCAAAGAAAAAGAATAGGAATAAGTGGAAGCTATATGGAGACAAGAACACTTCCACTTTCCATAATGCTCTAAAGATAAAACAAGATGCTAATAATATTACATCCATAACAGATAAAGATGGTATACTGTTTTCCGTTCCTAATTCAGTGCTGGCAGCTCCCTTGGATTATTTTTCTTCTTCCTTGGGTAACTCTTCTACTATAATTGTTCAGTTAGATTCTTTTTCTAATTTGAACTTTCCCTCTATATCTGATGATATGAAGCATTCTTTAATTACTGAAATATCTGAAGAAGAAATTATCAATGCCATATTTTCAATGAAAATTAATAGTTCTCCAGGGTCGGATGGCTTTAATGCTCGATTCTTCAAGAGTAATTGGTCAGTGGTGGGTAAAGATGTGATTAAAGCTATTAAATATGCACAGTAGAATGTTAGTTGGAATCAATGCGACTAGATTGGCCTTAATTGCCAAAGTTGACAACCCTCAAAATGTGTCTAACTTTAGACCAATTGCTTGCGTAACGTGATTTACAAATGTATTGCAAAAATTATGGCAGCTCGCATGAAGGTAGCAATTGCTAAGGTCATTTCTCCAAACCAAAGTGCCTTTCTTCCAAATAGAGATATAACAGGCAATATTCTCTTAGCTACTGAATTAATGAAAGGGTATAATAGGGCTTCCATATCTCCTAGATGTGTTCTAAAGCTAGACATTCAAAAGGCATATGATTCTTTAGGTAGGATACCACTATCTACGTTCTTGTCAAGATGAATTTCCCTATTCCTTTTCTCTGTTGGATTTACTCCTGTATTTCCACAGTTGATATATCACTCAATATTAATGGTTCTTCTTTTGGTTATTTCAAAGATAAGCAGGGATTACGACAAGGGGATCCCATTTCCCCTTACTTATTCGTTTGTGCAATGTAATTATTCTCTGTGTTATCCCATCAAGCCATGATTTCAAACCAAATTGATTTTCATCTTTATTGCAAAAGTTCCAATATTTCTTCACTTTTACTTGCTGATGACGTACTTTTGTTTACTAAACCGAATATCAAATATGTCATTGGAGTAATGGTAATACTTGATACTTTCATATTGTTGACTGGCATGAAAATAAATACTAGCAAATCTAAGATCAATTGTGGAGGTATTAAGGCTGAGTTAAAATCTGTATTGTATGCATTAACCGGTCTATCTCCGATGTCTGGCGATGAACAGTACCTAGGAGCTCCTCTTTTCCCTTCTAGATTAAAAGCATCCCAATGTCTGCCTCTGTTTAAAAGCATCATTTCTAAAATATCGAGTTGGCCATCTTTAAAATTTTCAATAGCACGTAGATTGGTAATTGTGAAATCTGTTGCAATCTCTATGAGTATTTATTATGCATTCCCATTCATCTTTCCTACCAAAATTATTGATATGATAAATGTGGCACTCAATCACTTTCTTT
Source organism: Allium sativum (assembly GCA_030737875.1). Taxonomy (NCBI): domain Eukaryota; kingdom Viridiplantae; phylum Streptophyta; class Magnoliopsida; order Asparagales; family Amaryllidaceae; genus Allium; species Allium sativum. The sequence continues at coordinate 719,651,324 of CM060919.1, forward strand.
GGCATGGAAACCCCTTCTCCAAAAAATTAATTCCTATTTCTTTCAAGAAAGTATGCAGTTCGTTTGTTAGTGGTGATTTGGGAGTTCTAAATCTTAAAGCTTGGAACAGAGCTGTAACTTCATCGAGAATTGATAAAATTCACCTCTTTGATTCCAATCTTTGGGCAAACTGGTGCAGACTGAATTTAATTAAGGATGACCACTTTTGTACTGTGAATGCTCCAAATGATTGTTCCTGGTCGTAGAAAAATATTTTGAAACAAAGAGTGAATTTCCTTCCTATGTTTCAGTGCAGTTGATACATTCACAAAAAGTCTCTTTCTGGTTTGACACATAGTGTAACAAAGGCAAGAATCTTTCTAATAGTGTTGAATATAATGTAAGATACTTGTCTGGAATCTGTGAAAATGCCAAAGTTGCAAACGTCGTGGTTAATGGATCTATAACTCTTTGTCATTGCAGTTCTTCAGTAATCAGAACATTACGGAATGATATATTACATGCAGTCTATCCTCCTCCCACTTTACACGCATAACGGAATGGGTTGCAACACTCAGTATTCTCTGTATATAATGGCTTGAAGCAGACCAGTTGTTATTTTCCATGGAATTCAAGGGTTTGGATGACGAACAGTGTCCCTAAAGAAAACAATATTTTGTGGAGGATTCTCCAAAATGGATTGCACACTAGAAATAAATTATATCACATGGGTATTACTGATAATGATAAATGTATGTTTTGTGGTTTACATGCAGAAACCTTACGGCACATTTTCTTTGAATGTGAGTATACTAGATACATATGGAAGAAAGTGCTTATTCATTTTTGGCAACACTCGCCTGCTTTGTCATCGGCAGAAGAATGTTTTTAATTTTCAAATTCACTAGATGGAAGAGTATAAGTGAAAGATTGCTATTGAAAATTTTGAAGTCGTCACTGTATCTCATGTGGATGGAGTGAAATACTAGGGTATTTAGGAATATATCTATTTCTAAACAAGTATGGGTTCGATCTATCATTAGCGGTGTATGATGTTGTAGTTTTATATTGTTCATGTATTCTGTTGTGTTTTTAATAAAGATGGTTGGGGCCATTCAAACCCGCTTGCTATGCAAAAAAAAAGACATAAAAAAGGGGGAGGTGAATGAGGTGTGTGCTACCAAACAAATGAATCAACCAATTCCTGCTCGCGGAGAAAGTGGACTTGATGTAATATCAAAGGTACGAATGAGGGTGGGAGGATCCATAAGAGACTCGTCAAAGATGGACTTATTCTGCGAGCATCGAATATGCCAGCAGATAAGACAAGGAATAAGTTGAAAAAGGATAAAACATATAGATTTGCCTGAGATGTCGGCCCACTAGTTTCTTAGTAAATCTACAATGGAAGTGGCGTTGCCTCGGAGACTAACCAAGTTCCCAAAGTAGTTCTAGACAGATCTGGCACAAGAGCCTTGGAAAATCAAATGAGCACTAGATTCCATGTCACTAGATTTATAGCATCAGCAACTAGACATGATCAGGATGTCAATCCTCTGTTGACTCCGTCCGGTGATAACCGTTCATGAAGAGTTCTCCACATAAACAAATTTTTTTTGGAGGGATTCAGACATCCCAGATGAAAAAAATAAGTAGCCTTGGAGATGGGGTCTTCGCTGCACTCCATGCTGCCCTAATAAAGAAAGGACCCCATCCAAACCAGATCCACCACCATGTGAATTAGAGAAGGACTCCATGGATTGCATCTGTTTCCATGTCATGCTAGCATAGGACGAGACACCGGTGAAATTCGTGCCCTTAAGTCTGCGATACTTAGTGTGGAGAAACATCACCCAAATGGAATCGTTCACTCCGAGTCGTACCCACAACATGCAAGCAAAGACAGTACAGATATCCTTAGGATTTCGAAGGTTCAGCCCCCCTTCACTTTTGGGATGACAAACGATGTCCCAAGAAATCCACTGATGATGATTAGCGTTGTCCTTTTTACCTCAGAAAAAGGATGATGCTAAAGACCGATAAGAGCGGAAGAAGGAAGAAGTTGGATTCATAGCAGCACAAACTTGCGATCCTATAGAGTTAAGAACCGACATTATAAGAATCAGTCTACCTTCCTGAGAAAGAAGAGTCGCGTTCCACCAAATAATCTTACCTCTGCCTTTATCAGTCATAGGATCAAAAATAGCGTTTGGATTCCTTCCTCTGTACAGGACAATATTGAGGTAAGGCAAGGGGAGGGAGGCAGCCTTGAACCCAATGAAGGTTTCGATCCAAGAAGACCTAACCGGGGATAAGTCTTTCATAGGGATAAAGCAACTTTTAGAAGTGTTAACGAGTTGGCCTGAGCACCTCTCGTACGGCTGAATGACGGACAAAATGATGATTACCATTAGTGAAAATGACAACGTCATCCGAAACAGATAAGGAAGAAATGAGAGGACAGCCTCGGGGAATGCCAAACCTCTAAATTTGTCCCACCGTCGTAAGAGAAAGAAATCCTTGCATGAATGCTTTGGCGACAATGATGAATAAAGTTGGCGAAATGGGATCTCCCTGATGTAGACCCCTCCCCGACTTGAAAAACCCGTAGGCCGATCCATTGATGAGAACGGAAAATCAACAGCTAGAAATGAGCCTCTAGATAATATCGATAAGGGATTCCGGGAGGCCCTTAGAACCTTAACGATGAAAAACCAAGACATATGGTTGTAAGTTTTAGCGATGTCCAACTTGACCACCACATTAGACCCTCTGACCTTACGATCGATCTGGGAAACCAACTCCTAGGATAAAAGGATGTTATCAGTGATCAAGCATCCTTTAACGAAGCCAGTCTAAGAGGAACAAATGAAAGATCCAGAAAAGGAGCTAGACGAAAGGTCATCACCTTAGAGATAACTTTGTTAAAGAAAAGTTACATAAGATGATTGGGCGAAAATCCATGCACGAACGTGGATTTTTGCATTTGGGGATAAAGACCAAGTTAGTGGAAGCCCATCCCATAGGGAGAGCTCCATCAGAGAAGAAAAACCAAATGGCAAGACAAAAATCCGCCTGAATGATCAGCCAAACACTCCTAAAAAACACCCTGTTGAAACCATCTGGCCTACGTGCACTGTCCTTTCTAAGTGCGAAAATGCAAGAGCAGATTTCATTTGAGGAAGGAGAGTGGCAAGATCGAAGCTATCAAACGGAATGACTAACCTGGGGATAAAGGCTAAAACAAATGGGTCAGAGACGGACACAGAGGGGCACCCAGAAAAGACTGGAAGTGAGACAAATTAGTCTCTTTAACTTTTGATGGATCGAGAGGATGTTATTCTTCTTATGAATAGAATAATGAAAGAATTTGGATTCTGCCTCTCCTTCGATGATCCACTTGATTCTTTCCTCTGGCAAAGGAAGTCATTCTTGATACGGAGCTCCGATGAGAAAGCCAGCTGGGAAAGTGCCCGTGAATCCTTATTAGAAGAAGAGGGATCACCATCAAAAGAGGATTTTACTAAAATAAGAGTCTCTTCGGTCGCCCTAACACGGTCGAAAATATTCTTGAAAACCTGCACGTTTGAAGCCTTAAGGTAAGCCTTGAGATGCTTAATCTTAAGAGAAAACACAACAAATGGAGAGCCATGGAAAGGAGAGTACCATGAATCTTCCACAACCTTGTGAAACGTGTGGTGAGACCTCTACATGCTCAGGAACCGAAAGAAGAAAGGCCAATCAAAGCGAAGGGCGAACAACATAGAATCATTAGAGCATTATCCGAGAAAGTACGATGCAGATGGGAAACGGAAAAAGAAAATGGAAGGTTGAACCAAACTTCCAGACCAAACACTCTGTCCAGTTTAGAGAGAATCCAGTTAGGCCCTTCCTGGTTATTACACCAAGTAAAAGCTGAACCGACAAAAGAGACCTTTGAGAGACCAGAGCTGACGATGAAAGAGTTGATATCCACAACCGCCGCTCGATTAACAGAGGAGCCACCCCGCTTTTCGGCCTGGTAGGCGACAACATTAAAGTCGCCACCTAAAACCGAAACACCAAAACCCAAATCGAACAGCAAAAGGATGGCATATCAGAGGTCCAATCGCTCAATTCGATCACACTTAGCGTAAACCACCAAAAAAAGGAAGGAAGAGGAGAAAGAAGAAGAAGAATAAGCCATGGAGAGAAGCTGGACAGATCAAAAACATGGTGGACCACGACGTTTTGGACAAAAGGATCCAAACCTTGTCAGAGACATCGGCTAAGGCACCACCGAAGCTAAGGCAGAGAACGGACTTGGTGACCACCTCCGGACCCATAAATAGTTTCAAAAGCACCACCATACAAATCGAATTATTTCTAACGATGCGTTTGACCTAGCTAAAGACGCATCGTAACCAATACCACGAAGTTCCAGAACAAAAAATTGCCATCCAAGCGAAAACATAAAACAACTAAGAGAAAGGGAAAAAGACACACCTCAGAAGAAGGGGAACAAAGTCGCTCAGATAAGATAAAGCGTATGTCGAGTAGATCGAACGATCTGCTCAAACGCCGCAATAGAGTGTGTGCGAAATGTGTGGAGAGTGCGAGGAACCGAACGCAGTCTACAACGCAACGAGCGGTGAGGAATAGGAGAATAACGGACTATTGCCTCTCTGATCTCAGGGAATCCTAAAGATACCTCGAAAATCTGATTAGGCGATGAGGGAGACGACAAACCAACCCGCGAGGGACAGGAATTCTCAGTAAGGCGAGATAGGCGATCGTTAATGATCGCTATCTCATCCTTACTAAGAAGAAAAAGAGAGACATAGGCAGAAGACGTGAAGGCAAACAATAGAAGGGAAGGACACACTGAGACAGCTGAATCACAAAGGGATGCGAGCAATGTAGTGTCGCTTAATGGACACAACACTAATTCCTATGTGATCTTCACCAACGCCAAGCTGTCATCGGATTAACATCCCTGCATAATCGGTAAAGACCAACAACTGAAGCACTTACTAATGTCGTATCGAAGTGCCAACAAAGTGAGAAAATATCCTGGGTAGTGTTGACCACCTTTTTGGCAAAAAGACGTCCCAACCCAAAGTCGAAGCCTACTACCAAACATAGACCCATTCCAGGCCTCAAGGGAGAATTGTCACCTTAGGTCGACCGACCAGGGATCGACACGAGACTATACAACAAGTAAAGGCAGCACCCTACTAAAGAAAAGATTAAACCAGTCGGACAAGTCGACAATAAATCGATCGACCTATTCCCTGAAATATCGAACCAACTGGAATCTCGAAGCAAAAGTATCCAGTAAAATTATCTCCTATAGTATCGGATCAACAAGAAAGTTATGCCCTATCAAACGAAGTCTTATACCCAAGGCCGGAGCAGTGGAAAAGTTTGACTAACGCTCCTTTTTACATGCTATATACTTGATGCCACGCAAGCCTGCCAATTTCGAGGAAGAACTATTCATGAGTAGTACCAGGTCCCGCCGCCTACGACTACTGAGCTAGATCAAGGTCCACGTGTTAGATCCCTAGAAAATTGTATGTCATGCCGCATGCAAATCTGGCCCACTAGCCCGCCTATAAATACAACTACCTCCCGAAGTGGAAAGGCATTATGTTCTACTTAGATCCACCTCAGGAAATTCCGAAATCTACGAAAAACCTCTCGCTTGGCTTACCAAAATTAGCATGTCATATTCTCTAGATTTAGCGCAAGAATTTGTGTTTAAATCGTTCTTTTCTCTGCTTTCACCCACTGAAAAATCACTGTAACCTGTAATCGACGGTATAAACAAAGATTATAAGCGGACGTAGGCACCAATATAAGCCGAAGCACTATAAAATATCGTGTCTCCCTTGTTCATTTACTTTTTCTTGAATATCTGTGATTGTTTTGTGTGTTCTCAATACACGTTGGGGTTGATCCTTATTAGACCAACTTTTGACGCCAGGTAGGGGTCGAACCTTCGACCATCTGCTTCTCTTAAGGAATCAATGACAAAATAGAGGAAGGACACAAAACCTTCTCACTGTCAATCTCGACCTGCTGACACAGCAGGAGAAGGAGCAACAACAATAAAGGCAAGCCATGAGACTTCCTCCCAAGGAGACTCGTCCCAATACCTCACAGGGGACGACCTGGATAAAGTTTTGGTCGAGTTCAGAAACCAAATGGCATTTGCAGGAAGTGATGAACAACCTCCTCGCTCGAATGAAAAAGGGATCTCACATTCCAGTATCATTTCCTGTACCGGGCGAGGCTGGGGCAACAGCTGATCTTCGGTCTGCGGAAATCCAAGCTCCGGATCGGTCCACACCTTTGCTTCCTTCTGGCTCAACTTCACTTCCCGATCGGCCAGTGCTAGGATCATCACTGTCGTTATTAAGCAGAGTTGTGGTAGCTGTAGATTCGTAGGTCGACCGCAGCTAAGTTCCGGATCAGTCGGCCACTTTGCCTCCACTCCAAGGCTCGACTCAACTCCCTGAGCTCCTAATCGAGCTCAACCTTTGGGTCGACCAGAACCAGGAACATTGTCACATCTGGTTCGACCCAACGTCTTACTGCAAACCCGTCTTATGCAGCCGCCCCTTCAACGAAGAGCTGGGGATAGAAACCCTCTGTGTCACCAAGACCACTCTACCATATCGGTCCCCAACGTGGCGGAGGGAAACACTACCAAAGACCACTCTAACATCGCTTAGGGCGGGGGCAATACCGAGCCTCGGATGGATACCACTCACCCAGGGCAATCACTTCCAATCGGAGCAGATATGGTTCGGTCCAACAATAACCAAGTGACTTTAGATACAAGGCTCAAGGTTGAGGGTCACCTTCACTCAACTCTCGGAGGATGAACCGAGCTAACCCCAGGGGATCGGAGCATGTTTCCACCCCATGCTAGTACTTGGATTCTCACCCACGTCCCAAATACAGAATTGGATTCGTAGCAATGACTCCTCGAAGATGGGAGCCAACTTGCAAGCATTATCAAACGCTATACAGAGGTACATCTTCTTAGCAGGATATAGATGACATCCACCGCAGTCCGTTCACACGCAAAATCAGAAATTCCTGCAATCCTCCAGACTTCAAGCTTCCGGTCCTGGAGCCCTACAACGGCAGGACCGACCATCTACTTCATGCGATACATACGTCACATGGAAGTACTTACTGCATTGGCCAATGTCATAGCCAAGTGCTTCCCCCTCTTTCTCACCGACATAGCCAACACGTGGTTCCGACAATTGACAACTGAGTCGATCAACAGCTGGAATATGTTGGTCACCCACTTCATCGAGCAGTTTAGAGTTCACATTTCCCGACATAAGAGCATCATGTTCCTTATCTCCATCAAACAGTGGTCCGGTGAGACCCTACGCTCCTTGAAAAGATTTAACATGGCCATAGCATCAGTCGATCGACCCGAGCCATCGATGGTGCTTATGGCCACCATAGCTGGTGTTCAGGACCGGTCGGAATTCAGAATCTCTTTAACCAGAAACCCACCAAGGACATTGAAGTATCTATGACGAAGCATATAGATTTATCCGGCAAGAGGATTCTAATATTGAGATGGAAAGTATCGAAGTACTTACTACCAAAGATTTAGGCCCATCCAATACCACCAGCCAAGACAAAAGCAAAGGAAAAGTCTTGGAAAGGAGCGATCGGAATGTACGGTCCTGGAGAGAAGACAAGTACGACCAATACACCGAGCTCAAATCCTACCTACTAGACATCTACCTTGACGTATGAGGATCTATACTTTTTCCAAAGCCTCACAGGAGGGAGCTGACTCAAAGAGAGCTCGAGCCCGGAAAACATTGCATGTACCATAACATAGCAGGTCATGACACCAATGAATGCAGACATTTACGTGATCTCATCGAAGAAAGGTTTAGACGTGGAGAGCAACCCGAATATGTTAAGAAATCTGTATAGGCCATGCCGCCACAACTCTTTGCCCAAACTCCTTAGGTTGGTCCTCGAGCTCCTCGAAACGGAAAGGATCCGAAGCCGAGCAATCGCGACATCATCATCAACTAATCTATGCACTTCATTTCTTAGGAAATAAGAAATGTACTTTTATTATTTTTCAATAATGTGGTTATGTTGAAGTACACACGTACGGGGTTAAGATTTAACTCCCAGGTGTGCTTTGGATTCAACTGTCACCCTCTTAAGCTTTGCTTTTTTTTTTTGTAATAGTTCCTTAGCAGCAATAAACTTCCTTTTTTGAACATGGATTATGTTTGAATGATTCAAGCTTAGCATAATCGACACTTGCCAACCTGAGTATGGTTAGTGCTAGCTACCATCTTGAAACCGAGCATGGTCAACGCCAGCCACCATCCCTACACCATATTCAAAAGCCGAGTATGGTTAACACTCGCCAACTCCAAAAGCCGGGTATGGTTGATACTTGCCAACTCTTTAAGCCGAGTATGGTTAATACTCAGTCGAGTATGGTTAATACTCGCCAACTCCATAAGCCGAGTATGGTTAATACTCGTCGACTCTTTAAGCCGAGTATGGTTTATACTCACTAACTTTACAAAACCAAGTATGGTTAATACTCGCCAAGTATGGTCAGGAGCTAGACACCATCTCCAAACCGAGCATGGTCAACTCCCATCACTATACTTAAACCAATTCCATAAGCCGGGTATAGAAATACTCGCCAAAAACTCCTAAGCCGAGTACTATTAGTACTCTCCCCTTTTTTACTAAGCCAAGCATGGTTTATGCTTGCCAACTTCTTAAACCGAGTAAGGCTTATGCTCGTCCTTCAGGTATGGTTTATCCCAGCACTAATATTCCAACTGTCAGGACATGACAAACTCTCTTTTTTCCAGTATGAGTATGGCTCATGCTCAAATCCTCTGATCATTCCATGAACATGGTTAATATTCGACCTTAAAAACCTTGGTACCAAAAGACTATAACGTCTTAGCAAGAAAAATTGAGTATGGGTTATACTTCCGGCCTTAATACAATCACCGATCGTCAGTTTTTCGATTTTAATATGGTTCGGCGCGACCATGGTTTCCTGGATTCTCGTTGTTCGACGTTCTCTAAAAAGATCCATAGCACATCTTCCTTCTCCAAAAAAGATGTGTTCTGGGGGGCAAAGTGTTGACCACCTTTTTGGCCAAAAGTCGCCCTAACCCTAAGTCGAAGCCTACTACCATACATTGACCCATTCCAGGCCTCAAGGGAGAATTGTCACCTTAGGTCGACCGATCTCGGATCGACCCGAGACTATATAACAAGTAAAGGAAGCACCCTCCTAAATAAAAGATTAAACCAGTCGGACAAGTCGTCAATAGACCGATCGACCTATTCCCTGAAAGATCGAATCGAGCTGGAATCTCAGACAGAAGTATCCAGTAAAATTATCTCTTATAGTATCAGATCAACAAGCAAGTTATGCGTTGTCAAAAGAAGTCCTATTCCCAAGGCTGGACGGTGGATAAGTTTGATCAGTAGTCCTTTTGACATGCCATATACTTGATGCCACGTAAGCCCGCCAATTTCGAGGAAGAACTATTCATGAGCAATACCGGGTCTCGCCCCCTACAATTACTCAACTGGATCGAGTTCCACGTGTTAAAGCCCCAGAAAATATATGTCATGCCACATGCAAATCTGGCCCACTGGCTTGCCTATAAATACAACTACGTCCCGAAGTGGAAAGACATTATGTTCTACTCAGATCCACCTCAAGAAATTCTGTAATCTCCGAAAAACCTCTCGCTCGGCTTACTAAAATTAGCATTCTATGTTCTCTAGATTTAACACAAGGATTTTGTGTTTAAATCGTTCTTTTCTCTACTTTCACCCATTGAAAAATCACTGTAACATATAATCGACAGTATAAACAAAGATTATAAGTGTACGTAGACACCAATATAAGCCGAACCACTGTAAAATATTGTGTCTCCCTTGTTCATTTACTTTTTCTTGCATATCTGTGATTGTTTCATGTGTTCTCAGCACACGTTAGGGGTTGATCGTCACTAGACCAACTTTTACAGCAATAGATAGGTTGTATAGAGGCCAAGAAAACGAACCACTATACGTCTACAGCTAGGAGATCACCTAACCCGTGCTGACAACACCCAGTATAACTGCCGAGAACCACAAAACTCGGATTGCAATGGACACCAAGCAGGCCTTGCCGCGACCCAATTATCTAATCATCCCGGTGTGCACTAAAACCTCTATTAACAAGCCCTGTACAAATAAGAAACGAATGCTAATCAGGCCGCATTCCAACAAGGAAAACGAACGTCGACATAAGCGGAATGAAGCCAACAAAGTTATGTTGCTAAACCGAAGCACAATCCAAGATTCGAAATGGCCGAAGATAGAAAGCAAAGCCCATTCAGATAGCCAATTATAACCAGAAAGAACAGCCAAATCCACATGGCCAATAGTGGGCATAACTGGGTCTACCAATTTCGATTGAAAAGAGACATGCAAGCCGTTGAAACCACAAGAGCCAACAGGCAAGATCAAGTTTAAGCAAACAAAAACATAAGTAAAAATGAAATCAGAGATGCGTACCAGCCTGGGGATAGAGGCAAAATTCTTGAAATAGCAGAAACCCTCAATAATAGCCAACTGCTAATCCATTGAAACCAAAACCGAAGCCTTGACTAAAGAAACTAAATTGGGCAGATCATTCTCAACCAACGTAACAAGACCGCCCCTCTTGTGAAACACCGCTACGTCACTGAAAGCGTTTAACTTTGGCTGCATACGGTGTCTAAATGAAACTGGAGCAACAAACCTATAATTAGGACCAAGCAACGGAACACACTTCAGGATTGAAGAGTAAACCGATATTGCCACCGAAGTTGGGGGAGCCAACAATGCCAAAGGCAAACCGTCTAATGCTACAACAATCTCCGCTAAAACCAATGAGGCAGGTGGACAAATACTTATCGCCTCAACAACGAAAGACGGTGCATCAACAAGAGCATCAAAACAATTCGACAAGCCAAGTGATTCAGACACTTGCGCATGACCAGCATTGCCTACAACTTCGACAACCGCCATTAAAAAAGAATTGGGAGCCTTCTTACTTTTATTTTGATGTCGGCAGCGTCGACGTTGAGACGAAGATGGTACAGAGTCCCTAACCGACAGCTCAAAAGATGAGCGAGGGAAGATAGGAGGTAGCCTCCGCGGAAGGTGGAGGAAAGTTTGCATCACTTCCCCTTCCTCAATCTCCACACCAGTGCTACTGACACCCACTTAGACACAAACAGTGCACTACAAAAAACAGAGCCATCCAAAAATCATGTAGTAGACACTATCAATCGGAACTGCATGTCATTTAACACCGACTTTGGAAAAAAACGGGGTGATGAAATCCCCTTTGGCCGCTGTAGGAGCAAAGAGAACGTCGGTAGTCGAACCAGTCAGTCGCGGAGCTACTCCTAGCCCTCTAGAAAAGATTGGAAGCAGGGCCATTCACTAGAATAATGTGGAACAATCTCATGAACCACCCATCAACAAGAAAATACCGAGACTTCATAAGAGTCACAAATGACTCCAGTGACCTAGTGCAAATTGAGACCGTTAAAGCATCAACAGTCGCCACTGATGGTGGTTACAAAAGAACTACTGAAGGCGCAACAGCTATGAAGCTCAAATCAAGGCATTTACAAGAGAAGGACCCTCTCAATTCGAAGAAACCACATCCAATTGACATAGCCGAAACACTAGAAATCGAACTAGGGTAAAGAAGCAATCAACCCAAATAAATGAAACCTTAGTTGAATCGACCTCAAAGACCCAAGAAGAGAGAGTAAAAAGATATTGAGGAGAGAAATCATTCAAGAGCTTAGAATTTGGTTTCCATTAAAAAAACCATTGTACATTCACTTATAAGTTTGAAATTTGCAAACATGAATTTAGTAAGCTTAAAATCAACAAGCATTATCTTTTGAAAATTAAGATATTTGAATCACCTTTTGAAGATTTTAATTTTCCAAGTAATTAATTATGAAGTTTGCAGATCTATAAAAAAATATAAGTCAATAATTGTATGCAGGTTTGCATGGTAATTTTATTTACTGGTTTACATTTTAAATCAATAACTGTTTATATGCTAATTTTAGGTGCAAATTGGCACAGCTGATGCTTTATTGGACAGTGATTGGGTGGACAGTGGTGCTGAAGAAGAGAAACCTGTCATAGAGCCGAACAATACAAGAATGCCCCGTTAGTTCCTAACCGTCGAGGGTATAGGAACATTTTACCAAAGATGATCCGATAAACCCTTTAAATCCTAAGTGTATTTGCAATTATTGTCATGCACAATTTGTTCGTGATGGTAAATCGAATGGTACTTCATGTTTGATCTATCATACATGAACAACTTGTAGGTCGGTTCCTTGAGAAAGTGACAAGGGACAAAAAAGTTTAGTTTTTACAACAAATAGTGAAAGTGAAGCAAGTAACACCCTTATTGCATTGACATTTAACAAAGACGAGTATAGAAAGGCTCTAGCTCATATGTTAAGTATTGATAAGCTTCCTTTTAGTTTTATTGAGGGTGAAGGGTTTCTTGATTTTGTTGGGAAATGTGTCCTAGCTTTGAAGTGCCTTCACGTAGGACTATCTGCAGGGATGTGCTTAATTTATATGGAGACACAAAAGATTATCCTAAGACCATTCTTTCTAATTGTTTGCATGGGGTATGCCTTACTACCGATACATTGACTTTTTGTTAGAACATAAATTATATGGTTTTAACTGCACACTTCATTGATAATGATTGGAAATTGCATAAAAGAATTTTAATCTTTTATATGATCACAAGTCATAACGGGGAAAGCATTGGAAAACTTTTGGTTTCTTACATCAAGCAATGAGAACTTAAGCGAATAGTGTCCATCACAGTTGATAACGCTAGTGCTAATGTAGTGGCACATACTTATATGAAAAATGCGTTGAATGATTATGATGGATCTAATGATTGTGTCTTAAATGGTGAATTCCTACATATAAGATGTTGCGCACACATTGTTAATTTAGTTGTCAATGATGGTTTAAAATAAATTGGTAGCACTACTGTCGGGATTCGTACTACCGTTAGATTTATACGATCATCTGCTTCTAGATTGGCTAAATTTAAAGATATTTATGTAAATTTAAGAATGGATGATAAATATATGCTTGCATTAGATGTGCCTACTAGGTGGAATTCTACTTATTTGATGTTAGGAACCACTTTGAAATATAAATGAGTTTTTTATGAGATGAAAGAAAGCGATGACATTTATGTTGCCTATTTTAACAATGAAAACCAACCTCCGAATTCACTAGATCGGAAAAATGCTGAATTTTTTTGTTATATTTTTGAAGTTTTTTATGAAATTACTTGAAAATTCAGCAACTCTTTATCTATTACATCAAATGTATGTTTTGCAGAGTTAAGTGATATTCAAGAAGAATTGAATGAGTTGGTTGAAAAAATGGATCGTAATCTTTCACGAATGGCAACAAGTATGAAAGAGAAATTTGATAAATATAAGGGAAACATTGGTAGCATGAATAAAGTTCTATTTATTACATGTGTGCTTGATCCTAGATATAAATTACATTTTGTGAAGTTATGTCTTGAAGACATGTAAGGTAAAGAAGTGGCAAAAGGCATATTAGCGGAAGTAAAAGTATTTTAGTGAGATTTTTTGATTATTATGCCACTGATTCTACATTTAGGAAGTTGGAATGAACTGCCACCAAGTTCATACGCTAGTAGTTGAAGTACTAGTAGTAGTGGTTCTAGAAGAATGAATAACTTTTGACAGGAAGTGCAACAATTGGACAACGATACTAATGAATTAAAAAGATATTTAAATGATTTGTTTGAAAATCCAACTAGTAATTTTGATATTCTATTATGGCGGAAGGTGAATAGTCTAAAATATCAGATTTAATCTTTAGTTGCACGAGATCTCCTGGTAATTCCGGTATCTACGATCGCTTCAGAGTCTGCTTTTAGCACCGGAGGACATGTTATAGATCCATTTTGTAGTACACTAAGTCCTAGGATGGTTGAGGCATTGGTTACTACCCAAAATTGAATAAGGTCTAAACCAATTTTTGTAGACCACCGAATTGAGATCTTTTTAGACGATGTGAATTTTTACGATGTAGTTTTTCAAGGTAATATTGGTACTTGTTTGGTTTGTGAATTGTTTAATCTTTACATACATTGCACATTACCACTGACTTGTTTGTGTCTATAGATTTTATAAATGGGGATGATTCAACAACTTCTTTAACTACCAAAACACCAACGGATATTCCATTGTCATTTACAGGACAACCTGAGTTTACTGCTACCCATTGTTCATCGATAAGTTTTACTTTTAATGCTAATTTTATGACTTGTTTGAAACTCTTTGTTGTTGTGTTGTGTAAGATGTGGTAGCTGGTCAAAAAGTGAGTATATGTTAATAGGTTAGGGTGTTGTGATTAGGGAAGGTTTTGCATCTAAGCAACTGTAGGAATGTATTGTTAGTATAACACCCTATTGATTCCTGTAACAACTTAAAAATGATTGAGTGGACGCAGCAATTGAAAGGAGAGGAAATGTTGGTTAATAGGGCAAAGTCAATGACAGATCGTCAGAGAGAGACTGGGAGATCACCAGAACACATGCTGGAGGATGACAGTCAGGTGAGAGGGGCACTGGTTCAGTCAGAAGTAGAATAGGGGTGGAACTGTGATGTATCCATGTACATGTGTGCACGTCTGTGCATGTTAGCAGTTAATTCTTTTTAATTCTTTTGAAGTAATAATGGGCCAAACCCATTTGTGGCCGGTTTAACCAGTTGGTTAAGTCTGGTGATAGAGGGTTATAAATAAGGCCATCGTCATTTTGTAAAGTGTGGAGAATTGAATTCTTGTTGCTAGTTCCTACTGTTAACAGCTAAGTACTTTGTTTTTCCTTTAATGGCGATTCCAACTAGTTAGTTTTTTTCTTTTGCATTTATTTCCTGCAAATTTTAATATCAGTACTTTCTTTTATTGTCTTTCCTTTGATTCGTACTTTAAATTTCAGTATTCCATTATCAATTCTGTTCCTCTTTAATACTGTGTTGTTCAATTTGTTCATAATCATAGATTGACCTAGTTCTTATTCAATTTTCCCCAAATTTTAGTAATAATTGTCTTTGATTCGAGTTTAATACCGTAGTGGTCAGTTTATCATTGATAACCGCATCTTCTTGTACATTGAATCTTAATCATGAATTGTTTCCCTGAATTGCTCGACCTGTTCTTGTTCATCATTCCAGAACAACAATGTCAAACACTTGCTGATCATATTCCCAAACCCTAATTTCACATTCTGATCATCAGTAAAATACCCAATTCAATCAAGAATCTCGAAATTGATCATTTACCTTGGACCCTACCTAATCCAGCTTCACTGTTTACCTCCATTCTGCTCCTCTGTATTTCGTCAAACACTTGTCAAAATTCCCAAATTTCTCCAAAACCCTAATCCAATCCAATGACCAAGAATCCTGTTCAGACTGGGCCTGCCAATTTGGTATCAGAGCGCAACTCGGAGGGAGGTTCTAACCTACTCCAAAATCAAGAGATCAACCCTAATTCTCCAGTCACAAGCGAGGAGGGGAATTTTTGGCAATTGCAAGCTGGGGTCAATCAAAAGCAGGAGGCCTTCAATCAAGAAACCAGTTTGGGAATTAGAACTCTCAACACTAAGTTTGAGGGAATTCAAAACCTCCTCACCAATCTAGTGAATGAATTCCAACAATTGAGAAATCAACCACCGTTGAATGTTCAACCAAATCCCATACCTCCCCCTCCAACACCAATTCCTGTTCCTCCTGTGCAACCACAGCCACAAGCTCATCAACCTGTACCCCAGGCACAACCGCAACCACAACCACCTCCTCCACCACCCAGAGCACCAGCTATTCCTCCAAGAAATCAACCAAACCCTCCCTACTACTACCAACCAGAACCTATGCCTATGTACAGACAACCAATTCCCAATTATTACTACTATCCACCTCCCCAACCACCTGAAATGTACCCTAGAAATGGACCTTTTGCTACTCTTAAGTTGGATTTCCCTATATTCAATAATGAAGAAAGAGTAATTGATTGGATTAAACAAGTCGAGCAATACTTTAGATTCCATCAAACAGATGAAAGGTATTGGGTAGATGTAGCTTCCTTTTACTTAAGGAAGGAACCTCTGCAGTGGTTCGATTGGTATGTGAGTAATGTGCCAAATGCAGGAACATGGGCAACTTTCAAAGAGGAAATTATAGTCAGATTCAATCCAGAGGAAATGGAGAAGCCATTTGAAGCACTGGCCAGCCTGAAACAAACTACTACAGTATTGGCTTATTTGAACAAGTTCGAACAGTTACAAGCTGCTATAGAAGCACTCCCTCCACAATTGGTGTTGGACAGGTTTATAGGTGGCTTGAAGGATGAAATAAAGTATGATGTGATGACATCCAGGCCTGCCAACTTTAAGGAGGCCAAATCTCTAGCAAAAATGTTTGAAAGCAAGTTGAATGCTACCAAGAAAACTTGCAAAAACACCCATACCAATATATCATCCAAGAACCCTAACCCATCATCCACGTCAGTTGCAAACTCGAAAGCCAATTCAACTACTAACCAGAATACCAACCCTAATTCCCAATTAGAGGCCCTGGCCAAAAGTAAAGGATTGACACCTTCTGAATTGATGGATTTGAGAAGACAGAATTTGTGTTACGGTTGCAAGGAGAAGTGGCACAAGAACCATAAATGCAAAAACCCACAAGTATATATTCTTGAGGGAATAATGCCTCTGGATTCTGCTGAGCTTAATGATGAGGATGATGAAACTCCAGAGTCTGAGGATGGGGAAAATCAAACAATAGAGACTACACCATCTATAACCTTGCAAGCCATGTGTGGCATACCTGCTCTGTCAACTATTAAAATCCGAGGACATATACATGGTAAACCAGTCCAGATTTTGATAGATTCTGGCTCCACCCATAGTTTTATAAATGATGATTTGGCTAGGAAGTTGGGACTGAAGATTGATGAGTCCAAGGTGTTTGAGGTAGAGGTTGCCAATGGAGAGAAACTCACTGGGTCTGGTGTATGCAATGATGTAGTTCTGAAGTGCCAAGGCTGCACCATGCCAGTAGACTTGTTATTATTTCCACTGGAGGGTTGTCAAGTTGTGTTGGGTGCTCAATGGATGAAGAAAATGGGGGATATTACTCTTAATTTTGATCAATTACAAGTGAAGTTCACATACAAAGATAAACCATATGTGTGGCAAGGCCTTAAGCAAGATGAACTGAGAATAGTTAGCAAGAAAAAAATGAGTAAAGAGTGTACACAAGGCCAAATAGCCATGATGTTATGTTGCCAAATGAGTTCACACCTTAATTCAAGCCCAGAAGTCCCTCCTGAAATCAATTCATTGCTCAACAAACACCCAAAGATCACTAGTACCCACCTTAACTTACCACCAGTTCGTACTTTTGATCACAAAATCCCTCTCCAACCCAACTCCAAACCAGTATGCTTAAAACCATACCGCCACTCATACCATATCAAAAATGAGATTGAGGTGATTGTCAAAGAAATGTTGGATGAAGGAATCATTAGACCCAGCAATAGTTCATACTCTTCACCTGTAGTAATGGTCAGAAAAAGAGATGGCACCTGGAGACTATGTGTTGATTATAGAAGCCTCAACAATCAAACCATCAAAGACAAATTTCCCATCCCATTAGTTGAAGATTTATTTGATGAATTACATGGTTCACAGTATTTTTCCAAGCTCGACCTCAGATCAGGGTATCACCAGATCAGAATGGTGGAGACAGATGTTCATAAGACAGCCTTTAAAACCCATGAAGGCCATTATGAATTTCTGGTTATGCCATTCGGATTAGTGAATGCTCCCTCCACTTTTCAAGCACTCATGAATGATGTCTTTTAACCTTTTTTACGTCAGTTTATTCTTGTATTCTTTGATGATATTTTAGTTTATAGTCCTTCATACACTGACCACTTAAAGCATCTGGAAAGTACTTTTAAAATTTTGGAAAAAAATGATTTAAAGATAAAACTTTCTAAATGTCAATTTGCTATGAGGGAAATTCAGTACTTAGGACATGTTGTCTCTCATGCAGGAATATCAGTGGATGCTAGCAAGGTGGAGGCAATAAATAAATGGCCACTGCCCAAAAATTTGAAGGCTTTGAGAGGATTCTTGGGTTTGACTGGCTACTACCGCAGGTTCATCAGAAATTATGGAGTGATTGCCAAGCCTCTCACATCAATGTTAAAGAAGAATGCATTTGCATGGACTTCAGAAGCTAAAGAAGCCTTTGTGCAGTTGAAAGACTGTCTCACAAATCCTCCTATACTGGCAATGCCCAATTTTGAGTTGCCCTTTACTGTTGAGTGTGATGCATCAGGACATGGGGTAGGGGCTGTCTTGACACAGTTAGGTAAACCAATAGCATTCTTGAGTAAAGCTTTACATGGTAGGAATTTGAATTTGTCTACTTATGAAAAAGAGTTGTTGGCTTTGATAATTGCGACCAAGAGATGGGCTCAGTATTTGTTAGGTAGACAGTTTATTGTTAAAACAGACCATCAGAGTTTAAAATATTTGTTAACCCAGAAGTTAACCACTGGCTTGCAACATAAGTGGTTAATGAAGTTGCATGGTTTTGACTACAAAGTAGAGTACACAAAGGGAAAGGAAAATGTTGTTGCTGACAGCCTATCGAGGAGAGATGAGAGTGATCAAGGAGAAGCTAACAACTATGATGTATCTATTGTACAAACACCCTGGTTAGAAAGTTTGCGAGATCAATTAAAAAACTCAGCTTGGTACCAGAAAAAAATTAGTGAGATACAACAGCAAACCAGGGGCAACAGCAAGTATAAGGTGGTTGACAACATCCTATTTCACAAAGGAAAAATCATGATAGATCATCATCTTTCTGATCTAATCCAGACATTACTTCATGAGTATCACTCTGCACCACTTGGAGGTCACTCAGGAATTAAAGGCACTTTGAAAAGAATTAAGACTGCTTTTTATTGGAAAAAAATGAAGACAGATGTGGAAAAATTTGTCAAACAATGCGATACATGTCAAAGGCAAAAATCAGAGAATATCTTAATACCAGGATTACTTCAACCATTACCCATTCCAGAAAAGATTTGGCATGACATATCAATGGATTTTATAACTTCACTACCCAAGAGCCATAAATTCTCAGTGATCTTCGTAGTGGTAGACAGGTTAAGTAAATATGCACATTTCTTTCCTCTTGCCCACCCATATTCAGCAAAAGATGTGGCCCATGTTTTCTTTGAAGGAGTTTTTAAATTACATGGCATGCCAAAATCCGTAGTAAGTGATCGAGATACACTTTTCACTAGCAATTTCTGGCAGGAGTTCTTCAAATTGCAGGGATGTTCTTTGAAATTAAGCACGGCTTATCACCCTCAAAGTGATGGGCAAACAGAGGTCACAAATAAGATTTTGGAGGGGTATTTGAGGTGTTATGTTTGTCATAAACCTCAAGAATGGGTCAAGTGGCTACCATTGGCCGAGTTTTGGTATAACACCACATGGAAATCCCCTATTCAAACAACTCCTTTTCAGGTAGTGTATGGTGTAGAACCACCCAGCCTACTTTCATATGTAGCCAATTCAGCAAAGGTAGAGCAAGTAGAAGAGGAGTTATTTTCCAGAGACATCATGTTACAAATGCTGAAAGATAGTTTGGTCATGGCACAACAAAGAATGAAGAAATACGCATATTTAAGGAGAAGTGAAAGAGAGTTTAAGGTGGGAGACTGGGTATACTTAAAGCTGCAACCCTACAGACAAATTTCTATAAAGAATCAAAGGACCCACAAACTCTCTCCTAAATTTTATGGTCCATATGAGGTGTTAGAAAGAATTGGTAAGGTAGCCTATCGTTTACAGCTTCCTGAAACAGCAAAAATACATCCGGTGTTCCACGTGTCTCAGTTGAAGAAAAAGCTTGGAGATCAGATAGTGATACAGGAAGATGTACCTAGTTATATTGAAGAACTGGTGGAGCAACCTGATGGCATTCTGGATAGGAGAATAATACGTCGAAACAATGATGCAGTGGTGCAGATTTTGGTCAAGTGGAAGGACAGACCCATAGAAGATGCCACATGGGAAGATTACTGGCCTATGATTCAGAAGTTTCCAACGTTAGACCTTGGGAAAAGGTCTCTTCTTCATGGGGAAGGGAGTTGTAACAACTTAAAAATGATTGAGTGGACGCAGCAATTGAAAGGAGAGGAAATGTTGGTTAATAGGGCAAAGTCAATGACAGATCGTCAGAGAGAGACTGGGAGATCACCAGAACACATGCTGGAGGATGACAGTCAGGTGAGAGGGGCACTGGTTCAGTCAGAAGTAGAATAGGGGTGGAACTGTGATGTATCCATGTACATGTGTGCACGTCTGTGCATGTTAGCAGTTAATTCTTTTTAATTCTTTTGAAGTAATAATGGGCCGAACCCATTTGTGGCTGGTTTAACCAGTTGGTTAAGTCTGGTGATAGAGGGTTATAAATAAGGCCATCGTCATTTTGTAAAGTATGGAGAATTGAATTCTTGTTGCTAGTTCCTTGTAACGACCCGGATTTTGAGCGACTTTGGTTATCGACATAAGCTCGATGTCGATAACCAAAACGTCGAAAAATCCTGGTAATTAGTGAAAGAAATTAGAGGGTGAGGAGAGATAAGATAGAAAATTAGAATAGAAGAAGAAGAAGAACACAACATCGGAGTAACACGAATCTCACAGCGGAACGAATAAATATATTTCATAACATAACTTTGAAATACAAATCTGTACTTGAATATACATATCATTATCAAAGTACAGCACTTACAACACAGCGGAAATAACTATAGCTATATGATCCTGAAGCCTCCTGCTCCAAGCTCTTCCAGTATATCTGTAAATCCCGACTACTTGACTGCTCGTACAAATTTAGGCACCCAAGAGTTTAGGGAAAACAACAAAGTAAACTCCGGGTCAGTCATGGGACTGGTATGAGTAAAACAGTTTAAAACAGTTCGAACAAGTAAACGATATCTCATAAGACCACGCCGCATAACGGAACGGGTTTTTCCCTTATGAGAATCCAAAATAACTTTATATCAAAAATCTTTTGATATTATAATAATGCCTATCAATCACAGTATATATAATCATCTAGCAGAAACGCTTTCATCTCACGTTCTACATATATAGTATACAATCAAAACCGCAAGCACGTATTGGGTAATGGATTTCCAACTATGACAAGGTATGGAACCACCTTTCGCTCGTGTACCTCTAGAGAGGAATACACTGGGTTCAACAAGAACATCTTGCAACCCGGCCACACATGACCGACAACTCATTTCGCTTGAGTGTATCGAATGTATATCACCAACAGTTGGGATCAGCAACCGTTTCCCGAATGGGACAGCATCAACAATAGATTTTTAGAAGTAAATGAAACTCCATATCAGGTGATTATACACCCTACTTCGGTGCGACCGACTTAGCCATGCTGCCTGCCCGATTTCTGTCATTTACCGGATGATGAGGCTAGAAGCTACGCTTTATCATCACACCAGATTTACTTTGAATGCCACATTGTTAAATCCATCAAATCACCGATTGACGTCCTCAACCATACATTATGTGTTAGCTAAAAGAAGTTTCCTTCTCCGCTTCCACTCTTGGTACAGTTGGAGAAATCAATATACGTGATCTTCTGGACATACTCTGTCAGACATTCATCCATACAAGTCACCCAGGAACAGGATGAACCGAAGGCACTATTCTGTAAACAGGATAGCCCTTGCATAACTCCGTCTTCAATTTCCTTTGGCATATATGATTCGCAACGGTTATGCCAATACAGAGTGGTTCTTCGGATAATAATCCAACCGGTCTCTCCATATTAACAACGTTCAAATGGTCAAAACTTCGATAGTCTGTGATTTAACTATCGAATAAAAATAGGTGTGCAAACAATGATATTATTTCCAAATGGAAGTTATATCGATCAAACATCATTCAACATTCATCTCTTTAGTTCATAAATTTACTTATCTCCTGTTTCCCTATATTCAACATTTCTTATTTTCTAAATTTAGAAAATATACGTTATTAACAATGGAAAACATTTCCATTTCTCGTTTTCTTTATTAGAAAACATTTCTGGTTTCTTATTTGGAAAACATTTCCAAAGCTTCTTCATTGGACTTAGACAGATGTTTAAACAAACCATCGCGATGCCAACTCAAACCATTTCCTTTACTGCCGAACCTTAACTATTCCTTAGTTAAAAACGAAGCCAATCAAGTTGGGGTAGAACTACCTCTCAGACCTTAACTGAACAACATTTCTAACTTTTGAAATTAGCAAAGTTCACTTTATATTTCTTTAACAAACTTCCTTACTTAACCCTCCTCCGAATAGCTATATTCGATTGACTCTTTTCACTTAACTCTATTCGATTATCCCTTATCAATTAACTCTATTGGACTAACACTATTGGATTAACTCTATTTGACTAATGCTATTGATTTACTCATTTCACTTAACCCCTTCCAAATAAACTATATTCGATAATTCCTTTTACTTTCTATTCGAATAACTATATTCGATTAACTCATTTGCTTTAACTCTAATCGATTAAACTAACATCGATTAGCTCCTTTCAATTTTATTCTCTAATCGATTAACTAACATCGATTAACTTCTTTTGACTTTATTCTCTAATCGATTAACTAACATCGATTAACTTCTTTTTAACTTTATTCTCTAATCGATTAACTAACATCGATTAACTTCTTTTTAACTTTATTCTCTAATCGATTAACTAACATCGATTAACTTCTTTTTACTTTAACACTAATCGATTAACTAACATCGATTAACTTCTTTTTAACTTTAACTCTAATCGATTAACTAACATCGATTAACTTCTTTTTAACTTTTAACTCTAATCGATTTACTAACATCGATTAGCTTCTTTTTATCTTAACACTAATCGATTAACTAACATCGATTAACTTCTTTCACTTTAACTCTAATCGATTAAACTAACATCGATTAACTTCTTTTTATCTTAACACTAATCGATTAACTAACATCGATTAACTTCTTTCACTTTAACTCTAATCGATTAAACTAACATCGATTAACTTCTTTTAACTATTCTCTAATCGATTAACTAACATCGATTATCTCCTTTTAACTATTCTCTAATCGATTAACTAACATCGATTAACTCCTTTTTATCTTAACACTAATCGATTAACTAACATCGATTAACTTCTTTTTATCTTAACACTAATCGATTAACTAACATCGATTAACTTCTTTTTTTGATAAACTATGTTTTCCGTTACAACTATTTCCTTTTTATAACGTTTACATTACCGTTACAAATATTTCCTATTTATAACTTCTATTTACCGTTACAAATATTTCCTTTTTATATTTCTATTTATTTTCTAAATAAATATCCCTTTTATAAAACCGTGTTCGTTTTATAAATATTTCCTTTTATAAAATCCTATGATTTTATAAAATTCCTTTATTTCAATATACATTGAAATACTCTCTTTTTACATCCCAGGGTCTTTTATGATATTTAAAATATCAAATAAAAATGATCAACATCATTCTAATACCCATATTCCATAACAGATTATATAACACATCATATATCACAATATATGAAAACAGTAAAATAAATGTTGAGGAATCCAGTCGGATTCCTCCAACCTGTTTCCCTGCATCACAGATGTTAAACAATATAATATAACATCACTTTCAGTTCCATATGATATATTCTGTTAAACAGAATCAATATAGAAATTTAACTAACTGACTAGCAGTTCAATCAAACAGTCAACACAAAGTCAATCAGACAATTTCTAACAGTTCTAAAAATACAACATGAAATTATAAACTGTTTAGAGTTGGTGAGATTTACTCACATTGGACTGTTATCGTTAAAAACGATTAACTGTCTATGATTCAGACGGACAATTTATTTCGCCATAAATTGTAACGGGCTCGGATTCACTCCCAGTCAGCTCCATTGTGAAGCTCCCGTCCATACGATTCCAACGGATCTGACGGTTCTCGATTCTGACCTCGTATGGATGAGATATGCATTACACAAGTTATACTGTATTTAAATTAAATTAAATCCAAACAAATTAGAACCGGGCCTCACCCTTAAAATCTCTGGTCCATCAACACACCCTTACCCCAAATGATACACAGACCCGACAATCCTTAGCCCACATCGAACCTTCTTCCCCAAATGAAAGCTTGCGGTTCCAGTTCCAATCCCTCCGCCATTTCCAGACTTCGAAACCATCAAACTCCACCGTCCCTTCATAATACTTTAAACGAACGAAACCAACGCTTTACCCACCAAAAACCGTTCAACCTTGGCACCAATATCTGGCGTTCGATCTCAGCCTGTACGATGGCGTTACCAAACCCAGCGACACAAATCAACACCGGAATCCACCAGTGTTTGCTACCAGAAGCGGATTTTCAAGATGAACCCAAAACCAAGGTCAGTTTCCACCCTCGACGCCTCAAATTCAGGTTTTCCGCAACCCTAGGCTACGGTATCCTTTTTCTCACTTCCAGAACAGCCGTCGCGCCCTGTACGAACTACACAGAAATGAAGCTCCTCCTTCGTTGAATCCAGAAATGTGTATACATTAATTTTAGGAATTTTCTTGGGTTTTATTTTGATTTTTCTTCCTTTGGTTTGTGTTTGAGAACGAGAACTGTTCTCGTGGTTTTAACTGATGAGGGTTGTTGAGGTTGTGGCTGAAATGTATTTGAACGTGGCCTCCCAGATGATCAAAGAATGAAGTAGGATATTTTTTTCTTTTTGTTTTATTTATTCTAGTGATTTCATTCTCGTTTCTGGTCTTTTAAAAATCTATGCGACCACGTACGATACCCAAAAATCACCAAACTGGACATGTAGCTAGAGTTCGACATTACGGTCCCAACGAAACTAGTTTCGTCGAATTCCGACTTCGTATGCTCACACAGCGTATTTTTAACTATAGAAATACTGACTGTTTTTCACTCTAAAAATCCGTACGGTCACACAGTGACCCTAAAAATCACGAAACTGGAAATCTAACAACTATTTGATATTGCGGATCCAACAAAACTGGTTTCGTCGAATTCCGACTTCGTTTGCAAAAGTGGTTATTTTTAACGCTCTAAATAGCCTATTTTAAATATATAAATATATTTAAATATAATTAAATTAAATATTATCGTCTATATTCACAGTGGCATACCACACAGCTCTAGAATATTCCTGTATGTATTTACAACTCGATATTCACTTCTGGGTCAACCCGATATTCGATTTATATTGAAATTCCTTTTTAAAATATAAATAATTCCTTTATAAATTATAAAGGAATTCCACAGCGACTTTTCTAAAGTTTGATTTGGACATACATCAAAATCTACACGACGAAATCCCGATTTTTCTCTTCTACTAGAA